>CM059782.1:11307452-11998702 GCA_030435695.1 Brachymystax lenok tsinlingensis | reverse complement strand
TGCACTTTGGCTTTAAACTAGACATCGGCCGATTCCGATATGTTCACCGATATATCGTGCATCCCTAATATAGACACTATATCACACAGTAGGTTGGCGACACCTTCATTGGGGAGAACGAGTTTGTGGTAATGGCTGGAGCGGAATCAGTGGAATGGTATCAAATACATCAAACACACTGGTTTCCAGGTTCTCCCATCAGCAGCCTCCACTGCTACATCATACAGAACACTGATCAGTATAGAAGCCTTTGCCATCCTTGATTATGACTGACTGATCCTTGATCAGAATGGTGGAGGACATCAGTAATCAGCACGTTGACATATTTGCTCAACAACAGACAAGGGCTTTTTTATCTAATGGACTATTTATTGTAATTACAGTAATTTCTAGTTAGATGTGCTTGCTAGAGCATGACAATGGTATCAATTTGACATGTCAATGACTAACCTCTAGCATCAACTCATTCCCCAAATTGAAACAATGCCAAACAAATGTCTTTCTATTGCAACAAATAACACCATAAAACTGCCGAAAATATCAATTAATCACTTGTTCGCATTTCCCTGAAATGATGAATCAGTGATAGCCTATGTGTGGACCGCCCAGAAATGAGAGCGAGGGGAAGAGAATCTCTTACTGGAACAAAGAGGCATGGGGGGACCGAACACAGAGGGGCATACAGTAACATACAGATAAACTTCCCCATAGACAGTTAAAAGGGCAAGAAGAGACAAAAACAGCAGCAGCTGGTTGACTGTACATGACACACAATCTCTAGTATGACATTTCCAGCCAGACTTCATCCACCTCCAGTTTTACAGTTTGTACTTCTTCTGAGGAACAGAATATCCCCATCGATAACATATGATATCCTCTCTCAAAAGGGGAAATCTGCGGTTCAAACAATAACAAATCCTACACCCCGTCACTGTTTCAGTGAACAGCTGAGGGACGGTGCTGGAGAAATGTAATGTTTACAAAATTGATTAAAACAAGTTTTATTTTTTGGGTTCTGATGGGCTACGACAGTTGAATTAAGCTCATGAGGCATTTGTAAGTTATATTCCTCAAGAATATATGAGTATATATCGTTAAAAAAAAGAAGTTGTCCTGGCAATGTGGTGCCAAGACAACAACCTCTCCCTCAACGTAATCAAGACAAAGGAGATGATTGTGGACTACAGGAAAAAGTGGACCGAGCACGACCCCATTCTCATCGACAGGGCTGCAGTGGAGCAGGTTGAGAGCTTCAAGTTCCTTGGTGTGCTGGTCATAAAAAAAAAGCTAGCTAGCTCATGGATGCAAACACTGTTCTTCCCCCAAAATAACAATTGTTATAAAAAGAGAAATACCACCTGGCCCTGTCCCTCTGGAAACTCTCTTTCACAAACCGCCCCTCTGGAAACTCTCTTTCACAAACCTACGGATCCGGATCACGTTCTGCACGTGTAATTTTATGCACGCGTTTTGTTCATTGCTCTCTTTACTCACTCTCTTCTGAACCATGATGATGTAGCCTATGTCTCTGCCTCATATTTCTGAATAGCTGAAATAAAAACCCAGCAGCGATTTGAATGAACATTCAAGGCCTTTATGAAGGCTACAATCCTTCTCCGCGCTTCTCTGTCTGTTGCTGCCATATCTTAGTCACTAGCCAGAGTTACTGAAAAAGAACACTACTACTTTGATTGCCTGTCTGCTAGAGCCGGGGACGATACCAGTATCGCAATACTCGTTAGTATCGTGGCAAGGAAACAAAACATGAAGCGGATTGAACTTCTTTAGGAAAACAGCCCTAATGTCGGAAACAAACATCATTATGTTGTCATCCAGAGTCATGTGTATTTATTTTCCAAGCTATAGCACACAATGGTTTACAAACAGCAGGTTTTTAAAGGACCCATAGAAGTAGGTCTGCTTTGTGTTTTATTTTTGCCACTGAAAAAATATTGCGATACTGGTATCGTCACTGCCCTACTACTGTCTGGCTCCTGCTTAGTCAATGATGATAAAAAAAATTAATTGAATCGTTAATTAGACTGTGTGTCTGTGTCTTGCTTGTATTGATCATGTCTTTTGTGTACAGCATGTAAATAGCTGCATGTAGCTATGCTTAATAACCTGAGGCATGCAATGCAGTAGTTAGAACATGTCAACCATGTCCTTTGTGTACAACATGACGTTTGTAGCCTACACTAGAATGGCGTTCATCGCTGATCAAGGAGTGGGAAGCGGCATTGGAGCCCTGAGCAGCAGCTACGTCAAAACAATTCCGCACATGCACAGAAATCTCTGTATCTGATTTTCCAGAAAATCCGGAATCGCAGCCACTCCGTATAAAATACTATGGTACAACATAACTGCTTTCTTTTCATAACACATTTATTGAGATGCTTCTTTGTGAAAGATGAGTTGGGGTGCTCATGAGATGTTATGACAAATTTACCAGTGTTGTTACGACAGAAAGTAAGTTCACATTTTTCTGCATCTCTCTTTATAGATCAATATGATTTTATTGAAATGAGAGACTGAGTTTAAACGATAAAAGATTGAATTTTGCATTTAACCCATTTAGGTAGGAGGTAGATTGCTTTAAGACTATCCTGATGGAACAAACATTTAATTTGATGACCAGGATTACTCTTCAAGTATTCTCTGAGACCATAACATGGAAGCAATTGTGTGTGTTTTCTAAGGTACTCTAAGTGTCTGCCAACTAGCCAAAACAAAGTCGGATGGAAAGTATTTGTCACATCTGCTCCTGCCACACCCTCTAGTGCTCATCCTGTGTCCCCTTGACCTGCCGCCACTCCCCCAGTGCTCTCTCTCTCTCTCTCTCGCTCTTTCTCTCTCTCTGTGTGTTTGTGTGTGTGTGGAGACAGGTGTGCTGGAGTCAGAGCAGATCCCCACCAGCTGCAACCTGTTCCATAATCAAGACCTCTACAGATACATAGTCCTGCCAGATCGTAATTTCTGCTCAGTCAGTCCATTTTTCTAGCCGTTTGTCCCTGTTGTGCCTGTTTTCCCTTGCCTGATGCTGTTTTCCTCTCCGGTACAGTTCTGCCCGCTATGACTCTGGTCCCTGTCTCCAGTCCGACTTCTTGTCAGTCCTGCTACTCTGTCCTGGATTCCCCACTCTACGCTCCCTTGGATTCCCTTGCCATTTTTCTTTGGAAGTTTCAACTTCACACTCACTTATCGCCCTGGATCTAAGAATACCAAGCCTGACGCCCTCTCCCGTCAGTTCACCGCCGACAACACAGGTTCCGAGCCAAAGACCATTATGCCTTCCACCTGATTCGTTGCCGCTGTCTCCTGGGAGATCGAGTCCTGTATTCACCAGGCTCAGCAGAACCAGCCTGACCCGGGTAAAAGTCCTAGAAAGGCTCTGTTTGTTCCAGATTCAGTTCGCTTTGAAGTTCTTCAGTGGGCCCATTCTACCCACCTCACCTGTCACCCTGGCATGAATCGGACTGTTGCCTTCCTGCGTCAGCGCTTTTGGTGGCCCACCATGGAGAGAGACATCCGGGAGTTTGTCTCAGCCTACTCGGTCTGGGCCCGGATCAAAACCTCCACCAAACCACTTCCGGTCTGCTTTGCCCTCTTCCCATACCCAGTCGTCCCTGGTCACACATAGCTCTGGACTTCGTCACTGGCCTTCCCCCATCTAACGGTAACTCAGTCATTCTCACCATTATTGACAGATTTTCCAAAGCGGCTCACTTCATTCCCCTCTCCAAGCTTCCATCCTCCAGGGAGACTGCGGACCTGCTGGTATCCCATGTGTTTTGGCTGCATGGCATTCCCACTGACATCGTTTCCGACAGGGGACCCCAGTTTACATCCCAGGTATGGAGATCCTTCTGTTCAGCACTTTGTATTAATGTTAGTCTTTCATCTGGATATCACCCCCAGACCAACGGCCAGACCGAACGGGCCAACCAGGAGATGGAGACGGCTCTACGCTGTGTGACTTCGGCTAACCCTTACTCCTGGAGTGCTTAGCTACCCTGGGTGGAATATGCCCACAACACCCTCATCAACGCCTCGTCAGGTATGTCACCCTTTGAGTGTGCTCTGGGCTATCAACCCCACTTGTTCCCTTCCCAAGAGGTCGAGGTAGCAGTGCCCTCAGTCCATGACCACATGCGCCATTGTCATCGCACCTGAAGGAGGGCCCGGGCTGCCCTTCACCGTGTCTCTGCAAGGACCCAATCCCAAGCTAACCGTCGCCGTGCCTCAGCTCCAGTCTACACTCCAGGCCAAAAGGCATGGTTCTAGTCGAAGGGCTTGCCTTTGATAGTGGCTTCCAGGAAACTTGCCCCCCGATTCATTGGTCCCTTTGAGATTGATCGTGTCATTAACCCCTCTGCTGTGCACCTGAAACTCCCAGACTCTCTTAAGATCCACCCAAACGTCCATGTGTCCCTGATTAAACCTGTCTGCTCCAGTCCCCTGTCTCCTCCTGCAGCAGCTCCTCCACCCCCTCGGCTCATCAATGACCATCCTGCCTATACCGTCCGGCGGCTTTTGGATGTGCGCCGACGCGGCTGGCAGTACATGGTGGACTGGGAGGGATATTGGCCTGAGGAGCGCTGCTGGGTGCCCCGCCGTCACATTCTGGATCCCTCCCTCTTACGGGATTTCTATACCTCACACCCCGAAAAGCCTGGTCGTGCACCAGGTGACGCCCATAGAGGGCGGTGTACTGTCACATCTGCTCCTGCCACTCCCTCTAGTGCTCATCCTGTGTCTCCTTGACCTCCCGCCACTCCCCCAGTGCTCTCTCTCTCTCTCTGTGTGTGTGTGTGTGTGTGTGTGTGTGTGTGTGTGTGTGTGTGTGTGTGTGTGTGTGTGTGTGGAGACAGGTGTGCTGGAGTCAGAGCAGATCCCCACCAGCTGCAACCTGTTCCATAGTCAAGACCCTTACAAATACTCAGTCCTGACAGATCCTAATCACTGCTCAGTCAGTCTATGTTTCTAGCCGTTTGTTCCTGTTGTGCCTGTTTTCCCTTGCCTGACGCTGTTTTCCTCTCTGCTACAGTTCTGCCCACTCTGGTCCATGTCTCCAGTCCGACTTCTCGTCAGTCCTGATACTCTGTCCTGGATTCCCCACTCTACGCTCCCTTGGATTCCCCTCCGGACCTGTTCAGCACTTTGTATTAATGTTAGTCTTTCATCTGGATATCACCCCCAGACCAACGGGGGTGATATCCAGAGCGCTTCACGTTCTCAGGAAACCATGCAGTATTTTGTTTTTTTATGTATTACTTCTTACATTGTTACCCCGGGAAATATTAAGTTTTATTACATACAACCGGGAGGAATTATTGGACATAAGAGCAACGTCAACTTACCAACATTACGACCAGGAATACGACTTTCCCAAAGAGGATTCTCTGTTTGTTACCCCAACCAGGACAATAGACTGGATAGCACCCGGCGACTCAAAACAACAGCGGCGCCGGAGAAGAGGGAAACGTGCCGGTCTTTTGGTCAAGCTACGTCGACGGGCGCATCGTGCACCTCTCCCGAGTATTTTAATCGCCAATGTACAGTCTCTGGACAACAAAGTAGATGAAATCCGATCGTGGGTTGCCTTCCAGAGAGACATCCGAGACTGCAACGTTCTTTGCTTCACGGAAACATGGCTCACTCAGGACACGTTATCTGAGTCGGTACAGCCACCTGGTTTCTCCACGCATCGCGCCGACAGAAACAAACATCTCTCTGGTAAGAAGAAGGGTGGGGGTGTGTGTCTTATGATTAACGAGACGTGGTGTGATCATAACAACATACAGGAACTCAAGTCCTTTTGTTCACCTGACATAGAATTCCTTACAATCAAATGCAGACCGCATTATCTACCAAGAGAATTCTCCTCGATTATAATCACAGCCGTGTACATCCCCCCTCAAGCTGACACATCGACGGCACTGAAAGAAATTCATTTCACTCTAGGTAAATTGGAAACCACATATCCTGAGGCTGCATTTATTGTTGCTGGGGATTTTAATAAGGCTAATTTGAAAACAAGGCTCCTGAAATTTTACCAGCATATCGAATGTGCCACCCGGGCTGGTAAAATCCTGGATCATTGTTATTCCAACTTCCGTGATGCATACAAGGCTATTCTCCGCCCTCCTTTTGGCAAGTCTGACCATGACTCCCAGCCTACAAACAGAAACTAAAACAGGAAACGCCCGTTCTCAGGTCTGTTCAACGCTGGTCCGACCAATCCGATTCCATGCTGCAAGATTGCTTCGAGCACGTGGACTGGGATATGTTCCGGATAGCATCTGACAACAACATTGATGTATATGCTGATTCGGTGAGCGAGTTTATTAGCAAGTGCATTGGTGATGTTGTACCCATAGCAAATATTAAAACCTTCCCCAACCAGAAACCGTGGATTGATGGCAGCATTCGCAAAACTGAAAGCTGAACCACTGCTTTAACCAGGGTAAGGCTACCGGAAACATGACTGAATACAAACAGTGTAGCTATTCCCTCCGCAAGGCAATCAAACAAGCTAAGCGTCAATATAGAGTCAAAGTAGAGTCACAATTCAACGGCTCAGACACGAGGAATGTGGCAGGGTCTACAGTCAATCACGGACTACAAAAAGAAAACCAGCCCCGTCGCGGACCATGACGTCCTGCTCCCAGACAAACTAAACAACTTCTTTGCTCGCTTTGAGGACAATACAGTGCCACCGACACGGCCTGCTACCAAAACCTGCGGGCTCTCCTTCACCGCAGCCAATGTGAGAAAAACATTTAAATGTGTTAACCCTCGCAAGGCTGCTGGCCCAGATGGCATCCTGGCCGTGTCCTCAGAGCATGCGCAGACCAGCTGGCTGGTGTGTTTACGGACATATTCAATCAGTCCCTATCCCAGTCTGCTGTTCCCACATGCTTCAAGAGGGCCACCATTGTTCCTGTTCCCAAGAAAGCTAAGGTAACTGAGCTAAATGACTATCGCCCCGTAGCACTCACTTCGTCATCATGAAGTGCTTTGAGAGATTAGTCAAGGATCATATCACCTCCCTCCTGCCAGACACCCTGGACCCACTCCAATTTGCTTACCGTCCCAATAGGTCCACAGACGACGCAATCGCAATCACACTGCATACTGCCCTAACCCATCTGGACAAGAGGAATACTTATGTAAGAATGTTGTTCATTGACTACAGCTCAGTATTTAACACCATAGTTCCCTCCAAGCTCGTCATTAAGCTCGAGACCCTAGGTCTCGACCCAGCCCTGTGCAACTGGGTCCTGGACTTCTTGACGGGCCGCCCCCAGGTGGTGAGGGTAGGAAACAACATCTCCACCCCGCTGATCCTCAACACTGGGGCCCCACAAGAGTGCGTTCTCAGCCCTCTCCTGTACTCCCTGTTTACCCATGACTGCGTGGCCAAGCACGCATCCAACTCAATCATCAAGTTTGCTGACGACACTACAGTGGTAGGCTTGATAACCAACAACGACGAGACGGCCTACAGGGAGGAGGTGAGGGCCCTCGGAGTGTGGTGTCAGGAAAATAACCTCTCACTCAATGTCAACAAAACAAAGGAGATGATCGTGGACTTCAGGAAACAGGAGAGGGAGCACCCCCCTATCCACATCGAGGTGTCAGTAGTGGAGAAGGTGGAAAGTTTTAAGTTCCTCGGTGTACACATCACGGACAAACTGAATTGGTCCACCCACACAGACAGCGTGGTGAAGAAGGCGAAACAGCGCCTCTTCAACCTCAGGAGGCTGAAGAAATTCGGCTTGTCACCAAAATCACTCACAAACTTCTACAGATGCACAATCGAGAGCATCCTGTCGGGCTGTATCACCGCCTGGTACGGCAACTGCTCCGCCCACAACCGTAAGGCTCTCCAGAGGGTAGTGAGGACTGCACAACGCATCACCGGGGGTAAACTACCTGCCCTTCAGGACACTTACACCACCCGATGTCACAGGAAGGCCAAAAAGATCATCAAGGACAACAACCACCCGAGCCACTGCCTGTTCACCCCGCTATCATCCAGAAGGCGAGGTCAGTACAGGTGCATCAAAGCTGGGACAGAGAGACTGAAAAACAGCTTCTACCTCAAGGCCATCAGACTGTTAAACAGCCATCACTAACATTGAATGGCTGCTGCCAACATACTGACTTAAATCTCTAGCCACTTTAAATAATAGAACATTGGATGTAACAAATGTATCACTAGCCACTTTAAACTATTTTGTATATAATGTTACGTATCCGACATACTCATATTAAATGTATACACTGTACTCGAAACCATCTACTGAATCTTGCCTATGCCGTTCGGCCATCGACCCAAATCTCTAGCCACTTTAATAATTATAATTGGATGAAATAATGTATCACTAGCCACTTTAAACAATGCCATTTATATAATGTTTACATATCCTACATTACTCATCTCATATATATATATGTGTATATACTGTACTCCGTACTATCTACTGCATCTTGCCTATGCCGGTCAGCCATCGCTCATCCATATATTTATATGTACATACTCGTATTCATTCCTTTACTCCTCTTGTGTGTATAAGGTAGTTGTTGTGAATTTGTTAGATTACTTGTTAGATACCACTGCATGGTCGGAACTAGAAGCACAAGCATTTCGCTACACTCGCATTAACATCTGCTAACCATGTGTATGTGACAAATAACATTTGATTTGATTTGGACCTGCTTACCCTGTCCCAACACCACTCGCTCCAGCCTCCGCACCTTGTTTCCGGCAACCCGCCCAAGCTTCTCCTGGACTAAACTTAATCTCCCCCGTGTTTCAATAAATACCTTGCTTACCTCCTACCAGTCTCCTCGTCTGAGTCTGCTCTTGGGTTCACCTGTTCTGCTCCGCGTGACAGTATTTATATTACCTGCAGAACTGTTATAATGACTGCAGTTCAATCAAAAATGTACTTTATATATATATACATATTAGTAATGGGGGGAAAATCTATACAGCTATATATCGGGATAGAGAGAGAGAGAGATATTTCAGCACACGTGCATATTCAGCGGAGTGCACTTTAATCTAGGTAAACGGTACAAAATAAAACATTGCTGTTTTGGTAGCATTCCATGCGTTACCAAGGCTGCCGACTCAATGTTGGGTCCCACATTGCAGTTGTAAGTACTGTAATTGCACTGTTGTGGTTTAGTTTTATGGTGCTTTCCCCCTTTTTCTGAGTCCAAGTAACTATGGTAACCAACAAACAAATGTATAGACCTTGGATGAAAGGATATGGAAAAATGTGGTCTAGTCATATCTTTAGATCATAATTGCATGTTATTATAGGTCTTAAAAGGTCCTTTCTGGAGTATCTAAACACCAAACATGGAATTCGTGCCCATCAGATACATTTTCTCCAAAACCATACTGGGGCAATCCATGTCATCTTTTTGCAGTCGCACTGCAGATTTCAGGGGATTAAAGAAAGGTGGGCGGGGCTTTTTTTCTCCAGATAAAAAAAGTCTGTTACCTGAAAACCATGAAATAATCAACAGAGCCTTGTCACAAGCATTTCCATGATAATGACTGTACACTGTAAGCGAGGTGGGCATATCTACATAACATAGTCATTTCTGTTACTATCAATCGGAATAGTTGTACATTACCTAAATTTGATTTGAAACAAAACTGCCAATGCCTGCACAATACTCAAAATTAAATTTATCGCTGAGGTTAAATCTATAAAATAAGTCACATTTAATTAATAGAACAGTGAGCACTTCGTAAAAATAAAGCAGACATTTACAGAGGCTGCCATTTCTGTGAGCCTGGGAGGTTTGTTTATTTTCTTTCTTTTTTGACACCACACCATTAACACGTCAACTCCCTTTGGTTTGGATCTCTCTTTTATCTTCACAAAAGTCATCCTCCTCTATTCTGTAGCAAGCCTCACCCCAGTTCTGAGAATGGAAGAGATTCACCACAACCGGTATTCTTAGAGTTAGGGCAAATACCAGGCCCTTTGGACTGAATGTATCGCTTGGTATAAATTTGGAATGCAGTGCAAGCTCTGTGCACTACTTTCTTTCTGCTATGTCTTTTTATAGTGTAGCAGAGAAATGCAGAGTTGCATTTCATACCATGTACCCTGAAGGCTGTGACTTTGTTGCCCTACAAGCCAAGCAGATGTAGACATACATAGACAGCTAAAGTGTCGTAATCATTTCTCAAGAAATTCTCTGATAGAGGTGTTTGAGGTTGGGGGAGTATAAAGTCGTGAATCAACCGGTTCCTTCTCTCTCTCATGCACTCACACACACACACACACGCACACGCACACACACACACACACACACACACGCCTAAGTATTTAGGCAGCTGATATGCTACGACCTTTGACATTCTTGTTGCTTCATATCCATCCGCCATTCAGCTTTTTTCTATTCCCCTGGTGTCAGTTGTCCAGTAATCATTTCCTGAAATGAAATGGCATTGAGAAACCTCTTCCTAAAATGGCGATGACATTGTTTTGTGAATGGCCTGCACCACTTAAATCAAGCGGTCAAAGCATGTTCATTTTCAAACTCATACTGGCAAACACATTTAATTTATTCAAACACAACATATGATACATACTTACACGACCCCTACATTAACACTTTAATCTTGCAGAATTCACTCAACCTTTGTTTTATGTGCTCAATAGCAAAGGCATACTAGCACGTGATTTCAACAGAACTAAGCTGGTAGAACTTGGGAATCATTGTATCAGCAATCCTGTAGCTCGACCTTTTGAAGAGGCGTTTGTTCACACCACAGCTCAGCTGATTGAAGCTCGAAGCCGGAAATGGAAGCTCAGCAATTACCTGGAAAGGGTTTTCTGGGTATTACCAAATACACACAGAGTTCTAATTAAGATAAAACTTGGCTGAACCACAAACCAAGAGAGAGAGAAAAAAAAGAATGAGAAAAGAAAGCAAAAGTTTTTGACTTCCTGTTAACTCAATTTGTTCTATACAGTTTTATAGTTGTTCCACTTGGTCTGCAAAGTGATTCCAAGGTTGAGTTAACGAAGTAACATTTTATTTCCGGTCCCTAAGTCAACTACTACTTAGCTAAATGGCTATTTATTGAAATGTGACACATCCATGCCCAAAATAAAATAATTTCAAAACAATATCAATATGATCTGTTGTATGCCTATGTATCTTTATAATACATGTGTTTAATCGTTCAGTTCAAGATGGACGTTGCATCACAATACATGTAATCAAGTTTCAGCCGCTGGTCAACAAAAGTGTTGAATAGTAAGAAGCCATTTCCAACAGTCAAATGACCAAATCTCCCTCTAGTGGTTATTGGGGCAGAAATAAGGTTATTAATATTTGTTTAATAATTTCATAATAAATACATAAATACACGTTGAGATCTTAGCTAATTAAAAAGCCACAAATGGAGGGGCCAAGCAGTTTAATATACTGTGTTTGAGTTGTTTGCGAAACTCTCATAGCCATTAATGGGAGAGGTAACAATTATGTGTTTCTGGAGAACTATGGGCCTGACTTTGAAGTGGGTAGACCGATGCACTCCAAAATACAGATTTTCACAGCGTGAGCAGCAGGGGCAACAAAGCATTCCGGATCTGCCCAGATTTTGACCAATAAAGTAATGCGTGTTGCGCTAGCTCAGCTAAGATACATTATCGTCACTTTCTATACCTTGGCTTCAAAGGGGGTATTTTCTCATTCAAGTTATTTCGAATAAACCAGTTTCATATTCACTATAATGGCAAACCCCACTGAGTGAAACTCAGTGTTAGCATTGCGGTATCATGTAAAGTTCACAGTGAACCCACAGCGCCGAGAAGACTGCTTCATACCGATGGACCATAATGCTTAGGGGAAAAAAAGACCAAAACACAAACACAAGCACACGCTTCAAAACATATGTTTTCCGCTTTCCCCCTCCTTTTAAATCATATGCTCCAGAAATGGCAACCTTATCCCCTAGTGTGTTGCTATGAGTCAGCCAGTGCAAATAAGGGGAATGTCCCCTTCACCGAGCCACATAAATAGAGACATGTCTTTTCATCTTAAACGGGAGGGAATGAGTAGGAATGAATCACCACTAGTGATAGGGGAAAACATCGATACAGTTACATATCCCAATATTATTTTGGAAGATATTATATCGATACTTTGACTCCAAGTGTCTATTAAATGAAAAAGGTAGGTAGTGTTAGCTAGCACTAGACGGCTGTACTTGCGCCAAAATGCAGGTATTGTTAATCTTATATCTTGTTCTCCATCTTCTTTTTAAATAGTGAGCCAACATGTTTTCAGCACTTTTATTTTATTTCCATAACTGATCAAAACTCATTTTATCTCGTCTCTCTGCAGCAGACATGTAGTGAGCAATATGTTTGGAACATCAAATCACAGTACAATCACTGTATCGAATTGGAATACATATAGAATTGTGAGAATCATGAGAATCGCAATAGATGTCATATCGGCACCTAAGTATCGTGATAATATCGTATCGTGTGGCCCCTGGCAATTCCAAGAATTCAACCAGTCCATTCTAAGAATGGAAGTGTCCTTAAGTGGATGTTGATGTTATCTTGGCGCTTGAACACCTTTCAGTGCTGGGACGTCCAGTTTCATACAATGTGACCCACTAATGCATCCCTCTATGATTGTTATATTTCTACGCAGACATGCGCTCACGCACGCACACACACAACCACCCCCCCACACACACACACAGAGACAATCAACTTCTGTAGACATTACTTTGCAGGCATTTCAATTAGTGAAGATGATCCCAAATTGCACAGAAAAAGGCATTTTCTCTCAGCATAGGCTACTCTATTCCATAGGATCAAGGATACAAATAACCCCAAAAAATAAAACAAACGAAGACAGACTGTTATGTTGAAAAAAGAAGAAGCTACTTTTGCTTTTACCACCAGGGAAGTCCACTCCCTGCCTTCGCTTACCACCATAGCCTTTTCCTCAAGCCTGGGAATTCACACGCCTGCACAGGGTTACATTCTTTCATGTTGTTTCACATTCATCTGATTTTATACATCTCTGTGGTGAACAGCAACTTCCAACTGCAGAATAGACAAAAATACATGGAGTATAGTAAAGAAAGAAAGCAAGAAAGAACAAAAGAGAGGAAGGAAGAGAGAGAGAGAAAGAAAGAAAGAAAGAAAGAGAAAGAGAGAGAGAGAGAGAGAGAGAGAGAGAGAGAGAGAGAGAGAGAGAGAGAGAGAGAGAGAGAGAGAGAGAGAGAGAAAATAAAAGAAAGAAAGAGAGAGGGAGAAAGAAAGAAAGAACAAAAGAGAGGAAGGAAGAGAGAGAGAGAGAGAGAGAGAGAGAGAGAGAGAGAGAGAGAGAGAGAGAGAGAGAGAGAGAGAGAGAGAGAGAGAGAGAGAGAGAGAGAGAGAGAGAGAGAGAGAGAGAGAGAGAGAGAGAGAGAGAGAGAGAGAGAGAGAGAGAGAAAGAAAGAAAGAAAGAAAGAAAGAAAGAAAGAAAGAAAAGAAAGAAAGAAAAGAAAGAAAGAAGAAAGAAAGAGAAGAGCAAACGGAAGAAGAGGAACGGAAGACAGAACGAGAGATGGAAAGAACAATTATGAAAGCGAGAGAAAGACTGCCCACACAAGCTTTGTGGGGGCGGTGACCAGACCACGTGGAGGCCCAGATCAGATGGAAAGATTCCCCTAGTATGACCAGTCGAAAGAGAAAACATTTTTCCAGCATTAGCTCAGTAAAGGGGGATTGTTAGGGGGCTGCTGCTGGAAATGCTTCAATCTGGGACCTCATCTCATGTTTTCCCCCAACCATAGGCTGCGCGTGAGTTTCAAGTTTGGGGAAGCTCATTTTCCCCATAAAAACGCACCTTCATCATCGCATGTGCAGACATTTTTTATGTAACCTTTATTTAACCTTTATTGAACGAATAAAGAACAAATTCTTATTTACAATGACAGCCTACATCTTCCAAAACCGGACGACGCTGGGCCAATTGTGCGACGTCCTATGGGACTTCCAATCACAGCCGGTTGTGATACAACTTATGTGAGCCTACTGTACTATTCCTAATGTGATGAGTTGATTGGATAGTCATAATTTAAGCTAATAATGTAACTCAATCACTGTAAGTAAAAAAATACTGTTCAATGCATGGCTGAGCGAGTATAGTGTAGAATAGGCCTTGGCTATAGGCTATAGGCCAGGGATCATCAACTACTTTCAGCCACAGTCCGATTTTTTCTTGAATGGATGGTCAGGGGGCTGCAACGTAATTACAAATAATTTGTTTCTTCTCCTTTCTTTGCACGGGAAGAATTTGGCCTTTTATTAACACATTTCATGCAATTCTACTACACTTTATAAACTTAGCAAAAAAATAAACGTCCTCTCACTTTTAACTGCGTTTATGTTCAGCAAATTTAACATGTGTAAATATTTGTATGAACATAACAAGATTCAACAACTGAGACATAAACTGAACAAGTTACACAGACATGTGACTAACAGAAATGGAATAATGTGTCCCTGAACAAAGGGGGTGTCAAAATCAAAAGTAACAGCCAGTATCTGGTGTGGTCAGACCATGATGGACCCTCCACCTCCAAATTTGATCCCTCTCCAGAGTACAGGCCTCGATGTAACGCTCATTCTTTAGACGATAAAACGCGAATCCGACCATCACCCCTGGTGAGACAAAACCGTGACTCGTCAGTGAAGAGCACTTTTTGCCAGTCGTATCTGGTCCAGCGACGGTGGGTTTGTGCCCATAGGCGACGTTGTTTCCGGTGATGTCTGGTGAGGACCTGCCTTAAAACAGGCCTACAAGCCCTCAGTCCAGCCTCTCTCAGCCTATTGCAGACAGTCTGAGCACTGATGGAGGGATTGTGCGTTCCTGGTGTAACTCGGGCAGTTGTTGTTGCCATCCTGTACCTGTCCTGCCGGTGTGATGTTCAGATGTACCGATCCTGTGTAGGTGTTGTTACACGTGGTCTGCCACTGCGAGGACGAACAGCTGTCCGTCCTGTCTCCCTGTAGCGTTGTCTTAGGCGTCTCACAGTATGGACATTGCAATTTATTTCCCTGGCCACATCTGCAGTCCTCATGCCTCCTCACAGCATGCCTAAGGCACGTTCAGGCAGATGAGCAGGGACCCTGGGCATCTTTCTATTGGTGTTTTTCCGAGTCAGTAGAAAGGCCTCTTTAGTGTCCTAAGTTTTCATGTGTGACCTCAACTGTGACCTTAATTGCCTACTGTCTGTAAGCTGTTAGTGTCTTAACGGCCGTTCCACAGGTTCATGTTAATTAATTGTTTATGGTTCATTGAACAAGCATGGGAAACAGTGTTTAAACCCTTTACAATGAAGATCTGTGAAGTTATTTGGATTTTTACAAATGAACTTTGAAACACAGGGTCCTGAAAAAGGGACGTTTCTTTTTTTTCTGATTTTATGACTGGAGACATTAGCAGAATCTTTTTTAATAAGACAAATCACAGGATAGCCTACTCTGCTGACACTGAGAAACAGATCAATAAAACTAACGTTGTCTGATGCATATATTAGGCCTACGAGAAGTGGAGACACAATTACAATATGACATCCTTCTAACCTGGAGGAGGAAATGATTGTCCAAAAACAAACTTTCAAGTGGAGACCACGTGGAGGCCCAGATCAGATGGAAAGATTCCCCTAGTATGGCCAGTCGAAAGAGAAAACATTTGTCCAGCATTAGCTCAGTAAAGGGGGATTGTTAGGGGGCTGCTGCTGGAAATGCTTCAATCTGGGACCTCATCTCATGTTTTCCCCCAACCATAGGCTGCGCGTGAGTTTCAAGTTTGGGGAAGCTCATTTTCCCCATAAAAACGCACCTTCATCATCGCATGTGCAGACATTTTTTATGTAACCTTTATTTAACCTTTATTGAACGAATAAAGAACAAATTCTTATTTACAATGACAGTCTACATCTTCCAAAACCGGACGACGCTGGGCCAATTGTGCGACGTCCTATGGGACTTCCAATCACAGCCGGTTGTGATACAACTTATGTGAGCCTACTGTACTATTCCTAATGTGATGAGTTGATTGGATAGTCATAATTTAAGCTAATAATGTAACTCAATCACTGTAAGTAAAAAAATACTGTTCAATGCATGGCTGAGCGAGTATAGTGTAGAATAGGCTTTGGCTATAGGCTATAGGCCAGGGATCATCAACTACTTTCAGCCACAGTCCGATTTTTTCTTGAATGGATGGTCAGGGGGCTGCAACGTAATTACAAATAATTTGTTTCTTCTCCTTTCTTTGCACGGGAAGAATTTGGCCTTTTATTAGGAAATGATTGTCCAAAAACAAACTTTCAAGTGGCACTGACCCAAAAATGATAAAGAGTGAATATGCGTACTCACCGGTGATATTACTGATGCTCTCTCCATTGTTGCTCTCCATAAGGCTATAAACCTACAATTAAGTTGAGAATTTGGATAACTAAAAGACAGATTAGAGTCTTTTCATTGTCTTCTCCTTACAGCAATAGCCATTTTCTTTCCAAACTATGTTTTCCCGCGATTGTATTTTGAAATATTGCGATATGCCTGGCTGGGCCTCTCTACTTTTCACTGACAGTCGCATCTGAACAATCATCTTTTTGGTATTTGCAGCGAGCGGCTGCCTAAATTGCCAGCTTTAGGCAATGTGATTTAAAACAATCCACAGCTTACTGTTTTTTAAGAAGCTCATGATCTTTTGTGGCCAAATCATTCTTTCTGGTGTAGGTGCCTATTTTGAAAGATTTTTTTGTGTATAGACAGGAGTAGGCTAATGAGGCTATATAATTTTACTTATGGGAAGCTTTATGGATGCGCCACCTATGCCCCCAACCACGATGTAAGCAGAGCTCACAGCCAGACTGGTCTCTTCCACCCCCGCCACCCCCAACTTCCCCTGACACCCACGCACACCTCCCCCTGACTGACTCCACCACTCCGTCAACACCCACTCCTTCCTCCCTCTTTGTCTGGGGTGGAAACCAGGGAAAAGTTCAATGACCTCTCTTTAACTCTCTCTCATTCGTTCTGTGTGTTTTTGGGTATCAGCTGAGCTCATTCTGGCCATGTAAAGGAATGAGAGGAAAGCATTGATGTAAGGGCGAGTGAGACAATCTGTCTTTGTTTTGCTTTCTGTGCAATAAGCTTGTAGCTGGATACCAGTCTGCTTAACTAACACTCCTTGTACTCTGTTTCATTATGCCATGACAGGAGTGGCAAGGAGTGGAGTGACTGGTACCCAGGCTAATAGGCTTGGGTAGCCACATAGAGAGATGAAGAAAGTGAACGCAAGAAGAGAATCTGAGATGATCCTCACCCACTACATCATCCTCTCCTCGCTCTTCAGAGCCAAATCTCTTCTAACGTACATAAGAGGCTTCCCTGATCAACAGAACAATGGATACCTAAAACAGGGGCCATCCATTATTGAACCAAAAGAGCAACACTACTCAGTCAACAGTACAGACTGAATACCGACTGGAATACCGCGACTCTCAAATCAGCCACCAAAATGCTGTCACTGTCGAGCGTTGAGCTTTTTCAGACACCTGAAAAATTGCTTCAAACTCTACGAAATGTAGAACATTGGGATTCTTGAGTATGTGAAATAACTTTTGAGGATCCTTTGATCTTCAATGCCTCAGAGAAGTTTCTCTTCTACTTGAAATGCAAGGTGAATCACAACTTTACATTTAATTAGTCTTCACCTTAACTCTTCTAGTGAGTTATTGTCCTCATTAGAGGGAAGATCTTCTCTATCAATACCGTATTAAGAGTTGAGAAAACATGGCCAGCATGGGCTCCACCTCCATCTGGACCTTCAAACAAAAGTTGACAGAAAGCCAAAGTTGCCATTTAGCACAGAAATATGTTATTTTTCCCCAGTTATCGCTCTCCAAACAGAACAATGAGGATCAGCGGTTCAGGCCGACCCACGCTCCGGTTACATGTTTCTGCTGCGAGGCCCAGTCTTGTGTGAGCGTCCCCAGGTGTAATCCTTGATAAAACAGCTTTTTACAAAACACAAAGAGCGATGCTGGAGCCAGTGACCTCATCACCAGATAAAAGTGTGGAACAAACCATTTTCCCCTATGAGGCAAACTGTCTGTTGAGATTTCTTCCATCCTTGCCGTGAGTGCTGTGAA
This sequence comes from Brachymystax lenok tsinlingensis, assembly GCA_030435695.1. Taxonomy (NCBI): domain Eukaryota; kingdom Metazoa; phylum Chordata; class Actinopteri; order Salmoniformes; family Salmonidae; genus Brachymystax; species Brachymystax lenok. The sequence continues at coordinate 11,980,482 of CM059782.1, read as the reverse complement.
AACATGACTTCAGCTCAGAATCAAATGGGATTATCATATCTTGGATGTAGGATTGGTGTATACTGTTGGTTTGAATGACTGTTGCTTGTTGAAGAGATATTTCTGTTCAAAGGTTGCATTCAAAGGCACACATTGTATTAAGATCCAATAAAAAAATACATTTCACAATATAATTCGGTCTTTTTTTGTGTATAATATTTCAGCGTTTAAGCGTTTGCAACAATGAGAATGTCCATTTGAAATGTTAAAATATTTGAACACTTCGTGTCATAAAAAATGTAATTCATATTCAAAACAATATTCAAGCTTCATCACGCATGTCTTATAGCTTCATAGCGGCTTTATTACATATTGCCAGCTTTATGGCACTTAGAACTGAGCATCTTAACCCCCTGGGTTTCTGTTATGATGTTTGAGTTTGTTCTCCTTTTGCAGGGGGGAATACCAAGGGGACTTTCAATTTCTGTCAGGTGAACAAGATGATAAACAGAACAGAGATAATGCCTGATAAAATGGGGATTTTCCACCTTTGCATATATTTGCATTCGCGTCAAAACAGGATAGTTGGGCCCTTTCTCTGTGTTTCAATATGAAATACAGTTTTTAGACTCAAAACTTGCTTTCGAATCACCGCAAGAGCCAACTGGTTCTTTCAAACAGAGGCAATTAAAGAAAAAAACTAGAAAAAAAACTATCAAAACCCATCTCTGTCGCATTGTACCGTGCTAATATTTAGTTAGTATTTGATGACCTCTCCTTCACAATGCATTGTACCATGCTAATATTTGGTTAGTATTTGATGACCTCTCCTTCACAATGCATTGTATCATGCTAATATTTGGTTAGTATTTGATGACCTCTCCTTCACAATGAATTGTACCGTGCTAATATTTGGTTAGCATCTGATGACCTCTCATTCACAATGCATTGGGCTCCTGAGTGGCGCAGTGGTCTAAGACACTGCATCTCATTGCAAGAGGCGTCACTGCAGTATTTGGTTCGAATCCAGGCTGCATCAACTCTGGCTGTGATTGGGAGTCCCATAAGGCAGCGCACAATTGGCCCAATGTCGTCTGGGTTTGGCCGGGGTAGGCCGTCAATTGTAAATAAGAATTTGTTCTTAACTGACTTGCCTAGTTAAATAAAGGTAAAACAAATTGTACCGGAGTAATATTTGGTTAGCATCTGATGACCTCTCATTCACAATGCATTGTACTGGGTTAATATTTGGTTAGCATCTGATGACCTCTCATTCACAATGCACTGTACATCTGCTAGGAAAGGTTGACATGGACAATGTGGTCCAGCCAAGTGCATTGTTGAGAAAGCAAAATGATGCCCACAGATATCCTGCCAAAGCCACAATAGTCCCTCTGGTGTGTTTAATACAAGGAATCAGGGTGGAACCACATGTACCGTTAGCGTCTGAGGGGTCATGGTCTCCAAACTGATGTCAGCTCTCCATTCTCAAGGTCTCTCTCTCCATCTCTGTGTGTATAGCACTGTCACTGAAGCCATAGTGCCAATGCAACCGCTATTCTGCTGTCAAATATCCAACCGCTCCCATTGCGTTGTTAGCCTTTCAGTCTGGGTTTCTTCAGTGGCAGCCCTGGGGGCATCGGCGCTGACGCTCATTACTTAGACACCCACACTCCACAATCTCTCCCCTCTCTGAATCATATAATCACCCCCAAACTACCCATCACCCTCCAAACTACCCTTCACCCCCCAACTACCCAGATATCTATTGGAGCTCCCAAAGCGCTTCTTAAAACAACCCCAGAAAAGCAAATATTCCAAAGCGCAGTATGACAGATTGGACCTCCAGGGCCTGATGAGTGGGATCACAGAGCAATGTGATAAAAACAACAATCCTTGAAAGGAAGACAAACAAAAACACAGACCATGGTGTATTAAGCAGAAAGGAGAGAGTGTGTTGCTATGCATCTCGTCTGTATCCAGTCTTAGGTTGTAGGGCACCCCTCTGGGCTCCCTGAATGCTAAATCACCCATCTGCCACTGTGTTCCCCTTATGTCCGTCCCCTTGCCCCTGTGGAGCTACAGGTAACTGCCAGAATAAAGGAAACGCTTGAGTAAATGAGGGATACAAAGTATACTGAAAGCAGTGGCTTCCACACAGGTGTGGTTCCTGAGTTAATTAAGCGATTAACATCCCATCATGCTTAGGGTCATGTATACAAATGCCCAGTTGCCATTATTTTGGCTACAATGGCTAGAAGAAGAGATTTCAGTGGTTTTGCCAGAGAGGTTTCAAAGGAGCATAGGGGGTCTAAAGGGTGTGTGTGTGTGTGTGTGTGTGTGCGCGTGCGTGTCTCAGTCAGATTCTGGTGCGATGCCTGAAACAGTCTTTTCGACCACCATCAGCAAAACACCAAATGATGAAATTTCTTGAGGAAGAACCGTGTCGCATCCCTCCAATAGAGTTCCAGACACTTATAGAATCTATGCCAAGGTGCATTGAAGCTGCTCTGGCTCGTGGTGGTCCAACACCCTACTAAGACACTTTATGTTGGTGTTTTCTTTATTTTGGCAGTTACCTCTACAGAATATGTGTGTGTGTTTGAGTTTGAATAAAACAAGTCAGTTTGCATGAGAGAGAGGAAGTGTAAGCAGCATACACTGAGTGTACAAAACATTAAGAACACCTTCCTAATATTGAGTTGCACCCCCTTTTTTTGTGCTCAGAACAGCCTCAACTCGTCAGGGCATGGACTACAAGGTGTCGAAAGCGTTCCACAGAGATGCTGGCCCATGTTGACTCCAATGCTTCCCACAGTTGTGTCAAGTTGGCTGGATGCCCTTTGGGTGGTGGACCATTCTTGATACACATGGGAAACTGTTGAGTGTGAAAAACCCAGCAGCGTTGCAGTTCTTCACACAAACAGGTGCGCCTGGCACCTACTACTATACCCCGTTCAAAAGCACTTCAACCTCTGAATGGCACACACATACAATCCATGTCTCAATTGTCTCAATTGATTTAACAAGTGACATCAATAGCTTTCACCTGGATTCACCTGGTCAGTCTATGTCATGGAAAGAGCAGGAGTCCTTAATGTTTTGTGCACTCGGTGTATGTGTGCACTGGTATTTTGTGTGTGTGTGTGGCGGCATATTATGCCCAGCTTGTGTTGTGCCGTTGTCAACAGCATCAATAGTTCTAGTCACTTGTGATTGACTGTTACTTTCCATCACTATCACAGAAGTGTTGAACTGCCTTCATGTGTTAGATGACTGTGTGTTTCACGCTTAGAAAAAAAGGTGCTATCTAGAACCTTAAAGGGTTCTTTGGCTGTCCCTATAGAATAACCTTTTTGGAACCCTTTTTTCTAAGAGTGTATGCCAGTGAAATTAACAGGCTATCAAAACAAACAGAAACAGTTTCATACAAAATGTCTCCACCACACAGTCTGTGGTTAAAACGCAGACGTTTGCCTCCACCGATCCATCCCACAAGTTGAAGTTAATGCTATAACGTCACCTAATGACAAAATGTTATAGGTCCCATTTAAAACACCATGGATACATTTTTAATTCCACCTTGCCGTGGTCTTTATTATACCATGGAACCACGTCTAGACAGCTCTATGCTTCATTTTCCCAGACTGCAATTGCTAGAGGAAAATCCCAAAACAGGAAGTGAACTTGAAACACGCCACTTGAGTTAAATATTCAGATTGAAGGCGTCCCTCCATAAAAATGCTGATACTTTAATATGTCGACCTAACCACTGTAGTTCGCTGTTGGCAATCACTGTATACTTTTCAGCTCAAATAGAATGGCATTCAAACAAGAAATATATGTTTTTTTTATTTAACCTTCATTTAATTAGGCAAGTAAGTTATTTACAATGACGGCCTACCCCAGCCAAACCCTCCACTTACCTGGGCAACGTTGGGCCAATTGTGCGCCGCCCTATGGGACTCCCAATCACAGCCGGTTGTGATACAGCCCAGGATCAAACCAGGGTCTGTAGTGACACTTCTAGCACTGAGATGCAGTGGCTTAGAACGCTGCGCCACTTGGGAGCCCCTCCTGGGAACCAGTATACAGCCTTTTATTACATACTCTTGGGCCTGAATCATAACTTGAAATGTGCGCACAGATCTTCCATTGAAATCACTGCATGATTCACCCAAAAGTCTGAGTTAAATGTGCACATGTCCAGTAAGTATTCAGGCCCTCTGTGCATTATGACAGTCCATGAAATACATAAAAGCTATTGCTACATTTATAATGCATTAGTAAAATTAGGCCTAGGGTAGAGCCAGCTCACTAGAAGCCAATAGCATTAGGGATGGTGAAGTTTATCCATAGACAGATTCTGTTTCTAAAGCTAAGCTGGGCAGAACAACCAGAAACCAGCTAGTGGGAGGAATTCATTTCTCAACGTTCCCAAGAGTGTTCTCTGCCAAACAAACACGAGGATGGGTGTGAGGTGACTGCTTGACAGCGAAGTACATATGTGTATGAGTGTATGTGTGAGTACATGCATGTTCCTGTATGTTGTTATACGCACCTATATGTGTATTTGGGTGCATGCGAGGACGTGTGTCATGTTAATGATACATGCTCCATCATTGTGTGTGTGCTTACGCGTGCAAGCCTGTGAGAAAGTTTGTCTTCACTCGACTACATCCCAATACATTGGAATGTGACAGTTCCCTCGCTTTCATCTCCCTTCATCACTCAGGTATACCCCCTTCTCCCCATCCCCCTCCCCGGCACTTCAAACCCCATCAGCTTTCATCAAAAGCCGTGGAGGGAGCCCAAGTCAGCCTCTGAGAGGACTCCAATATGCTGCCACCACCTCCACTGCCACCAGCATCAACGCCAGCACCACTGCCACCAGCACCACCACCACCTGCACTATTTGCCAACTTAAAAGGAGATTAGATGCTTGATTGCCCAGGAATCAGAAGGTAGGTCCTGCCTTCCTCCTCTCTCTCAAGAAAGCCCTTGTCTGACTTAATACCGACTGAAATACCGCGACTCTCAAAGATGCCCGCTGTAGAATAAATATGGGATGGACAATGTTTTGCTTCACGCTCTTCCACTACATAACCAAAAGTATGTGGACACCCGATCATTGAACATCTCATTCCAAAATCATTGCATTAATATGGAGTTGGTCCCCCCTTTGCTGCTGTCACAGCCTCCACTCTTCTGGAAAGGCTTTCCACTAGATGTTGGAACATTGCTGCAGGGACTTGCTTCCATTAAGCCACAAGAGAATTAGTGAGGTCGGGCACTTAGGCCTGGCTCGCAGTCGGTGTTCCAATTCATCCCAAAGTTGTTCGATGGGGTTGAGGTCAGGGCTCTGTGCAGGCCAGTTGTGTTCTTCCACACCAATATCAACAAAAAATGTCTGTATGGACCTCATTTTGTGCACTGGGGCATTGTCATGCTGAAACAGGAAAGGGCCTTCCCAAAACTGTTGCCACAAAGTTGAAAACGTCTAGAATGTCATTGTATACTGTAGCTTTAAGGTTTCCCTTCAATGGAACTAAGGTGCCTAGCCGGAACCATGAAAAACAGCCCCAGACCATTATTCCTCATCCACCAAACTTTACAGTTAACACTATGCATTGGGGCAGGTAGGCATTGGCATTGCGTATGATGATCTTATGCTTGTGTACGGCTGCTCAGCCATGGAAACCCATTTCATGAAGCTCCCGACGAACAGTGATTGTGCTGACGTTGCTTCCAGAGGCAGTTTGGAACTCGGTAGTGAATGTCGCAACCGAGGACCGACGATATTTACGCGCTACGCGCTTCAGCACTCGGCGGCCCCGTTCTGCGAGCTTGTGTAGCTGAGCTGTTGCTACTCCTATGACAGTGCCACGTTGAATTTCACTGAGCTCTTCAGTAAGGCCCTTCTACTGCCAATGTTTGTCTATGCAGATTGTATGGCCGCGTGCTCGATTTTATACACCTGTCAGCAACATGTGTGGCTGAAATAGCTAAATCCACTAATTTGAAGGGGTGTCGACATACTTTTGTATATATACAGTAGTGTATTTGACAGAGGCATTGAATGAGAATGGTATTTTTTAGCAGCCATAATGAATCTTGATCATAATATCTATTTGATCATACCAGCATCTTTATGAAGTCACTTGTCTCTTGGTGATGATGTCATTGCTTAAACAAATATACCAAACAGGGCGGGGGAAACACTTTAATTGAAGCTGCCGACACTAGTCATGTCTATTTTTAGAAGGCCATCTGTAGCCTTTCTGAAGCCTCAGCTGTGGCATGGATGGTGAAAATGTGTTGCCCAAGGCAGGGGTAACCTGGAGGCTATAGGAGGAAGACATAGTGGCGCCCCATACAGCCTCTTCCTATTCCATTCTACTTGTGGCCAAGGCTTGACCCCATTATAACACAGTTTCCAAATTGTTGGGATAATACCCGTGGTGGTATGCGAATGCAGCCGGGGCCAACTAACGACCCTGGCACGCGCGCCTCTCACTAATCCAGCAGACGGCACCAATCATGGCTTCAGAATGATCCAGGAAATCCCCCTATAATCCCCGGACACAATGAAGATTGAGGGTGAGGTTGGGTTGGCATGTTCTCAGTCTTACGAGTGGACACTACTTATAGACCAGAGGTGTCAAACAAATTTCCCTTGCGGGCTGAATCGGTCTTCACCAAGGTTAAATGTATACTTTTTCCTCACTGTCAAAATTTGCTTTCAAAATGTTCGATGCTCAGCAAGCTGGACAGAGTGAAGAGACTATAAATGTAGGTTTATTATCATTTCTACACAGTTTCGAATTAGATTTTAGTAACGTGAATGTCGATTGAGATCGTCCCCCCCCACAAAAACAACTTAAATAAAATTATTGAGTTTCACATGTGTGATAGAGCTTGGTGGTCACTGAGGTTGAGTAACAAATGGAAGTTTTAAACCAGGATTTAAAATTGTAGTGTATTTTCACTTCCGATTCCTATGGAAGATACAATTGATTCCATTCCACGTGAGCCCTATAACATTACCACATCAACGGAGCATTACCAGATGCTTTCTCATGTAGCCTATATTTACAGACGGTAATGGAGGACAATAAGAGCAAAGCAGGAGGCCTTCTGTACATTGCATGTTAATACATTCATGAATGTGACCTGCTTGATGTGTACACTGCACTGCTGGGGTTTCTATGTTCAGCAACCGCAGACTCACGTGCCTAAAAAAAAAAATCCTAGCATGCTTGCTATCAACCCTCCGCATGACCTCTTGTGATGATACGTATCTGTGAGGAGTGGACACATCCTCGCTTCCAGCTGCGTCCTCACGCAAGAACATGACTGTGCGGCAGAGAGTAGGACATGGCCCTCTTGTTGTGAGGGCAGCCCATTTAGGGTTGGATGCTAGCATCACCATGAATTATTAATTTACAGGAAAGAGTTGAGGGAAGTAAAAAGGGAGGAGAGAAACAGACAGAGAGCGCAAGAGAGTAGTGATGTAATATTTATAAGACCGAAGCCTGCAAGTGATCTTGTACTTCCACCAGCTTTTATGGAAACCTTAGTATCTTCCATTTAAATCAATTACTGATTACATGCAGCTAATAGAATCATCATGATGCATCCACGTGCCGAAGAGCAGGTCAGTGGAGGGTAGATGAGTAAAAACTCTAAGGCTGTGTTTCAAATGCAACTGTTGATTTTTAGATCTTTTACTAGAATGCTTTCTTCTAAGAGGAGATGTCTTCGAGTTTAGGACACAACCTAAATGTGAGCTTTAAATGGCTCAAATTCAAAGCACCACTTGCTTTTATCCCCCCCCCCCAAATAAAATAAAACACCATTGAAGCACTGAGTAATATCTCAGCCCTATTGACTGACCAGAGGCATTACCCAGTCAAGAGAGACTTGATCAAGGGGAAGCAGAATTGTAATCATTGCTAGCTAATGAGCGACTTCAATTTTCAAAAGACAGTATGTTTAATGTTAACAGGAAAAGACTGCCTCCTTCACCGGCATGATGAATAATTCATTGCACATCGGAGGGAACCTAAAATACATAATTACGGGTTGACTTATCTAAGCTTTGATTTTGCCATATCTGACATCAGTGCTGCCTAAACTTTGCCGTATCTTTTTAATAACGACTTATTAGCATTCAACAGGGGCAGTGAGCAATGGCTCCTGGGTAGAATATTGTTTTTTTGGAGTATTGCCCTCTGCGTTTTACAGAGGGTACAACAGTGTAAAGCTCACACAAAATTAAGTCAAAACCACAACGAGGAAACAGACCTATTATTGTCCAAAATCATTGCAGTTGTGAATGGGAGCCGAGTTTCTGGTCTTCTGGCTATCTCTAGTCCTGAGGAAAAAGCTTACTGTGGACATATGAAAGAGAGGTATTCATGTTTTGAGGACTGTACTGAGCTCCAGTTGGACCGTTGGTAGGAAATGTCATTTTTTGTGTGCATGCTTTTTTTGGGATCACAGGCCCTGCGGTGGTGGGTGCAAACGGTGCACCAGATGGCGAGCGACAGAGCCAGAACCCGACCCGGCGGTACCGGAGAGGGGGAACACTTGGCTTCAGCCCCCCTTCACTGTTTTAAGGGCACCCAGAATCTGTTTCCTTTAGACAACATAAGCCAAGGGAATAAAGGACTTGGAATGGGTGCTTGTGCTCCGCCACACTTTTGACAAGACCTCCACTGAGACAAATTGGTCTGTAACGACATGTTCATGAACAGTAGTTAGTTAGATTTAGAAGGACAGTTTCTTGTTTCTTCCTGATTAGTGCAGAGCAAAGTTGAGAAATGCTATTATATTTTCCATAATTGCAATGTACAGGTAGATCATTCCATTTCCAGCAACTAGCGCACCTCCTTGTTTTTAAAAAGATCCAAAGACAAGATAGCATTGAAATGGATAATAAAACAAACTAGTGCTTCTGCCCAAAAAGAAACAGAGAAACAAAGGAAGCACACAATACTGTAGCCTATAGCACAAAATGAAAACAAATGTGGTGGATAACCAGTATTTACATGAACAAGTAAGAGAGACTTTTATATTGGCTGTATATTGAGGAAATAAACAAATCACAGAATCGAGACTGAGGCAATTGCAGAACAGTAGAGAGAGAGAGAGAGAGAGAGAGAGAGAGAGAGAGAGAGAGAGAGAGAGAGAGAGAGAGAGAGACTGTTTAAAAGCAGCACATCTAAGGGAACAAGACAATCCGTACCCTGCTCCCAGACTAATTCCATTACAGCAAGCTACACAAACCTGCCCACACACCCTCCCACATGTAAGAGCGGTGGCGCAGAATGCACACCAAACACAGTGTTTATATTGGTCTGAACATCTGACTGGGGCTTTTTCCCATTTCTGTTTTCATCGTGTGGACCTGTTCAACTCTGTGTGTGCGTATTCAGTATTCAGTCCCTGTTCTTATGCAAGTCTGCGTACATTTCATGTGTGTATGTCATTTTGTGCAAATACCAGTCGGTTGAGTCTTTGTACTTGTTTGTTTATATGCATGTGTGTGTACTGTCTGCGTCTGTCTGTCCCGCTTTGAGCGGGAGACATGGATTTACAGTTAAATGCTCCTATGTGCCAACTGTCAGCGTTGACAACTTTTGTGTGGGTGGTTGAATGAACCGTGTTTTGACGGGAAGGGGGGTAGATTGCATGGTACTGGCAGGTTTTTTTTTGTCAAACAAAATCGGATTTCCCTTTGTGCAGGGGACAGACGACTCCACAGCTACAGGAACATTTTTTTTTACTTGACAGGGTGCTTTGTCCCCATCTCCGTGCAAGATGGAGAAAGTGGTTGGATACCTTAGTGCTGCCGAAATACATAACACTCTACAAAATGAAACTGACATCTTCAGTTAACCCTAAAAGCGCCAATGGCGGTAATTTTTTATTAATTAATGATTGCAAAGAGACACTGTCTGTCAAGCATTAACACTTTATTTTATTAATCTTTTGTAACAGAAGTAAATTGTTTAAATTACCCTAAAATAAACATATATTTTTAACAAATTCACACATTTTAGTTAAATTTGATGTTTCAATCAAAATAGACGTTTTATATACGTTTTGAACATATCTATAACCACTTCTGATGTTCATTCAAAGTGTTGTGTTTCTGTGATTGAGCTGATCTGACATACAGGTATGACCTAAGATGGCCGCCGATATGCGCGATATGGGCACCGGTGCCATCAGACTTTTAGCTCTAACTCTGGAACGCTATGGGATATCAACTCAGCTGCAATTGCATCTGAAATATGACACTCGACTTGGTATGAAGCCACTGACTATTTTTCAGTTATAGTGGCTGCCATGCCAAATCTGGGGTGGCTCCATATCTATATTATTTCAGGGTACATACATCTACCTCTGTGCCAAATTTGATCCTTTATCACAAAGTTTACTATTGAGTCCACGTTTTCAGTTTAGTATACCACTAGTATACAAAAGAGAGATTATTTTTCCTTTAGAAATAGGTTTAGAAATGATTACTTTATTTTACCCCTGTTGGCGCTTTTAGGGTTAAACATGTACCTCTTGTTTATCTTCAGGCTACATTCCAAACAGTAGTCGTTGATGGGCAAAGGGTTTGATGTTGATGTCCCATAAAGCATGGGTTAAGCCGGAACAAAGCATATGGCCTTCATGTTTGGTCCCCAATGGCAACCAGCGTTCCTCAGGAGGTGGATGATGGTTTATCATTAATCTAATGAGTCTGGACATGTGTAGAGTTTGAAAAAAACCTGCTTTCTCAAACATTTTCTAAATCCTAACGCAGTCCCAGCAACTGTAATTATGGCTTTGTACAGTATGTTGACAACCCTTCTGAGGTATGTTGTTGTACGTATCCTCTCTCTTAATCTCGCTTTTAGTCTCTTTCCTACTTACTACATTTTCTATTTTGGTATGAACCTAACACATGCTGTGTGGACACCTTTTGTCATACACTCTTAGAAAAAAGGGTTCCAAAAGGGTTCTTCGGCTGTCCTCATAGGAGAACCCTTTTTGGTTCCAGGTAGAACCATTTTGGTTCCAGATAGAACCCTTTTGGGTCCCATGTAGAATCCTCTGTGGAAAGGGTTCTACATGGAACCCAAAATGGTTCTACCTGAAACCAAAAAGAGTTCTACCTGGAACCAAAAAGGGTTCTCCTATGGGGACAGCCGAAGAACCCTTTTGTAAACCTTTTCCGAAGAGTTTACCAGCTTACACAACCAGGCAGATAACCAACTGAGAGGAAGAACCAACCAATTGGAAGCTGGTGTGGAGCCACAGCAGATGAACAAAAGTCTTGCAACACCCATACGACTAGCCCATTACTTTAAAATGGGATATAAATCAATTCTGACCAGTTTACAGATATCCACACAAAAGGCAAATCTGCTTTGGTCAACAAAGGATCCCTGAGACAGTCTGGAGCTGAGACAGGGGCCCAACCTGCTGTATACTACAGTATACAGACCTTTACTGTACTTGGCATTGGATCTGGGTTCAAATACTATTTTAAATCATTGCAAATACTTTAGCTGGATTTGATTCAGCTTGCCTGGCGAAATGGAATTAATAAAATAGTCCCAAAAGTGTAAGCACCGCCTAACTGGCACTTCAGGGAGGCTATAACAAATGCTCAAAGAGTATTTGAACCCAGATCTGCTTGGCCTTTTACATCAATAGTAATTTGGGGTGTGTGTAGATCAATGTGTATTTGTATGTGTTAGGGGTTTACCCAGACACAAAACTTTCTTAAACAAAATGTGACCACATTTACATTTAGCAGAAAAGGGCAGCTCTGCAGAAGGACAGATTAATAAAAAAAATAAGAACTTGGTGGCAACAATAAGGTTTTTAGGGTATTTTCTGACTCTAGATGTGTGTTCAAGGTTACTCTGGTATTTCCCCTACGGTTTTTACTTTCTACTGAGACCACCTACTGTAGCGCACAGTTCCACAGTTCCTCCCTCTCTGGGATCTTGAAAAGTAGGTGCTCTGAATTCTTCTAGAAAAGCTTTCTTTAAAATACATATTTGAGCTTCTCTGTGATTAATTCTGTCAGATGTTTGTGATTTGTGCTTTTCATTTATTTATTTTTCATCTCCCTAACGATGTCATGCAGAGATACAATTCCCCCAAACATTATACAGGTGTCTGTTCCTTGTATTCCTGGTATTATCTAGGTCAATGGGTTCCGTACACTGCAGCCTGCATCGTAAGCCGGACACACAGCGACGGCTGACCCACGGATCTCCTCCATCCGTCTACATTTCCCTTTCTCATCCTTTCCTCGTCTCCCTATACCTCTGCAATCAGCATGGCTCTCTTCTCCTTTCAAACTCCTCCTGGTTCTCTTCTCTTCGGGCCACACCCCTTTCTTACCACTGCCGTCCCTCTGTTCTCTCCTCTCTTCTTCTCTCTCCTCTGCCCTGATAGCCTGAGGGTAGGTACGGCAACTGCACGATATGCAGTGGGTTCGTTTGAAGCCATTATTTCGTAGGAAACATCAGAAAGAGAAAAGCTCCCACTTGGTCTTTCTTGTCTTTATCTCTGGGGATTTTCACATACCGCTCTGTGTCGAGTTCGCTTTTATAAACAATGTCACTTGAAAGCTCTTGGTAAGAGGCACATACACAGGGAAATGAATACCTGAGTGACGTTCCACTGATTAAAGAACTTTTCTTTTTCTTTCCCTTTCAACGCCCCTTCCCTACTACCACCACAGAAATATCAACCAGGTCAAACACGCCTCATTGAGCTCCACCTGACAGTAAACATAGCCAATCAGCGTCCTTCATCGCGGCAAACAAATGGCAAGAGCCACAGGTATGCACTGCGTGGGTTGAGCACCTGAATGACTCTAGCCTACTCACACAAACTAAAGAGCAAACTGATGAAAGGTTGGTAACTTAATGACACAGAGCATGTAACCCAGAGTGATTAAATGAGCATACAAAATACATTTGCTATTCAATTTGCAGAGACATTTGTGCCCTGCTAACACAGTCATTTGTTATCACTCATTATATTTTATTGAGCTCAAAGGCCCTGTCCAGACAAATGAATGGACATTATTTCAAATGTTTTTAATAGCAACAGGCTAACAGCAAACATCTCAAACTGAGCCAAAAGGGATGAGCAGCGGAGTACATTAACAAGCAGCTCAATCCCCTAAATTCATGTAATTCTTCCCTCATCCACATTACAGGCAGTTAAGAACATGTGCAGTGACTATGATAACCAACAACTATCATTTGTAGCATGACAAAAACACATTAAATGTGTTAGAGACTAGCAGTAAGCAGACAATGAAAACCTTGTTAGGCAAGCTGCAATCCAGCAATTGCAAATCGACACACTTCACCTGTCCTCATTTGCATACCGAAGTAGTTTCCTGACAATGCTATTTTAGTTTGTTTGCTAAAAAAGTGTACAAATTTGGTTGGTGATACTGAAATTTCCAGTTAGCTGATTTTAACCATTGGACCACTTGGGGTAACCTACAGTATGGTGTGGTATAGTACAGAGTACGAAAGAGCGAGTGACTTTAAATTTGAGAAGGCTTTTCTTCGTTTTCTTTTTTACATTTAGACATGAAAGAGCAATGTTGGCTCGCTACACCCTCACGTCAACAAAGAACAAAGCTTGAATTCAAGACCTAAAGAATGTCAAAAGTCTTCCAATTAATTGAAGGCAACTATACGCAGCTCTTATTGTGATTAAAAGTTTTACTGACACACAAAGCAGAATTGGAAAATCTTCCCAGCATCGAAGAAGCTGGCCAAACAGAGACAGTGCGATCCATAACGGGCCCCCAGAGCATACTCTGGCTACTCTGCAATAACAGAGATAGGGAATCGAAGTTCATAAGTGTGGCCCATACTAGGCCCTACTTACAGTATAAAACATATGTTGTTATTATAACTAGAATGTAACTCTGGACTATTTTTTGTAAAGGGGGTCATAGAAATGAACAAACTGTATTGCAAGCCACCCACAAGGCAAAGCATGCTCCTGTTACCATGGTGTCAAGTGACCTTTTCCTGCCTGTAAACATTCCCATCCTTTTTCCACCTTATTTACTACGGATGTCAACAGCACTGATTTGTTTGGGCTGGAATCCCCCAGACAAAAGGGCTATCAAAACAAAAACAAAAATCACATTCAAAGTCAAAATCTTCTCGGGGTAATAAACAATAAAGGCAGATTAGCGAGTCTTGTTCTGGAGGCAACTCTGCAGAGTGGTCACTAGCTGACACATTTTAAACCTAACTTTCACCCTAACCCTTACCACACTGCTAACCTTAATGCCTAACCCTAGCCTTAAATTAAGACCAAAATGCACCTTTTGTTTTAATAAAAAATATATATTAAGCCAATTCTGTAACGTCCAGGCCTGGTTTAGCAGGCTGGTGTTTAGTTTGAGTTTTGGTTAGAAGGGTTTTGTGTTCTAGGTGTTATATTTCTATGTTGGTTTGATGGTTCCCAATTAGAGGCAGCTGATTGTCGTTACCTCTAATTGGGAACCATTTATATGTTTGTTCTTTTCGTTACTGGGGTTGTGGGTCATTGTTTAATTTAACATTGGATTTTCATGTTATATTGTGTGTGCTTTAGTTGAGCCACGCCGGAGTTACAATCTTTGTATTGTTTATTGTTTTGCCAGTTACGTTACGTTAATAAAAGTATGTACACTGGAAACCTCGCTGCATCTTGGTCTGTCCCGCTAGAAGATCGTAACAGACCAAGATGCAGCGAGGTTTCCAGTGTACATACTTTTATAAACGTAACTGGCAAAACAATAAACAATACAAAGATCATAACTCCGGCGTTGCTCAACTAAAGCACACACACACACACACACACACACACACACACACACACACACACACACACACACACACACACACACACACACACACACACACACACACACACACACACACACACACACACACACACACACACACACACACACACACACAATATAACATGAACATCCAATGTTAAATTAAACAATGACCCACAACCCCAGTAACGAAAAGAACAAACATATAAATGGTTCCCAATTAGAGGTAACGACAAACATATAAATGGTTCCCAATTAGAGGTAACGACAATCAGCTGCCTCTAATTGGGAACCATCAAACCAACATAGAAATATAACACCTATAACACAAAACCCTTCTAACCAAAACTCAAACTAAACACCAGCCTGCTAAACCAGGCCTGGACATTACAAATTCTGACTTTGCATTTGGCCGATCTAATTGCTCAGTTCTGCCTCTAGGCCAAGACTCATGGGACTAAACGTCAACCTGCAGAATAAACAACTAAATAAGTCAGCACAAACAGTTACCTGTAGACTAAATACAAAAAAGATATGAAGGCAATTCTTTAGAAACTGAAAATAAAACAGAAATATAATTGGGCTAATACAAGACAAAGGGTCTTGATCTCAAGCTGGTGAACTAGGGTTGTCCCAGCAGGGGATCTGAAATAACAGTAGTACTGAAAAGGCACAGGGTGGGGCAGCTGAATCATGTATTCTCCACAGACGGCGCAATTATTCGGCAGGCTTTATCCAAGGAATAATGAATCACATAGATTCAAAAGAAAGGATAATAAGTACAGCTTAGCCAAAAGGGGGAAAGGACAATTATTCTTGACAGATAAGCTAAGCCATCTGACCAATTTAGAGGGTGCATTTGACTGACATGGCCATTCTTTGGTTATAACGCATTTCTTTGTGCCAGGAGGACACATCAGACTAATTGTGGGAAAGACCATGATCAGCTCAAAATGTGATAGTGAACAAACTTTCTCTATTACCTTACCTGTACATCAATGGCCAGAACAGAGCAAACGGAACGGTATAAAACACCTATCAAAAACCATGCGTTTGATGTATTTGATACCATTCCACTGATTCCGCTCCAGTCATTACCACAAGCTCGTCCTCCCCAATTAAGGTGCCACCAACCTCCTGTGCTGTACATACAGTGAAACAGACAAGATGTAAGGAACACCCCCAAGACAGTATGTTCCTAGTCCTCGCAATTGTATAACAAGATTTAAAGGCCCAGTGCAGTCAAAAATGTAATTTTCCTAGATTTTGCATATATCAAAACAAATTGTATATGTCACATGCGCCGAATACAACAGGTACAACCTTACTGTGAAATGCTTACTTACAGGCCCTTAACCAACAATGCAGTTCAAGAATTAGAGTTAAGAAAACATTTACTAAACAAGCTAAAGTAAAAAATAAAAAGTAAATTACCACACTATGAGGTTGGGATAATACTGTGAAATTGTGAAAATTATGTTAATCAGTAGAGGCTGCTGAGGGGAGGACGGCTCATAATAATGGCTGGAACGGAGCGAATGGAATGGCATCAAACACATAGAAACCATACGTTTGATACCATTCCACTTATTCTTCTCCAGCCATTACCATGATGCTGTCCTCCCCAATTAAGGTGCCACCAACTTCCTGTGATGTTAATGCCCTTTTAGTATTAGAGCTGTTTGAAAAGACCGCCTGAAATTTGAACCTGTTGTGGTGGGATGGAGTTTAGGCCTGCCCGGTGATATCACCAGGCGGTAAATAAGTTCATAGACCAATAAGAAAGAGAGTTCTAAACCTCTCTGCCAATAACAGCTAGTTTTCAGATTCCCCCTCCCCACTCAGACAGTTCGAGCTAAATTATTGCTTGAGAAATGTCTCTTTGTTAAGAAGCTATTTTTGTTTATTTTTGACCATTTTAATTTGAAAACCATCACAGTAAGGTACTTAATTATTACCCAGAAATGATTTGATTTTGAGATAAAAACTAAAAAAAGATTCAACGGTGACCGTGCAAGAGCATAGAAAAACTAAGTTGTCTCATTTACTGTCACATCCATATATACACTAGTGGAATGATGCAAGCCTGTCTTCGCATGACAACAAGCTGTACCTGTACATTATGTGCAGAATCTGATGTAACTGACACCACACAGGCAAAATCTATGAACAGAAGGCCAGTGGCCAAATGCCCATTTGGATAAATCTCCTTCATCCACAGTGTACTGATTTACCAACCAGACTGAGACAAGACTCTCACAACATATTTGAACAGGTGTCAAATATAGAAAATTAAATAGAACAACTAGCTCTCTCAACAATACAATATACAGTATATTATATACAGGCATTAGTAATAACTATAATATATCTACATATAAAATCTGGTCTTGCTGGAACAATGCTAATGATACTGAATAGCTACTGGAAAGAGAAATTGATGGACTAAATTCAAAGAGTGTTAATGCCATTTTGACTGGAACTTGTCTTCCTCTGTGAATATAGTCTTAATACAAAATGCAAAATGGTTCTTTTTATGACAAAATTAAATAAATGAATCATTGATTGGCTCGAGATGGGAGTGCTGGAACCTTCTGAATAATACAAACCAATGAAAAGTACCTCAGTGTTGATTGCTTCCTAATTTTCCTCTGATGGAACAAGTAGAAATTATCACTGTTATGCAAAAGTATTTTATGAAACACACACACACACACACACACACACACACACACACACACACACACACACACACACACACACACACAGGGAAACAGTTCTTGTTTTTGCAGAGCAAAGACATCTTCAATAACGCCAAGAAACTGCCAAAATAACACACAACTTTATAATGAAAATGTGATTTCCCTTGGAGCCCTGGTGATGGTGGTTGAAGTGTATGGCCCCAGCTATTTATTCTGCTCCAGTTGTTGCTCAGTCCAGACAGCTACCACCTCCACTCTCCTTTTCCACAGCAGTCTATGCATACAGTATCTGTCTGTCTAGCAGGCAAATGGCAACATCTGCCTGTGTCTTGGAAACCACGCATGCCACATAATCATGATGACGGGTCAAGTGATGGGTCAAGTAAAGAGAACATGAAAGATATTGCCTCATCAATATCATGACATGTAAATAAACTTTGTTCTAAATCAAATGTAAACATGCTGACCAAAATAAATGTACACATACATGTTATTCAATAATTTCACCCAAACAAGTGCGCGTCAACAGGCGACTGCGTAGCCAGGCGCTGAAATAGATAGTTATATTTTAGACGCGCTGCAAGTCCCGCCTCTCCCATCTACTCATTGGTTTTTTACCAGAATGTACCCACGTGGGTGATTGAAAGATGAACTTAGGTCCACACTCCAGTCCAGTTGGTGACGGTAATGCACCTTAAAGTTGGTTGCCAACCCCCATATAAAATCCATAGAAGAAGAATGTACAAGGCAATATTAATCAAAGAAAACAAAATAAAAACAAACTAGGTTTGCACTTTTATATGTGGATTAATTGTCGGAGTAGAAAACACACATTTTGTGTGACTCAAAATTGGTCAACATTCTACAAAGATCCAGCAAAAAAAGGACCAATATGCATTTCAGGTAATATAACAACCCAAGACAAATTAGCTAGCAACAAGCTAGCTAAATGTTCGCTAAATGTACATGGATGTTTCATATGTGTTTTGACCTCTCCCTTAATTAATATAGTTGGTTCAAAGTTGGTCTTGGTATTTTAACCTGCGTGTGATGAATGTGTCTGGTGAGGATAGACAAAATCAGCATGCGCATAATGGCGCACGCACCCATGGAGCTGATTTGGTCATCATGTAAGTCCCTGTAACCATTGCTTCTCTATTTGAGCAGTTCATTTGCTCATCTGTGATTATGCAAATTATCAATCAAAGAAAAAGAGGGTGAATTAACTACCAAATGAGGAGTGCATTCGTGATTATGGTAACCTAGACATAGACTCTACTACACCAAGATGGAAATGTATGAAAGCATGGTGTGCCTGTTCTAATTTCAGCCATAAATTATTCAATGCTAGAGCGATGCAGTAAAACAGACGGAAAGGATGTAAAGAACTAAGAGGAGAGACTGAAACAGGGGATGCTTTTTTTCTCCATTTGATGTGGAAGCTAAATAGGGAAACGTTCTGTTCATTCATTCAAACTGGAATGGTGGAAACACGCCAATTTTCTCTTTGAAGACATCATGCTGTGTAGTAGTTCCACTCAAACACACATGTTGGGGGAGAGAAATTATGTCAGCCGTTTCCAAACATCTGGCAAATAAATTACAGAGTAAAATGCAGTCAAGCTCATTCAGTGTGGGCTTTCTGAGAGTGTGTGCTTAACCTTCAGTCAGACTAGGTGTAGGGTTTCCCTAGACTGGAATATTGGCCGGGAGATTACGGACAGCAAAAACAGACAATTATCAATCCATGTAGGCCTATAGTGTCCCCATCATGATAACAGGGTTGGCTGACATTGGAACCCAAATGTTAGTAGTCTGATTTTCGACGAGACAGAGGTAATGGTAGGGTCAGGTGCATGCTCCCCTGGAGGAATTGATCCACTGTAAGTTCATGTGCTTACTACTGATGAGATGATATTTGCAACTGATACATATATGCCTATATGTGTAATAGGTGGATAGAGGCTGAGCAAATGCGGAATGATTTATTAACAAACATACCCAGCCACCATTCTCCTGGATCCAGTTCTGTAGGGGTCCGTTCAAGTACTCCGTCATCCAACGGGCGATGTTGTCTACCTGGGACGTCATCTCCCGGTTGACGCTCTCCACGCACATTGTCCCTCCAAACTCAAAGAAAGCCACAATCCGACCCCAGTTTACCCCGTCGCTGAAGAGCTCATCTATTACAGCCGTAAACCTTCTCTGTGCCGTGTTGGGCGTAAAATGCAACTGCCCCGACATCTCTGCAAAGTCCGGGTGATAAATTCTTCCAATCTCGTCACCCGCCTCGCGCAGGACCCTGTTGAGCCTGGCATGTGGGTCTGGTTGCGGACTCCTGTTTTGGTAAGGAGAGTCGGTGTCCTCTCCCGCGGCGGTGGGCTGGGACCTCCGTGCAAAAACTTCGCGGGTGTTCGGTGCAGAGGGGTCCCCAAAGCCATTATTTGGATAATCGTTTTCTGCTTGAAATTTCCATACAAATCCCATTTTCAACAGTTTGTGATGGATGTATTTTTCGACAATAAAGCGACTGTCATAAGGATTCTCGTTTGCCATCATTGTTTTGTAATATCCAGAAAGTTGTTTACACAAAATACATTTCCAATAGTTGGTTGAGATAGCCTACAAGATATCCCCTAAAATGAGATATGGTGTCAGACGATCAATTCTATCTCTGACATTGAGCAACAGTGCATGATCTGCATAGCAACGCTTGTTCCAGCCGTGGAAGAGAATAATACAAAGTAATCAAACCGTATCTCCAAATGACATATAGCCCATTCAAATAAGAGCATACGGAAACACTGTTTTCTTTTAAAAACATGCGCATTCAAATATTTAATCGGGTCAAATAAATGGTGCTATTCTAACATACATTTCGAGTTCCAGCAGCCAGTCAACTTTACAGTACAGAATGCGCCCTTGTAGTAGAATGATCTGCCCGCAATGTCTGGTTCTTGCATATGGTACGCCCCTTTTCAGGAATCCATTGGAACAGTCATGCGTTTTGGATATGCTTTGAGCTGATCCTCACTTGAACACGAGCGTATGAGTGTCTCAATCGGTTGCTTCAATCAACATTGTGTAGCTAGGCCTATTTATCCCGAAAAAAGTAGTCTTTTATTCAGTTACATTATTGCGTTCTGGGGTTGAATCCTCTGACATTTACTACAAAGTCCCAGAAAGACGGAAGAGAAATAATGTACAAGGCAGCTCTCGAAATAGCCTACTCTTATTTCACAGAGAAATGCACAAAAAAAACTATCAGAAGCATCAGACAGAAGGTCCAAGATTCATACGGGATAGAAAAGCGCAGGTTACTTGTGTATTGTATGCAGACGATTTCAGCGACGCTCCTCTCATGCAGTGAGTTACAGTAGCCCTCAGCTTCCTCTCGTTCACTCCCTCGTAGGCAAGCCACTCACTCCCACTCTGGGAGGTACTTCCTTCTAGCTACGTCACTCTCATTCAAGCTTTTCTTGTATTATGTGAAGTGAAGGCATATGGCCATAAGATGATGTGATGGTCATCTGTTTATGTTGCACAATTTAACACATTACATATGTTATAACAGAGTAGCTAGTCCATAAAGTGGAATAACTAGGGATAGTAGTCCTACATACTACATTATTACCATGTAGTTACAGGATAAGCCTATGCCAAGACATTATACACATCTAAATGTATAGACAAATAGACTAAATGTATAAACAAATAGACATCAAAATGTATGGTAACAATGTTAAAGTAATGGTGTACTGCCCTTACTCTGATATGGTAGATGTATTATCAATATGATGGTTACAAAGATCTCATATTTCCAGAACAAAATGAGAACTGATACTATAAAGTCTTGCACCACACATGTTCATATTTTTTCTACACTGTTGAGATGGATGTGTGTGTGTGTGTGTGTGTATGTGTGTGTGTGTGTGTGTGTGGTGGGTGGGTGTGTGGGTGGGTGTGTGGTGGGTGTATGTGTGTGTGTGTGTGTGTGTGTGTGTGTGTGTGTGTGTGTGTGTGCGTGCGTGCATGTGAGCACGCTAGTAGTGGATGGTGACTTAGGAAGCCTAAAAGAAACCTAACAGAAAGAGTCATGTTGCAGAATACTAAATAACATGACACAACAAAGCTATTGTATGCTCCCGAGCGGCCCAGCCGTCTAAGGCACTGTATCTCAGTGCTAGAGGCGTCACTACAGACACCCTGGCTGTTTCACAACCGGCCGTGATTGGGAGTCCCATAGGGCGGCGCACAATTGGCCCAGTGTCGTCCGGGTTTGGCCGGTGTAGGCCGTCATTGTAAATAAGAATTTGTTCTTAACTGACTTGCCTAGTTAAATAAAGATTAAGTAAAAAAAATATATATATATTCTAACATCGACTGAATGAGAACCCCTGTCTCACTTGAGAACATGAATGCAATTACATGAAGCACGCCATTGCAATAGTGATGTATTCCTCTTCTTGAAACAATGTCCCCAAGCTTTCTCTGCACTAGCAGTTACTTTAATAGGCAACCGGCATACTGGAAAGGAATGCACTGAATGTGTCCAGAGAGACAAGTGACAACATTTGGGGCCCTATGGAAATGAGGCAAGCATGGCTGCTGCTACTACTACACACCATATGGTTTGTAGTCATTGTTGTGTTAACTTGTCATGCTTTACAATATATTTTCATTTCAGTCAATCTTATCCAGAGCAACTGGAGATAAGTGCCTTGCTCAAGGGCACATTAATAGATTTTTCAACTAGTCGGCTTGGGGATTCAAACAAGGAACCTTTCAGTTACTGGCTCAATGCTCTTAAGCACTAGGCTTGCATTGTTCCCTGTGTTGCCTATAGTCAGGTAAGGTAATGTGATGTAGAAGTATTCAGTGAAAGAAGGTACTGTAAGCAGGTTTGGATATGTTAGATTTGTCATACTGACACCTGTATGTGAATCTCTGATCAGTTATTATGAAACGTTGATCAATCAAGTTGCCCATAAAATTACATGATTATGGATTATAAACCCTTCAAGATTTCCTTTTCACTCATGATTTCATTATATCACTTCAGATACAATCATATCGTTGCAACATGGAATGCACCTTTTAATAAAAATTATTATTATTTTTCATTTTAGTCTGTTTTTCGCTATAGCGCATTTCTGAAATACTGGTTTGATTCATTAAATTAATGTGACTTATTCATATAGAAGACCAAGAGACCAAGCCATAAAGTTAGTAAGTACAGAAGGATGTCATATAAAGTTTGAACTCATAAAGTATCAGTGGGTGCAAATCAGTAGACATTTTTTTAGTTTTTCAGCCATCTGTACATTGGAGAGCCATTTCATAACATTTATAACATCTTCTAAACACCAATTTGAAAACACACTCTATTATCTTCACAAGTGTCAAAAAGTGTCAAAAGTAGTACCTTTAAGTTCATTAAAAAACTAGCTACCATTATCATTTGTTTTCTTCAAATAATCACTTATAAATTATAATCACAGTTTAAACCTTTTTTAAATAAAGCTACAGGTATCTACTGTATCTTACTGCTCAGAATACATAGCAGCACTCTACTCTGCATGTTGTATGCATGTCCCTAACTGACAATCCAATGTAAATGTATATCATTACCTTTAAAATGATGAGGGATGAGATTGGGATTAGGTTAAAATCCTAGATCTGCACTTCAAAGACATTGTAACTGGAGTGTTCTGCCTGCTTCACTATATTGTTGTAAACTATGCATAGTTTGCCATCTGGTGGACTAAACAAGGCTCTTAGCCACAACATCTTTTGAAGTTGAATGACATAGTCACTGGGAGTTATACATACAGTTGAAGTTGGAAGTTAACATACACCTGACCCAAATACATTAAACTCAGTTTTTCACAATTCCTGAAATTTAATCCTAATAAAAATCCCCTGTTTTAGGTAAGTTAGGATCACCACTTTATTTTAAGAATGTGAAATGTCAGAATAATAGTATAGAGAATTATTTATTTCAGCTTTTATTTCTTTCATCACATCCCCAGTGAGTCAGAAGTTTACATACACTCAATTAGTATTTGGTAGCATTGCCTTTAAATTGTTTAACTTGGGTCAAACGCTTCAGGTAGCTTTCCACAAGCTTCCCACAATAAGTTGGGTGAATTTTGGCCCATTCCTCCTGACAGAGCTGGTGTAACTGAGTCAGGTTTGTAGGCCTCCTTGCTCGCACAAGCTTTTTCAGTTCTACCCAAAAAATGTTCTATTGGATTGAGGTCAGGGCTTTGTGATGTCCACTCCAATACCTTGACTTTGTTGTCCTTAAGCCATTTTGCCACAACTTTGGAAGTATGCTTGGGGTCATTGTGCATTTGGAAGATCCATTTGCGACCAAGCTTTAACTTCCTGACTGATGGCTTGAGATGTTGCTTCAATATATCCACATAATTTTCCTGCCTCATTATGCCATCTATTTTCTGAAGTGCACCAGTCCCTCTTGCAGCAAAGCACCCCCACAACATTATGCTGCCACCCTCGTGCTTCAAGGTTTGGATGGTGTTCCTCGGCTTGTAAGCCTCCCCCTTTTTCCTCCAAACATAACAATGGTCATTATGGCCAAACAGTTCTATTTTTGTTTCATCAGACCAGAGGACATTTCTTTAAAGGCACAGTCAACTTAGTGTATGTAAACTTCTGACCCACTGGAATTGTGATACAGTGAATTATAAGCAAAATAATCTGTTTGTAAACAATTGTTGGAAAAAGGACTTGTGTCATGCACAAAGTAGATGTCCTAACCGATTTTCCAAAACTATAGTTTGTTAACAAGGAATTTGTGGAGTGGTTGAAAAACGAGTTTTAATGACTCCAACCTAAGTATATGTAAACTTTCAACTTCAACTATATATTACATTTCTAATAACTTATTATTGCCCCATGAGGTATCGGCCCAAAATATTAGCATAAATGCGAACAGTTTAGGTTCACAATTCAGTTGTACAACTGAATGCGATCAACTGAAATGTGTCTTCCGCATTTAACCCAACCCCTCTGAATCAGAGAGGTCTGGAGGGCAGCCTTAATCGTCGTCCACGACTTCTGCAACCAGGGAACAGTTGGTTTACTGCCTTGCTCAGGGGCAGATCGACAGATTTTTTTACCTTGTTAACTCTGGGATTCAATCTAGCAACCTTTCGGTTACTGGCCCAACGCTCCTATCGGCAGGCTACCTGCCACCCCACAATTGCATCCTGTTTCCATGTTTTTGAAAATATCAACATGTTTCAGAGTAAACCTTACTTGCAGTGTCCTTAAGCCCTACAATAAGTATCAATTGGATGGATAACAGAGAAGTTGAGTAGTTTGGGTTTAGTTGGGATTGGGATGGGAACATTTACTTTTGTTTTGACAAAATTTACATTTTCTCTCTCGTCTTTTGATGAAATTCATAGCTTTTTACAAACACAGTACAGACTTGCATTGCTATACATCAAACTATGTGGCTGGGCTGGCTGAGCTTTTGAATTTAAGTGCTATTATAGCGCCACCTATGGGCCATTCAGTTCAGGGTTTTGCCCCAAAATTACTCTATTGGTGTTCTGCTTGTACGCATATTTGTATAACCTTGTGACAATCTGGGCTTGAGATATTGGCCCCATGCAAGGAGACTGTTACCTAAACCATAAAGTTACCAGCCACTATGTGTCTAGGAGCCTTAACTCTACAGCTTAGATTCATTGTTGCTTGTTTAAATACACAATTGTGAAAAGAAATCTATATTAGTAAAATATACAACATTAATATATTGTAATGTATGTTTAGTGACAAAACCAGAATCAAAATGTCAATTTACCACTATGTCTTGGTCCACATTTAAGAGAACTAGGGTGTTTTATATGAAATCATTTTTAGAAAAGACTAGACATTAAGGATCATTCATGTATACATTTATTTAAACTTGGTAATAGTTTCAAACTATGTGCTGCAGGGATTTTAAAATCTTACTTGAAGATATTATATATAGGGCGGCAGGCAGCCTAGTGGTTAGAGCACTGGTCCAGTAACATAAAGGTTGTGAGATCGAATCCACAAACTGACAAGGTAAAAATATGTAATTCTGCCCCTGAACAAGGCAGGTATCCCACTGTTCCTAGGCTGTCATTTTAAATAAGAATTTGTTCTTAATTGACTTGCCGAGTTAAATAACGTTATGTATTAATGTTGGTGTTCTTAACAAAGTTCATTACTGTATCCCTGTCAGTATCTTCACAGATCCACTAGAGACAAAAAAAACAGGATAGAGGGCCTGAGTGAATGTGGTCTGGACTCTGTGGAGGAGGGTCATTGTGTCAGAGACACTGTAGAAAGACAGAGTTCCTGCCCTGTGGTCCAGGTACACTCCTATTCTGCTGGAGCAGGGGACAGGTATGTCAGTCTGTTTACTATTGTGATAGAAGGAGCAGCCAAAGACACTACACATCAAACACCAGGCCTGATTACTGATGATAAACCACTCATCAAGTCCTCTCCTGCTTGTCCCTTTATATGAGACAGCTATTTTAACCCCCCACCCACTCCACTCTACCTCCCAGTAGCAGGCTCCAGACAGACCCTCTCTACATAACACCTGGGGGTAGATGGTAAATCTGTCTGGATGGTCAGGATAGGACTGGACCTTGTTAATCCATGTCACCTTTCTGTTCCCATCAGACAGACACAGATTTGTATGTGCTGTGTTGGGATCCAATGTGAGCTGACAGGAATCTGAGGATGAAGAATAAACAACTGGTGAAATGTATATGTGCATCCAGGTGTGTGTGTGATTGTCTGTGTACGTGCATATGCACAGTATGTCCTTTACTCACATTCTAAGAACTCCTCTCTGGTCTTTGGTTCAGGTCTTGTCTCCTGAAGGGTGATGCCATTCCTACGTGATGCTAGTCCTCCAACTGACAGTCCAGACTGAGTCCTCCCAAATGACGGAGGATAATGGGGCTCAGAAGGTGGAACAATGTGGACTTTTGTCACTATGGAGACACAGGAAATCAAATATCACTGTTCAATACGGATCATGACATAAACATTTCAGACAATTAAAGGGCTCAGTGGTTGAAAGAGGTTTAGGTCATTTGTTTTAATAATCAGTTACATCAATGACCAGACACACTCCGCTCTGTATTTATTTGGACAGTGAAGCTAAAAAGTGTTTGGCTCTGTATTCCAGCATTTTGGATTTGAGATCAAATGTTTCATATAAGAAGACATTACAAAATGTCACCTTTTATTTGAGGGTATTTTCATGTATTTTTTACCGATTAGAAATGAAAGCACTTTATGTTTCTAGTCCTCCCATTTTAATATATTGTGGGAGGACCACCAGAGGGCAGGCTGGGTTCACGGATAGTAGCCCAACCAGGCATGTGAGTCAAGGTGACCAGAGACAATTAAGCACAGCTGATGGTACTAATGACCTATTCTCTTTCTCCTACAAGAGGGAGGAGGGAACAAGTGTTTGCTCCTCAAAAGGGGAAGATGTATCTTTTGGAAGGCGAAGAGGAGTTGAAGTTAAACTACCTCTGGGGAATGGTCACCGAGAGAGGAGCTATCCACGAACGAACCATTAAGACGGTGACAAAACCGTGATTTATGTTATAGTTTAAAGATAATCGTCTTGTGTTCCGTTTTGATCTGAAGAAGAAGATTTATGTTTTCCTTGGGAGATTATCATTGATTGTGTTGGAGTGTTTGAGTTGAAAGAAATCCCTCAATAGAGAACTTTGTTCAATTAAGAAAACCTACTCCTGACTCGTTTATTCCACCTTTCCACTTTAGAGCAACACCAAATTACTTGGTCAGCTCACAATATATTTTTTTATTCGTTTTTGGAAAGAATTCACAAAAATAAAAAACACATTTCAAATGGGGGCCCTACATACATAAAGTGCTTTAATTTCTAAAACATATGTATGAAAATATCCTCAAATAAATGGTGACATTCTGAACTGTCACCTCATGAAACATTTCATCTCAAACCCAAAAGGCTGGAGTATAGATACCAACCTATACTCCAGTATAGGTATGTTACCAACCTTTTACAGAAAGTTCGGCAATTTCCCCAGAGCATATCTGTTCAACTTGACCTTTCAACCCAGAGACTGATTTCATAACATCCTCATAGGTGATGTGTTGGTTGACAGTAATTCTGAGTAAGGCCTCAGATCCAGGAGAGTCACAGAGAGACTGGAAACTCTATAGTGACAGATTACAGATTATTTTTGAGAAAGACAAATATTTAACTTTCATCAGAAACATCTGATGCTGTGGACAAAGCTCTAGTGATGTCACCTGGAGGAATTCTATGTTGTCCTCTGTGTGTGAGAGCTGCTCCAGCTCAGCTTCTCTCCTCCTCAGCTCAGACATCTCTTGGTCCAGTTGCTTCAGGAGTTCTTCAGCTCTACTCACTTCAGCCTTCTCCTGGGCTCTGATCTGCTCCTTCACCTCAGAGCACTTTCTCTCAATGGAGCGGATCAGCTCAGTAAAGATCCTCTCACTGTCCCCCACTGCTGCCTGTGCAGAGTTCTGTTAAAACAAACAGAAAGAGAGGAGATATTCCATTTCATTATCAGAACCCCAGACATCCTGTTCCTCACAGTGGGGCTCAGTGGGATAGGGAGATTGCCCAGCACTGGACTTCTTACTGGCTCCAGTTTTATGCAGATTAGTGTAGGTAGAGTAAGTCACTTTGGAAAGGACTATCTGCTAAATGAATACATATACATAGTCAACACTCACCTTGAGTGACTTCACAGCCTGTCTCACCTCCTGTATCTCTTTCTCTCTCTTCTGGATTCTCTGTTTGGATTTCTGTTGTTTCTCCCCCAGCTGGCTCTGAAGTTACACAAATTTAATTCCATGGTTCATTTGTACAAGTAAAAGTAATTATTTATACTTTTTATATAGTGCTTTTCATAACAAACTCAAAGCATTTCAAAAGCAAAAAACAAAGAAGCAATCACGAGTAGCTATTTAAGTAATAATGCCTGAGAAGCCGGTGTTTGGAGGATATATTGGCACGGGTGGTGTTAGGCCCGAGATGAAGTCGAGGACACATCCATAACAATGAGCTAATGAGGCACAATTTCGCCTGGCAAAGAAAATGTGCTCACTCGTCAGGACATTTGTTCAGAGGAGCAAGCCAACAACCCAGCTAACACAATCACTTCAAACTGAAGCTGGAAAGACATCAAACTAGCTGCAGTTCATTTAGTTTGAACTGTTTTCTATTGATAGTTATTTGTACATATCCATAAAAATGATACTGATTCATGATTTCGACTGGCTAAGAAAATCTGCCTGCCTGTCTGTCTCGTCCAGACTCCCGACATGTTCATTACTATGGGACATCTGGAGATCGAATTTGAATATTGAAACAATGTTACAAATGTCGGAGACAGATAGCAAGGTTTATACAAATCTACGCTGTTGAAAACTAAATGTTAGTCTAAAAGAAATGTGAGATAATGTCTAGATGCTTTTTATAGTGGAGATCAAGTTTATGTTATATTGGCTGATGAGACAGTGGATTGCGCAGTCAGATGGAACAGAGTAAATAGGCATTTTAACGTCATAGATTTAGCTGGTGGTAACTTGTGGAATAGACACCGTCTGGAATGTGTATTTAACCAGCATTCAGGATTAGGCCCACTTGTTTTATAATGTCAATTCCATGATACCTCAGAGTCTATGAATTATGGAGGAAAAGTCATGCATGTGTCTGTGTGCGTCTCTATGCATTAACTGAAGGAGCCAATGCAACTCTTCAGGTCTCAGTAAATGTTACATCACATGACTGTGTATATCAGCACAGCTAGATTATTGGGTGTTGCCTGACTTCCAAGCTATGTTGTACAGTAGTCACTAATATTCCGTAATGAATAGTATTTTCACAATGATACTCTGAATGAGCAGCAAATATAGATTGTCCTTACCTGTCTCTCAGTCCTTTCTGATTCAGCTGAGACTGTATCATGACCTTTATGTTCACACACCACACACAGCAGACAGATAAACTGCTGATCAGTACGGCAGTACATCTCCAGTAGTTTGTCATGATGAGAGCAGATCTTCTCCTGTAGATGTGTGGAGGCTTTGACCAGCTTGTGCTTCTTAAAGGCAGGAGATTCATAGTGAGGCTGGAGGTGAGTCTCACAGTACGAGACCAGACACACCAGACAGGACTTGACAGCTTTGAGTTTTCTCTCAGTGCAGAAGTCACACGCCACATCTCCAAGTCCAGCATAATAGTGAGCAGGAGTTGCAGCTTGAAGTCTTGTCTTCTTCAGATTCTCCACCAATTCAGCCAGCAGAGTGTTTCTGTTCAGAACAGGCCTTGGGATGAAGGTCTGTCTGCACTGAGGGCAGCTGTAGACACCCTTCTGATTATCCTGATCCCAGCAGTCCTTAATACAGCCCATACAGTAACTGTGTCCACAGGGAATAGTCACTGGATCCTTCAGTAGATACAGACATATTGAACAACTGATTGATTCCATGGCTGCTGCAATTTGGTGCACACACTAACAGACTGAGATAACTTTCATTCCTCTAGAATTGTTTGTGCTTATGAGTGGGAACATTTCCTTGTTGTGTGTGTACTCTACTTGTACAGGGTGTGGTGTTGGACTGAGACCAGGAAGAGAGTGGTTGTGATTGGATAGAGGTGGATGAGGAAGTTCCATTTATTGTATGTGTGCCATGAAATACTGGACAAAACTCTACACTCCCCAATTGAGCCCCTGAGAAGAACCAAGGGATGCAGGTTGTCCTGGACGTGACACAGGCACTCCGTGGCCACAACATGACATGCAATAACTTTTTTACTTTGCACAAGCTGGGACAGGAGCTCCTCAATAGGAAGCTGACGATGGTATGAACAGTACGAATAAACAAGCCAGAGCTCCCACCTCAGCTGTTGAATACAGGCCAACCAATTCCTCTAAGTTTGTGTTCATGGCCGACACATCCCTAGTGTCCTACGTGCCAAAGAAAGGAAAACATGGGGTACTCATGATTACGCTGCATAGGGATGGGAGAATCTGTGGCCCGAAACATAAAAAAACTGAAATTCCAAGGGATTACAATGCCACAAAAGGATGGGTGGACAATTTAGACACACTACAGTGAGGGAAAAAAGTATTTGATCCCCTGCTGATTTTGTATGTTTGCCCACTGACAAAGAAATTATCAGTCTATCATTTTAATGGTAGGTTTATTTGAACAGTGAGAGACAGAATAACAACAAAAAAATCCAGAAAAAGGCATGTGAAAAACTTTATTAAATGATTTGCATTTTAATAAGGGAAATAAGTATTTGACCCCTCTGAAAAACATGACTTAGTACTTGGTGGCAAAACTCTTGTTGGAAATCACAGAGGTCAGATGTTTCTTGTAGTTGGCCACCAGGTTTCCACACATCTCAGGAGGGATTTTGTCCCACTCCTCTTTGCAGATATTCTCCAAAGCATTAAAGTTTCGAGGCTGATATTTGGCAACTCGAACCTTCAGCTCCCTCCACAGATTTTCTATGGGATTAAGGTCTGGAGACTGGCTAGGCCACTCCAGGACCTTAATGTGCTTCTTCTTGAGCCACTCCTTTGTTGCCTTGGCCGTGTGTTTTGGGTCATTGTCATGATAGGAATACCCATCCACGACTCATTTTCAATGCCCTGGCTGAGGGAAGGAGGTTCTCACCCAAGATTTGATGGTACATGGCCCCGTCCATCGTCCCTTTGATGCGGTGAAGTTGTCCTGTCCCCTTAGCAGAAAAACACCCCCAAAGCATAATGTTTCCACCTCCATGTTTGACGGTGGGCATGGTGTTCTTGGGGTCATAGGCAGCATTCCTCCTCCTCCAAACACGGCGAGTTGAGTTGATGCCAAAGAGCTCCATTTTGGTCTCATCTGACCACACACTTTCACCCAGTTGTCCTCTGAATCATTCAGATGTTCATTGGCAAACTTCAGACGGGCATGTATATATGCTTTCTTGAGCAGGGGGACCTTGTGGGCACTGCAGGATTTCAGTCCTTCACGGCGTAGTGTGTTACCAATTGTTTTTTTTGTGACTATGGTCCCAGCTGCCTTGAGATCATTGACAAGATCCTCCCGTGTAGTTCTGGGCTGATTCCTCACCGTTCTCATGATCATTGCAACTCCACGAGGTGAGATCTTGCATGGAGCCCCAGGCCGAGGGAGATTGACAGTTCTTTTCTGTTTCTTCCATTTGCGAATAATCACACCAACTGTTGTCACCTTCTCACCAAGCTGCTTGGCGATGGTCTTGTAGCCCATTCCAGCCTTGTGTAGGTCTACAATCTTGTCCCTGACATGCTTGGAGAGCTAATAAAAATTATAGACTGATCATTTCTTTGTCAGTGGGCAAACGTACAAAATCAGCAGGGGATCAAATACTTTTTTCCCTCACTGTAGCTACGCTGGCCACTTATGATATTCTTCAACATCTTGGACATCTCCGCGAACAACGTATTTGTCATCTGGATCGTGCTGAACCCATATTGGAAGAGAGGGAAGCTCCAGAGGAGACGGCTCTTTCTCGAGGAGCTGGACAAGGCATTGGTAAGACCTCAAATTAAGAGGAGGCAACGTATTCCTAGGACCCCAGCTGCCGCAGCCATCATGAGGAGGATTCAGGAGGAGGATGCTGGTGCCCCACCCGCCCGACCCACAGAACCAACAACTCCAATACCGTAAGTAAGTGCGAGGGATGTTGTTGCGTGTGTGTGTCTGACTCTCCTACTTTGGCCTGCTGTAACTATATATGTGAGTGAGATGTTAGTAAAATTCCTGAACTAAGTGTTTTCATCATTCTAGATAGCAGCTGGTAGCAACAAGAAGAAGCGCTGCAATGTGTATGGACCCAAGAAGGACAGGAAGACACAGTACACATGCATCAAGTACAAAAAAATACATTTGCAACACACACACAGTAAAACTGTGTAGACCGCCCTTAATTTGTGTTCAACAGGGCTCATTTATAATTTCCATGAAATACTTTATGTAAAATTTGTCCTTTCAAATTGTTTAGTTCAAAGCAATAAATATCAATAGCGATGAAGTCCTTGTTTCATTTATATTTGTTCAAGATAAACATGATTTATTCCAACCATGTCTTGATCATAGATGTTTGTGTTCAAAAATCTAATTTATACAAAAAAAAGAATATCCAATTTATTGGTAAATGTGATCTAGCAGAAGTAAATGGCAAATATTAACCATGTATGCAGTCTATATTGCTTGATAATTGATATAAGTCTACATACAGTTGAAGTCGGAAGTTTACATGCACCTTAGCCAAATACATTTAAACTCAGTTTTTCACAATTCCTGACATTTAATCCTAGTAAAAATGTTGTTTTATGTCAGGTTGTCACAATCTTCATGCGGGACAGACCAAGGCGCAGCAAGGCATCCAGTATACATGTTTATTAAACGAACGAAACACACGTAACTGGGCAAAATAACAAACAGAACGAAACAAAGATCGTAACATATAACATAGACTGACGATACAAACAATGCTATGTCTAAACAATAACCCACAAACCCCAAGTGAAAACTACAAACTTATATATGGTTCCCAATTAGAGCCAACAACACTCAGCTGCCTCTAATTGGGAACCATTACCCCAACATAGAAATATATAACCTAGAACAGAAAAACCCTACACCAAAAACGAAACCTAAACACTCCAGCCTGTCTTCTCAGGCCTGGACGTGACAGTACCCCCCCAAAGGCGCGGACTCCGACCGCGCCACCCAAAAGTCCATGGGGGGGTCTTCGGGTGGGTCTTTTGCAGGGAGCAGGAACCGGCCGTACTGGGCTCATAACGCGCACTCTGGTGCGGGGAGCAGGAACCGGCCGTACTGGGCTCATAACGCGCACTCTGGTGCGGGGAGCAGGAACCGACCGTACTGGGCTCATAACGCACACTCTGGTGCGGGGAGCAGGAACCGGCCGTACTGGGCTCATAACGCACACTCTGGTGCGGGGAGCAGGAACAGGACGTGCTGGGTTCCCGACGGGCACAGGAATCCTGGAGCGTGGAGCAGGGACAGGACGTGCTGAGTCCACGACAGGCACAGGAATCCTGGAGCGTGGAGCAGGGACAGGACGTGCTGAGTCCACGACAGGCACAGGAATCCTGGAGCGTGGAGCAGGGACAGGACGTGCTGAGTCCACGCCGGGTGCAGGGATCCTGGAGCGTGGGACAGGATGTGCTGAGTTCACAACGGGCACAGGGATCCTGGAGCGTAGAACAGGAATCCTGGAACGTGGAACAGAACATGCTGGGTCCACGACGGCCACAGGAATCCTGGATCGTGGAGCAGGGACAGGACGTGCTGAGTCCACGACGGGCACAGGGATCCTAGAGCGCGGAACCGGAACAGCACGTACTGGGCTGTGGATGCGAACCGGAGATCCCACACGCAGAACCGGTGCAGGATATCTCGGTCCCAGAAGGTGTACTGGAGCCCTAGCGCGCAGAGCCGGCACCACTCTCCCAGGTAGCACACTCACCCTCGATCTTCGGGACGGACAGACCAAGGCGCAGCGAGGCATCCAGTATACATGTTTATTAAACGAACGAAACACACGTAACTGGGCAAAATAACAAACAGAACGAAACGAAGATCGTAACATATAACATAGACTGACGATACAAACAAAGCTATGTCTAAACAATAACCCACAAACCCCAAGTGAAAACTACAAACTTATATATGGTTCCCAATTAGAGACAACGACACTCAGCTGCCTCTAATTGGGAACCATTACCCCAACATAGAAATATATAACCTAGAACAGAAAAACCCTACACCAAAAACGAAACCTAAACACTCCAGCCTGTCTTCTCAGGCCTGGACGTGACACAGGTAGGATCACCACGTTATTTTAAGAATGTGAAATGTCAGAATAATAGTAGAGAGAATGATGGGATTGAGGTCAGGGCTTTCTGATGGCCACTCCAATACCTTGACTTTGTTGTCCTTAAGCCATTTTGCCACAACTTTGGAAATATGCTTGGGGTCATTTGGAAGACCCATTTGCGACCAAGCTTTAACTTCTTGACTGATGTCTTGAGATGTTGCTTCAATATATCCACATAATTTTCCTTCCTCATGATGCCATCTATTTTGTGAATTGCACCAGTCCCTCATGCAGCAAAGCACCCTTACAACATGGTCCCATAGTGTTTATACTTTTGACTATTGTTTGCACAAATGAAAGTGGTACCTTCAGGTGTTTGGAAATTGCTCCCAAGGATGAACCAGACTTGTGGAGGTCTACAATTTTGATTTGTCTTTATTTTCCCATGATGTCAAGCAAAGAGGCACTGAGTTTGAAGGTAGGCCTTGAAATACGTCCACAGGTACACCTCAAATTGACTCAAATGATGTAAATTAGCCTATCAGAAGCTTCTAAAGCCATGACATCTTTTTCTGTAATTTTCCAAGCTGTTTAAAGGCACAGTCAGCTTAGTGTATGTAAACCTCTGACCCACTGGAATTGTGATACAGTGAATTATAAGTGAAATAACCTGTCTGTAAACAATTGTTGGAAGAATTACTTGTGTCAAGCACAAAGTAGATGTCCTAACCGACTTGCCAAAACTATAGTTTGTTACCAGAAATTTGTGGAGTGGTTGAAAAATGAGTTTTAAAAACTCCAACCTAAGTGTATGTAAACTTCCGACTTCAACTGTATAAGTGTTAAGTATTTTTGCATAAATTGTAATGGCTGTATTGCTTTAAAAACCCAATAATGTTGTGGGTCCATCAGACCCGCGAACATTGTATGAAAAACAAAAGCATGGACACAACACAAGGGTTAAAGTATTTGCCATTGCTAAATCAAATTGAATTGGCCTACTTGTCCTCTCTTTGTAGTTATGTTTTCATTTTTATTGGTCAAATCACAACTGAGTGAGCCAAATAAAACCCTTCTGTTGTACTCCTCTGACACTAGCACTAGCACCTCTCTCTGAAAAGTTTTTATTTCTTAGGTTTTTTTGGTTGCACTGTTGTATTTCATGGTACGCTGTTCTACTGTATACTCACCACGGGCTTTAAAGGGATGATTTTGTCCACATATGCATATAGCTAAGGTCGTGCATGAGCACTGAGGCTGAGAACAGATTGTATTTATCAATGGTGATCTACCGGTGTGCGTACGATGATCGTACGATTGTTTGACAAATACACTTTCTATGCATACAAACATTCTAAATTCTGTTCGTAAGTAGTATTTTATACTGAACAAAAATATAAACACTACATGTAAAGAGTTGGTCCCATGTTTCATGAGCTGAAATAAAAAATCCCAGAAATTGTCCATATGCACAAAAAGCTTATTTCTCTCAAATTCTGTGCACAAATTTGGTTATATCCCTGTTAATGAGCATTTCTCCTCTGCCAAGATCATCCATCCACCTGATAGGTGTGGCATATCAAGAAGCCGATTAAACAGCATGAACATTACAGAGATGCACATTGTGCTAGGGACAATAAAAGACACTCTAAAATGTGCAGTTTTGTCACACAACAACACAATGCCACAGATGTCTCAAGTTTTGAGGGAGTGTACAATTGGCTTGCTGAATGCAGGAATATCCACCAGAGCTGTTGCCAAATAATTGAATGTCCATTTTTCTATCATAAGCTGCCTCCAACGTTGTTTTAAGAGAATTTGGCAGCACGTCCAACCGGCCTCCCAGGACCTCCACATCCGGCTTCTTCACCTGTGGGATCGTCTGAGGGGGTGTGGGGGGTCCTGAGGAGTATTTGTGGGGAAAAACCCATTCTGATTAGTATTTGGTATTTTGTTAGGATCCCCATTAGCTGTTGCAAAAGCAGCAGCTACTCTTCCTGTGGTCCACACAACACTTGAAACATGACATAATACAGAATATTAATAAACAAGGACAGCTCAAGGACAGAACTACATCATTTTTTTTTTAAGGCAAACGTAGCCTACATATCAATACAAACACAAACTATCTAGGTCAAATAGGTTAGAGGCGTTGTGCCTTGAGGTGTTGCTTTATCTGTTTTTGAAACCAGTTTTGCTGTTCATTTGGCTCTATATAATACTGTACGCTTTCTTGAATTTGTTCTGGATTTGGGGACTGTGAAAAGACCCCTGGTGGCATGTCTGGTGGAGTAAGTGTGTGTGTCAGAGCTGTGTGTAAAACTTTGGGTTCTATTAGATAGATAGTTCTGAATCCACAATATGGCAGAGGTTTAAAAGCCATAACACATACTGTAGGCTTTTTCAACAGGTTATGGTCAATAAGATCAAACGCTGCACTGAAATCTAACAGTACAGCTCCCACAATTTTTTTAATTAGCAATTTCTTTCAGCCAATCATCAGTCAATCGTGACAGTGCAGTACATGTTGAGTGCCCTTCTCTATAAGCATGCTGAAAGTCTGTTGTTAATGTGTTTACATAGAAATAGCATTGGCTGGGCCTAGCTTCCCAGTGGGTGGGCCACCCATGGCTGCACCCCTGTCCATAGTCCATAGATTAGGGTGTCATGAATTTATTTCAATTGACTGGTTTCCTGATATGAACTGTAACACAGTCAAATCTTTTAAAATGTTGCATGTAGCATTTGTATTTTTGTTCAGTATAAAATAGTTTCTACGCAATATTGATAATTGAGGCCCCTGGGCTGCAATTTCACTTGAAATCCATGGTCATACACTTACAGTGTGTTCAAGTGGATCGGTGCGAGTAAGGTGCTGTGAGAACATAATGTGTAGTTATTTGGGATGCAAAATGATTTGTAGATCAGTGACTCGGTGCAGTGCCTTGCTCAGCCGATCCTGTCAAACGGGTTAGTTAGAAGATAGAGGGTGGAGAAAGGAGGGAGGCTTCCAACCACTAGAGACATGGTAAAACCCTAACCTCCATATTGTAGTGTAGTGGTAATATGTATCATATATATTATATATACCTCACATGCCACCCATAATAAGACTATGCAATTAGCCTATGAAGGTGTTTATCTGACTCCATAAAGTTAATTAAAATATGCAAGCAATCATCAGGCAATGAGTTGACATTGATTAGCAAGAATTGATCTGAGAATTGTCTATATCAAAGGTTGATTTTTAATTACAATTGTTGTGACGTGACCTTGATTAGTATGAGGACTGTTATCTCTAATGAACTAACTATGTTTATTGTTACCCGATTAAATTAATCATGTAACAATTAACTCATTAGGATTTGGGGCACCACGAGAGCGGTTCTTTAAAGAGTCTCCCGAATTAAACTCTAGAAGGTTTATATCTATTACATCAATAAACAGTCAACTTATTAACCATTACCTCGTATTATATTATCATTCCGAATGTCGTATCATTCTTGCATTTGCAAAAACCCCAGCCTAACTTGTGACTCAGTACTACACAAATTGGTTTAATTATTTATTTACTAGCTAACTAAATAATAACACAGGATTGACTAGAAACTTAATACGATGGAAACCGGTCCCTAGCGGACTGATACAATATGACAGCTTGTTACAACAGAGATGGAGGGGCAGAGAGGGACAGAGACATAATACGTTAGTACATTTAGAACCTATTCTCACAATAATCCTCTACTTTGCACATGAACCGCCGCCTGTTTGGAGTAAGAAATCATGAATGTATTTACGTGTGAATGCCTTCATTCGCCGTTTATCTTTGGTCTTCTGAAGATTTCTTTCTTCACCTCGTGTTGAGGTTCAAAGTTCCAACCATTTGAACCTTTTCACACGTACCAACAAACGTGTGTGATCATTCTATAGTGGTCCCTGTTGCGTACGATCAAACCGGTGTGATTAGAACGCTTGATTAGAACGCTTATTTAGAATGACCATTTCGATTGACGCTACAATCAGCATTTGAGCTGGCAACACTTTTTTTCACAGAAACATTTTGCACAAACACGGTCCTTACAAAGTTATGTCCACAATGTAACCAATTTATTTTTGGATGCAATGTTCAGACATTCACAGAGGTAGCTACAGCATAACACAATAATCCAAACCGGAAAATGTAGGCTACATTTGTCATAGCGCTAACTGAGGAAAGATTGACGTAACACAAGCGGTCATATTTTATAACTCTCGGCTGACAGAAACCACCATATGAATTAGCTAATAGCAATTACTATTTATAATGAGCTCACCATTGATCGAAATAATTGAGTAAAACACTTTCTAGAAATCGAAAGTAATATGAAGATAAGTAGTTGAGTTTTGTTCTGTTTATAGTATGCATGTTGAAGGGGGTGTGTCGTCTACGATCATCCACTTCCCTTCATTCACTTCTGGAAGTTTACCCGAAAGATGAGTGAACCATTCCTTAACCTCATTATAAAATCTTAGGGCTGACAGATTACATGACACCCAGAATGCATTGTATAATGTCAACAAACATGGTGCCACACGTAGCTGGCAAATAGCTTAGCTCATTATAATCAGTGCAACCTTCAAAAAAGTATTTTACAAACATCATAGGTGTCCATTACAATATATGCAGTAATCGGAATGCGTTATTTGTCACCAGTACTTGTAAATAAAACTGGAAATGCATTATGCTTCATGCATACATACATAATGTACGCGCCTACAGTAGAAACGACAACACAATATACAGAAAATAAGGAACTTACTTTGATAGGAACGCACACATGTCGATAGTTATTATTTGTAAGGAAAACAACAAGGAAGGCAAAGCGAGCGCCAGTAGGAAAATGTTTCAATTCTCGCAAGACTGTGAAAATATATGCATACTTGATCTGTGCAAACATGAGTGAAGTGCGGTGGGCTCTCCTCGAAGAGAAATTGTCCGCAACGCTGAATGTGAATTAATGAGGAGGAGGAACACACCTCAATTCGAACTGTTGTTATAAAACACAACTTGTTAGTAAATAACTTGAAATTGACAAGTTGAAAGATAGCCAATAGATAATTAGCAGGCAGTGCGTGTTAACTGTCCTGTTGCATAATAATCACATTTTGGAACAGTGAGTGCATTCTGACATCACGTGCATAAAACAACTTTGGGGTGACCCTTAGAGATATTTGGAATTCACATGTGAAAAGGTTAAATGTTTAGTCCCACGTTGTTCTGGTCTAAGGGTTGATTTATTTTCCAAGCCTTTATGCACTCTGGTCAAAAGGGACGTTCCGACATCTCACCTCACTCGTGGCGTGGCTACTTATTGTCAAAAACAATTATCTTATTAGAAAACTAAAATCACATTTCTATCTTACCAAAAATACTTTTGTCGTATTGAATGCTCAACACATCGGATGAAAACCTCATGTATATAGCGGACATACTTTTCAAGTTACAGTATTTCTTCCATAATGTTTTTAATGACATCACTAAATATCCAGCAATATAATATTAGTTTTCCATATATCGTCTCTGACAACTCCCCACGTTCTTATGTTAGAAATATTGTTCCAGTATTCCCTTTTTGCACGTTAGGGTTTCGGCGGGAAAAAGTCTGTTTAACAAAGGACATTCCTTTCACCAATACTGGAGTGTGAAAGAGAAGCTCCTTCTCCTTAAATTTACAACATGCCGTGAGGGGTCAAAAACCCACAGTTCCCTCCCCTTTTCTGTGGATGAGAGAGAGTCTGGTTACTGTCATCATTGCCAAGCTGATCTGACCCATTGGATCCTCACAGGACAGTCATGACAGTCCCCTGCTGGTGGGTTCAAACTTGGAAGGATTCTGTAAGTTGCAAACCACCATTAAAATGACCACGGGATGTCCTGGTTTGTGGATCATCGTAGAAGTGTCCCTCTGGTGGTTTACCCAGGAAGGATTTCTGAAAGCTGCAGACCACCACAAGAATGGCCAGGGGATGTCCTGTTTGTGGATAGTCATTCCGAATGCGTCGTCCGGTGTCCATGCTGGTGGATCTAGGCAGTAACTTAGGTAGATGTTAACAATGCACAACACTCAGGCAATACACCATTACATTTCTTCCCCAAATGAGCGGCATTGTGGCACTAACTGGTGGTCATATGGGTAACTTGTTTGTGGTACTATCACTTCCTATGTCAAAGAAAATGAAAGTAAAAATTAAGAATAAAAACACAAACAAAAAGATATCCAAAATATAGTTACCACACCTTAATCATCTATATGGACTCTATTCTATATACGTCCACGGTCTTGGCTAAATTAGTCTATCATTGTATTTTGTCTAACGTCATATCTAGGGCAATCCTACTTAGCGGTGTACTGCTTAGGGCACTATCCTAAGTTGATGACTATATCATTACTGTGCAGCCGTATTCATTGACCTGGCCAAGGCTTTTGACTCTGTCAATCACCACATCCTTATCGGCAGACTCAACAGCCTCAACACCAACTACTTCTCCGATAGAGTTCAGTGTGTCTAATCGGAGGGCCTGTTGTCCTGACCTCTGGCAGTCTCTATGGGGGTGCCACAGGGTTCAAAACTTGGGCCGATTCTCTTCTCTGTATACATCAATGATGTCGCTCTTGCTGCTGGTGAGTCTCTGATCCACCTTTACGCAGACGACACCATTCGGTATACTTCTGGCCCTTCTTTGGACACTGTGTTAACTACCCTCCAGTCGAGCTTCAAGGCCTCCAACTGCTCTTAAATGCAAGTAAAACTAAATGCATGCTCTTCAATCGATCGCTGCCCGCACCTGCCCGCCTGTCCAGCATCACTACTCTGGACGGTTCTGACTTAGATTACGTGGACAACTACAAATACCTAGGTGTCTGGCTAGACTCTAAACTCTCCTTCCAGACTCACATCAAACATCTCCAATCCAACATTAAATCTAGAATTGGCTTCCTATTTCGCAACAAAGCATCCTTCACTCATGCTGCCAAACATACCCTCGTAAAACTGACCATCCTACCGATCCTCAACTTCGGCGATGTCATTTACAAAACAGCCTCCAATACTCTACTCAACAAATTGGATGCAGTCTATCACAGTGCCATCCGCTTTGTCACCAAAGCCCCATATACGACCCATCACTGCGACCTGCACGCTCTCGTTGGCTGGTCCTCGCTTCATACTCGTTGCCAAACCCACTGGCTCCAGGTCATCTACAAGTCCCTGCTAGGTAAAGCCCCGCCTTATCTCATCTCACTGGTCACCATAGCAGCACCCACCCGTAGTACGTGCTCCAGCAGGTATATCTCACTGGTCACCCCCAAAGCTAATTCCTCCTTTGGCCACCTTTCCTTCCAGTTCTCTGCTGCCAATGACTGGAACGAACTACAAAAATCACTGAAACTGGAGACACTTATCTCCCTCACTAGCTTTAAGCACCAGCTGTCAGAGCAGCTCACAGATCTCTGCACCTGTACATAGCCCATCTGTAAATAGCCCAATCAACTACCTCATCCCTTACCGTATTTATTTATTTATCTTGCTCCTTTGATTTCTAATAACTTTGCTCCTGAATGGAGGGTTCTATTTATTAGTGGCATGTGTGTTAACCATCAGAAGAGTGTTTTGGAGATTCCCTTCCACGTGTTGCAATCTGAGTGGCTACTACTTCCTCTGTCACTGTTATCAAGGTCAATTGGACTTGTTAGGTCTCTAAACTTCTGACTGACTATTGCTGGACTAAGGGGACCAGCTATCTCCACCTGTCCCTTCATATCAACCATTTCTAGCTCGTGCTTCTGCTGTGCACTGCGATACTGGACCGATGTCAATCTCTGCTGGTGGAGAGCCTTTCTCAATCTCTGCTGGAGAGAACCTTTACAAGGCCTGCGCCTGATGGTTTATTTTGGAGGGTGTTTGTTGCAATTTCTGCTGTTTTTTTTCCGCTAATGGCATAGTTAGGGTCTATATTGCTGCTGAGGTCAGCAATCACTCCTTCTATGGGTGAGGGTTCACTAATTAGCGTGGGAATGGGGACCACACCCTCTGATAGCTTGCACATTATTAAATACATACACTACTGTTCAAAAGTTTGGGGTCACTTAGAAATGTCCTTGTTTTTGAAAGAAAGCAACAAAAAAAGTCCATTATAATAACATCAAATTGATCAGAAATACAGTGTAGACATTGTTAATGTTGTAAATGACTATTGTAGCTGGAAACAGATTCTTTATAGAATATCTACGAAGGCGTACAGAGGCCTTGTCACGTTCAGGCCTGATAGTTATAGGCTGACGTGTTTAGTTTAGTTTTGGTGTAGGTTTTTTTTTGTTCTAGGTGTTGTATATCTATGTTGGGGGGTAATGGTTCCCAATTAGAGGGAGCTGTGTGTCGTTGTCTCTAATTGGGAACCATATATATGTTTGGGTTTTTTCTATAGGATTTTGTGGGTTATTGTTTGTGTATAGCTTGTTGTTTGTTTAGTTATGTCCAACATCACGATATTCGTTACGTTCATTTTGTTATTTTCCCAGTTACGTTCGTCATGAATAAAATGTATACTGGAAGCATCGCTGCGTCTTGGTCTGTCCATTCCGAAGATCGTGACAGGCCTATTATCAGAAACCATCACTCCTGTGTTCCAATGGCATGTTGTGTTAGCTAATCCAAGTTTATCAGGCTAATTGATCTAATTGAAGGAAAACCCTTTTGCAATTATATTAGCACAGCTAAAAACTGTTGTCCTGATTAAAGAAACAATAAAACTGGCCTTCTTTAGACTAATTGAGTATCTGGAGCATCAGCATTTTTGGGTTCTATTACAAGCTCAAAATGTCCAGAAACAAACCACTTTCTTCTGAAACTTGTCAGTCTATTCTTGTTCTGAGAAATGAAGGCTATTCCCTTCGAGAAATTGCCAAGAAACTGTAGATCTCGTACAACGATGTGTACTACTCCCTTCACAGAATAGCGCAAACTGGCTCACACCAGAATAGAATGACAAGTGGGAAGCTCCAGTGCACAACTGAGCAAGAGG
Source organism: Brachymystax lenok tsinlingensis (assembly GCA_030435695.1). Taxonomy (NCBI): domain Eukaryota; kingdom Metazoa; phylum Chordata; class Actinopteri; order Salmoniformes; family Salmonidae; genus Brachymystax; species Brachymystax lenok. Next base: position 11,936,923 of record CM059782.1, on the reverse strand, counting down.
ACAAGTACATTAGAGTGTCTAGTTTCAGAAACAGACACCTCACAAGTCCTCTACTGGCAGCTTCATTAAATAGTACCCGCAAAACACCAGTCTCAATGTCAACAGTGAAGAGGTGACTCCGGGATGCTGGCCTTTTAGGTGCAATGGTATTTTTTACATTTGATAAAAGTAGAGACTTAGAGCCAGCCAGCTAACGTTAGCTAGTTAAACAACAATGACCAAGTGATGTCGTGACGTGACTGTCATTAATGCGAGGACTGTTATCTTATCAAATCATTATTATTGAATTATTAAGTGATTAAATTACTCATCTAAAAATACACAAAGTAACTGTTATCTATCGATGTGAATATATCTTAGTGTTTAATTCGGGAGATAGTAACTCGTTAAATAGGTTGAGTAACTTGGGTCACCATGAGAAAACCTATTTAACGAGTTACTATCTCCCGAATTAAACACTAAGATATATTCACATCGATAGATAACAGTTACTTTGTGTATTTTTACCTCATATCAGTCTCATTCTGAACGCCGTTGACTTCAAATCTGCACGAACCCTAGTCTACATGATGACTCAGCATATACAAATTTGCTTAATTATTTATTTACTAACTAATGAAATAATCACACAGAAATTACATAAACACACACACAGGATAGATTATACCTTGATTACTAACATAATGCAATGACAAGTCCCTAGTGGATTAACCCGATATGACGGCTGGCTACACAATGAAAGGGGTGGGGAAAGATGGAGTGGGAGAAGGACAGACAAACGGATTCAGCTATCGTACATACAGTTGAATAATACGCTCATCATAAATATCGATATTTAGCACTCTAACAACTGCTCATTCGGACAACCGCTCATGCAATGTACATATTTACGCTTGTATGTCTTTTCGTCTCACTCTGTTGAAATCGCCCGATCCGTCTGTGATGAATAGTTTGACAGAGACTCTCTGGTTGTGTAAGTCTCTGGTTGTCCACTAAAGGTCACAATGTCCTTTGTAGTTGTAGTAGGTTTTATTTGTTCTGGAAGTGTTCGTTAGACTGGAAACATCAGAAGTTCCAATGGTCATCTGATAGGGAAATGTTCTTCTTTTCTCATCTTTCGGTCGAGTTTCCTAGACTACGTTACATACAGGCGATGCATGTCCAGTCTTCTTCTACGCTGTTGAGTTTCAGAGGGTCTTGTGTTTTTAGACCATTGGTCACGTACTCAGCTCACACTGCACGTATACTGGTCTAGTGGTTTTAACCCATTTTACACACCAGTAGTAACCCGGCAATGCACTGGTCTTGTTATTTCAAACCATTTGTCAGCCGTGTAGCCACCGCTCCACGCTTTCTGGTCTAGTATGTTAATTATTTAGGAGTCCTTTATATGCACTCTGGAAAAAGGGGCGTTCCATCCTTTTGGCATAATGTCTGTGCTCACGTGGGCGTGGTTACTGACTGGGTAAAACTTTACATAAAAAATCTCATTTATAAGGCTAAAATCACATTTCATCTTCTCACAAATAGTTTCATATTTAATCATATAAGTTTTACAACATTTAGATGTAACTCTGACATATACATTTGTGAAAGCTCTGAAAGTTACAATGTTTCCGTTATAACGTCTTTAATGATATCACCAAACCAAAATTATAATCTGACATGATTTTTCTTTCAGATGATTGTTCTTTAAGTCCTTCCCGACCATTTCCCACATGATTTACGTTAGAAATATTGTTTCAATGTCCAACCTTTTGATGAAAAAGTTTTGGGGCAGAATCTCTCTCTACACACAAAGGATTTTTGACTTCTCCATACTGCAGTACACGAGAGAGGAAGTTTACGACCAGTTGTTAAAGTCCTAGAACCGGTCCCACTTCCTCCCTTCCTCTCTGGTGGGAGAGACAGGGGGAGACCCAGAAGGGAAAGTCATGACAGTGCCAACAATGCCACAATTCTGGGAGCTAACCAACCAGGTTCAAGCTAACCAACCAGGTTCAAGTTCTGGGAGCTAACCAACCAGGTTAAAGTGTACTGTTAGCTAGCTAACATTAGGCTCTAAATAGAAAAGCAAAAGGAAACAAATAATAACGTCAGCTACCGATCCAGCCAGCTAACATTTGCAAGCTAGCTAACAGTACACTTTAGCTTGCAATTAAACCCCTTTCTGTCAAAATTAGGTAATACTATCTGAAAATGTAGCTAGCTAACGTTAGACTATCTTACCTGTATACATCATAATGCATGATGGATGCGTCTCCCTGTCAGGAATGGCATACCACGGTTGCTCTGTAATCTTGAGACAGGTGTTTTCTCCATCTCTTTAGCTATCATACTCTAATTCCACTGATTTCAAAACATGATCCTCCAGAAAGTGGAGAGCAACACTTATGCAGCTCCACTACACAATACATGTTTTAGAAAGCCGCGTTCGACAGGATTACCAACACAGACTGACAAGCTCAAAAAGACAAAAGCCTTCTATATGGCAGACCAATCCGAACTCCTCTCTAGGCATGTCCAGCCCACTCATTATCTCAGCCAATCATGGCTAGTGGGAAGGTTGCCACCTTTATCTGTGGCTTAACCCACAGGGCTCGTAATTTAACAATTCTATTCATATTTACAGATGGCATACAAGTTTGTTATTAAGGCACATGAAATTTCTGCCAGAAAATACATTTTGATAAACAAATATAGTTTTACGTTCAAACTGTTCTCCTGCAAAGTCGTGACTTGCGACATACGCCTAGTTTCCTGAATCGGGTCACAAATAAATACACAGAATAAACATACACACCTAAAACATGAGTCAGTAAACTAGTAAACTAACAACAACATGACTGTTTGTTTAGAGAGAGAGAGAGCGAGAGAGAGAGAGAGAGAGAGAGAGAGAGAGAGAGAGAGAGAGAGAGAGAGACTTATCGTTGATACAAACACAACAGCATTTTCAGTCACCTCGTCTTTATTATTATTTTAAAATTTTTTAATTTATTTCACCTCATTTACAACTGCGACCTGGCCAAGATAAAGCTGTCACGATCTTCAGGAAGGACGGACCAAGGCGCAGCGTGATTGGAGTTCCACATAATTTTAATGAAAAGTGAAACTCGTAACATACAATGTGTAGGGCAACCAGCACATACAACATAACAAACAATAACCCACAACACAGGTGGGGAGAGGATACACTAAGTATGGTCCCCAATTAGAGGTAACAACAATCAGCTGCCTCTAATTGGGAACCATACACAATCACAAACGTAGAAAACACAAAACACCCCTGGTCACGTCCTGGCCCAAAACCTCATAGAGAACACAGAGGGCTCTCTATGGCCAGGACGTGACAAAAGCAAAGCAGTGCGACACAAACAACAACACAGAGTTACACATGGTATAAACAAACATACGGTCAGTAATACAATAGAAAAGTCTATATACAGTTTGTGCAAATGAGGTAGGATAAGGGAGGTAAGGCAATAAATAGGCCATAGTGGCAAAATAATTACAATATAGCAATTAAACACTGGAGTGATTGATGTGCAGAAGATAAGTGTGCAAGTTGAGATACTGGGGTGCAAAGGAGCAAAATAAATAAAATGAATAACAGTATGGGGATGAGGTAGTTAGATGGGCTATTTACAGATGGGCTATGTACAGGTGCAGTGATCTGTGAGCTGCCCTGACAGCTGGTGCTTAAAGCTAGTGAGGGAGATATGAGTCTCCAGCTTCAGTGATTTTTGCAGTTTGTTCCAGTCATTAGCAGCAGAGAACTGGAAGGAAAGGTGGCCGAAGGAGGAATTGGTTTTGGGGGTGACCAGTGAGATATACCTGCTGGAGCGAGTGCTACGGGAGGGTGCCGCTATGGTGAGCTGAGATAAGGTGGGGCTTTACCTAGCAAAGACTTATAGATGACCTGGAGCCAGTGGGTTTGGCGACGAATATGAAGCGAGGGCCAGCCAACAAGAGCATACAGGTCGCAGTGGTGGGTAGTATATGGGGCTTTTGTGACAAAACAGATGGCACTGTGATAGACTGCATCCAATTTGCTGAGTAGGGTGTTGGAGGCTATTTTGTAAATAGCTTGTCTGAAGGACAAGTAGATAAACAGGTTAATATCAAGCCCTGTATGTTTTTTTCAAACATCTCATGGAATGTACTGTAGGCCTACATTGAACACAACACATTGGCTGCTACTGTAGATTGAATGATAGAACAACTATTTGCATTGTTTTTGACATTAGGCTAAAATAGCCACAGTAGCCTACAAGGCCACTGTTAAAACTGTAACTTAAGCGGGTAGAGCCTCAGTGTTCACAGTAAACGTGCACTGGAAGTTGCACAGAATTTTCACAACGTTCAAGTTTGCGCTCAGCACACCTGAAATTTGCTCAGTGATGGAAAGAATTTGAGGGAACATTCTTCAGTTGATCTAGAAATATTGAACAACTGATCAAATCCATGGCTGTTGCCATTTTGGTGCACACACTAACAGACTGAGCAGACTCTAGAATTGCTTGTGGTTCTGAGTGGGTACATTTCCTGGTTTTGTGTGTATTGCATGAAGAGTGACTGGACAAAGGTGCTTATAGAAGTTCCATTTATAGTACGTGTGCCATGAAACACTCTATACTTCCCAATGGTCAATTCACTAGATACATATCACTTTTCCAAGTACATACTGTAGTAACTTGAAGATTTACTGAGGAAGATTAAAGTGACGATTCAGTAGGACAAAGTCACAAGATGGCACAGGATGGATGAACAGAGGGAGACTGGAGTATGTGAACCGGAGTCCTGAGCACATAATGAGTATGCAGAAGGACAAGGTTAGTACAGTGCCTTGCTCAGCTGATTGTGTCAAACCTTGCTGTTACGTTTAAGTTTAATTATAAGATAAAGGGCAGAGAAGGGAGAAAGGCTTGTATACTGTAGCACGCACACATAATTATTTGTTGAATTATGATTGATGCCAACACTTCGGCAACATAACGTACAAATATTGTGTGGGAAAGTTATGAAAAGTCTATTGACTTGGGTACAAAACCATATAGCTGATGGGGTGCAGATACAGTGGATTCAGAAACTATTCACACCCCTCTACTTTTTCCACATTTTGTTGTGCTACAAAGTAGGATTAAAATGGATTCTAACGTTTGTAAAAAAAAATATATATATATGAAGAAATTAAGTGATAATGAAAGAGAAGCTGGTGTTTGGAGGATATATCGGCACGGGTGTTGTTACCGTTCCAATATATCCTCCAGACATTTGCTTTGAGGGCATTATCACTTCTATACAATAGGTTACCAACATATTCAAATAATGACTGACATATTTTCATTAAAAACATTATTTGGATGACTTTATTCATTCTATTTCATCCTTCCATAAGATATAGTCCCGACACAAATATATGGTTTCTACCCAAGCCGGCTGGTCGTTCGTTCTATCGGTTTGGTTGCCAGTCATTCAGTCTTTTTGTTCTTTATCTATGGACCCAGTCGTTCGTTCTAAATGTTCCATTGCCATACTGGCTGGTAACATTCTTGTCCCTTGCTTGCTAGCTAGCCAACTACGACTAACTTACAGTCACGTCAAACAGAACAGACAGAATAACAGCAAAGTAGCTGCATTTGTGTATGTTTAAGCTGTTTTCTAGTGACATTTATTTGGATACATCCACAACAATGAGCTAAGGACATGCGATTTGGCCTGCCGTAGAAAATGTGCTCTCTCCTCAGGACACTGTTGTTCAGAGGAGCTAGCCAACAAAAACACAGCTAACACAATCACTTCAAATTGAAGCTGGAAAGACAGCAAACTAGCTGCATTTAGTTTTGTTTTACCTGTTTTCAATTCACATTTCTTTGCATAGACACAGAGCATTCGGAGAGTATTCAGACCCCTTGACTTTTTCCACATTTTGTTGCATTACAGCTTTATTCTAAAATTGATTAAATTATTTTCTATCCTCATCAATCTACAGAGAATAACCCATAATGACAAAGCAAAAACAGGTTTTTAGAAAATGTTGCTCATTTATAAAAAAATATATACAAAATATCACATTTACATAAGTATTCAGACCATTTACTCAGTACTTTGTTGAAGCAACTCTGGCAGCGAGTCTCAAGTCTTCTTGGGTATGACGCTACATGCTTGGCACACCTGTATTTGGGGAATTTCTCCCATTCCTCTCTGCAGATCCTTTCAAGCTCTGTCAGGATGGATGGGGAGTGTCGCTGCACATCTATTTTCAGGTCTCTCCAGAGATGTTCGATCGGGTTCAAGTCTGGGTTCAAGTCCACTGTCAACTGTGGGACCTTATATAGACAGGTGTGTGCCTTTCCAAAACATGTCCAATCAATTTAATTTACCACAGGTGGACTCCAATAAAGTTGCAGAAACATCTCAAGGTTGATCAATGGAAATAGGATCCACCTGAGCTCAATTTTGAGTCGCATAGCAAAGGGTCTAAAAACTTATCTAAATAAGGTATTTCTGTTTTGTATCTTTCTCATTATTGAATAAAAAAGAAAAAAAAATCTTAAAAAATAACTGTTTTATTTAACTAGGCAAGTCAGTTAAAAACAAATTCATATTTACAATGACGGCCTACACAGGCCAAACCCCGACTACGCTGGGCTAATTGTGGGACGCCCTATGGCACTCCCAATCACGGCCGGTTGTGATACAGCCTGGATTCGAACTAGGTTGTCTGTAGTGACGCCTCTAGCGCTGAGATGCAGTGCCTTAGACCGCTGCGCCACTCAGGAGGATTATTATTTTTTTTAAACGCTGTTACATAACAATATTTGGAAAAAGGGAAGTGGTCTGAACTCTTTCCGAATGCACTGCTGACCAAAGCTGCTTGCCTGTCAGTCTCGTCCTGACTCCCTACACATTCATTACTATTGGACAGCTGGAGATCGAATTTCAATATTTAAACAATGTTGCAAATGTCGTCGAGACAGACAGCAAGGTTTATGCAAATCTCTGCTGTTGAAAATCAAATGCTAGTCTAAAAGGATGGAAGATAATGTCTCGATTTTTAGAGTGGTGATCAAGTTTATAAATTGCCTGACTGGGCTGATGAGACAGCGGATTGTGGAATAGACACCGGTTGGAATACGGTTTTAACCAATCAGCATCCAGGATTAGACCCAACAGTTGTATAAAACAGTACTATATCTTGATTAGATAAGTATATAAAATGAAGAGCACATTTTTCTTTTCATGAATTTTTACAATGTAGCCAATTTGGACTTTGTGACTGTGGTAACTTGTGGAAACCTATATCTAATTGTAGCCATCAATTCAGTTTTTCAGCCATCTGTAGATTGGAGTACTATTTCATAACATTGATGACTGGACAATTTTCACTTCTAAACATCCATTTGAAAACACAATCTTTATTATCAAGTGTAAATGTTTGTATTGTAGATAAAGTATGTGATAGTGGTTGCATGATGGGACACACTTAACGTAGTTGTAAAGGCGTTATGAAATGTAATGTCATGTAATATTTTACATTTGATTTAACTGCTTTAATTGTTGCTGGACCTCAGGAAGAGTAGCTGCTGAATTGGCAGGAACTAATGGGGATCCATAATAAACCTCAGGAAGAGTAGCTGCTGCCTTGGCAGAAACTAATGGGGATCCTTAATAAATACAAATAGTAATTTGTCCAAGTTGTATTAAAATCCTAGCAATATAGCACTAAGTATATATACATTTTAAAAAATAAGATCCAGTAAGAATCCTAAACATAGTCTTAAACCACTTATCTTTTTAGGTATCTACTGTAAATAACTATTCTCAATTTATAGCGGCATTCTACTCTGCATGTTGTATGCATGTCCCAAACTGATACTCCTATGTAAATGTATCTCATTACCTTAAAATGATGAGAGATCAGATTAGGATTAGGATTAAATCCTAGATCAGCACTTCAAAAACATTGTAACTGGAGTGCTCTCCTTACCATACTCTTGTAAAATATGCATAGATTACCATCTGGTGGACAAAAAATTCAACACAAATCTGAACTGAACTAAACAGCTCAGATTCATTGCTGCTTTTTTAAATACATGTACAGTACTTACAGTTGAAGTTGGAAGTTTACATACACCTTAGCCAAATACATTTAAACTCAGTTTTTCACAATTCCTGACACTTAATCCTAGTAAAATTCCCTGTTTTAGGTCAGTTAGGATCACCACTATTTTAAGAATGTGAAATGTCAGAATAATAGTAGAGAGAATGATTTATTTCAGCTTTTATTTCTTTCATCACATTCCCAGTGGGTCAGAAGTTTACATACACTCAATTAGTATTTGGTAGCATTGCCTTTAAATTGTTTAACTTGGGTCAAACGTTTTGGGTAGCCTTCCACAAGCTTCCCACATTCAGTTTGGTGATTTTTGGCCCATTCCTCCTGAGAGCTGGTGTAACTGAGTCAGATTTGTAGGCCTCCTTGCTCGCACACGCTTTTTCAGTTCTGCCCACAAATTTTCTATGGGATTGAGGTCAGGGCTTTGTGATGTCCTTAAGCCATTTTGCCACAACTTTGGAAGTATGCTTGGGGTCATTGTGCATTTGGAAGACCCATTTGCGACCAAGCTTTAACTTCCTGACTGATGTCTTGAGATGTTGCTTCAATATATCCACATAATTTTCCTTCCTCATGATGCCATCTATTTTGTGAAGTGCACCAGTCCATCCTGCTGCAAAGCACCCTCACAACAAGATTCTGCCACCCCCGTGCTTCACGGTTGGGATGGTGTTCTTCGGCTTGCAAGCCTCCCTCTTTTTCCTCCAAACATAACGATGGTCATTATGGCCAAACAGTACTATTTTTGTTTCATCAGACCAGAGGACAAAAAGTACGATCTTTGTCCCCATGTGCAGATGCAAACCGTAGTCTGGCTTTTTTTATGGCGGTTTTGGAGCAGTGTCTTCTTCCTTGCTGAGCGGCCTTTCAGGTTATGTTGATATAGGACTCGTTTTACTGTGGATATAGATACTACCTGTTTCCTCCAGAATCTTCACAAGGTCCTTTGCTGTTGTTCTGGGATTGATTTGCACTTTTCACACCAAAGTACGTTCATCTCTAGGTGACAGAACGCGTCTCCTTCCTGAGCGGTATGACAGCTGCGTGGTCCCATGGTGTTTATACTTGCATACTATTGTTTGTACAGATGAACGGGGTACCTTCAGGCATTTGGAAATTGCTCCCAAAGATGAACCAGACTTGTGGAGGTCTACAATGTTTTTTCTGAGGTCTTGGCTGATTTCTTTTGATTTTCCCATGATGTCAAGCAAAGAGGCACTGAGTTTGAAGGTAGGCCTTGAAATACATACACAGGTATACCTCCAATTGACCTAAATGATGTCAATTATCCAGAAGCTTCTAAAGCCATGACATCATTTTCTGGAATTTTCCAAGTTGTTTAAAGGCACAGTCAACTTAATGTATGTAAACTTCTGACCCACTGGAATTATGATGCAGTGAATTATAAGTGAAATACTCTCTGTAAACAATTGTTGGAAAAATGACTTGTGTTCATGCACACAGTAGATGACCAAACCGACTTTCCAAAACTATAGTTTGTTAACAAGAAATTTGTGGAGTGGTTGAAAAATGAGTTTTGATGACTCCAACCTAAGTGTATGTAAACTTCTGACTTCAACTGTATCTATCCATCCATCCATTTTTAATAAAACCATAACTGAATCACAGTGAGGTAAAACAATGACTACAGTAAAAGCCTGGGGAGGACAATGACCTGTCAGTGGAAATAACCTACTTCTCTATACAGTGATGGATCTAGTAGCCATTTGTCTGTAAAGGTTAACACAGTTAACTAAACTCTATCTAGTCTGTATACAGTCCTATAGCTGCTCCAACATAACCATTCAACTGTACCAAGGACTTTATATTACAAACTGTACCTACCTGTGTTCCTGTCTGGTAAAGGGCTCATGATGACTCTGGAAGACTTTAAGTATATGGAATCCTTAATATAAAAATGCAAAACTTTCAGGATCATTCATGTACACATATATTTAATTTGGTAATATTTCCTAACCACTTGTTGAAGTGGTTAAAATGTAACAATATGGATGTATGGTTCTGTTGCAGTGTTGTTATCTTGGCAATGCTTTAATAGGATTCAAAACCAGAGAAGTGACCGTTGTTAGTAGAATCATTCTAAACACTAGCTCTGCTGACCAATGCTGAGGGATAGTGCAATTGCTCCAGCATGTCTGTATCCTTACGAAAGTTAATCACTGTGTCTGTGTCAGCAGTGGGGCAACTTTGGTTTTAGAAGTGGGTGGAAATAATAAAAATAATTATAATATCCAGTCGGATAAATACTCCAAAAAGCCTACCCGACCGCTCGGAGGCGTCCACATGGTCCTAAAGCACACCGTTGCCCAAGCACACCGTTGCCCTGTTTTGTATCACATTCCAATGATACAACTGGGAGGGACAAAAAGGCAATTTCAGAATGTAAGGGGGGACATATGCTCCCCGTCCCCAGTGAAAGTTGCTCCCCTGAGTGTCCGTATCTTCACAGATCCATAAAAGACTCTGAACCCAGGATAGAGGGGCTGAGTGAATGGGGTCTGGACTCTGTGGAGGAGGGTCATTGTGTCAGAGACACTGTAGAAAGCCAAAGTTCCTGCCCTGTGGTCCAGGTACACTCCTACTCTGGTGGAGCAGGGGACAGGTATGTCAGTCCGTTTACCATAGTGGTAGAAGGAGCAGCGAGTGGGATAACACAACAAACACCAGGCCAGATTACTGCTGCTAAACCACTCATCATGTCCTCTCCTGTTGATCCCTTTATATGAGACAGCGATGCTAACCCCCCACCCACTCCACTCTACCTCCCAGTAGCAGACTCCAGACAGACCCTTTCTACACAACACCTGGTAGTCAGTGGTAAATCTGTCTGTATGGTCAGGATAGGACTGGTCCAAATAACTCCGTGTCACCTTTCTGTTCCCCTCAGACAGACACAGCTCTTTATGTACTGTGTTGGGATCTAATGTGAGCTGGCAGGAATCTGAGGATGAAGAAAAAACAACTGGTGAAATGTATATGTGCTTCCAGGTGTGTGTGTGATTGTCTGTGTACGTGCATATGCACAATATGTCCTTTACTCACATTCTAAGAACTCCTCTCTGGTCTTTGGTTCAGGTCTTGTCTCCTGACAGGTGATGTCATTCCTACGTGATGCTAGTCCTCCAACTGACAGTCCAGACTGAGTCCTCCCAAATGACGGAGGATAATGGGGCTCAGAAGGTGGAACAATGTGGACTTTTGTCACTATGGAGACACAGGAAATCAAATATCACTGTTCAATACTGATTATGACATAAACATAACAGAAAGTCAAAGGGCTCAGTGGTTGAAAGAGGTTTAGGTTCATATGTTTAGTCATTAGTTATATCAATGACCAGATCGACTCCCCTCCCCTCCCCTCCGACTCCCCTCCGTGAAGCTAAAATGTATACATTTGTCTCTATACTCCAAATGTCCATATGAGGCGACAGTATAGAATGGCACCTTTTATTTGAGGGTATTTTCATACGTATCTGTTTTACCATTTAGAAATGAAAGCATTTGGTGTATCTAGTCCCTACAATTGACTATATATCATTTTACAATATTCACCATTTCTAAACATAATCTGAAACACAACCAAAACAAAGTGCAATTGCATCCAACAAGTTTTTAGAGTCACAAGCTTGATGTAGTGATTGCGTGCTAGGAATATGGGACCAAAAAAACGGCTTTTGACTACTCTAAAAAATACTTCAAATGGGGGACTACATACAAGTGCTTTCAATTCTTAAACAGATATGTGTGAAAATATCTTCAAATAAATGGTGACATTCTGATATGAAGCCTCATAAAACATTTAATCGTAAACAAAAAATGCTGGAATATAGAGCCAATGTGTAGCTTCACTGTCCGAATAGTGTATGTTACCAACCTTTTACAGAGAGTTTGGCAATTTCCCCAGAGCAGATGTTTTCAACTTGACTTTTCAGCCCAGAGATTGATATCTTAACATCCTCAAATGAGACGTGTTGGTTGACAGTGATGCAGGGTAAGGCCTCAGATCCAGGAGAGACACAGAGAGACTGGAAACTCTACAGTGACCGATCAGAAAATATTATTGTTGAGAAAGACAAATATTTCACTTTCATCAGAAACACCTGATGCTGTGGACAAAGAGCCAGTGATGTCACCTGGAGGAATTGTATGCTGTCCTCTGTGTGTGAGAGCTGCTCCAGCTCAGCTTCTCTCCTCCTCAGCTCAGACATCTCTTGGTCCAGTTGCTTCAGGAGTTCTTCAGCTCTACTCACTTTAGCCTTCTCCTGGGCTCTGATCTGCTCCTTCACCTCAGAGCACTTTCTCTCAATGGAGCGGATCAGCTCAGTAAAGATCCTCTCACTGTCCTCCACTGCTGTTTGTGAATAGTACTGTTAAGACAAACAAAAAGAGAGGGAGTCCAATTCAATATCAGATCCCCATACATCCTGTTCCTCACTGTGCGGCTCAGTGGGATAGGAAGATGGCCCAGCACTGGGCTCCTTACTGGTTCCACTTTAACTGCAGTTTAGTTTAGGAGGAGTACGTTTGGAAAGGACTATCTGCTAAGTGAATACATATAAATAGTCAACACTCACCTTGAGTGACTTCACAGCCTGTCTCACCTCCTGTATCTCTTTCTCTCTCTTCTGGGTTCTCTGTTTGGATTTCTGTTGTTTCTCCCCCAGCTGGCTCTGCAGTTAAACAAATGTAATTCCATGGTTCATTTGTACAAGTGATTCTATTGAAGTTAAAACAGATCAAACTTTATGATAGGTCAGAGTCTACACATTATGGAGGAAAAGGTACGCATGTGTCTGTGTACGTCTGTGTGCATGTAACCAATCGGTTCTGATCCCGGGTCTCCTGCATGCCAGAGAAGGGCATTAGCCTGCTAACCCAAAGCATAGGCATTAACTGAAGGAGCCAATGCAACTCTTCAGGACCCAGTAAATGTTACATCACGTGAGGGTGTATATTAGCACAGCTAGATTATTGGGTGTTGGCTGACTTCCAAGCTATGTTGTACAGTAGTCACTAATATTCAGTAATGAATGGTATTTTCACAGTGATACTCTGAATGAGCAGCAATTACAGATTGTCCTTACCTGTCTCTCAGTCCTTTCTGATTCAGCTGAGACTGTATCATGACCTTTATGTTCACACACCACACACAGCAGACAGATAAACTGCTGATCAGTACGGCAGTACATCTCCAGTAGTTTGTCATGATGAGAGCAGATCTTCTCCTGTAGATGTGTGGAGGCTTTGACCAGCTTGTGCTTCTTAAAGGCAGGAGATTCATAGTGAGGCTGGAGGTGAGTCTCACAGTACGAGACCAGACACACCAGACAGGACTTGACAGCTTTGAGTTTTCTCTCAGTGCAGACATCACACATCACATCTCCAGGTCCAGCATAATAGTGAGCAGGAGGAGCAGATGGGGGTCCTGTCTTCTTCAGATTCTCCACCAAATCTGCTAGCATGGTGCTTTTCTTCAGAACAGGCCTTGGGATGAAGGTCTGTCTGCACTGGGGACAGCTGATCAGAACACACTTCACATCATCTTGATCCCAGCAGTCCTTAATACAGCTCATACAGTAGCTGTGTCCACAGGGAGTAGTGACTGGATCCTTCAGTAGATCCAGACATATTGAACAACTGATTGATTCCATGGCTGCTGCCATTTAGCTGCACACACTTTGGTGCAGACTGAAAATAGCTTTTGTTTCTCTAGAATTGTTTGTGCTTCTGAGTGGGTACATTTCCTGGTTGTGTGTGTATTGCAGGAAGAGGTTTGTGGTTGGACAGAGGTGCTTGTAGAAGTTCCATTTATGGTATGTATGGCATGCACACATGCACTGGAGTCTGTTAGACAAAACATTTTTTTTTCGAAGACTACAGCCACCCAAGTCATATACTATTCTCTCCGCTTCCGCACGGCAAGCGGTACCGATGCACCAAATCTGGAACCAAACGACCCTGAACACGTTCTACCTCCAAGCTGTAAGACTGCTAAATAGTTAGTTAAATAGTTAGTTAAATAGTTAACTAAATAGCTACCCGCATTGACCCTTTTTTGCACTAACCCTTTTTGACTCATCACTTACACTGCTGCTGCTGTTTATTATCTATCCTGTTTATCCCTACATACAGTATATGTACATATCTACCTCAATCAGTGGTGGAAAAAGTACCCAATTGTCATAGTTGAGTAAAAGTAAAGATACCTTCATAGAAAACAACTCAAGTAAAAGTGAAAGTCACCCAGTAAAATTGTACTTGAGTAAAAGTCTAAAAGTATTTGGTTTTAAATATACTTAAGTATCAAAGTAAATGTAATTTCTAAAATATACTTAAGTATCAAAGTAAAAGTAACAGTATAAATAATTTCAAATTCCTTATATTAAGCAAAGCAGATGGGACCATTGTCTTGTTTTGAACAAGCCCTCAGTCCAGCCTCTCAGCCTATTGCGGACAGTCTGAGAGGACTGATGGAGGGATTGTGCGTTCCTGGTGTAACTCGGGCAGTTGTTGTTGCCATCCTGTACCTGTCCCGCAGGTGTGATGTTCCGATGTACCGATCCTGTGCAGGTGTTACACAGGTCTGTGCAGGTCTGCCACTTCGAGGACGATCAGCTGTCCATCCTGTCTCCCTATAGCGCTGTCTCAGGCGTCTCACAGTACGGACATTGCAATGTATTGCCCTGGCCACATCTGCAGTCCTTATGCCTCCTTGCAGCATGCCTAAGGCACGTTCACGCAGATGAGCAGGGTCCCTGGGCATATTTCTTTTGGTGTTTTTCAGAGTCAGTAGAACGGCCTCTTTAGTGTCCTACGTTTTCATAACTGTGACCTTAATTGCATACGGTCTATAAGCTGTTAGTGTCTTAACGACCGTTCCACAGGTGCATTTTCATTAATTGTTTATGGTTCATTGAACAAGCATGAGAAACAGTGTTTATACCCTTTACAGTGAAGATCTGTGAAGTTATTTGGATTTTTACGAATTATCTTTGAAACACAGGGTCCTGAAAAAGAGACGTTTCTTTTTTTGCTGAGTTTACATGTCAAAAGTCAAAGTCACCATTATTAGTCAGTTGTACAACCAAATGCCTTCAACTGAAATGTGTCTTCCGCATTTAACCCAACCCCTCTGAATCAGAGAGGTGCGGGGGGCTGCCTTTAATCAACATCCACGTCTTCAGCGCCCAGGGAACAGTGGGTTAACTGCCTTGTTCAGGGGCAGAACGACAGATTTTTACCTTGTCAGCGCGGGGATTTTGAACTTGCAACCCTCCGGTTACAAGTCCAACGATTTAACCACTAGGCTACCTGTCCGAACAACGATATGAAAGTACTTATATTCATAAAACATAAAGGAAAGTTAAACTTACAGATGGTGCCAGCATAAGGGCTATGAAAGACATGATGACGATGGATGGAAGATCACAATGATAACATTCCTGATTGTCAAAAACAATAGCTAGCTACCAACAACCAACTACTTCCAGTGTAGTCTGGCTTTAGTGTTGTGGCTACTTATTTACTACCAACATCAAGTTGTAAAAATCTCTACCTGATTACTATTGGAAACACTACTGTTTTCCTGCTGAGCACTACGAAACTATATTTGTGTATCTTAAGTACGGCATAAACTACATATTCACTACACAGTCCCTACAAGTCTCTACGTAGTCACTACTGCACCAATATATTATGTGTAGGAATTCAGTAGTACTTTTTCATGAGGATAGTCCAGCTGGTAAGAAAGTGTAAAGGCTGGAGCGGTGGTGAATATCACAGGCATGTATTTTCAGAGCTTTGAACAAACTTAGAAGCACAGTGGCCAAAAACTGGGAACAAGCCACTCTGTGTAGACTTAATGTGAAGGGAGGGGTTGTAAATACTTCTAAAGAGATGCACTACTGTACGTGAACACAGAAGCTGATCACGAGAGAAGCACAGCAGAGCAAACAATCTCATCGTAGCAAGTTGTCTATTGGTGTTCGCATAAGGACAGCGTCCCTCTTTTTTTTTTTATCTTCCTCCTTGAAAACATAGAAAGATCTTTTAAAAAAATTAAAAAATAACTGATTGATGCTCACCTGCATTGACAGTAGGCAGTAGTGCATGGTGTAATCAATTCTGTGTTTACCCTCCATTCAGTACCACTGAAGAGACGAACATGTGAGTTGAATATTTTATAACACCTAACCAACAGTTGTGCCGTGCCGTGCTTTAGCGTAGCAAACAGCCACCATCCAGACTTTGTCTGTTCCTATTATTCTATCAGGCCAGCCATCCAACTGGCAAACTGTGACAGCAGTGGAACGCAGCGCAGCACATGGCCATTCATCATGATCACTGTAGCTGTCCAGGCCACACTTAAGATTCACAGGCATTTGCCGTGGAGGTATGACTTGGTTCACTGGCAGCAGGGTTGATTGAAATTCCAGTGTTGACCTGTATATAGTAGGCATACATAACATTAAACCAGCCTATATATAGTTGTCACGTTGTATAATGATAGGAGTCAGCCGCAGGAATACAAAATAGTTTTTTTTATTTCTCCACCCAATATAGCGTACCTCATCAACATGACGGGGATGAAGCCCAAAACAAACACATATATATAACACAGGGCTGTAACCCAAACAAAGAGTGAGGTGTAAACCTCTAATAAATACACGGGACGAGACCCGTAATAACAATACATGGGACGAGACCCGTAATAACAAGGGCACACTAATACGGTAACACGCAAGCCGATACAACAGAGACCAACGAACATGGAACAATAATCAACAAGGACAATGGGGAACAGAGGGCACACTAATCAGGGGGAATGGGAACCAGGTGTGTGTACTGAGACAAGACAGTCCGTGGTTGGTGGTAATGATCCAGTTCAGTGATGCCTAGAAGGCAGGTGACGTAGACCTCAGGAGCTGGTGAACGGAATGAGCAGCAGTACCTGGGGAATCCGTGACAGTACCCCCGACTCACTGTGCCAGCAACGGGACGACACCGGCCTCGGGGACGACCACAGGGACACGGTGCGGGTCGGTCAGCGCGCCAATGTTGAAAGTCCCTGGTCATCGAAGCGTCCACGATTGCCATCGCAGGAACCCAGCACCGCTCCTCTGGGCCGTACCCCTCCCAGTCGATGAGGTACTGGAGACGCCCTGCCCGACGCCTCGAATCCAGGACTTCACGGACTGAGCATGCCGGACCTCCATTGATGTCCAGAGGAGGAGGCGGGGTGTCACTGGGTCCAGCCTCAGCGTGAGGAGAGACACATAAAAAGTCAGGTTAATGCAGTAATCAGCAGGGAGTTTCAAATGGTACGTTACCTCATTAACCCTCCTCTGGACTTTAAACGGCCCCACAAACCACGGGCTCAGCTTCCGGGCAGGGCAGGCGGAGGGGCAGGTACCAGATGAAGAGCCAGACCCGCACTGGAAAGGAGTGAGGTAAGTGGAGGAGTGGCGAAGGGAATTCTGCGCGTACCAGGGTCATTGTGGAACCGGCAGCGGAAGGAGCTTTCCTTAACGGAGGTGTCTGGGTGTTTTAGACTGGGCACTGATGGAGCAGCAAGAGACGTAAACCCTGACGTCCCTTGCCAAGGTGGCCCGCCAGTACTTCTCAGTCAGGCAGGCGATTTTACGGCCTATTCCAGGATGACCCGACACAGGCGCTGTGTGCGCCCAGGTAAGGAGGCAGTCCCGCACACCCGTGAGTAAGTAGGCGCGGTTCTCCGGGCACTGTGCAGGTGCGGGTTCCGAACGCATGGCCTGCCGTATGTTGGCGTTCACGTCCCACACCACTGGCGCAATGATACGGAACGGAGGGGTGATGGGGGTCTTCTCTCCCTGCCTCTCCTATGGGTCATAGAGGCGTGACAGGGCGTCCGCCTTCACGTTCTTCGAGCCTGGTCTATAGGAAAGCATGAATTGGAACCTGGTGAAGAATAGAGCCCACCTGGCCTGTCTCGGGTTTAGCCTATTCGCTGCCCTGATGTACTCCAGGTTGTGGGGGTCCATCCACACCAGGAAAGGGTGTTTGGACCCCTCCAACCAGTGCCTCCACACCTTCAGAGCCTTCTTGACCGCCAAGAGTTCACGGTCCCCCACGTCGTAGTTCCTCTGGGCGGAGCTCAGCTGCTTGGTGTAGAAGGCAGGGGTTCCAGTGCGCTGGGACAGCACTTCTCTGACTCCTACTTCGGGAGGCATCCACCTCGACGATGAAGGGGAGTGAGGGGTCTGGATGTGCCAGCACAGGAGCAGCACAGGACCCTCTCCGCCTCCGCCGTCCAACGAAGCCGCTGGGGACCTCCTCTCAGCAGGGAGGTAAGAGGCGCGACCACCATGCTGAAGCCCCGATGAAGTTGGGGATGGGCCATGACCTGACTGCGCTGATGCGTTGTTCTCTCCACTCCCTCCGTGGTTATGAGGTAGCCCAAAAAAGACACGGACCACTGAAAAAACAACATTTCTTCTTTAACATAGTATATTCTCCAACAATCTTCCCAGCACAGCCCTGACCAATGAGACATGCAGGGCGCGGTCAGCAGAATAGACCAAAATGTAGTCTATATAAACCACAATGCCCCGTCCCAGCATGTCCCGAAAAACAGGCCTGGAAGACTGAAGGAGCATTAGACAGGCCAAATTAGATTTGCCTGCACGAATGCGCACCAGATTGTAGGCGCTCCTCAAGTCCAGTTTCGTGAAGTACTGCGCCCCGTGTGTTTGTTTGATGATGGTTGGGATGAGAGGTAAAGGATAGCTGAACTTACAGCGAGGGAAAAAAGTATTTGATCCCCTGCTGATTTTGTACGTTTGCCCACTGACAAAGAAATGATCAGTCTAAAACTTTATTGTTATGTTTATTTGAACAGTGAGAGACAGAATAACAACAAAAAAATCCAGAAAAACGCATATATAGTATGCGTATATAGTATGCGTATATAACATTAAACCAGCCTGTATATAGTAGGCATATATAACATTAAACCAGCCTGTATATAAGTCCAGTAGTGGGTGTAATGATGTGGTTGTCATAGCCTAAAATAGATGATGAGCTTGGTGGCTAGAGGACAACAGACTCCAGGACATGCATTTTTCTTCTATTCCTGGTGAGCAATTCATTTAATTCTGGCCCACCCTCGCCATCTTGAGGCTCATTCATGCACATGTCTGTCACGATCATCTATTCAGTAGGTGAAAGAGGAGAGTGTAAGAATGTGATTGGATTTACGAAGAAAAATCTCGACGTCAATGTCATGATTGAATTCATTCAAATACTTTCATGTTTGATAATGATCCCCATCTATGTTGTTTACTGCAAGTCCAATTATTTTTCTCTGACATAACTGTCACTACCATCCAAATAAAGTACAGTATGTATAACAAAGTATAAAATCCAGTATGACAACATTATATACATTAAGATTTCTTAATGTAATATTAGGATCCATGGCCCCTGAATGTTGTAACACTTTGTTAATTGGTACAGTACAGTACAGTGTGTTGATGAATTTAATCTGTGCCTCCCAGATCTACCACTAGATGGCACTAAAGTATTTCTAGTGTCTGTTTTACCCCTCAGTACTTTGATGGAGCATATCATGGTTGGGCCAGTACCCAAGGTGAAAAATCTGTCTCTGTGCCCTTGAGCAAGGCACATAACCCTAATTTGCTCAAGGGGTACCATACTACTATGGCTGACCCTGTAAAACAACACAATTCACTGCACCTATCCGATGTATGTAACTATCTAACATTTTTTTATAAAAAATATATATTCTGCAGCACTGAGATCATCAACGCCCAGTGGTTGTCCATAACTCGTCAATGGTAATGCCTCTCTCACAGTTATGGGTGTCAGTGCCATGATAGTGATCTCACTTACATAACATTCTAAAAGTAATATAAAACAGATTTCAGATTTCCTTACCTCCTAGAATGTGCCTATATAGAAACCATGGCGGGGAAATGCAAATCTCATATGTGAACCTGTGCATATGGCCATGATATTTTAATATGGACGTTATTATGTGGGTTATGTGACCGTGATATATTAACAATCAATAAAGTAATGAACATTTGTCTTCATTGAAGCAAGCATTCATAATCGAGAATTTACTTTGTCTCGGTGAGGCATGCTATGATCAGTCATGTATGAATAAACGATTACATAATGGTTAATTGATTCTGAATTAGTAAAGGAATGTAAAGTAAACAATGTGGTCATTTTGTCATGATTCATGGCCGTCTCACTAGAACGCCAGTATGTAATGTTTTCCTTTTGAAACGCATTTGCACTCCTGATTAATTGTACTCATTTGCCAACGTCATTATGCATCTATATACTCCAACAAAACCATTGAATCACTTCAAAAAAGGACCAACTAGACTCTTTTCTCTTTTCCATTTTTCATCCCAACTATCAAACTTGTTTTGTCGCCCACTTTGTGAAGTGCAAAAGCAGACAGGACAGCAGACAGAAAAGTTGTCATTTGTTATTGAGTGTTGTCATCGTCATACATTACACAACCATTGCATATTTGACCAAGACAAAATGGCAGTTGAGACATTCTGTCAGTTCTATCTGAGCAGCAAATAGGTGTCTTTCATTCTTGTTGTTATGATTTCACAGTTCTTCATACCATCATTTACCCATTGGAAAACAAACATGAAAGTCAATACATTCGTGGAATCAGGTGCATGGGCAGATTACTTCCCTGCTTGTGGAGCACGCACACACGCTCACACACGCACACACACACACACACACACAAACACACACACATACATTTGCTGAACAGCGCAGGTGTTCCATTATTGAACTGATGGATATAGTAATGGTAGTTTCCACAGTCCTCTAAAGCATGGCCTTCACTCACACAATACAGTAGAGATGAGGCCATTTCTGATGAACATCCACATAGAGGTAATGTTACGTCCTAACGTATATCTCCTCTCTCTCTCTCTGGAGACCTCACAAACCATTTTGCTGGCCTATCCATTTCCATCAGATCTAGCAGGCCTATGAAGGAGAGAAGATATGGGAAGGAAACCAGCCGTGAAGTTTCATTGGCTTTGGAATATTTAGCAAAAGCAAAGAGTAGTTAAGATTCTCTCAATTCCTATATTCAGTCGACCTAAGCGTTAGTCGGAGGCAAAAAAAACAACTATTCTATATTTCGCTATGCACGCTTATTGGGCAGGTAACATATGGGCCTGCTATATCTTAATTTATGGTAATGTAGAGGTGAGGTAATGAACCAATGAAATGGAAGACAAAACCATTAGGTTTTTTAGTGCCTGTCTTTTTTCTATTATGTCCAGATTCTAATGCAAGGTAAGCCTTGATTCTTTGATCTACCACAGAAATTAATAAATTCCCATGCCAGATATACAGTATGCTGTGTACAGTATTTATAATTGGATCTAATCCCTGTGGTTTACAAAGCCTCAGGCAAAAGTAATGTGGTAGCCCTTTCCTGCTGTCTAATGACCAAAACGCCCTCTAGTGGCCTCATGGGTGGAAAGTTATTAAACAATATTTTTTTGAATTTCAGAATTAATACACTTTTTTGTTGTTGTTGCTGAAATGTGTTTCTATGTCAAACAGTTTTGTATATTTCAGTCATCTGTGATGTCCATACACACATGCATATATACTCACACATGTCAACTCTATATCTGACATGGTACAGCTGTCTTCTTTTTTTAAGTCCATAACTATGTGTGTGAGGCGTATACTTTTGTTTCAAGGTAGATTTGTTTAAGACTACCAAGAAACGCTCTGTGTGACCCTGATTTAGCCCACTGGAGTAAAAGGTTAACCCAATTTATCTAGTGTTACATGTAAATATGATGTGATGCATGTAATACTATGCAAGGACTAATGTCTATTGACAACTGATAAATATTGATAAGAAGAATGAAAAAGCATTCTTTATAGGGATTTCGTGAATAATTTGCTAAGCTTTTCTTAGCATTGAAGTGTATTTGCTTTATAAAAATGTTCCACGTGCCTCTCCACCCATTAAAAGGGGGTATTACACTGAGATAAAATTTCTGAATAATTATTTAGATATATAAAATAGATATTCCTGTGTTTTATACATGTGAAAATTGTGATAATGGCCTATTAGTGTAAGAGCTGTTTGAAAAGACCACCTGAAATTTCAGCCTGTTTTGGTTGAATAGTTTTGACCTGCCTGGTGACATCATCAGGCAGTAAATTTGGTAATAGACCAATAAGAAAGAGAGATCCAACCTCTAACAGCTAGTTTTCAGTTTTCCTCCCCACTCAGACCACTCCCAGACAGTCCTAGCTAAATTCTTGCTTGAGAAATTGCTCTCTGCTAAGAAGCTATTTTTGTAAATTTTTGACCATTTTAATTGAAAACAATCTCAGTAAGGTATGATTTGATATTGAGATAAAAACGGCTGCATTGGACCTTTAAGACTAGTTCCACCCTTCAAAGACACCTCTCTTACTGCAACGCTCCCAGCCTCTGGCTGTGGGAACGTAATAGATGATACCCACTGAGGTTAACGAGAATGAAATTTGATGCAATCATTATAAAAAAACTAAAAGCCTGCCCTTAATTGTGTCTCTCACACACCGCCATTCAAGGAGTGGATGCCTTTTAAAGGTGCATTCTGCCGTGGATACATTCATTTTTGGACTTATAAATAATTATATGTACGCATTGATTATTGAAATATAAGCTTAGTTCAACTGTTATACGCCACCAAAACCCACAATATGATCTTGTTCACAAACAAAGTAAATGTAAACAAACACTGTATAGCCTCAAATACCATGAGTGTGATATCATGGATAGTCAGTCCTGGCATCCATAGCTCTGTCTATGAATTTGAGAGTGGTTACATTTCTCCAGTCCCATCTCTCTGCTTTTTAGCGAAACGGTGGTGGGGAAACTGCTTTGTTGTTGTTTCAACTGCTGATTGTCGCTTTATATGTCAGGGATCTGCAATTATAAATCATAAAAGTGCCTGAGACTCGACCTACATAGGAAAACCGTTTTATTCTGGTTGATAGGTCCCCTCTCCCTCCACATCCCAGGCCTATTGCCCTGTTCTCTCCACTATTGGGGGCACCCCAAGTGAGGCTGTGGACATTTTTTTAGCCGCAGTAATAATCTGTAGTCCTTGGAATAGTGGAGGAAATAAGACTGATTATAAGGCCTTGTTGGTCCAGGACTGTGGGAGAGAAGTGTCACACAAAAGATAAATAGATTTGATAGATGTTATCCTTGGGGGATACGGATGACAAAAAAACTGCCTCTTGCTTAAGATGTTGAACTTTTTAGAGACGTATTACACAATGTGCTCAGGAATTACAAATGTAATATGTCTTATTGCATTCAAGGTTGGCGAATGTCTGGATATTCTCGCTGTAGCAAAGTCGGTGTACTTTGCAGAGCACGCAAATGACAAAACCACTCCTTTTCAGGGTGTGAACGACGGAAAAATTTAAGCTGAAGCCACAAGAAAGAAAGAGGTATGCGTTGGCTGAGGGGAATAATCTTGAATCTCTTCAAACGAGTCCGGCTATCATTCAGTATTAAGTCCAACTTAACAGCCTGTCACATTCGCTGGAACTCATTGCTCTGATAGGCTGTGACAGCATCAAAGGGAAAAGTCTGAGGCGACAGGGAAAGCCATTGAATGCGACACATCCACATGGATAGAAGGGGGAATCAGGGTTAGAGCAGGGCAGAGCCCCATGGGAGAGCTCAGAACCCTGTCACCTCTAGGCAGCTGTGTCTCTACAATGACAGGAGGCAGAAGCTAACCCTCCAGTCTGGAAGTGCTGGGACATACAGTAGAACAGGAGTAATAAGCCTGTCATAATGCCAACTGGAGCATGGCACACAGCAGTTGTTGACATCCTTGAATAATATTCTGTGTCATATATGATACTCCATGCAGATGTCCACTCAACTGGGAGTCTGGTGTGGGCGACTAGTACAGTATACGAACGAGCCCCAACTCCAATCTTTCCTTTCACGTCTTCTCCACAGACACTGCAGCTCCATGCCTTTTGCAAATTGATTGACACAGTATCTGCACACTTCTCATCCAGCGACAGAATATGCATAGTGTGATGCAGAATGCAGATATTATCCCCAATGATATTAAACCATGTTTGAATTCAAATGCAAGTGACTTACTTGTGACTTTAGACATGCAGTTAAATGTGTTGTTTTACAGGGTCATCCATAGTAGTACAGCGGCCCTGGAACAGTTAAATGTGTTGTTTTACAGGGTCATCCATAGTAGTACAGCGGCCCTGGAACAGTTAAATGTGATGTTTTACAGGGTCATCCATAGTAGTACAGCGGCCCTGGAACAGTTAAATGTGATGTTTTACAGGGTCATCCATAGTAGTACAGCGGCCCTGGAACAGTTAAATGTGATGTTTTACAGGGTCATCCATAGTAGTACAGCGGCCCTGGAACAGTTAAATGTGATGTTTTACAGGGTCATCCATAGTAGTACAGCGGCCCTGGAACAGTTAAATGTGTTGTTTTACAAGGTCAGCCAAAGTAGTACAGCGGCCCTGGAACAGTTCAATGTGTTGTTTTACAAGGTCAGCCATAGTAGTACAGTGGCCCTGGAGCGATTTAGGATTACAGTGCATTCGGAAAATATTCAGACCCCTTAACTTTTTCCACATTTTGTTACTGCCTTATTCTAAAATGGATTACGTCGCTTTTCCCCCTCATCAATCTACACACAATACCCCATAACGACAAAGCAAAAACAGGTTTTTATACATTTTTGCAATTTATAAAATATCAAAAACTGAAATATCACATTTACATATGTATTCAGACCCTTTACGCAGTACTTTGTTGAAGCACCTTTGGCACCGATTACAGCCTCAAGTCTTCTTGGGTATGACGCTACAAGCTTGGCACACCTGTATTTGGGGAGTTTCTCCCATTCTTCTCTGCAGATCCTCTCAAGCTCTGCCAAGTTGTATGGGGAGCGTCGCTGCACAGCTATTTTCAGGTCTCTCCAGAGACGTTCAATCGAGTTCAAGTCTGGGGTCTGGTTGGGCCACTCAAGGACATTCAGAGACTTGTCCCGAAGCCACTCCTGCATTATCTTGGCTGTGTGCTTAGGGCCGTTGTCCTGTTGGAAGGTAAACCTTTGCCCCAGTCTGAGGTCCTGAGCGCTCTGGAAAAGGATTTCATCAAGGATCTCTCTGTACTTTGCTCTGTTCATCTTTCTCTCAATCCTGACTAGTCTCCCAGTCCCTACCTGTCATGCCTGCTCCCGCTCTTCCCCCCTGGCGTTCGATGGCGCCAGGCTCCCCAGCATTGCGCAGTCCTGCCATCATCATTATGCACACCTGCCTTTCCTCCGTCACGCAAATCTGTGATTATTGGACTCACCTGGACTCAATCACCTCACCTCTACCTTCCCTATATCTGTCTGGTTCCTCACTCTGTTCCCTGCTTCTGCATTGATTGTCTTAAGTCCTTGTATACCCATGTGCTGACGCTGTTCCTGTCTTGTTTATGTCTGTTCCTGATTAAATGTTTGACTCCCCGTACCTGCTTCTCATCCCTGGCGTCGGGCAGAAGCCATCATACGACGCATCGGGGAGTGCTGACGTTCCGGTTGGTGGTGACATTGGTCTGGGGCCCGACACCGATGGTACCGGGGGTGCCTAAACCAGCTCGTCGGGCTGTCACGCCCTAGCAGGCTTGAGAGGTTTCTTGCCCCAGTTGGCTCGGAAGGCGCCCATCCCACGTGAGGCCTCAGCCGGAATGTCAGGTTTTTACACTCAGCTGGCTTGTCAGGCTGCTACTCCTACGCCTCTTATGTCCTTGTATACCTGTGTGCTGATGCTGTTTCTGTCTTGTCTTATGTCTGTTCTTGATTAAATGTACTCCCCGTACTTGCTTCTCATCCCCGGCGTCGGTCCTTGCTCTACCGCTGAAAAACATCCCCACAACATGATGCTGCCACCACCATACTTCACCGTAGGGATTTCCTCCCCGAGACGTGACGCTTGGCATTCAGTTCAATCTTGGTTTCATCAGACTGGTTTGAGAGCCCTTTAGGTGCCTTTTGGCAAACTCCAAGTCTGATGAGTGGCTTCTGTCTGACCACTCTACCATAAAGGCCTGAATGGTGGAATGCTGCAGATTTGGTTGTCCTTTTGGAAGGGTCTCCCATCTCTACAGAGGAACTCTGGAGCTCTGTCAGAGTGACCATCGGCTTCTTGGTCACCTCCCTGACCAAGGCCCTTCTCCACCTGATTTCTCAGTTTGGCCGGGCGGCAGCTCTTGGCAGCTCTCTCTCTCTCTCTCTCTCTCTCTATCGCTCTCTCTCTATCGCTCTCTCTCTCTCTCATGCTGCTAGGCTCATGTTAACACAGTGGGGCAATGCAGCCAGACCCCTACTGTACATTTGTTTCCAACCAAAATCCTCTTTTATTTTTTTATTTGTATTTTATTCTCTGCCCCCCATTGACATTGAGAGAGAAACTACATTACTTTGGGGATCAATGGTTTCTGCTTAGCTTGCATTACCGGGGTTGAATTTGATGTGCTACATTAGACAATCGGATTGGGCGAGCTCCCCTAAGGGCTTGTCTAAAGACAGAAAGAGAATACAAGAATACAAAAAGCCTCCTCTTCTTTCCCTCTTCCTTCCATCTTTTCTCAAGGTTTCCCTCGCTCAAGCCCTCCATCTCGCTCTCCCAAAGCGAGGTGGGAATGTCAGTAGATGCTTTTCATGTTCGCAGCAGCTTTTCTGTCTCGTATTGGATTCTGCTCTCAGAAACAATGGAGTAGAGAAAAGAGAGAAATCGTTTCTGGGGTTGGAATTGGACCCTCTAGGACCGTGTGTGTGTGTTTGTGTACAACAACGAGAATGCAGTCCAGCCAAGCCACAGGGCACTGGGCCTTGGAGGATAAGATTCTATCCATTGTAATCTAGCCCTTACCGAGCCCCACATATAACCCTCTTTTTACAGGCCTTGTCCTGGGGATGTGGCTACAACAGCCACATCGATTGCTTGGCCCCAAAGAGAGATACCTGAGGTGAATAATGATCCGTGGTGGATTGGTGAACATGTCTACGCCCTGAAACGATGTTGCTGCTATAGCCTACACTCCCTCAGGCTTTGAGAAGTTTACAGGTGCTCTGGGACGATTATGAGCAGTGATGACTTGGGTGTGCGAGAGAGAGAGAGAGAGAGAGAGAGAGAGAGAGAGAGAGAGAGAGAGAGAGAGAGAGAGAGAAATTGAGAGAGAGAGGAGTGTGTGTTTGTGTATCTGTTGAAAGCAGAGTGTGCGTGCGTGTGTGTGTGTTTGTGTGTGTTTGTGTCTGTGTGTGTGTGTTTGTGTCTGTGTGTGTGTTTGTGTGTGTGTGTGTGAGTGCGTGTGTGTGTGTGTGAAATATCTTGTTATTGAGGGATCAAGAAAGTGCCTCTATAATGTAACATCACCACTGTGTGTGTGTGTGTGTGTGTGTGTGTGTGTGTGTGTGTGTGTTTGTGAATGAGTGTGTGAGGGTGTTTCTTCATGCATATTGTATGTTTATGCATATCGCCTGTTAACCAAATGAGAACATGCTTCCCAACTTCCTTAGTATATAGAGACACACTGCATGTTGAAGACGCTATCAAATGGTATGTCTATGTACAGTATATGTGTGTGATTAGCTCAAGGTTAATCCATTCAGGAAATGGACAAACGTTACATTTGTATTGAATTGCAAATCCTCATCTAAAACAGTCTTTATGGCCCTGTTGTGATTTGAGATGCTGCGGTCAATGACTCAGATATTGTCTTATTTGCGTATTGGTATGCTATAGTTGCAGTAGCAATCTGTTGGGACTGTCTTCAATTTGGAGTCAGAATATCAATATCTTTACCTCAAATATTTCTCTGTTACATGTTACTTAAGAGCACCTACGTAAGGACTTCTTAACCAACACTGAATCCATAAGGGGTACATAAACATTTCGTTAATGCTTACAGATGTTGGTTCATAATTTGACCAATGTCGTCACTGGAAAATAATCCTGCAGCAACCGGATTTGAATATTTTGTCCATAATTTTGCTTGAACAGTGGTTAGGCTATTATACTGTTAATATAACAATGTGTTAGTGTGGGTTTTTAGTAAATGTATGTAAATCACAAAGGATAATTCTCGATCACATTAAGATCCAGAAAGCTCCTATTTGTAGAACAGTCAAGAGAAAACAGACAGATAGGTGACCTACTGTATCTTACAAAACACCCATGTATTATTAACAACTCCTGCACATTACACGTCAGTCTGTTTTCAACAAGAACATTAAATGTTAATGTCTGCTGTGTCTGTATGGAGCCAATGTTCAGTATACACACATGCAGTGGAGGATTTAGGTATAGGCGACATTGGCAGCCGCCCAGGGCGCTATCTTGCCGGGGGACGGCACGGGGCACCCGCACAAAAAAAAAAAAATATATATATATTTTAAAAAAAGATTCGGAATAGTGACATTTGCGCGATCAGTTTTCTATCGCTCATTTGCACATCACGTCAATGATATCATGTAACCGTTTGGGACTGTGGGTCAATTAAACTTGTCGGAGTGGGCGCCCTGATTCTAGTTTGTGAGCTAGGCAGGCTACTGCCTGGGAAGGTCTCCCACTCAGAAGTACGAGGTGGGGAGGGGGGTCGGGGGTAGGTTGACCTCAGGTCAACGAGTGGGTTTAGATAATGGGTGGGTATTGTGTGGGTATTGAGGGAGTATTGAGTGGGTAATGAGTGAGTGTATGGGTAATACGTGGGTAATGAGTGAGTAATGAGTGGGAATTGAATGGGTATGGTTAATGAGTGGGTAATGCGTGTCTATGGGTAATGAGCGGGTAATGAGTTGGTAATGAGTGGGTATTGAATGGGTATGGTTAATGAGTGGGTAATGAGTGGGTATTGAGAGTGTAATGCGTGGGTAATTAGTGGGTAATGAGCAGGTATTGAGTGGGTAATGAGTGGGTATACCTGCTCATTACTTGCTCATTGCCACTAATTACCCACGCATTAACCTCTCATTACCAACTCATTAACTATACCCATTTAATTCCCACTCATTACCCGCTCATTACCCATACACACTCATTACCCACTCCATACACTCACCTATGACATTCTACCCGCTCAATACCCTAGTGGGTAATGATAGGGTATTGAGCGGGTAATGAGTGGATATGGGTAATGAGTGGGTAATAGGTGTGTATTGATTGGGTAATGAGTGTGTAATGAGTGGATATCGACTTGGTAATAAGTGGGTAATGAGTGGGGTAGAATGTCATAGGTGAGTGTATGGAGTGGGCAATGAGTGTGTATGGGTAATGAGCGGGTAATGTGTGGGTAATTAGTGGCAATGAGGAAGTAATGAGCAGGTATTGAGTTGGTAATGAGTGGGTATTGATTGGGTATGGGTAATGAGTGGGTTTAGGTTCATGAGTGGGTATTGAGTGGGTATTGAGTGCGTATTGAGTGGGTATTGAGTGGGTATTGAGTGCGTATTGAGTGGGTAATGAGTGGGTGATGAGTGGGTAATGAGTGTCTATAAGTAATGAGCGGGTAATGAGTGGGTAATGAGTGGGTATTGAATGGGTATGGTTAATGAGTGGGTAATGAGTGGGTATTGAGAGTGTAATGCGTGGGTAATTAGTGGGTAATTAGTGGGTAATGAGCAGGTATTGAGTGGGTAATGAGTTGGTATACCTGCTCATTACTTGCTCATTGCCACTAATTACCCACGCATTACCCTCTCATTACCAACTCAATAACTATACCCATTCAATTCCCACTCATTACCCGCTCATTACCCATACACACTCATTACCCACTCCATACACTCACCTATGACATTCTACCCGCTCAATACCCTAGTGGGTAATGATAGGGTATTGAGCGGGTAATGAGTGGGTTTAGGTTCATGAGTGGGTATTGAGTGGGTATTGAGTGCGTATTGAGTGGGTAATGAGTGGGTAATGAGTGTGTGTGTTTATTGAGCGGGTAATGAGTGGGTATTGAATGGGTATGGGTAATGAGTGGGTTTAGCTAATGAGTGGGTATTGAGTGGGTATTGAGTGGGTATTGAGTGGGTATTGAGTGCGTATTGAGTGGGTAATGAGTGGGTGATGAGTGGGTAATGAGTGTCTATAAGTAATGAGCGGGTAATGAGTGGGTAATGAGTGGGTATTGAATGGGTATGGTTAATGAGTGGGTAATGAGTGGGTATTGAGAGTGTAATGCGTGGGTAATTAGTGGGTAATTAGTGGGTAATTAGTGGGTAATGAGCAGGTATTGAGTGGGTAATGAGTTGGTATACCTGCTCATTACTTGCTCATTGCCACTAATTACCCACGCATTACCCTCTCATTACCAACTCATTAACTATACCCATTCAATTCCCACTCATTACCCGCTCATTACCCATACACACTCATTACCCACTCCATACACTCACCTATGACATTCTACCCGCTCAATACCCTAGTGGGTAATGATAGGGTATTGAGCGGGTAATGAGTGGATATGGGTAATGAGTGGGTAATAGGTGTGTATTGATTGGGTAATGAGTGTGTATTGAGTGGATATCGACTTGGTAATGAGCGGGTAATGAGTGGGTATTGAATGGGTATGGGTAATGAGTGGGTTTAGCTAATGAGTGGGTATTGAGTGGGTATTGAGTGGGTATTGAGTGCGTATTGAGTGGGCAATGAGCAAGTAATGAGCAGGTATTGAGTTGGTAATGAGTGGGTATTGATTGGGTATGGGTAATGATTGGGTTTAGATAATGAGTGGGTAATGAGTGGGTAATGAGTGTGTGTGTTTAATGAGCAGGTAATGAGGGGGTAATGAGTGGGCATTGAATGGGTATGGTTAATGAGTGGGTAATGAGTGGTTATTGAATGGGTATGGTTAATGAGTGGGTAATGAGTGGTTATTGAGTGGATATTGAGGGGCACCCTTTGTGCCCCTCAATATCCACTTGGCACCCTTTGTCTCATCTTCGACAGGAGTTTGATCTCTCTCCCTCTGTCTCCTCTCGCTCTCTCTCTCTCTGTCTCTCGCTCTCTTTCGCTCTAACTCCACTCCACTGTCCTCTATCCCCTCCCTCTTTCTGTCCCTTACCCCTCTCTCTTTTCTGTCTTGGTAACCCAAACTTCCCTCGGTCTGCATTCTGCCTCTTCTTGTCTCCAGCTGGAGTTGATAGTGCACTTAAACAATCAAAGAGAGACAGAGGGTGTGACTGGAGTATTAATGTTGCTAATACTGAGTCTACCGAGTGCGGGTGCTTACATTTGTCCTATTTTACACATGTAGTGTTCAGGAATAGTGAGGGGTGATGTGGGGTCGGGCGGGCGGGCAGGGTGTTTTGGACTGTTGTGAGAAGGGCAAGAGGGGTCAAGCTTTGCATGACATCAAGGTGTTTAAACACATACACACACACATGTCTATGTCTATGCACACAAATGCAGTATATTATCAATCAGGTAGTTAAACACAAACCACACTTATGTGCGTTTGACATAATGTTTGTTATGTTACCTTAGAGTGCAGACAAAAATATAAGCGCAACATGCAACAATGTCAAATATTTTACTCAGTTACAGTTCGTATGAGGAAATCAGTCAATTGAAATAACTTCATTAGGCCCTAATATATGGATTTCACATAACTGGAATCTGTTGGTCACAGATACCTTTAAAAAAGGTAGAGGCGTGGATCAGAATACCAGTCAGTATCTGTTGTGACCATCATTTGCCCCATACAGTGCGACACACCTCCTTCGCATAGAGTTGATCAGGCTGTTGATTGTGGCCTGTGGAATGTTGACACACTCCTCTTCAATGGCTGTGTGAAGTTGCTGGATATTGTCGGGAACTGAAATAAGTTGTCGTACACATCGATCCAAAGCATCCCAAACATGCTCAATGAGTGACATGTCTGGTGAGTATGAAGTCCATGGAAGGACTGAGACATTTTCAGCTTCCAGGAATTGTGTACAGATCCTTGCGACATAGGGCCGTGCATTATCATGCTGAAACATGCGCTGATAGCGGCGGATGGGTGGCACGACAATGGTTCTCAAAATCTCATCACGGTACCCCACCGGCACTCTGTTCACAACATTGACATCAGCAAACCGCTTCCCCACACAACGCCATACACGTAGTCTGTGGTTGTGAGGCCGGTTAGACCTACTGCCAAATTCTCTAAAAAGACGTTGGAGGTGGCATATGGTAGAGAAATTAACATTCAATGCCATCAGCTCTGGTGGACATTCCTGCAGTCAGCATGCCAATTGCACGCTCTCTCAAACCTTGACACATCTGTGGCATTGTGTTGTGTGACAAAACTGCACATTTGTGGCCTTTTATTGTCCCCAGCACAAGGTGCACCTGTGTAATGACCATGCTGTTTAATCAGCTTCTTAATATCTCACACCTGTCAGGTGGATGGATTATCTTGGCAAAGGAGAAATGCTCACTATTAGGGATGTAAACAAATTTTGCACAACATTTGAGAGAAATAAGCTTTTTGTGCTTTTGGAAAATGTCTGGTATCTTTTATTTCAGCTCATGAAACATAGGACCAACACTTTAAACGTTGCTTTATATTTTTGTTCAGTGTAAATACACCATTCATTTCCCATTATAGAAGCAGAGGTACATCCCAGAACATGATTTATTATTCATCACTAGATATAATAGGCTATTTAACTGAGGATTAAGATGAAGAAAGATCGTTTTCTTATGAATACATTAATGTGTCAAGAAGGATGCTTATTAGTGTTGGGATACCTGTGTAAACACAGCCTTAGAGGTGTTAGCAGCAACATATTTGTTTGACACAAGCTGTTTCCTGCGTAGGACATTTCACAATTCCACCAACTGTTATTACTGTATGAGTAGTTTATTTGTTATATGTTCTATGTATGACATACAATGTTTTCAAATGCATTGGGTGAATTATATTTCAATGTCTGTCCATTTCAATTGGATTTGAAAATCCTCCAAAGAAATAAAATGTGATTCCTTGAAAAAATTTAAAAATGAAAAAAGAAGGATGCTTACTTCAGCTGTGACTCCGAAACTCACATTGAAGACCTCTAATCATCTTTGGGACTCATTCCACTAAAAAAATGAAACCATATGTAATATTCGCAATGAACACATTTCTAGATTTTGTTTTCTGTATCACTAATAATTTGCTGTCCTGTGTATCCTCTGGGTTATCATGGTAGATTGCGTGTTCCAATTTCAACATCCTCTACAGCGTTCCCTATGATCACGATGTATTGCTGCCTTTGTATGGCATAACAAAGCCCAAAGAGACGAATTGAACCGAGTCTGAAATGAATTAAAAGATAATTGCGTTGCTCAGGGGAGAACTAAACGACGGTAGAAGGTAGATATGGCTTGTGTTAGAGTGTTTTAGGTAAACGTAAGTCATTTATCTATCGTTCCCCTGATGAATGCTATCTTCCATTACCTCGTGTCAGCGCAATCGCTCTCATGACTCTGTTGCACCACATTACATCTTCATCTCCATAGTTTTATTCAGACTCTCGGCGTGCACCGATCCTTAATTGATCTGTAGGGTAAAAAAAAGGAGCGAGATCAAGGCAAATCCCTATTCTCCCACCGGATGCGTGCGAGCGTTATTTTGATTCCTTGTATGCTAGGAGGGAGAATGGTACGAGAGCAAGCCTCATTATCATGCGGATATGTCATTAAACTGATAATACAAACAAAGGAATTGTAAAAAGTGGCAAAAGGAGTGATTGGATAAGGAGTTGGAGGACAGGGAAAATCACTTTCAACAATGAAATATGAATATTTTAAAATATTGTCCATGTTCTGTTATAATCTGCACCTGGCACAGCCAGAAGAGGACTGGCCACCCCTCACAGCCTGGTTCCTCTCTAGGTTTCTTCCTAGGTTTTGGCCTTTCTAGGGAGTTTTTCCTAGCCACTGTGCTTTTACACCTGCATGGCTTGCTGTTTGGGGTTTTAGGCTGGATTCTGTACAGCACTCTGTGACATCAGCTGATGTAAGAACGGTTTTATAACTAAATTTGAAATAAAAAGCAGTAGAAACAACACCTAAAATGAGGAGAGAAATGCCCCCTGGGTAAAACAAGTAAAAAAATCAAAACAGATCATCAAAAAGGCAGCCTTTTCAAAACTCTAAGTACATTTTCAATTGACTAAGTACAACACATGAAATCATACAGACACTTTTTTACCATAGTTAATCAGTGTCTCATCTAGAAATACATGTTTCCCATTACATGATCATATAAAGCAATATGCCCAAATGAAGAAAAGACTACAGTATACTATGGTATAAATACTATAGTATTCACTGTAGTGATTTTGTGGACTAAAGGCCAACTAAATTGGGAGGATATAATTTTGTTGTGTTTTGATAATTACATCAATGTTCTCATGGCATTTCACAGTAAACTTATATTTTTGATGGTTGTGTGGTGAAACATGTCTCCAAACAAAATTAATGCACAATAAAAGGTTTTAAATATAAGAGTGTTAGCTGTTTGGAGTGTTGTACTAAGAGTTGTTAAAATTCACAAAATATTCACTCTGGTGTTTACCTGTATACAGTATGTGTGTGTGTTTGTGTGTGCGTGTGTGTGTTCCTTTCTGCGTGCACATGTTCTTTGTGGGGTTGCACTTCAAATAAGAGAGACTAACGGCGGAGCAGTCTATTTCTCGCTTGTACTGATGATCAATAACGTAGCAGATATAACTCATATGCACCTCAAAATGCCAGCGGCTTCCTCACAGCACTACCTCGACTATAAATATACTGTACCTGTACCCAGCATCAGTCCTCTCCTCCATCTCCTTCCTGATCCTATGCCTCTGCTTCCTCATCAAAGGTTTCCCCATCTAGTCTACCTCCGAATCAGATCAAATGTTCAAGACTGTAGAGTGTTGTTGATCCTACACTACCCTCTGAAAACACTGTTTACTGTAAACCTATTGGTGTGCCACATTGAGTAACAATTATCCATCGTCTTTCTTTAAGAGCATATTTAAGAGAACCAAGAGTCGATTGACGCACCGTTGCATCAATCTAATTGACATAACAAAACAATCCCCATCAAAATCTGTCAGTTTAAGATAGAGATATCAGTTTTTGTATGGCTGCGTCTCGGTAGAGGGTGGCCGAGCTACAGCGATGTTTGTCAGACCAGAAGACATCCCAAAAAACGGTTTAGCCTACTAACTAATATGACCACTCTATGGAAAGATGTGTCAAAGGACTCGTCTGAAAGTAACCCGGTACCGGTTTCAATTATCACTGGAAGTATGTAAGTAGTTTTGTGCCCCACAAAAAATTATGTGTCCACATTTTTTTTTTTTTATATTCTTGAGCTTTCTTATATCTCCTAGATATAGGACAGTCACTTCAAAACCTTATTCCTTATGATTTATTTTTTGACTGTGTGCTCTGCCATTTATGAATGTGTTGTTCAATGCATTTCTATGGTCTATAGCAGTAAAAGCCAAAATCAATATTTTATCAAATAATTTGATGATTTATTTTTATATACGTAAATCATCCATGGTATGACCATCTTAAAACAATTAAAACAAGAAAGAGGAGGAAAGGAAGCGCTACTGAGGTATCCAATAGTAAATGTTGGTAGACAGAAGGCGCTCTTTGGTAAACAGGGTGAATTGGTCATCAAAAAAGAAAGAAGGACCAAAGCATACTTCATATAATTAATTAAAATGCCTTTATTAGTATTGCATGTTCAATAGAAACCAAGTTTTTTTTTTAACCGAAACGCGTCAGTTTAAAAAAACTTGGTTTCTATTGAACATGCCATACTAATAAAGACATTTTAATTAATTATATGAAGAGTGCCTTGGTCCTTATTTAATTAAAACAAGAGCGTGATTATTTACATAAGAGGAACATCATTACATTTAAGCAGACTAGAGTTAAATGCCTTGCTCAAATGAACATTGCCAGACATTTTCATCTTGTCATCTCTGGGGTTTGAACCAGCAACCTTTCATTTACTGTCCCAACACTCCTAACCACTAGGCTACATGTCGCTTATTGCAAGTCTAAAGACGTTTGATACCATTGAAATGTAGTGGCACTATCCCTTCTCTGAAGGCTGAAACACAGAGTACGCTGACGTGACAATATCATGACATGCTGTTCACGGTCAGGGGGAAATTGGAAACGTTTCACATGTTGATGTCATTGATTACAATTATACCATAAATAATATTTCAGATGCTTGTTCATATGGCATACTGTAAATGGAAAAATTATATTTATATGGTTGCATCACACATTCTATGATGCGGTGTCACAAGGAAAGTGAGGATGATCAAGACAATCACAGAGAAGAGATGACAGCACATCAGACAGGGAGAGAAAGAGCAATAGAGGGGAAAAGAGAGAGAGAGAGAGTACAAATTACAGAGACACACAGGGGGTGGCAGGTAGCTTAGCGGTTAAGAGTGTTAGACAAGCAACCAAAAAAGGTTGTTGGTTCAATTCCCCAAGATGACTAGGTGAACAAACTGTCAATGTGCCCTTGAGCAAGGCACTTAACACTAATTCCTCTAGATAAGAGTGTCTGCTAAATAACTAAAAGCAAGGACAATGAAGGGCACAACCTAGATTGCCTGCCTGCCTGACCACCGCTACATCAGCAGGCTAGTGGAGAAATCCATAAGGCAGCCATGAGCTTTGCACTGCCACATGTCCAACACTCAGCTTGCTGCTCATTCTGCCCAAAGGAGATTACTGATCAATGACAGGGCATTGGTAGGTCAGTCAACCCTGGCCAAGTCGATGACTAAAACTTGCCATGACTTTTTCCCCCCACAATTTGACACTTCTATCACTTCTTTCACTGTTTGGAGAGTTGACGGTATTGATCACCTCACCCGAAGGACAGAGAGCTGACACACCTATTGCGGTACTAGAGGAAACAAGGTGTGGTAGAAAATAAGGTTGTCGAGGAGGGTAACACATTTTGAGAATAGCATTTGGTTACCCAGCCATTATGTCAAATTAGCATTGTTCATATTATGTTTGAAGATATTCAGCAACTCTTGATAGGGTAATGTCCATGCCACTCAAATGCATTACAAGCACCAATTCCCTTTCAGTTTGGAGTTTGTGTATTTGTCAACACGTGTTTTGCAGCTCATATCTCTCCTCTTGTGGTTGTAACAGGAATGTTGGATGTCTGGTCCAACAGGAATACACAGGTATGAGATATCCTAGGAATTGTATAATTTCCTGTCATATCAGTTGTAACCTGTAATTTTATCTTTATTTAACTAGGAAAGTCAGGTAAGAACAAATTCTTATTTTCAATGACAGCCTAGGAACAGTGGTTTTAACTGCCTTGTTCAGGGATTCACTCAGGGATTCAATCTTGCAACCTTTCGGTTACTAGTCCAACGCTCTAACCACTAGGCTACCTGCCATTACCTGCCGTAATAACCTATCATGAGAGCCACTGTGTCAGCTGCAATGAGGCATTACTGATATGCTATGGCAGTGCAATTGAAGCCAAAAAAGGGAATTCAAGGAATGCACGAACATTCATAAAAACATCGCAACAGATAAAAGGTTTGTCTTTAATGAATACGACGTTGACAAAGCGGCCATTTTTGAAGTCCGCCACACGATTTTGTGTCACTGTAATGAACAAGGTGCTGTTTCAATTTGAAGACCTTGTTCTATACTTGGTGTTGACATAACTCTGAGATGAAAGAAAAACAAATGATCAGGTGTCACTAATGATGAATTGACTCCAGCAACACTTTGTTGTGGCGCACTGGAAATCCATTATCAACGTCTCCACATCTTAATTACCATTGCAAGCAGGTTGGACTAAATTAACTCATTAATGGAATAACAGATACTGTGCCAATACAACAGTGAGCAAGGCATAGAAACATTACAGAGAGCCTGTCTGTTTCTCTCGAGCAACATGACTCTGTACAACCGAATCCATAAACCCTGAAGGCTCGTTCTATTTCAGTCCTTCACTGCCATTCAGATGCTAACAGAACTGATCGATAGGGATTCAGAAAGTATACACGCGTGGGGATTGTGAATTTTGCTTATCGAGTTATGATTGAGTACTGTAGACAAGTGCAAGTAACCTGAAGTAGTAACTTATTGGTTTTAATATTGAACTGTGTTCGATATAATCATACCCATTGTAACATTCAAGTAAAAAATATATTTATTTAGGATAGCAGTTATGAATTTTGCTATTATAACCAGTCACTTTAGGTAAGATGTGAGCTTCTTCTCTCTCTTGTTTTTACTTGATAATTCGGGCCAACTGCAAAGCACACACACAGAACAGATGGATTGGTGATGAAAAATCTGGAATTGATTTAACTGACATCTTATTGTATTTCAGGCCATGTCCGTCTTTTGGTCCTTTTTCCTAGCAGTGCGTCTAGAGCACCACGAGACAAAACAGAATGGTTTTATTGGCCAAAGTGGCCTTTTCTATCCCTCAACTGCTCAATATTCCAAAAATCCTCTCTTTTGAACTGATTTCCTATTGGCCGTCTGCCCGATATCAGCCCCTGAAGTCCTTTTGTTCTTTTGACGTCAGTGGTGCAAGCAGCACTCACTGTACTCTACTCTTTGAGTAAAGCCAGTCTATGTATGTGGATGACTCAACACTGTGTACACGTCAGCTACTACAGCAACTGAAATTACTTCAACACTTAGTTTCAGAATGGGTGGCAAGGAATAAGTTAGTCCTAAATATTTAAATAACTAAAGCATTGTATTTGCATTGTACAAATCATTGATAAAACTCTAAACCTCAACTAAATCGTGTAATGAATAATATGGAAATTGAGCAAGTTGAGCTGACTAAACTGCTTGGAGTAACCCTGGATTGTCAACTGTCATGGTCAAAACTTGTTGATACATCAGTAGCTAATATGGGGAGAAGTCTGTCCATAATAAAGCACTGCTCTACCTTCTTAACAGCACTATCAACAAGGCAGGTCCTAGTTTTTTTTTTTTTTAGGAGACTTAAGAAAATTGCAATTGGCTCCGAACAGGGCAGCACGGCTGGCCCTTGGATGTACACAGAGAGTTAACATTCGAGGAGAGATTGACTTCATCACTGCTTGTATTTGTGAGAGGTGTTGCCATGTTGAATCCACTGAGCTGTCTGTTTAAACTACTAGCATAGAGCTCGGACACCCATGCATACCCCACAATACATGCCACCAGAGGTCTCTTCACAGTCCTCAAGTCCAGAACAGACTATGGAAGGGGCACAGTACTGCATAGAGCCATGACTACATGGAACTCTATTCCACATCAAGTAACTAATGCAAGCAATATTTAAAAACAGATAAAAATAAACCTTATGGAACAGCGGACTGTGAAGAGGCACAAACACAGGCACAGACACATGCATACACACACACTATAACATACGCATTATACACACGTACACATGGATTTTGTGTTGTAGAGACATGGTAGAAGAGTAGTGGCCTGAGGCCACAAACTTAAGGTGTTGTGAAATCTGTTGTGAATGTATTGTAATGTTTGTAAATTGTATGACTGCTTTAATTTTGCTGGACCCCAGGAAGAGTAGCTGCTGCCTTGGCAGGAACTAATGGGAATACTTAATAAATACAAATAATGAGTGGAGAGTTAGCTCATCAGGGTGTGGAACATCAGGGTTTGAATGTGTGTGTGTGTGTCCGTGTGTGTGTTTGTTTTTGTGAGAGAGACAGAGAGACTGTGCATGTGTGTGAATGTTTTTTAAGACAGAATATGTGTGTGTGCGTGTCTGTGTGTGTGTGTGTGTGTGTGTGTGTGCGTGCGTGTGTTATCACCTACTTGTTGTTGTGTTCATGTGTATGCACAGGTAACTGCCAAAATAAAGGAAACACCAACATAAAGTGTGTTAGTAGGGTGTTGGACCACCACGAGCCAGAGCAGCTTCAATGCACCTTGGCATAGATTCTAAGTGTCTGGAACTCTATTGAAGGGATGCGACACGGTTCTTTCGCGTTAAATGGCATAATTTGGTGTTTAGTTAATGGTGGTGGAAAACGCTGTCTCAGGCGCCGCTCCAGAATCTCCTATACGTTTTCAATTAGGTTGAGATCTGGTGACTGAGATGTCCATGGTATGTGGTTTACATAATTTTGATGCTCATAAAATCATTCAGTGACCACTCATGCCCTGTGGATGGGGTCATTGTCATCCTATGGGGTCATAACCATGGTGTCCAAAATAATGGCCAGAATAATGGCCTGCCCAGCATTTTTATACATGACCCGGTCCTTAAGCATGATAAGATGTTAATTGCTTAATTAACTCAGGACCCACACCTGTGTGGAAGCACCTGCTTTCAATATACTTTGTATCCCTCATTTCCTCAAGCATTTCCATTATTTTGGCAGTTACCTGTATGTCTGTCTGTCTGTGTGTGTGTGCGCGCCTGCGTGTGCGCATTCACGTGTGTGTGTGTGTGTGACCTGTTGCTCTCCTCACACCAACACCACTGCTCTCAGCCTTTATTATCTGGAGCTGCAGTTGGCCAAATATATAGCAGGAGGGGCAGAATGGGCTTATCTTCTAGGGAACACCCCCTCTAAATCCTCATGAATTCCCATCGCGATGGGCCTGGCTAACAAAATGGCGTCCCTGTGTCCCCCTTGCTATCATTTACCAGTCTCTATGGTTTATATTACCAACCCCAGCAACACAAAATAACAAATTCAAATCCCATTCATAAGCTCTTTGCCGACTATCAGATAGATGATAGATATATGGATTGTTCATCTGTATGCATAGACAAACCAATCGCTTGTGGCGTCTTCATAAAATATGCAAGTTAAGAGACTATATGAGCGGCAGAGACTATCCTACAGAGTGTAGAGGTGGGCTGGGCTCCCACAAGAGTTCACTGGTGAGTCTTGGAGCTCATTGGCTGAGAATGTGTGCCGTTGTGTTTCATTAGTTTCCTACAAGGGTTTCCATGACGAATGGGGGTGGAAATGTGGTGGACGGTGATGAACTATGTGCTACGACACTCTCTACAGCTCAGATCAGAAGGGATCAGAAAGGAGAAGCCAGACCGGTCAAATTCCAGTGATGGGGGGTGGGTTACTTTGATTAAGCACTACATTAATATATATATACAGTGGGGAGAACTGATACACTGCAGATTTTGCAGGTTTTCCCACTTACAAAGCATGTAGAAGTCTGTAATTTTTTATCATAGGTACTCTTCAACTGTGAGTGACGGAATCTAAAACAAAAATCCAGAAAATCACATTGTATGATTTTTAAGTAATTAATTTGCATTTTATTGCATGACATAAGTATTTCATACATCAGAAAAGCAGAACTTAATATTTGGTACAGAAACCTTTGTTTGCAATTACAGAGATCATACATTTCCTGTAGTTCTTGACCAGGTTTGCACACACTGCAGCAGGGATTTTGGCCCACTCCTCCATACAGGCCTTCTCCACGAGTTCAAACTGGTGCAGTTAATACAGGTAATGAGTGGAGAACAGGAGGGCTTCTTAAAGAAAAACTAACAGGTCTGTGAGAGCCGGAATTCTTACTGGTTGGTAGGTGATCAAATACTTATGTCATGCAATAAAATGCAAATTAATTATTTAAAAATCATACAATGTGATTTTTGGGATTTTTGTTTTAGATTCCGTCTCTCACAGTTGTGAGACCTCTACATGCTTTGTAAGTAGGAAAACCTGCAAAATCGGCAGTGTATCAAATACTTGTTGTCCCCACTGTATATATTTTGCTCTGTATATTACAAGAGTATGCACCTACAAAGCACATTGCAATGCCTTGTAATCACATTTGAATAAAGGGTAACACAATATGTAATGAAAATACGTGTTGCACTGCAGTTGAGTAATTACACTGTAATAGGGAGTCTGTAAAGAAAATAGTTATCTAATACATGCATAAATGAAAGAAAGAAATAAGTGTTTCTCCCTACAGCAGTATTATAAAACTAATTAGGCTCAAATTCAGTAAATTCAAGCCACAACAGGTCTGATTTACATCAACAACTGCAAGGGGACTCTAACTTAGATGTTCTGACTAACACTCTTATTACATTTCAGGGCACAAACGCACTTTGACAAGAAACCTGTCAGAGACACTGTTGATCCTCTCACACTGAAACTCCCAATGCTCTGTCTATGGACAATTCCACGGTTACGGTAATTACACTGAGACTCCGTTTCTTCACTTTAAAATGTATGCCAAACAAAAATTATTTATTTCTAAGTTTAACAAAGCTTACAAATCTATGCACAATATTTAATTTGAACAATTTACACAGTAAATAATAACAAAACAAAAAAATACATTTACTGGAAAAACTCTGCAGATGCAAAGTTTGGTAACCGAATTATAGTAAAATCTCCCCTGCTTGATTCTGTTACCAAACTTTGTATCTACACAGCTCTTCCTTTTTAAATGTGTTTTTGAAAAATGTTTAGTGGAAATTGTGAAACGTTGTCATTGTGCATAGAGTTCTATGGTTTGTTAAGGTTCGTTAAATTAGGGAAGCATGCATTGATCTCATAGAGTAGAGAAATGAAGAGGCTGTTGTAGTTATCAACACGTTTCAAATACAGACACCAAGTTGAAGCATTTACCTCAAAACAGATAAACACGTAAACCGTACAATCCAATTCCACCTCATTGATTGTTTTCTTCTACAAATCACAGCGGTTGAAGTATCCGACCCCGTATATTTTCATCTTAACCATTGGAGACTGAAATAATTCAATTGTTCATTAAGTTACTTTCGAGACCGATGTGTGTTTGTGATATTCAAGAGATACACGCACACACTCATGTGCATGAACACGCACGTGCACACACACACTCTCACACACACAGTCTTGTACAGCTAACCTTGAGGGGACACACAATTCAGTCCCATTCAAAATCCTATTTTTCCTAAACCTAACCCTAACCCTAACCTTTACCATAACCCTAACCCTAAACTTAACCCTAGCTCCTAACCTTAACCCTAAAACTAACCCTAGCCGTAAACCTAATTCTAACCTTAACTCTAAACCCCCTAGAAATAGCATTTGACCTTGTGAGGACTAACAAAATGTCCCCAGTTGGTAAAATGTTTGTTTGTTTACTATTCTTGTGGGAACTTCTGGTCCACTCAGGAATAGTTATAAACACGTCCACACACACACACAAACTGTGTATGTCCCCAAGCACCACCTCATCAAAGGAGAGAGAGGGGAGAGGGT
This sequence comes from Brachymystax lenok tsinlingensis, assembly GCA_030435695.1. Lineage (NCBI taxonomy): Eukaryota > Metazoa > Chordata > Actinopteri > Salmoniformes > Salmonidae > Brachymystax > Brachymystax lenok. The sequence continues at coordinate 11,893,408 of CM059782.1, read as the reverse complement.
GTTTGACTGCAGGTGAAGAGGTAGACGGAGAAGATGAATTGTCCCTATAATGGCCCTTGACACCAGAACACTACTACAGGGACAACAGGGAAGGACAAACCCTAAGCATTATGTGCGTGCTAATATATGTTTTTGTGATAGTATTTATGTGTGTGTGTGTGTGTGTGTGTGTGTGTGTGTGTGTGTGTGTGTGTGTGTGTGTGTGTGTGTGTGTGTGTGTGTGTACGTGTGTGTGTGTGTGTGTGCGTGTGCGTGTGCGTGTGTGTTGTGATTGTTTTCTCTTCCTATGTGTACTTGTGAGAAGAAAGTATATGGATGATGTGTGAACAACAACTAAATGACTAAAATGTGTTTTTTTCCTGGTGTAAACAGAGGTGGGAGTGAGTAAGCGGAGGGAAGGACAGTATACATTAATATGTGTGTGTGTGCGTGTCTGTGTGTGTGTGTGCGTGTCTGTGCGTGTGTGTGTGTGTGCGTGTCTGTGCGTGTGTGTGTGTGTGTGTGTCTGGACCCTACAGTCTTGGAACCTAATCACTGCACTGGCCCACACTGCAAAGGGATAGTATGTGAATTCACACAGTGAATGTCCACGGCTTGATTGGTTGTGCCAATCATCTCTTGTTTTTCTGCCTTTGTTGTCAATCCGCAGTGAAAGAGCATCATAATGGACATGAGATGAATAGGTCGAGACAACAGAGGTGGTCCTTTTTTAAAAGTGTTCTCTATGTTGGCTACAAAAGCAGTGGACTTTGTTAACATGGGTTCTCCAGAAGACAATGTGGCGGTGGTCTCTTTTGTCATTGGTTTTTACAAACGCTCCATTTTCACTTCCTGATTGATTTAGTGTGTAATTGTCAGGATTTTTTTTGCTTCTCGTTAATGGCTGCTCAGCCCCTGAAGGGTTGAATTGTGATAGGGCCAATTACTGAACCATGTGGGCCTAAGTCATCACAATTACAATACGGAAATAAATCATCATAACTAGGCTAGGCTGAAAGCGTTTGTCTGTGTGTGTTTGTCAGTGTTTATGGAAATGTGTTTGTTTTGAATGAAATAGAAGAGTGAATAGCAATGCATTGCTTTCAGAAGCCAAGTAGGTAGATGAAGGATCTTAATTTGATCACCCTGTTACATGAGAACTTTCCTGCAATGAAGGAAATGTAAAACTTGTTGTGTATTTGACATTTGAAAAAGTTTCTGAAGTTTGTAATTTCCACTTTGAAATGTCAGACTTGATTCTCTCTAAATGTATCAACCACTACAAAAGTGTCCATATATTTTTTGACCTGACGAAGATCCATTTCAGTTCAAAACATTGTCAATAAAGCTGTGAATTGGGAGCTCTAACAGTGTGCGGGCCTTCGTGTTCTATACCATTAATTATAATCCACATAATAATTCACATTTCTTGTTGCTGCAGGATTATTTTCCTGCTGTAGCAAACTGGCCCAAATTGAGATCCTTCATCTGTATAGCATATTCAACCAATCAAAGGTCTGCTTGGGAGGACTGTACCTTAATTGGAGGTTTGTAACAGATCGACCAAACAGGTTGAGATAAACGCACAACAAATATAATATCACCATAATAATCTTGAACGTTTCTTGAAAGTAACCATGCCATCTCCTCTTTTGTACCCCTGAAAATAGTTTGCTTCTTGAAATCATAAAACGACTAAAGACGGACAGTAGTGCAGATGCAAAATACAAATACTTTACATCTCAATAGTTGCTCAATTGAGCACAAAATAAGCATTTTAAAGCTCAATTGCTGTCCCATTTTGCTGTCAAATCAGATTCATAGTCCCTACAGTATAAAGTGTTCTTCAAAGAGATTAATTTGATAATCCAACATGTGTAATGTTCTGTGTCGCCCAATTCAGTGTGCCAAATCTGCATATATTACACCTGACTGATCTACAAAACATAGCTAACAATTTAGACCTCTTTGCAGCTTGCTGTTGTCAACACCCAAGTACTTACAGATATTACCAGAATTTTTGTATTCTCTATTCCCTTTCTCCAATCTCTTACATTTCCTTCATCACACACATTCATCACCTTACACACTTGTCTGGCTTTCTGCTCATCTGAGAGACTGAAAACACTTCCATTTCCTCTCTTCACAGGAGATGGACTGGCAGAAATGAAATCTTCAATCGACACTGACCTTAAAAACATCAGTTCAAGGTCAGGTAGAGAGGATTCTTTTCATTTACGTGCTTCTTAAAATGTATAATCTATTCTGTACCGGAAAGGCCAAACTTTACAGCCATAGAAAAACCTGCCTCTAATAACGTTTTGTCCAAGTGTATTAGAGATATAAGACACCCATAAATCTAATTTAACTGAAATGGGGACTTTGTTATGGAAATAACATCTTTGTCACTGCAAGTCATCAGTGACTGAACTAGACATAGGAACTAGAGCAAATAGAGGAATGATTTTCTCATCCTAGTGCTGTGCGACTCGGCTTCCTGCAAGCTGTCACTGGGAATGTCCCTAATGAGTGGATTTTCAAAGAGTTTTCAGAGTTATCAAAGGGGTGGCTTGTCAGGCTTCATGACAAAGGTGGGTGCCGAATCCACCGATCACAAACAGAGACGATTACATCTGAGGGGAAATACGATGCAGCGTTCACGTTGACAACTGACACTTCCCAGCTGTTTTTTTTCATTGGCTGTGCCGAATCGCTTCCATCCGGAGGGTTGGTCTCTGAGAACCCAGTGACACTTTAGGGGTGCGGCTCAAACATTACCTAAACATGTCAGTCCGAACGTACACACCTGCTGGCAAACACTCATATCATGTAAAATGCACACATTTGTATAGTACACATTGTTGTCACACACTGTTTGTGTGTTAGGTGTGTGTGGCATGCAGGGTTGGTGACGCTTGTCACAGCTAGCTTGTACAGTAGCTGTGATGTTAACAGCTCAGTCAAAACATTGAGCAGGATCCTTGGATGTTGGCAGAAATGACTAGTGATGTCTACTCAAGAAGCCCAACCAAAATATGTTGGTTTAAGCCAGAGATATCTGTTTTTTGCATTATATGCATCTCAATCCACCAGATCTGCGGTGAAAGGTAAGAGAGCTAGAGCGGTGTTTGTCAGACCATGAGACATCCCAAAAATCAGTCTTCTCAGAAAATGTCTGTAGCGTTCGAACGGTTTGACCTACAAACTATTATGACCACTCACAAGTGTCAGGAGACTCATCTGAAGTCTGTGTCGTCGATTTGCCAACTTCTGTTTGGTAGCGTCTGAACCGTTTGGGCTACAAACTACTGTAGAAAAGGGAGATTCTTAGGAACACGATGGTGGTGTACTCCTTTTTGCTCTGCGACCCCACCAGTGTCACGGGACTCGGCTGAAGGTAACCGTTACCGATAAACAAACAAAAAATGTAAGTATGAAGGTAGTTTTGTGGCTACCCAAGAAAAAGGGGTAAATATGTGAAGAAAAACAAAATGCAGGTTATATATATATATTTCCTGAGTTTTTTTATATCTCCTAGATTTAAGAGAGACACTTCATAACTTTGTTTTTTAGAATGTATTTTTTGACTGTCCTTTTTTCCATTTATGAATGTATTATGCAATGCGTTTCTATGGGCTTTAGTAGTATAGGCCAAAATCTATATTTTATCAAATATTTTTTTATATATCTTTTCTTGAGACCTAAAGATGTGCTTAAATTCAAAATCAAATAGCTAAATGATCCATAGTATGACCATCTTAAAACAATTCCATATATCAGCTTACCACGCCCTCCCCCAATGTCTTAGACTCTAAAGAATAAAAATCCATGGCAAACCCAAATAGCTGTCACGCCATTATTACGATGGTCCTTATCAAATAAGTAACGTATTGCTTCTTGAAATGTATTGAAGCCCTTTAGCCTTTCACAATAGGCCAGCTGGAAAGCGGGGGTTGAGGCACCGCCAAAAGCAAATTAAAATGATCCACTAATTACGACAGCCCCAGCTACCATGAACCTGTTCATTAAATGAAAAGTTGTAATTACACACACATTGCTATGCTGGGGTATTTTAGGCTAGTATTCATCTTAAGTGTTCTCATTCTTGAAATATAGTATTTTTTCTCCCTTTTTAATGCAATTTTCCCCAAGTTAGCTCCAAGACGGATTTCCGGCTGTTGTTATTGATATAGCAATGCATAACTGTGCCAAGCCACAATAATCAGTCTTCCAAGTTAATACCATCCTGCCCATATTCCCCATTTAACTTAGCCACTGGGCTCTTGTTTATGTTTCCTAGCCTGGTCATGGACTGAAATGCACTTTCAGTATAGATTCTCAATGTAGACACTTTGTTTTTGTCCAGGAGTAGGCTTAACCTGGTCCGGGAAACAGGACCATCATGTAATAAGTACTGAACAATATGGTACAACCTTTACGTAGTTTCAAGTTTAAGTCCACCTGCCACAAGCCATGAACAAAGGCGTCAGTAGTGAGATTGTGACTGGTTGGGCCATTGGAAGGGAGCCTGGCAACTCATCTATCATGTTACTGTACCCATACCTATCTGGAACCCCTGAACAATATAGCAAATTAAAGTCCAGTCACCCTTGAACTTAACTAGTTAAAATACTTTAAAGTACTACTCTAGTTTTTCACTTTACATTTATATATTTTACAACTTTTACTTTTACTTGGTGTCTGTTTAAACTACTAGCACACAGCTCGGACACCCATTCATATCCCACGCGCTACAGGAGGTATATTTCACTGGTCATCACCAAAGCCAAAACTTCCTTTGGCCGCCTTTCCTTCCAGTTTTCTGCTGCCAATGACTGGAACGAATTGCAAAAATCACTGAAGCTGGAGTCTTATATCTCCCTCTCTAACTTTAAGCATCAGCTGTCAGAGCAGCTTGCCGGTCACTGTACCTGTACACAGCCAATCTGTAAATAGCATACCCAACTACCTCATCCCCATATTATTACTTATGCTCTTGCTCTTTTGCGCCTCAGTATCTCTACTTGCACATCATCATCTGCACATCTATCACTCCAGTGTATGTTTGTTTATGTGTAACTCTGTGTTGTTGCTTTTGTCGCACTGCTTTGCTTTATCTTGGCCAGGTAGCAGTTGTAATTAAGAACTTGTTCTCAACTGTCCTACCTGGTTAAATAAAGCTGAAATAAATAAAAATAAAACATGACATGCCACCAGAGGTCTCTTCACAATCCCCAAGTCAAGAACAGACCATGGGAGTTGCACATTACTACAGTGAGGGAAAAAAGTATTTGATCCCCTGCTGATTTTGTACGTTTGCCCACTGACAAAGAAATGATCAGTCTATAATTTTACTGGTAGGTTTATTTGAACAGTGCGAGACAGAATAACAACAACAAAATCCAGAAAAACGCATGTGAAAAATGTTATCAATGGAATTGCATTTTAATGAGGGAAATAAGTATTTGACCCCTCTGCAAAACATGATTTAGTACTTGGTGGAAAAACCCTTGTTGGCAATCACAGAGGTCAGACGTTTCTTGCAGTTGGCCACCAGGTTAGCACACATCTCAGGAGGGATTTTGTCCCACTCCTCTTTGCAGATCTTCTCCAAGTCGTTAAGGTTTCGAGGCTGACGTTTGGCAATTCGAACCTTCAGCTCCCTCCACAGATTTTCTATGGGATAAGGTCTGGACACTGGCTAGGCCACTCCAGGACCTTAATGGGCTTCTTCTTGAGCCACTCATTTGTTGCCTTGGCCGTGTGTTTTGGGTCATTGTCATGCTGGAATACCCATCCACAACCCATTTTCAATGCCCTGGCTGAGGGAAGGAGGTTCTCACCCAAGATTTGACGGAACATGGCCCCGTCCATCGTCCCTTTAAAGCAGTGAAGTTGTCCTGTCCCCTTAGCAGAAAAACACCCCCAAAGCATAATGTTTCCACCTCCATGTTTGACGGTGGGCATGGTGTTCTTGGGGTCATAGGCAACATTCCTCCTCCTCCAAACACGGTGAGTTGAGGTGATGCCAAAGAGCTCCATTTTGGTCTCATCTGGCCACAACACTTCCACCCAGATGTCCTCTGAATCATTCAGATGTTCATTGGCAAACTTCAGACGGGCATGTATATGTGCTTTCTTGAGCGTAGTTCTGGTGTAGTTCTGGGCTGATTCCTCACCGTTCTCATGATCATTGCAACTCCATGAGGTGAGATCTTGCATGGATCCCCAGGCCGAGGGAGATTGACAGTTCATTTGTGTTTCTTCCGTTTGCGAATGATCGTAACAACTGTTGTCACCTTCTCACCAAGCTGCTTGGCGATGGTCTTGTAGCCCATTCCAGCCTTGTGTAGGTCTACAATCTTGTCCCTGACATGCTTGGAGAGCTCTTTGGTCTTGGCCATGGTGGAGAGTTTTGAACCTGATTGATTGATTGCTTCTGTGGACAGGTGTCTTTTATACAGGTAACAAACTGAGATTAGGAGCACTCCCTTTAAGAGTGTGCTCTTAATCTCAGCTCGTTACCTGTATAAAAGACACCTGGGAGCCAGAAATCTTTCTGATTGAGAGGGGGTCAAATACTTATTTCCCTCATTAAAATGCAATTCCATTTATAACATTTTTCACATGTGTTTTTCTGGATTTTGTTGTTGTTATTTTGTATCTCACTGTTCAAATAAACCTATCATTGAAATTATAGACTGATCATTTCTTTGTCAGTGGGCAAACGTACAAAATCAGCAGGGGATCAAATACTTTTTTCCCTCACTGTACATAAAGCCATGGCTACATGGAACTCTATTCCACATCAGGTAACTGATACAAGCAGTAAAATCAGATAAAGAAAAATGTAATTATAAAAAAACACCTTATGGAACAGCGGGGACTGTGAAGAGAGACAAACACAGACACAGACACACATATATGTTGTAGTTATGTCCTAGTAGAGTAGTGGCCTGGAGGAGCACATGTAATGTGTTGAGAAAAGTGTTATGAAATGTAATGTCATGCAATATTTGAAGTTGTATATAACTGGCAGCAGCTAATGGGGATCCACGATAAAAGCAAATACAAATACAAAATAATTCACTACATTCCTAAAGAAAATAATATACATTTTACTCCGTACATTTTACCTGAAACCCAAAAGTACACGTTACATTTTGAGTGCTTAGTAGGACAGACAAATTGTCAAATTCACACACTTATCAAGAGAACATCCCTGGTCATCCATACTGCCTTTGATCTGGCGGATTCACTAAACACAAATGCTTCGTTTATAAATTATGTCTGAATGTTGGAGTGTGCCCCTGGCTAAAAAACAAGAAAACTGTGCCGTCTGGTTTGCATTATGGAAGGATTTTGATACTAAAGTATATTTGAGTGATTACATTTACTTTTGATACTTACATACAGTTGAAGTCGGAAGTTTACATACACCTTAGCCAAATACATTTAAACTCAGTTTTTCAAAACTCCTGACATTTAATCCTAGTAAAATTCCCTTTCTTAGGTCAGTTAGGATAACCACTATATTTTAAGAATGTGAAATGCCAGAATAATAGTAGAGAGAACAATCAATTAGTATTTGGTAGCATTGCCTTTAAATTGTTTAACTTGGGTCGAACGTTTTGGGTAGCCTTCCACAAGCTTCCCACAATAAGTTGGGTGAATTTTGGCCCATTCCTCCTGACAGAGCTGGTGTAACTGAATCAGATTTATAGGCCTCCTTGCTTGCACACGCTTTTTCAGTTCTGCCCACACATTTTCTATGGGATTGAGGTCAGGGCTTTGTGATGGCCACTCCAATACCTTGACTTTGTTGTCCTTAATCCATTTTGCCACAACTTTGGTAGTATGCTTGGGGTCATTGTCCATTTGGAAGACCCATTTGCGACCAAGCTTTAACTTCCTGACTGATGTCTTGAGATGTTGCTTCAATATATCCACATCATTTTTCTTCCTCATGATGCCATCTATTTTGTGAAGTGCACCAGTTCCTCATGCAGCAAAGCACCTCCACACTATGATGCTGCCAGCCCCGTGCTTCACGGTTGGGATGGTGTTCTTTGGCATGCAAGCCTCACCCTTTTCCTCCAAACATAACGATGGTCATTATGGCCAAACAGTTATATTTTTGTTTCATCAGACCAGAGGACATTTCTCCATGTGCAGTTGCAAACCGTAGTCTGACTTTATTATGGCGGATTTGGAGCAGTGGCTTCTTCCTTGCTAAGCGGCCTTTCAGGTTATGTCGATATAGAACTCGTTTTACTGTGGATATAGATACTTTTGTACCTGTTTCACAAGGTCCTTTGCTGTTGTTCTGGGATTGATTTGCGCTTTTCTCACCAAAGTACGTTCATCTCTAGGAGACAGAACGCGTGAGCGGTATGACGGCTGCGTGGTCCCATGGTGTTTATACTTGCGTACTATTGTTTGTACAGACGAACGGGGTACCTTCAGGCGTTTGGAAATTGCTCCCAAGGTCTTGGCTGATATCTTTTGATTTTCCCATGATGTCAAGCAAAGAGGCACTGAGTTTGAAAGTAGGCCTTGAAATACATCCACAGGTACACCTCCAATTGACTCAAATTATGTCTATTAGCCTATCAGAAGCTTCTAAAGCCATGACATAATTTTCTGGAATTTTCCAAGCTGTTTAAAGGCACAGTCAACTAAGTGTATGTAAACTTCTGACCCACTGGAATTGTGATACAGTGAATTATAAGTGAAATAATCTGTCTGTAAACAATTGTTGGAAAAATTACTTTTGTCATGCACAAAGTAGATGTCCTAACCGACTTGCCAAAACTATAGTTTATTAACAAGAAATTTGTGGAGTGGTTGAAAACTATTTTTAATTACTTCAACCTAAGTGTCTGTAAACTTCCTACTTCAACTGTATATATTTAAAACCAAATACTTTTAGACTTTTACTCAAGTAGTATTTTACTTGGTTACATTCACTTTTACTTGAGTAATTTTCTGTTAATGTATCTTTAAGTATGACAATTGGGTACATTTTCCACCGCAACTAATAAAGCTGCTGTGGCCTATGTGTTTGTCTGTCATACTTAGTCTGTCAAAACCTGGAGAGCAGAGACACACAGATATGAACAGTGGGGCAGGATCGGATCTATAATCAGTAGAACTCTCATACAGAAATAATACATGCGAGCAGACAGGCCTCATATAGTAGCCATGTGATATAGAGTGGGGAGAACAAGTATTTGATACACTGCCGATTTTGCAGGTTTTCCTACTTACAAAGCATGTAGAGGTCTGTAATTTTTATCATAGGTACACTTCCACTGTGAGAGACGGAAGAAATCCAGAAAAACACATTGTATGATTTTTAAGTAATTAATTTGCATTTTATTGCATGACATAAGTATTTGATCACCTACCAACCAGTAAGAATTCCAGCTCTCACAGACCTGTTAGTTTTTCTTTAAGAAGCCCTCCTGTTCTCCACTCATTACCTGTATTAACTGCACCAGTTTGAACTCGTTACCTGTATAAAAGACACCTGTCCACACACTCAATCAAACAGACTCCAACTTCTCCACAATGGCCAAGACCAGAGAGCTGTGTAAGGACATCAGGGATAAAATTGTAGACCTGCACAAGGCTGGGATGGGCTACAGGACAATAGGCAAGCAGCTTGGTGAGAAGGCAACAACTGTTGGCGCAATTATTAGAAAATGGAAGAAGTTCAAGATGACGGTCAATCTCCCTCGGTCTGGGGCACCATGCAAGATCTCACCTCGTGGGGCATCAATGATCATGAGGAAGGTGAGGGATCAGCCCAGAACTACACGGCAGGACCTGGTCAATGACCTGAAGAGAGCTGGGTCCACAGTCTTAAAGAAAACCATTAGTAACACACTACGCCGTCATGGATTAAAATCCTGCAGCGCACGCAAGGTCCCCCTGCTCAAGCCAGCGCATGTCCAGGCCCGTCTGAAGTTTGCCAATGACCATCTGGATGATCCAGAGGAAGAATGGGAGAAGGTCATGTGGTCTGATGAGACAAAAATAGAGCTTTTTAGTCTAAACTCCACTCGCCGTGTTTGGAGGAAGAAGAAGGATGAGTACAACCCCAAGAACACCATCCCAACCGTGAAGCATGGAGGTGGAAACATCATTCTTTGGGGATGCTTTTCTGCAAAGGGGACAGGACGACTGCACCATATTGAGGGGAGGATGGATGGGGCCATGTATCGCGAGATCTTGGCCAACAACCTCCTTCCCTCAGTAAGAGCATTGAAGATGGGTCGTGGCTGGGTCTTCCAGCATGACAACGACCCGAAACACACAGCCAGGGCAACTAAGGAGTGGCTCCGTAAGAAGCATCTCAAGGTCCTGGAGTGGCCTAGCCAGTCTCCAGACCTGAACCCAACAGAAAATCTTTGGAGGGAGCTGAAAGTCCGTATTGCCCAGCGACAGCCCCGAAACCGGAAGGATCTGGAGAAGGTCTGTATGGAGGAGTGGGCCAAAATCCCTGCTGCAGTGTGTGCAAACCTGGTCAAGAACTACAGGAAATGTATGATCTCTGTTATTGCAAACAAAGGTTTCTGTACCAAATATTAAGTTCTGCTTTTCTGATGTATCAAATACTTATGTCATGCAATAAAATGCAAATTAATTACTTAAAAATCATACAATGTGATTTTCTGAATTTTTTTAGATTCTGTCACTCACAGTTGAAGAGTACCTATGATAAAAATTACAGACTTCTACATGCTTTGTAAGTGAGAAAACCTGCAAATCGGTAGTGTATCAAATACTTGTTCTCCCCACTGTATGTAGCTCCTGCAGGTGATCACCATACTGCAATCGCTAACACTCAAAGGGGATCTGCTCCAAGCCCTGTAGCCGGAGATTAAGGTGCAACACGGGGACATAGTCTAATTCCCCCTGCACCGCCATCAGACAGCGGGGCCACAACCCCCACCACCCCTTCCCCCCTGCATTGTTCATGTTCTGTGCATAGCCCCACCCCCCCTCCCCCTGCATGTGTGTGTGGGTGTGTGTGTGTTTGTGTGCAAACAATAAATAAATATATTTATGGGAAGCCAATCTGCTTGGAAAAGCATCTCCCCCTGGAGATTTGTAGTCTTAGGCCTAGATTCAATCAGATCAAGCGTTAACTGGCGATTGCCGACACCCACATAGCTGATGTTTTGGCAGAGTGGGAAGTGGAAGTGAGTTGGAGCTGTCAAATCGTTAAGCAGCTGCTCTTATGAACATTGTCATGAAGCCACACCCATCCCAATCATGTTAGAAATTAAGAACAAGAAAGAACAGGCCATATAGATATAATGATGCTGATATTGAAATAATGAGGATTTCTATCAGCCTAATTGATGTGTAGATTACATCTCACATTCCAATGCTCCAATTTGTAAACTAAGCTGCATGGTATTTCTCTTAATGCGACTCCATGCAGCCAATGGCAATGTCCGCTTTGTGGATTTTACAGCTCTAACGCAGTTACACCTATGGTCACGCCAAAACAACCGCAATGCAGGTGTCGGCTAGTGCGGATCTGATAGATTCTAGCCTTTAATAATTTCCTGGACAACGACACAGACAGCGATCATATCCATCTGATGTCTAATGTGAACACCCTGTTCCTGATAGAGAGAGAACATGTGACCTGGATCTGCATGGAGTCTGGGCCCAGAGCAGCAGAAACCACTTAGGCCCAGCTGTCTGCCACATGACACAAAGGGAAGGTACAACTCAGATGGTTGGTCATGACACTCAGTACATCTATATGATGATATATTGAGGGAACACTTCGAGATAATCAGTTAAGCTGTTTCTTAAGTAAGGTGTGGTGGTGTCATCGACCCCCCAAAAATGTGAGGAGGCTAATACTTTTATTTTGAAACTAAAATTAGCTTGTAGTTAATTGACGTGGCAAAAAGGTGTTGTAGCAGGAGGAAGGCAGCTGTTGTTAAAAGGTCATGTCGGTTCTGATGCATCTTTTTCTTTTTCACGCGGGTCTCAGGTACTGTAGAAGAACACTTTTTAGTTGATTATGAAAAAGTAGACTTGAACATCAAGCTTGGCAATGAGAATGTGACTGATATGTTATAAGAAACTGCAACGTTTGACCCTTCTCCTAACCCTAATCCTAACCAAGTAAGATGGCGCCGGAGAAGAAGGCAGACGTTTAACGTGCTCCCAGCCGATTGTGTTTTTTTTCCATTTATTTGCGTTGTTTGTAACTTATTTTTTTATTTATTTTGTACATAATGTTGCCGCTACTGTCTCTTATGACCGAAAAGACATCAGGACTATGATTACTCATCACGGACTAGCAGAATCCTTTTTTCCTTTCACAACTCTAACGAGCCCGACACAAAGGATATACTGCTTCCTCGGGAACAGGCCCCGATCCCTGTGATTTGCGTGAAGAGGAGACTGAGAAAAAGGGTCCGATGGGCGGGCTGCCTTCTGAGAATTCGTAGGCGATCGAATAAACCCACACTTCCCTCCATTCTGCTAGCAAACGTGCAAGCTTTGGAGAATAAAATTGACAACTTATGCGGAAGATTAAACTTCCAACGGGACATAAAAAACTGTAACATCTTATGCTTCACAGAGTCGTGGCTGAACGATGACAATATCAACATACAGCTGGCTGGTTATACGATGTACCGGCAGGATATTTTTGTAAATAACAGCTGGTGCATGATATCTAAGGAAGTCTCGAGCTATTGCTCGCCTGAGGTAGAGTATCTCATGACAAGCTGTAGACCACACTACCTACTGAGAGATTTTTCATCTGTATTCTTCGTAGCAGTTTACATACCACCACAGTCAGAGGCTGGCACTAAGACAGCATTGAATGAGCTGTATTCCGCCATAAGCAAACAAGAAAACGCTCACCCAGAGGCGGCACTCCTAGTAGCCAGGGACTTTCTATCACCTGGTTAAAAGTGCAACCAGAGGGAAAATAACTCTGGAACACCCATACTCCACACACAGAGACACCTACAAAGCTCTCCCTTGCCCTCCATTTGGCAAATCTGACTATAATTCTATACTCCTGATTCCTGCTTCAAAGCAAAAATTAAAGCATGAAGCACCAGTGACTAGAGACAACAGCCTCTCCCTCAATGTGATCAAGACAAAAGAGAAGATTGTGGACTACAGGAAAAAGTGGACCGAGCACGCCCCCATTGTCATCTTATCATCTCCACATCACCAACAAACTAACATGGTCAGAGCACACCAAGACAGTCGTGAAGGGGGCACGACAAACCTATTCCCCCTCAGGAGACTGAAAAGATGTGGCATGGGTCCTCAGATCCTCAAAAGGTTCTACAGCTGCACTATCGAGAGCATCCTGACTGGTTGCATCACTGCCTGTTACGGCAACTGCTAAGTCTATGCTAGGTAAAGCTCCGCCTTATCTCAACTGACTGGTCACGATAACAACACTCACCCGTAGCACGCACTCCAGCAGGTATATCTCACTGGTCATCCCCAAAGTCAACACCTCCTTTGGCCGCCTTTCCTTCCAGTTCTCTGCTGCCGGTGACTGGACCGAATTGCAAAAATCGCTGAAGCTGGAGACTTATATCTCCCTCACTAACTTTAAACACCAGTTATCTGAGCAGCTAACCGATCGCTGCAGCTGTACATAGTCCATCTGTAAATAGCCCACCCAATCTAACTACCTCATCCCCATACTGTTTTTACTTACTTTTCTGCTCTTTTGAACACCAGTATCTCTACTTGCACATCATCATCTGCTAAATTGTAATTTACTTCACTACTATAGACTATTTATTGCCTACCTCCCCACACCATTTGCACACACTGTATATAGACTTTGTTTTTTTTGTTCTATTGTTTTAATGACTGTACGCTTGTTTATTCCATGTGTAACTGTGTGGTGTTGTTTGTGTTGCACTGCTTTGCTTTATCATGGCCAGGTTGCAGTTGTAAATGAGAACTTGTTCTCAACTAGCCTACCTGGTTAAATAAAAAATGTATAAAAAACAAACTACAAGGGGTAGTGCGAACGACCCAGTACATCACTGGGGCCAAGCTTCCTGCCATCCAGGACCTCTATACCAGGCGGTGTCAAAGGAAGGCCCTAAAAATTGTCAAAGACTCCAGCCACCATAGTAATAGAATGTTCTCTCTGTTACTGCACGACAAGCGGTACCGGAGCGCCAAGTCTAGGTCCAAGAGGCTTCTAAACAGCTTCTACCCCCAAGCCATAAGACTCCTGAACATCTAGTCAAATGGCTAGCCAGACTATTTGCAGTGCAGAGTGACCGCAGATGAATGATGTGATGGAGGGAAAGATATGAACGATAGAATAACTACTTAAAGAGATGATTACAGAGATAAATGAGAAATTACTTTTACACCATAGACTTTAAAGGGACGGAAGGTCACATTGACACACTGCTGCAGTGATGTTTCAACGAGCAAAAACTTCTGAAGTTCAGTCTGCTCCGAGTGGTTCCGTCTCAACCATTAATCTCTTTGAGAAAGTGTGTCGGGGAAGAAGAGGAAAGAAGAGGCGATAGACAATAAGGTGCATCTGGGGGGATCAGTGCCTCAGTTAAGAGGTATATCTTTTTAAAGGCTTTGTTCAGCCGACCTAATGAGCATTAGCGGGAATGATGAGCTTTTAAAAGATTGCCACGGTCCGCAGGGCCGCTGGAATGAACTGGGCTTTTCCCCCCCAGCCTTCTCTCCAACCCTCGGTGACAATCTGAAATGTAATGTTCCAATTGCTATGAAATTCTAAAGAAAAACCTTTAATTTGTGATGGCAGTCTGCAATCTGCAGTTCAAACAATAACAAAGCTGGAGAAATGTAACCGTGTTCAAATTCATAGACAGAGCTATGGATGCATGGACTGACCATCCATGATATTAACATGATAGTGTTAAAGAAATCATGTTTTGAGGCTATACAGTGTTTGTTTACAATCCCTTTGTTTACAAACAATATTCCGGGTTCTGATGAGGTAAGACAATTGAGCTAAGCTTATGAGGCATTTATCAATCAATAACTTAAAGTCTCAAAATGGATGTTGCAGATTGCAGATTTAAGTGATTTTATGTGAAACTGAACATTGCATGATTTCTCTATTTTAAGTTATATATCATTTAGTGTTTTTTTAATTATCTTTTATTCACCTTTTTGAGATTCACACATAGGATGTAATGGCACTCTAGATAGCCTCAATCAAAAGTTCAGGTGTCAGGTCACCCTTTAGGAAAGCCATCCAAACCGCTCCAACAGAGTAATTGCCAGCCTGGCTGACAGTCATCGTGGTAAGAAATGAGGAGGCTAACAAGGTCCCTCTAGCCTTATTACTTGGGGTGGAATGAAAAGCCTCACTCCAGTCAGAGTGAGCCAAACACTGCCTTATCACTGGGATCCCAGCCTTCGCAAGGTCATCATTTCTGTTATTTAGCTTCAAATCTAGTCGAAGACCTGTCAACTCTTCACCACCTGATAACAGACTAGCACTCTGTGTTTTATTGACAACAGTAAATACATATCCTTTCCCCCATAAGGTTGTTAGGTTTTGTTACAAGAGCACAGATAGTGTACTTTGGTGTACTTTATTTTGGTTGTAATGATGGGTGACACAGCGATCAAGATTAAAACCACTGTTTCTTGACAGTTAAAGGGACATTACACTCTAAGCATCAAGTTTCCAAGCGTCAAAAGGGGTCTTCTATCGGGATATAATATATATATACAAATGTTATTATACAAAAACTGCTTCTGACAGGTGTACAAAATCGAGCACACCACCATGCAATCTCTATAGACAAACATTGGCAAAAGAATGGCCATCCCGAAGAACCCAGTGACTTCATAGGATGCCACCTTAACAACAAGTGAGTTTGTCAAATTTCTGCCCTGCTAGAGCTACCCCGGTCAACTGTAAGTGCTGTTATTGTGAAGTGGAAACATCTAGGAGCAACAACGGCTCAGCCGCGAACACAGAACGGGACTGCCGAGGGCTGAAGCGCGTAGCACGTAAAAATCGTCTGTCCTCGGGTGAAACACTCACTACCGAGTTCCAAACTGCCTCTGGAAGCAACATCAGCACAATAACTGTTTGTTGGGAGCTACATAAAATGGGTTTCCATGGCCAAGCAGCCACACACAAGCCTAAGATCACCATGCGTAATGCCAAGCGAAGGCTGGAGTGGTATAAAGCTCGCCGCCATTGGACTCTGGAACAGTGGAAAAGCGTTCTCTGGAGTGATGAATCACGCTTCACCATCTGGCAGTCAGACGGACGACTCTGGATTCAGCAGATGTCAGGAGAATGCTACCTTCCCCAACACATAGTGCCAAATGTAAAGTTTGGTGGAGGAGGAATAGTGGTCTGGGGCTGTTTTCATGGTTGGGGCTAGGCCCCTTAGTTCCAGTGAAGGGAAATCTTAAAGCCACAGCATACAATGACATTCTAGATGATTCTGTGCTTCCAACTTTGTGGCAAAAGTTTGGGGAAGGCCCTTTCCAGTTTCGCATGACAATGCCCCGTGCACAAAGCGAGGTCCATACAGAAATGGTTAGTCAAGATCGGTGTAGAAGAACCTGATTGGCCTGCACAGAGCCCTGACCTCAACCCCATCGAACACCATTGGGATGAATTGGAACACAGACTGCGAGCCAGGCCTAATCGCCCAAAACATCAGTGCCCGACCTCACTAATGCTCTTGTGGCTGAATGAAAGCAAGTCCCCACAGCAATGTTCCAACTTCTAGTGGAAAGCCTTCCCAGAAGAGTGGAGGCTGTTATAGCAGCAAAGGGGGGACGAGCAGGTGTTCATATACTTTTGGTCATGTAGTGTTTGTCCATGTCTCAGACCTTTTGTTGTGTAGAACCAGCTACAAATGTTAGGATCTTAATTTGACATATATTGTCAAAGCAAAATAATCCTACAGCAACAGGATTTGAATGTTTAGCCCATAATGTTGCTTCATCGGTGGTTTGACTATTTGCAGACCACCAAAAGTAGGGGTTTTCAGTGAATGTACACTACCGTTCAAACGTTTGGGGTTGCTTAGAAATGTTCTTGTTTTTAAATTATGTTAGCACAGCTGAAAACTGTTGTACTGATTAAAAAGCATTAAAACTGGCCTTTAGACTAGTTGAGTATCTGGAGCATCAGCATTTGTGGGTTTGATTACAGGCTCAAAATAGCCAGAAACAAATAACTTTCTCCTGAAACTCGTCAGTCTACTCTTGTTCTGAGAAATGAAGGCTATTCCATGCGAGAAATTGCCAAGAAACTGAAGATCTTGCACAATTCTGTGTACTACTCCCTTCACAGAACAGCGCAAACTGGCTTTAACCAGAATAGAAAGAGGAGTGGGAGGCCCCGGTGCACAACTGAGCAAGAGTACAAGTATATTAGAGTGTCTAGTTTGAGAAACAGACGCCTCACAAGTCCTCAACTGGCAGCTTCATTAAATAGTACCCCAGTGACTGCCTGCAGGAAGAAACTTTGTAGCGGGGCATTGGAAAAAGAGGGAGAAGCATCGGGGATAGTCGCATTAGAAGGGGTGGGAGATGAGGAAATGTTGGACGGGCAAGGAGGCATGGCTGAGTCAAATAGGAATCCTGACCTAATGATAAACTTAACATAATGTGCCATTGGAACACAGGAGTGATGGTTGCTGATAATTGGCTTCTGTATGCCTATGTAGATATTTCATTAAAAACATTTACAACATTAACAATGTCTACACTGTATTTTTTATCAATTTGATGTAATTTTAATGGACAAAAAATGTGCTTTTCTTTAAAAAACAAGGACATTTCTAAGTGACCCCAAACTTTTCAACGATAGTGTATGTAAATCACAAAGCTCATCTGCATTTCCTGCAAAATGTTCAGCAACAAAAGCGTGATCAAATTAAAATCCTCAATCTGTGTATGTCTCAATCCAAAATAAATGGGAAAGATAAGCATCATGTAATTTCCTGAATGTATTTGGTGCTAATCATTTCAATTCATTTTGGATTGAGGCACTGTCACGCAAGATAGAAAGACAATAAACCTAGGGAGAATCCAGAGAGTCGTGGCAGCATCCACCTTCCTCTGCCAAGCCAGAAAAACACATGTAAGATATTGATAGGGTTTTTTAGGTGCTCTAATATTTCCTGTTTGATGTGCATGGTCATGCACTTGTGAATGGGAGGACAAGGAAATGCTTCACTGGTTATAAAGATGAATAATTAGCAAGGCGTAGAGCCTCCTTAGGGATAACTAACACTAATGACTAAATGCTGATTTATGACTTTTGGGGCGCGACTTTGAGAATGTAATTTGAGAGAGAAGTGGTAGAATTAAGTGATGCAGACAAACAGTAATTTGGCAACAGTCATTTCAATCTGGGTTTCTGAAGAGACATGTAAACACCAGACCAACATTATGACTTGCTTTTCCAATGATTAATAAGATTCTCTCTCTCGCTCTCTCCCTCTCGCTCTCTCCCTCTCTCTCTGCCTCTCTCTCTCTCTGCCTCTCTATCTCTGCCTCTATCTCTGCCTCTCTCTCTGCCTCTCTCTCTGCCTTTCTCTTTGCCTCTCTCTCTCTGCCTCTCTCTCTCTCCCTCTCTCTCTCGCTTTCTCTCTGCCTCTCTCTCTCCCTCTCTCTCTCCCTCTCTCTCTGCCTCTCTCTCTCCCTCTATCTCTGCCTCTCTCTCTGCCTCTCTCTCTGCCTTTCTATTTGCCTCTCTCTCTCTGCCTCTCTCTCTCTCCCTCTCTCTCCCTCTCTCTCTTTCTCTCTTGCCCTCTCTCACTCCCTCTCTCTCTCTCCCTCTCTCTCTGCCTCTCTCTCTCCCTCTCTCTCTGTATCTCTCTCTCTGCCTCTCTCTCTCTGCCTCTCTCTCTATGCCTCTTTCTCTCTGCCTCTCTCTCTCTCCCTCTCTCTCTCTCCCTCTCTCTCTTTCGCTCTGCCTCTCTCCCTCCCTCTCTCTCTGCCTCTCTCTCTATCCCTCTCTCTCTCTCTCTCTCTCTCTCTCTCTCTCTCTCTCTCTCTCTCTCTCTCTCTCTCTCTCTCTCTCTGCCTCTCTCTCTGCCTCTCTCTCTCTCTGCCTCTCTCTCTCTCTTTGCCTCTCTCTCTCTCTATCTCTCTCTCTCTCTCTCTCTCTCTCTCTCTCTCTCTCTCTCTCTCTCTCTCTCTCCCTCTCTCCCTCTCTCCCTCTCGCCCGCTCTCTCTCCCTCATTCTCTGTCTCTCTCTCTCTGCCTCTCTCTCTCTGCCTCTCTCTCTCCCTCTCTCTCTGCCTCTCTCTCTGCCTCTCTCTCTCTCCCTCTCTCTCTCCCTCTCTCTCTGCCTCTCTCTCTGCCTCTCTCTCTGCCTCTCTCTCTCTCTCTGCCTCTCTCTCTCCCTCTCTCCCTCTCTCTCTCCCTCTCTCTTTGCATTTTCAGTGCAAGTCCTAAAGTATCAGGTGGATATTAAAAGGTCAGAGATCCTACTCTAAGGCACTTACAGTTAATGTTTACTGCATCCCATACCTCTGATGTCATGTGTTCAGCGTTTGACCTTTATATTAGATGGGCTAACCTTGATGCATGGAACTCCACTCTGTGAACGTTGAGTCTAAATGTGTTTATATCTCTATCCCTTGAGTCCTTCCCCCTCTACCACCCGCTCTACCATTTTTGGTGTATATATTTTTTGTTGTTGTTATGGTACATTTTGCTTCCATTTACTGTAGGTCTGGTAAAAATGCAACTTTTTGGAGGAGTAATCAGAAAATGTAGGTTCCCACATCTAATAGAGAGATATTATTGCCTATTATGTCATTTTTGGTAATGTAATAACGCTTGGGTATGAATTGCGTCACATCCGATGCATGCAACCCGCAAATACTTTGGTTCCCTAATGTCAGTAGAGGATATTGAAATAAATATTATTATAAGGAAGAGCAATGGATTAAAGAACATGAGAATAATAATTATGTCTTGTAATTTGTCTCAGCGAGAAGTTAAACTAAGAGTAATTACATTAAATCCTTAGAATTAATCCATCCCTAAAGAGAATCATAGGACTCACCTTCACAAAGTCTATTTAAATGAGAATATTCATCTATACAGTCTACATCTCCAGCAAACTGGGAACACAACCCATCATGGTCATACAGGTCATGATGCAGCTGGTAAAAAATACTGATGAAAAGTGAAGTGTGTGATTGTGGTTGTTAAATAGCAGTGTTTAGTATACTTGTCAGACAAGACTTCGCTGAAGCACGGAGTGGCTCAAACTCTGTGCTTAAGGGATTATAAAAAACGGTAACTGTAATCTGTTACGTTACCAGCAAAAATATTGTAATCAGATTACGGATATTTTTGAAAAACTAGATAATTACTTAGAGGATTACTTCGAAATTCAGAAAGGACATTTACGGAAAACAAGTTCTTTGAAACTTCTATGTTTTCTCAATGACATTCAAATCAGCATTGAAAAAAGGCACAAGTTTAAATTTGTTCCACCTGAGCGAGTCCAACCACAAGTCAGACACCACTATGATGACACACCAAATGCGTTTGATGGATCGCGGGAAAAGAGCTGGAATAGGCTTTTGTAGGCTACAGTCCAAGCTATGTCTTCCAATGGTGCGACTGCTGTCGGCATTCATAGATTTTCCAACTTGAATAAATGCTTTTAGGTAAGGAAGATAGCAGAGGTGTAGTCTACGGCGATACAGATATCACTTATTATTGATATCTACATAGCGCATTGATGTGAATCACACTGCTGCTCTCTCATTTAGCTATTTACACTTTACAGATTGGAGTTGTTGTGGATGGCTGTTCACAAATCTAAATGTGTATTTGAGCCCAATAATGGTTGAATTCAAGAAGTGCCTATCGATCATTGTTTTTTAAATCAGTGGACAGCGAGTGAAAACACCAGTCTCAACATCAACAGTGAAGAGGCGACACCGGGATGTTGGCCTTCTAGGCAGAATTGCAAAGAAAAAGCCGTATCTCAGACTGGCCAATAAAAATAAAAGATTAAGATGGGCAAAAGAACACAGCCACTGGACAGAGGAACTCTGCCTAGAAGGCCAGCATCCCGGAGTCACCTCTTCACTGTTGACGTTGAGACTGGTGTTTTGAGGGTACAGCCAGTTGAGGACTTGTGAGGCGTCTGTATTATATCCATAAATCTCAGTTTGGTTGGCGCATTATGTTCATAAAATACAGCGTCCACTCGCCCATTGAACCGTGAAGAGAACGCGTTCAACCTATACCTATACACTTGTCCAAGAACAATCAAACATCATTGATAATGTATCCTTAGGAACACTTTTATGTATATTTACTATATTATTTCAACCGGATTATAAACTGGACAATAGGAAAGGAAAAAAACACAGCTTCCTCTTCTGTTTACATCCGATGACCAGTTCGAAATTCTTCTTCTATTACCATCCAGAGCAACTAAACATCATCAAACACTGTCTAGAGACTGTTGACATCCAGTGGAAGCAATAGGTACTGCAATCTTACTCCCATATATGTCTGTTTTCAATAGGGAGGGGTTCAAAATTAGGCAATGTGTCAAAAACACTTTTTCCAGGACAGAAATTCCTTGGGTTTTTGCCTGTTATATCAGTTATGTTATACTCACAGACAATATTTTAACACTCTTAGAAACTTCAGAGTGTTTCCTATCCAATAGTACTACTTATGTGCATATCCTATTTTCTGGGCCTCAGTGGGAGGCATTTTACTTTGGGCACGCCAGACTCTCCAAAACCGTCACCTCGGGAGCCGCTCCCTAAGAAGTTAATATGTTTGAGCCAATCAGGTGTGTTGTGACAAGGTAGTGGTGGTATACAGAAGATAGCCCTATTTGGTAAAATACCAAGTCCATATTATGGCAAGAACAGCTCATCGTTTTTTTTTCAACAGGACAATGACCCAAAACACACCTTTAGGCTGTGTAAGGGCTATTTGACCATGAAAGAGTGTGATGGAGTGCTGCATCAGATGACCTGGCCTCCACAACCTAATTGAGATGGTTTGGGATGAGTTGGACCTCAGTGTGAAGGAAAAGCAGCCAACAAGTGCTCAGCATATGTGGGAACTCCTTCAAGACAGTTGGAAAAGCATTCCTCATAAAGCTGGTTGAGAGAATGCCAAGATTGTCCAAAGCTGTCATCAAGTCACAGGGTGGCTACTTTGAAGAATATAAATATATATGTTTAACACTTTTTTGGTTACTTCATGATTCCATATGTGTTTCTTAGCCTCATAACATGGTTAAAACTATAATTTTTACATCATGGATGGTCAGTCCTTGCATCCATAGCTCTGTCTATTAATCTGAGAGTGGTGACATTTCTCCAGGCCCATCCCTCAGCTTATTACCCACAACAGAGGCTGGGCGGCCGTTTTGTTATTGTTTCATCTGTGGATTTGCCCTTTAAACAGCTGCATGTTATCAAGATATCCAAGTGTCACCAACAAAAAGGTAAACAATAGGCCTATATCAAATGCAGCATATGGCATTCATTTTTCACATGTAAATAGCACTTTTCAGTAGTGCTCAAAGCATGCCATTCCATGAGCGCAGCATTAATTTTTCAAAACAGTAAGCCCAATCATTCCTCCATTACAACATAATCATAAACAACAGAGTAGGGCTGGCTAAAAAGTCTTTACTTTTGGGGTTATGCTCAGGTAAAACAATTTGGCTAATCTATACTTCCATATTTCCAAGTCCTTTTCTTGAAGATCAAGGGGTATAAGATTTATTGGAATGACTGGAATTCTGACAGACTTTGGTTTTTAATGTAAATATGGAATTTAATAGTATTATTATGTATGTAGTAGAAAGCCATGGGTTAGAAGAAGCCTACATAACCAACCCATAAAGTAAAATGTAACATCCATATATGGCCAGCTTTGTCTACTTTAACATTGATTTATCCTGCAATAGATGTCTTTCAATTGGTAACATACATTTTTGTCTTCTACTAATGCTTCTTAATGGGAAAGTAATCTTAAAGTAACAGAATGTAATCAGATTACGTTACTGAGTTTAGGTAATCCAAAAGTTACGTTACCAATTTTGGACAGGTAACTAGTAACTGTAACGGATTACATTTATAAAGTAACCTACCCAACCTTGGTGGCTCATTAGGGCTATTATTATCACTAGTTCTCTCCTGTGCCTCTCTCTCTCTCTCTCTCTCTCTCTCTCTCTCTCTCTCTCTCTCTCTCTCTCTCTCTCTCTCTCTCTCTCTCTCTCTCTCTCTCTCTCTCTCTCTCTCTTTCTCTCTCTCTCTCTCTCTCTCTGTCCAACAAATGCAGATCTGCCTTCTTCCGCTCCCTCCATTGATAATAGTCATATTACATGATGACACATGGAATGTTACTCCCTGACACGAGCGCCAAGCAGTTGCCAAGCAGTTCTGTGCATGGAGCCGACTGGGCCCTTGCAATCAGTCAACATTACTGCTGATGGGTTCTGGGTGTCTGTGCCTTTATTTTCCTGCATGCTGGCCTACGCATTACATCTATCTTCATAAGTGCTTCCAGGTGGTGGGTCGATACTCAATGATTTGCTCGATGTAGGGATTGATTGAGGAACAGGAGTTTTTTTCCACGTGAGATTTTATTTCCTAAAGGGCAGGGGCCCACACGGTATCAGGATACAAGGACAATATTCCTCTCCTGTTAGGGGGCCTGCTACTAGTCTGTTAATCTACTGCACTCTGTGTATTGCACGTCTCCATTCTCACTGCCTTTACTGAATAGAGATGCTTCAGGGGCACTTGGGTCGGACCCCTCTAAAATATTGATGTTACACATCTTCTAGACTTGTGATGGTTTATGATGGTTCGTATCTGTCAAAAAAACAAATTGAGGCAGTGCTTTCACTATGGTCTCATGTGTTGATTGATGAAGTAGATGAAGGACGACTATCCATAATTTCCCTGTCATACTTACGTGCCTAAAAAGCTGAAATTAGTTGAACTTCTTGAACTCTATGTGGCTCTATGAGTCAGCATGGCCTTAGTCAATCAAGCCTATCACATTACCTTCAAAACACTTTTCTTGAAGTTCAGCAATACGGCCATTTAAGTCCCGTTTTTGTTCCATAACCACTGTGATCTAAGATGATATGCATTACTTAGCCCTGCCCTGAATGTACAACTAACCCAACATGTCTCCAAGGCATATTAGGTGATGAGAAGGGTTTAATAAAAGTGAAAGAGGCAAATGGTCAACCTTGTGGCGTTCCTCCATCCAGAGGCTACAGATTAATACTGGGATAGGGATTGACAGTCTGCTCAAAGGGGATGAAAGGCCTGTAAAATGCCTTCACAGTGGGAAAGCAGACGGCTGTCTGTGGCTTCGGAACGCTGGGAACGCTTTGTCCCATCTGCCTTGGCTCCGGGTGAGGTGACAACAGTAACCTTGGAGTGGTGTGTGTGTGTGTGTGGCAGGGCCGGCGCTCGGGCTCTTTCCCTGTTCCACGGCCCCCCCATGGGAAAAGCCGCAGGATGATTCTGCTCTTCCCCATTAACTCCTCTCCGGTTTGATCATGCGTTTAATGTTCGCGCTGCTCCCCTCCCGCCGGTTCCCCACTGCGTCCTTAATGAGAACGACTCGGAACAACGTGATCAAGACGAGAGAAAAAACACATTTTTTTATGAAAAGATGTGGGAAAGTAAAGGTGGAAAAGTGAAGGAACTCTGCTTCATGATAAATATGAAGAAAAGAAAACGAGGTGATGATCACGGTGGATGTGCCAAGATGAAGAAAAAAAAAGCATTCTGTGCCATGAAAGATGTGTCCTTTTCAAGTTTGATGAAAGATCTATAACGAGAAGAAGAAACTGTGTTGTATGAATGGTTTATAAGAGAAGAGGAAACTCTGTTGTGTGAAAGATCTATAATGAGAAGAAGAAACTGTGTTGTGTGAAAGATCTATAACGAGAAGAAACTGTGTTGTATGAAAGATCTATAACGAGAAGAAGAAACTGTGTTGTATGAAAGATCTATAACAAGAAGAAGAAACTGTGATGTATTAAAGATCTATAACGAGAATAAGAAACTGTGTTGTATGAATGGTCTATAAGAGAAGAAGAAACTGTGTTGTGTGAAAGATCTATAACGAGAAGAAGAAACTGTGTTGTATGAATGGTCTATAAGAGAAGAGGAAACTCTGTTGTGTGAAAGATCTATAATGAGAAGAAGAAACTGTGTTGTGTGAAAGATCTATAACGAGAAGAAACTGTGTTGTGTGAAAGATCTATAACGAGAAGAAACTGTGTTGTATGAAAGATCTATAACAAGAAGAAGAAACTGTGTTGTGTGAAAGATCTATAACGAGAAGAAACTGTGTTTTATGAAAGATCTATAACGAGAAGAAGAAACTGTGATGTATTAAAGATCTATAACGAGAATAAGAAACTGTGTTGTATGAATGGTATATAAGAGAAGAAGAAACTGTGTTGTGTGAAAGATCTATAACGAGAAGAAACTGTGTTGTATGAAAGATCTATAACAAGAAGAAGAAACTGTGTTGTGTGAAAGATCTATAACGAGAAGAAACTGTGTTTTATGAAAGATCTATAACGAGAAGAAGAAACTGTGATGTATTAAAGATCTATAACGAGAATAAGAAACTGTGTTGTATGAATGGTATATAAGAGAAGAAGAAACTGTGTTGTGTGAAAGATCTATAATGAGAAGAAGAAACTGTCTTCTATAAAAGATCTAAGCAGAAAGGGCCTAGTATACTCTCTAAATGCACTGTAAAAGTTGTGGTGTTACATACGAGAGAAACCAGTGGCAATCATATTAACGATTTACAGTATTTTGGTTGGTCCGACCATGTGCATTACTGTCAGGTTGTTGTCAGGTTATTTTGAATATGTTAGCAAATTGTAATGTGGGTAATAGAACCCTACATTTACGTAAATTACTTGACATTGCCACACAGGAAAACATGTCTATGATTGACGTCAAATGGAGGTTTGAAAGAAAAATCATGTTCTCAAGTGAAGCTGGTCTGGTTTAACCTAAACAGAAGAAGAAAAAAGATTCACCATTGGCCTTACAAAGAGATGCCAATTTTACTACACTGCCAGTTTGAAGACATTCTTGCCCATGTTATTAACATAAAATGTATTTTATAGTTGTGATTTATTTATCGAGTGGAGTTCAGCACTGAACAAGCAAGTAGAGGCATCTGGGACGCCTGACAACCATGCAGTTTAGTAATTACATCTCTAAATCAAATTAGGCAGAGGAACCATCCAAAAAATGTGCAATAGTCCATGCACAATCACATTAACACTATGCTACTTTCAGTACAATTACAACTATGAGTTTAACTTGTTGGGCATCTATGAGTTTAACTTGTTAGGGCATCTATGAGTATAATTTGTTAGGGCTTAGATTTAATGTGTATGGTTATTGGTCATATTTACATTGCAGGGCAATTTTACCAGACAGTAGCTGCAATCAAATATCATCAATACAGCATAACTGTGCTGCAGTAGAACTGAATGCACAGTAACGGCCTGATGCAAACATTCTGTATATAACTACAGTTAACCAAATAATGAAAAAAGGGAACAGGCACAAATAATGTGAACAATATGGTCAAATAATTCATGCTGAACACTCCTACATCTACAGCTGAAGTCGGAAGTTTACATAAACTCAGTTTTTCACAATTCCTGACATTTAATTCTAGTAAAAATTCCCGGTCTTAGGTCAATTAGGATCACCACTTTATTTTAAGAATGTGAATGTCAGAAATTAGTAGAGAAAATAATTTATTTAAGCTTTTATTTCTTTCATTACATTCTCACTGGGTCATAAGTTTACATACACTCAATTAGTATTTAGTAGCATTGCCTTTAAATTGTTTAACTTGGGTCAAACGTTTTGGGTAGCTTTCCACAAGCTTCCCACAATAGGTTGGGTGGATTTTGGCCCATTCCTCCTGACAGAGCTGGTGTAACTGAGTCAGGTTTGTAGGCCTCCTTGCTCGCACATGCTTTTTCAGTTATGCCCACACATTTTCTATAGGATTGAGTTCAGGGCTTTGTGATGGCCATCCAATACCTTGACTTTGTTGTCCTTAAGCCATTTTGCCACAACATTGGAAGTATGCTTGGGGTCATTGTCCATTTGGAAGACCCATTTGAGACCAAGCTTTAACTTCCTGACTGATGTCTTGAGATATTGCTTCAATATATCCACATAAAGACTTGTTTCACTGTGGATATAGATACTTTTGTACCTGTTTCCTCCAGCATCTTCACAAAGTCCTTTGCTGTTGTTCTGGGATTGATTTGCGCTTTTTGCACCAAAGTACGTTCATCTCTAGGAGACAGAACGCGTCTCCTTCCTGAGCGGTATGACGGCTGCGTGGTCCCATGGTGTTTATACATGGTGTACTATTGTTTGTACAGACGGACGTGGTACCTTCAGGCGTTTGGAAATTGCTCCCAAGGATGAACCAGACTTGTGGATGTCAACAATTTTCTGAGGTCTTGGCTGATTTCTTTTGAATCTCCCATGATGTCAAGCAAAGAGGCACTGAGTTTGAAGGTAGGCCTTGAAATACATCCACAGGTACACCTCCAATTTACTTATGAAGTTTTTTTTGAAGTAAATGCATTAGAAGCATTTTTTCTATTCTCAAAATAAAATCAAAATGTATTGTTCACAAACACATATTTAGCAGATGTCATTGTGGGTGTAGCAAAATGCTTGTGTTCCTAGCTCCAGTTGCAGTTCAAGCTTGCATGCCTCCCTGGGTGAACCCTCTCTTCAGCCCCCCTCCCCCAGCCCCCCACACACACAAACACTCCCCGTAATTCCCCCAAAAACTGTATTTATTTTCTGACATTTTGAACAACACAAATAAATAATCATAACATTTGGAACAATATAAATATATACAAAAATAAGACCCGTAAATATCAAAAAGAAGTAACAAAGACAAATAGAAACAAATGGTAGTATATAAACATAAATAAAAAAGTGAATCATATTATTACACTATTACCCTATTGCTAACAAAAATCACACAAATAAAACTAAATTGCAAAAATCCTATATCACACAAAGACACAAATAGAATAACACACTTATAAAGAAGAGAACCTGATTATTACACTATTGCACTTCAAACAAGAAACACACAAACTAAATTGCCTTCTTTGATGCAAAGTCATCAATTACATCATCATAAGAAATCTGCCTAGCAATTGCATGGTTAATACTTATGTCAGCAAGGCCACTAAGGCATTCCTGTGACATGGTGGACCTCCTCCTCTCTGCTTCAGCCTCGGTCACTGGAAGAGTAAGACAAATTCTGAGAGAAGTCTACAAATTTTGATACATTTCTGAGAGCTCCCTCTTTCGTGTATAAATATCAGCAGCTCAAGCAGGGTCAATGTCTTCAACGGCAACTTCTTCAGTTCCTGTGCAAGCTCTCTGCCATCCAAATCTTTATTATTATAATTTTTTTAAGTAGGCAAGTCAGTTAAGAACAAATTCTTATTTACAATGACAACCTACCCTGGCCAAACCCAGATGACACTGGGCCAATTGTGCACTGCCCTATGGGACTCCCAATCACAGCCAGATGTGATGCAGCCTGGATTTGAACCAGATACTGCAGTGACACCTCTTTATACTGAGATGCAGTGTCTTAGACCACTGCGCCACTCGGGAGCCCCAAGCCCCAAGACTGAGTGTTCTTTATAGTGCAGTGTCATACTAAGGGCCTCACATTGTTCTGTCAGCTCCTCATTTGAGAGACATTGGAAGGGTGACAGCACTCCAAACTTCTCTCCCACATTTTCCAATGTGGAAAATCTTTCCTGAAGAGCTGAGGTTGCAGCATCAACAACGACATTGAAAAATGTCACCTCCAGCTTCTTCAGGGCATCACTCAAAGGCTCATCAAATGATTTTAATGAAAAGTGCCGCTTTGTGGACCTCAGCCTTTTTTGTTGTAGATCGGCCTCTACATTAATACCCTCGCAAATATCCTTGGCTGACATTTGTTCAGTCATAAAGCCTGTTGCCCTGTAGTTGCTGAGACCTCTCTCTGTCTTTCTGAGAAGACTGATTGCAATGTCCACATCCATACTGGGAGACTGCATCAGCTTGCTCACATTTTGGATCTGGCACAAGATGTCATACCACACCACTGTACAGATACTGAAGCGGTATGATCAAACCTCCTCTGACAAGGACTGGGCCTCAATCTTTATCACAGGGTCTTTGGTTTGATCCCTCACCTCAATTAGTGCCTGATACCTCAGTGGCTTGACACTCTTAACTTTACTCTCCCACCTTGTCTCAGTCGACATCTTCAAAGTCATGTCCACATGTTTTTTCAGGATGGTCCATCGCTGTGTGAAGGCTGAGAACAAGGTGTACAGTTTGTGTAAGATTTAAAAGTAACATGTGGCATCGACAGAACCTTTAGCAGCATCAGTCACAGCCAGGTTCAATGTGTGAGCCCTACATGTCACAAATAGAGCTCTTGGATTCATTTCCAGGAGTCTGGCTTGGACAACTTTGTTTTTGCCTCTCATATTGGCCCCATTGACATAAGACTCATAAGAATCAGGGATGCCAAATGTTGGCCCGTGGACTCCTCTGCCTCCAAACCCAAAAATGGTCCTTTATGTGGGGCTCCTCCTTCAGTGACACAATTCTAATTCCAACTGACAACTGTTCTGTGTGGCTGACATCTGAGGTGCAATCTAGAATGATAGAGAATCATTTTGCCAGCTTGATGTTTCTCACCATTATTGAAATGACCTTGCTGCTTGACAAATCAATGAGTTCATTTTGTATTTGGTGGCCAAAGTGGTGTGACTCGAGGTCCCTTTTTGGACATGGGTAAGGTGCTCTTTCATGACTGGATCAAATTGTGCCATCAGCTCAACCTCTTTCAGTAAATTTCCATTTGTTGGAGAGTACAGTGTTTCTGTCCACTTAGTGCCAGATTTCTAATTGCCAGAGACTGCACAATGGCAGTCAGACGTGTCAACATCTCTCTCCATCTTATCTTCTCAGCCTCAATAAGTGCCATCTCATGCTTATCAATTGTTTCCCCTTTTTTGACCCTCATTGCCAGTTCTTTCCATGTTTTCATGGAGTTTTGGTGTTCTGGACTGCTGTCGTGTGAAGTAAGCAAAGAACTTGCATGTTTCCAGAATGTCAGTTCTGCATTTGTTAAATTAATTTTATTCTTAGAAAAGAGTTTGCAGCAGAAGCAGAAGAGGCTGTTGTTTCTTTCATAATACACCAACCAAGTTCTATGGATTGTTTCACCACTCACCAAGGTCTTCCTGAAATACTGGTGGTGGCAACTTCTTCCATCACTCTCATTCCGTGGGAAAACAAAGTTAGGTGTTACCTCAATTGGTCCCCTGCAAACCAATTGTGTCAGAATTCTGTCAGTCAGAACTGAAGGCCAGTCAGCAGGGTCTGTAGACAGGGGTTCATCCTCAGTAGCAGGATTTGGTGGGGATGCTGCTAGAGGCATTTCTAATGGAGAGCATATGGGAATTAGTTTACACACGCTATTCACAGTATTTATAGTGGTGGAACATCCCACATACATACCCAGTAATAATAAAATCATCATTGTTATCTACAATATGGAAAATGTTAACTTTGCAAAACGGAAATTGTTTATTTTGTTTATGTTTTGCAGGAATGCACACATAAACACATGTGCATGTAACCACACACACGCGCTTGCGCACAAACACACCTGAAGAATCCTGCTAGGGAAAAATGGAAGCAAATGGTTCTTCATCCTCATCCTCAGGCTCAGACAACATTTGTGAAGACACCTGTGTGGCTGAGGAGGAGGATGGCTCCTCATCCTGAGGCTCTGAGATCATTTCTGAAGAGGCCTGTGTGGCTGAGAAGGTAGATGGGTCCTCATCCTGGCCAGTGCCAGAGGGTGCTCCAAAATATTTCACAAGTGCCCCTGAATTTGCATTGAAATACAGTATATGAGTCTGACATCCTAAATACATGTGTTGCACAATTAAATATACATGTCATTATGCACAATTTATCAAACTTTCAGAATAGGAACCAAATGAACCATACAACCTCCTTGGATAATTCTAGGCAAAAGACACCCCAAAAGACTCAATATATCACCAAAGATACAAAATATCAGCATAATATAGACTTATTTTAAGTTAGCCTACAGCATTGGAAAGGACCTAGTCAATACAATCACAGAAAACCTTTCTGATGTCACGTCAATGAAAGTTAACCAAATCAATAATGTGCTAGTTAGGTTGCAATCGTTTTGCTGCAGGCTACACACGTTATCATGATGAAACTGTGTGAAATTATATCCAATGTTATGTAAGCTAGTTGTACAGAACTGAGTATTGTCGCTCTATGTGTAATAAGCATCCAAGCAACAAAGCAACATAGGCTAGCAAACATAAGTGTTACACTAGCCTATTTCATTACATGCATAATATTATACTCATAAAGAGATGACATAGCTGTATACCTTTATCTTTTGCGCGTTTCTCCTCTTCTTCTTTCCTCTTTTTCCTAAACTGGGCACCTAGACCTTTTCTTATCCATTTGTGTTCATTTGGCACTTGAGCATCAATACATTACCCATTACCCACTTTCAACCAAGAGTCAAGACTAAACCAATTCACCTTGATGGTGTGCAGTCTGGTTTTATATTATTCTTAACGATTTCGCACAAACCAGAAAAAAATGCAACAATATGTCTGTGAATCTATATATTCACAGTATTCTGAATGAATTGTGGTTTATTTGGTAGTATTTCGTAGCGTGACTGATTTTACTAATTGCATTAGTACTTTACGAAGTTAGAGGTGCGCTATTTGATAGATTCCCCCCCCGCTCCCCCTACCTCTGGCTTCCAGTGTTGGAGACCTGAGGTCAACCTACCCCCACCCCCCTGCCCACCTCGTACTTCTGCGTCGGAGACCTTCCCTGGCAGTAGCCTGCCTAGCTCACAAACTAGCATCAGGGGGCCCACTCCGAGGTTAATTGACCCACAGTCCCACACGGTGACATGATATCATTGACGTGAAGTGCAAATGAGTGATAGAAAACCGATAGCGAAAATGTCACCATTCCAAAAAAAATCGGCCGGGCGCCCCGTGCAGCCCCCAGCAAGATGGCGCCCTGGGCGGCTGCCCCTGTCGTCCATAACTAAATCCGCCACTGCCTAGCTCCAACAGTGCACTTAAATCTAACAATACACAACAATACACACAAATCTAAATGTAAAAAAATGTACATAAGAAATATAGAAATATTAGGACGAGCAATGCCGGGAGTCCAGAGTATAAATATAATAAAATCAAACTTTTTGTCACATGCAACAAGTGTAGACCTTACCTTGAAATGCTTACTTACAAGCCCTTAACAAACAGTGCAGTTCAAGAAGAGCTAAGAAAATATTTACCAAATAAACTCAAGTAAAAATAATAATAAAAAGTAACACAATAATATAACAATAACGAGGCTATATACAGGGGGTACCAGTACCGAGTCAGTGTGCGGGGGTACAAGTTAGTTGAGGTAATTTGTACATGTAGGTAGGGGTGAAGTGACTATGCATAGATAATAAACAGCGAGTAGCAGCAGTGTACAAAACAAAGGGGAAGGGGGGTCAATGTAATAGTCGGTGGACATTTGATTAATTGTTCAGCAGTCTTATGGCTTGAGGGTAGAAGCTGTTATGGAGCCTTTTGGTCCTAGACTTGGTGTTCCGGTACCGCTTGCCATGCAGTAGCAGAGAAAACAGTCTATGACTTGGGTCACTGGAGTCTTTGACAATTTTATGGGCTTTCCTCTGACACCGCCTATTATATAGATCCTGGATGGCAGGAAGCTTGGCCCCAGTGATGTATTGGGCTGTACACACTACCCTCTGCAGCGCCTTACGGTAAGATGCCGAGCAGCTGCCATACCAGACGGTGATGCAACCAGTCAAGATGCTCTCGATGGTGCAGCTGTAGAACTTCATGGTGCAGCTGTCTCCTCTTCATGACTGTCTTGTTGTGTTGGATCATGATAGTTTGTTGGTGATGTGGACACCAAGGAACTTGAAACTCTCAACCCACTCCACTATGAACTTGCCTGTAGTCCACGGTCAGCCCCATACATGTGATGGGATGTAGAGACATTATGGACAGTATGTGGATTGAATATATAGTATATCTGAAGAATGCGTAGGATAGAATAGTATATGTACAGCAATAGTTGAACAGGATGGCCTTGACTAGAAAACAGTAAATGGGTAAAACAGTATGTAAACATTATTAAAGTGACCAGTGTTCCATGTCTATGCACATAGGGCAGCTGGCTGGTGACAGTGACTAAGTTCAGGGCAGAGTACTGGGTGTAGGCCGGCTAGTGATGGCTGTTTAACATTCTGATGGCCTTGAGATAGAAGCTGTTTTTCAGTCTCTCTGTCCCAGCTTTGATGCACCTGTACTGACCTCGTCTTCTGGATGATAGCGGGGTGAACAGGCCGTGGCTTAGGTGTCTGAGGTCCTTGATGATCTTCTTGGCCTTCCTGTGACACCGGGTGCTGTAGATGTCCTGAAGGGCAGGCAGTGTGCTCCCGGAGATGCGTTGGGCTAACCGCACCCCCCTCTGGAGAGCCCTGCATTTGCAGACGGAGCAGTTGCCATACCAGGCGGTGATACAGCCCAACAGGATGCTCTCAATGGTGCATCTGTAAAAGTTTGTGAGGGTCTTAGGGGCAAAGCCGAATTTCTTCAGCTTCCTGAAGTTGAATAGGCGCTGCTGTGCCTTCTTCACCACGCTGTCTGTGTGGGTGGGCCATTTCAGATAGTCAGTGATGTGTACGGCGAGGAACTTGAAGCTTTTCACCTCTCTCAACGTAGGGTTATTAAAAATCAAGAGCATCTCGCTCACTACAAAATGTTACTGCTATTCCACATACATACACATAGACCATGGAGATGGTAATATAATACAATTGATTTTGCAGAGAAATTCTCTTTCATCTTGACGATAGGTAAAGTGGCAGCGACTAATATGTTGACATTGCAATGGAGGTGTGAGCTGCATACATGGACGAGGCTGGTATATACTTTGGGTCTGAAGAGACAAATATTTTTAGTCTCCCTTCTCGACAAACATAGCAATAACAACCGTCTGGGTTTCAATGTTAAATGTCAAGTTGCTTAAACATTTGACAAACAAAACACCCAATGCATACGAGCAGGGTTAATGTTATTGATTATTCTGTAAGAAATGCCTTTGAAAAGAGCCATTGTCAAAGAAATATACTGAACAAAAATATAAATGCAACATGCAACAATTTCAATGATTTTACTGAGTTACAGTTCATGTAAGGAAATAGCCTGGCGGGTAGCCTGGCGGGTAGGAGCGCAGGGCCAGTACCTGAAAGGTTGCTGGATCAAATATCCATGCTTAGAAGGTAAACATCTGTTAACCCACTGTCCCCTAGGCGCCGATGTTGCCGATTAAGGCAGCCCCCTGCAACTCTCAGATTCAGAGGGGTTGGGTTAAATGCGGAAGACACATTTCAGTTAAATGCATTGTACAATTGACTAGGTATCCCCTTTCAGACAGATGCCGGTAAGCAGCCATTCCTGAGCTTTATCGGGGGGCTTGTCAACCAAATGAACAAAAACAACAAAGGACCATCTTCTAGTCTAGATGAAGGAATATGTTAGGGCTACTCTACCTGAAACTGAAATGTATCAAACTAGTGAGCATGGGGATCTTACTAACTGGGATATTTTTTCCTGTATCTTTAGTTAACATCAAGATGCTGGTATACTGAGGGTATACGGAGGCTAACTAAATGGTTAACTAAAGGTGTAGGGAGGTGACCAACCTAGATTGTCGGACATCACCAATACAGCTGACCAAATTAAATTCTGTTAACCATCTATCTTCTTGAAATATGAACAGACTAGTGTCCATCTGCAATACTGAAAAGTTTCCCAAGGTATTCGAGGATGGTAAAAAAAAGCAGATTTATATTTTTCTGTAGCAGAAAATAATGTAATGATAAGATACATTACATTGCATTGCTATCAACGTTGTGCTCAATGAGAACATTTGTTTTAATAAGGACAGCTACAGTTGAAGTCGGACGTTTACATACACTTAGCTCAAAAAAACCTCATTTTTCAACCACTCCACACATTTCTTATTAACAAACCATAGTTTTGGCATCTACTTTGTGCATGACACAAGTCATTTTTCCAACAATTGTTTACAGACAGATGTCACTTATTTCACTTGTATCACAATTCCAGTGGGTCAGAAGTTTACATACACTAAGTTGACTGTGCCTTTAAACAGCTTGGAAAAATATGGAAAATGATGTCATGGCTTTAGAAGCTTCTGATAGGCTAATTGACATCATTTGAGTAAATTGGAGGTGTACCTGTGGATGTATTTCAAGGCCTACCTTTAAACTCAGTGCCTCTTTGCTTGACATCCTGGGAAAATCATAAGAAATCAGCCAAGACCTCAGAGAAAGAATTGTAGACCTCCACAAGTCTGGTTCATCCTTGGGAGCAATTTCCAAATGCCTGAAGGTACCATGTTCATCTGTACAAACAATAGTATACAAGTATAAACACCATGGGACCACACAGCCATCATACCTCTCAGGAAGGAGACGCGTTCTGTCTCCTAGAGATTAACGTACTGTGGTGCGAAAAGCGCAAATCAATCCCAGAACAACAGCATAAGGACCTTGTGAAGATGCTGGAGGAAACAGGTACAAAAGTATCTATATCCACAGTAAATCGAGACCTATAATGACATAACCTGAAAGGGCGCTCAGCAAGGAAGAAGCCACTGCTCCAAAACCGCCATAAAAAAGCCAGACTACGGTTTGAAACTGCACATGGGGACAAAGATCGTAATTATTTGAGAAATGTCCTGTGGTCTGATGAAACAAAAATAAAACCGTTTGGCCATAATGACCATCGTTATGTTTGGAGGAAAAGCGGGGAGGCTTGCATGCCGAAGAACTCCTTCCCAATCGTGAAGCACAGGGGTGGCAGCATCATATTGTGGGAGTGCTTTGCTGCAGGAGGGACAGGTGCACTTCACAAAATAGATGGCATCATGAGGAAGGAAAATGATGTGGATATATTGAAGCAACATCTCAAAACATCAGTCAGGAAGTTAAAGCTTGGTCGCAAATTGGTCTTCCAAATGGACAATGACCCACAAGCATACTTCCATAGTTGTGGCAAAATGGCTTAAGGACAACAAAGTCAAGGTATTGGAGTGGCCATCACAAAGCCCTGATCTCAATCCTTTAGATATTTGAGGGCAGAACTGAAAAAGTGTGTGCGAGCAAGGAGGCCTACGAACCTGACTCAGTTCCACCAGCTCTGTCAGGAAGAATGGGCCAAAATTCACCCAACTTGTTGTGGGAAGCTTGTGGAAGGCTACCTGATACATTTGACCCAAGTTAAACAATTTAAAGGCAATGCTACCAAATACTAATTAAGTGTATGTTAACTTCTGACCCACTGGAAATGTGATGAAAGAATTAAAAGCTGAAATAAATCATTCTCTCTACTACTATTCTGACATTTCACATTCTTAAAATAAAGTGGTGATCCTAACTGACCTAAAACAGGGAATTTCTACAAGGATTAAATGTCAGGAATTGTGAAAAATTGAGTTTAAATGTATTTGGCTAAGATGTAAACTTCCAACTTCATCTGTATCTGTGAATCAAATCTGAGATGTTCTTTGGCTAACAATGACTAGTTGATATCTCCACACATCGATTGTGATTAACACTGTGAAAGTGCTTTACATAAGGACACAATAATGGGATCACAAGGGCTTCACAATGTATACAGCAGGAATCTTTCAAACTGAAATGTGTAAGCATGAGTCATGTGGGTGACTTGTGATATGGAAAGATGGGTATTTTGATTGTGTTTACACATTCATTGAATTGCTTGCGTAGACATTGACATTCAAGAAAACAATTATATGAAGAATTCAATGGAAATGTAAGTTCTTTCAACAGCAAAAACAGAGGTCAAACTAGAACAAAAATGATGGCTACATTTTCCATGCATCTGGCATTTAAATCCATACGTACGGTATGTACAGCACAACATTCTAATATTCTAGACAGTTTGTCATAAGATGAAGCCGTGTTGTGTTGTTCTGTAAAGGTCCCAGTAATATTTGTGGCAATGGATCAACACGCCTGCGTCAGCACTTCTGATCAATACAGATCTAATGACCATGGGCCTCACTTTGACACTGGCATTTAAAGGCAATCAAGGCATCCTGAGTGTTGCCAAATGGAAAAGGAATGATTGAGCGCGAAAGGGACGTTTCTTCCCCCTTTGTCTCAGCAAACCCGGTGTCTGTTGCCTACCAAATCGATAGTCTTATGATGTGCCAGGAATATGAACAAAGGCATAGAGAAGCAAACTATGAATGTGTCTCACATGGGATTCTGGTCACAGTGGGCTACAGTAGCTGTAGACTAAGCACTGAGCCCTGATTCAGATTACACATAGGGACTTTAGGGCCCAATTCAATCCAAAATGGAACCCAGGAGTTTTGATAAGGCTTCCCACGCTTTGAGTGTGCATTCATTAAATAAATGGCGTTTTTACTTATCCCCCAAAAACGCCTGGATGTTGGTTCTGATTCAAATCAAAGCGTATTGGTTGCATACACAGTTTAGCAGGTGTTCCAGTGATGCAGTGAAATGCTTTTGTTACAGCTCCCAACAATGCAGTCAAATGTCAAACAACAAGAAATCAAGAATGGCGGGACAAATCCAATTAACAACCCAAATAGCACTGTAGCAGTATCAAAATGCAATCTATATGTCACGTTCAGGCCTGATTTTGACAGGCTGGCGTGTTTAGTTTCGTTTTGGTGTAGGTTTTTTTTTGTTCTAGGTGTTGTATATCTATGTTGGGGTAATGGTTCCCAATTAGAGGCAGCTGAGTGTCGTTACCTCTAATTGGGAATCATATATATGTTTGTAGTTTGCACTATTGTTTGTGCATAGTTTGTAGTTTGTTTAGTTATGGCCAACATCACGATCTTCGTTACGTTCATTTTGTTATTTTCCCAGTTACGTTCGTCATAAATAAAATGTATACTGGAAGCATCGCTGCGTCTTGGTCTGTCCCTTCAGGAGATCGTGACACTATACATATGTACACCGAAGGGAATTTACACAAGATATACTAAGAATGATATGTATATCAGTAGATATATTACAGTGACGTATATCACAAATCCAGTAAATAAATAAATATGCAGTTTGTATAAGCAATGTAACTAAAATACAATGCACAGTAGTATAATTATTAGAATAAGGTGCACTACTGTACATATACAAAAGTATGTGGGCACCCCTTCAAATTACTGGATTCATCTATTTCAGCCACACCCATGGCTGACAGGTGTATACAATCGAGCACACAGCCGTGCAATCTCCATGGACAAACATTGCCAGTAGAATGGCCTTACTGAAGAGCTCATTGACTTTCAACCTGGCACCATCATAGGATCCCACCTTTCCAACAAGTGAGTTTGTCAAATTTCTGCCCTGCAAGAGCTGCTCCCTTAAACTGTAAGTGCTGTTATTGTGAAATGGAAATGTCTATGAGCAACAAAGGCTCAGCTGCAAAGTGGTAGGCCACACAATCTCACAGAATGGGATCGGCGAGTGCTGAAGAGCGTAGCACGTAAAAATCGTCTGTCCTCAGTTACAACACTCATTACTGAGTTCCAAATTGCCTCTGGAAGCAATGTCAGCACAAAAACTGTTCGTCGGGAGCTTCATGAAATGGATTTCCATGGTCGAGCAGCCACACAAGCCTAAGATTACCAAGCATTGGCTGGAGTGTTGTAAAGCTCGCAGCCATTGGACTCTGGAGCAGTGGAAACGCGTTCTCTGGAGTGATGTATCACGCTTCACCATCTGGCAGTCCGACGGGTGAATATGGGTTTGGCGGATGCCAGGAGAATGCTACCTCCCCGAATGCATAGTACCAACTGTACATTTTGGTGGAGGAGGAATAATGGTCTGGGGATGTTTTCAGGGTTTGGCCTATGCCCCTTAGTTCCAGTGAAGGGAAATCTTAACGCTACAGCATACATTTACATTCTAGATGATTCTGTGCCTCCAACTTTGTGGCAACAGTTTGGGGAAGGCCCTTTCCTGTTTCAGCATGACAATGCCTCTGTGCACAAAGCGAGGTCCATACAGAAATGTCAAGATCGGTGTGGAAGAACTTGACTGACCTGCACAGAGCCTTGACCTCAACCCCCCCAACACCTTTAGGATAAATTGGAATGCCGACTGTGAGCCAGGCCTAATCGCCCAACATCAGTGTCTGACCTCACTAATGCTCTTGTGGCTGAATGAAACGCAGCAATGTTCCAACATCTAAGCATTTCGCTACACCCTCAATAACATCTGCTAAACATATGTATGTGACCAATACAATTTGTGCTTGTGTGTGTGTGTGCGTGCATGTGTGTGCTTGTGTTTCTGAGTATGAGTATGAGGTACAGTACCAGTCAAAAGTTTGGACACACCTACTAATTCAAGGGTTTTTCTTTATTTTTACTATTTTCTTCATTGTATAACAATAGTGAAGACATCAAAACTATGAAATAACACATATGGAATGATGCAGAAACCAAAAAAGTGTTGAACAAATATTTTTATTTTAGATTCTTACAAGAAGCCACCCTTTGCCTTGATGACAGCTTTGCACACTCTTGGCATTCTCTCAACCAGCCTCACCTGGAATGTTTTTCCAACAGTCTGATGGTAATATAAAATGTTCAAAAGTCTGATGTTCTGGTAATGGGAATTTGTTTAAGTCTGATGGCTTGGCAATAGAAGCTGTTCAGCAGTCTGATGGTAATAGAAGCTGTTCAACAGTCTGATGGTAATAGAACTGTTCAACAGTCTGATGGTCTGGTAATAGAACTGTTCAACAGTCTGATGGTAATAGAACTGTTCAACAGTCTGATGGTCTGGTAATAGAACTGTTCAACAGTCAGATGGTCTGGTAATAGAAGCTGTTCAACAGTCTGATGGTCTGGTAATAGAAGCTGTTCAACAGTCTGATGGTCTGGTAATAGAAGCTGTTCAACAGTCTGATGGTCTGGTAATAGAAGCTGTTCAACAGTCTGATGGTCTGGTAATAGAAGCCGTTCAACAGTCTGATGGTCTGGTAATAGAAGCTGTTCAACAGTCTGATGGTCTGGTAATAGAAGCTGTTCAACAGTCTGAAGGTAATATAAGCTGTTGAAAAGTCTGATGGTCTGGTAATAGAAGCTGTTCAACAGTCTGATGGTAATGGAATCTGTTCAACAGTATGATTGTCTGGTAATAGAAGCTGTTCAGCAGTCTGATGGTAATAGAAGCTGTTCAACAGTCTGATGGTCTGGTAATAGAACTGTTCAACAGTCTGATGGTAATATAAGCTGTTCAAAAGTCTGATGGTCTGGTAATAGAATTTGTATAAGTCTGATGGCTTGGCAATAGAAGCTGTTCAACAGTCTGATGGTAATGGAATCTGTTCAACAGTATGATGGTCTGGTAATACAAGCTGTTCAGCAGTCTGATGGTAATAGAAGCTGTTAAACAGTCTGATGGTCTGGTAATAGAAGTTGTTCAACAGTCTAATGGTCTGGTAATATAAGCTGTTCAGCAGTCTGATGGTCTGGTAATAGAAGCTGTTCAACAGTCAGATGGACTAGTAATATAATCTGTTCAACAGTCTGATGGTCTGGTAATAGAAGCTGTTCAGCAGTCTGATGGTAATGGAAGCTGTTAAACAGTCTGATGGTCTGGTAATATAAGCTGTTCAACAGTCTGATGGTCTGGTAATAGAAGCTGTTCAACAGTCTAATGGTCTGGTAATATAAGCTGTTCAGCAGTCTGATGGTCTGGTAATAGAAGCTGTTCAACAGTCAGATGGACTAGTAATATAATCTGTTCAACAGTCTGATGGTCCGGTAATAGAAGCTGTTCAGCAGTCTGATGGTAATAGAAGCTGTTCAACAGTCTCATGGTCTGGTAATATAAGCTGTTCAGCAGTCTGATGGTAATAGAAGCTGTTCAACAGTCTCATGGTCTTGGCTTTGATGCAGCTGTACTGTCTCCATCTCTCCGATGTTAACTGAGTGAACAGTCGGTGGCTCAGGTGCTTGATGATCTTCTTGGCCTTCCTTTGACACCAGGTGCTGTAGATGTCCTGGAGGGCAGGCAGTGTGCCCCCAGTGATGCTTTGGGCTGACCACCACCCTCTGGGGAGCACTGATTGCTTAAGTGTTTCTGCAGAGTGAACTATGTTTTTTTTATTGCTGCCAACTACGGAAACTATTACATTCTATGATTAAAAATAATTGGAGGGCTCACTTATTCAGGATATACAGTATATTCTGTGAACTTCGACTTTGTAAAATTCATGTTTACAGAATTAATGTACAGGTGTAGGATCTTAATTTGATCGTTCTTTTGTTGCTGAGAAATGCAGATGAGCTTCGTGACTTAAATAAATTCACTGAAAACCTGCACTAATGCAGGGTTATATAAACAGTATTACACTTTTCACGCAGCCTCAATTTGACCAACTAATAGCCACATTTTCTGCTACAAGTCAAATTAAGATCCTACATCTGTAGGTATCTAAAAAAGTTACATTTCATCAAAAGTTATATGTATTCAGGCGCACACTTGGTTTTACTGTATGCATCCATTGACATTGAGGTGGGATTACTGAGTATCCAATTCACAGGTTCATGAACAGTATTGTTTTAAAAGAGTGATTACAGTGTGGCAGTGCGGGAAGGTGAACACTGGGCTTGAGAGATTCAGGTTCACTGTATAAGCCTACGGCCTTATCTCCAGAAATGACTCAGAGGATCTGAGCTCATCTCTCTAACACGATAGAGAATGGAAGGGAAAAAATTAAGCTTGTCCATCATATCCCAATCCTGCTTAGTTTACTGTCCAATTTGTCTCGTAGCCGCACAGGAAAAATCCGGGAGCTTTTGTGCTGATCAAATGGACAAGAAATGGGTCAGTAACCAAGGGACACTTCTAAAACCCATTTATCTGACAGAACAATTAGGAATAGAAATTGAGCTTTTGTCTCTGGCTGAAACAGGGCTGTTCTGTGGGCTGACAGTAAAGGCTCATTTCTGTTGTGTCTCATTCCCCACAGGCTGAAACACTGCCTTCGTAAAATAAATAATTCAGGCTTGGTTTTTATGATGATACCCTATGCATTTTTTACACAACTCTCTGGTATCATAGCAGGCAGGACACAGGAATATTTTTTTCCCCTTGAAATAGTCTGAGATGAAGTGTTTTCCAAAATAAACTTCAATACCTGACATCTCACTGATTGCCAATTCCATCTTCACATGGAATGATTAGAATATGAAATGGAGCAATTTGCAGAGGCGATGCACGCTAGACAATTACGCAACACGTCCTACTTTCGATATGTGTGGGCCGTTATTTCTTTCTTGATAAAAGCCCTATTTGTCTTTGGAACTGATTTTCATCAACTTCTTTGAACCAGTGTTTTGGGTTGACTCACGTTGACATCACAGTCACAGCATGCATGTAAGTACCCGCTCGATAACAACAGTAGACTAAATGCAAATTCAACTGATATCAACTCTCTAAAGAGCAGTAATTCAAGTAATATAATGCCTGTTTCTCTGTGAAATGCACACGTGTAGCTAACCCATCAATTGGAATCTGATGGGTCTATGAAGGATTGTTAAAGAAAGATTTTGTACAGGATTTGTGGCCTGAGTGCACTCTTAAACAAAAGGAGTATGTAATAATTCTGAGTATACAGTAGGCACTGCTCCAAACATGTCGTATGTATTCATTCATCAGAGAAACATTTAAGGTTTTCCACTTCTCTCTGCACATATCTGTACATTCACCATCAAACAAAATACTTTTTCAGAAGGAAAGGCGATATGGAGTGCATTGGCCTCCATGTTATAAAAGGTTAAAGCACAGGAAAGGTACTTTGTCTTACAGTTAACGTTCACCCAGTTTGACAGGCTACTGTAATTCCACCAAATTATGAGCATTGTTCCGTGTCCTAATTTGTTTGCGTACCCTGAAAGCAGACAATAGGACAAATTGAAAGCTTGGGACTATAAGGTTCTATCTACATTTGTTGGGTCAGTTAGCGGACACGTATGCAGAGCAACTTACAGTAGAAATTAGGGTTAAGCGCCTTGCTCAAGGGCACAACAACAGGTTTTTAATCTAGTCGGATCTGGGATTCTAACCAGCAACCTTTTCGGATGCAAATAGTCTGGGTAGCCATTTGATTAGCTGTCCAGGAGTTTTAAGGCTTGGGGGTAGAAGCTGTTAAGCCTTTTGGACCTAGACTTGGTGCTC
The DNA here is from genome assembly GCA_030435695.1 of Brachymystax lenok tsinlingensis. NCBI lineage: Eukaryota > Metazoa > Chordata > Actinopteri > Salmoniformes > Salmonidae > Brachymystax > Brachymystax lenok. The sequence goes on along the minus strand of CM059782.1, from coordinate 11,849,914 downwards.
CGGTACTGCTTGCCGTGTGGTTGCAGAGAGAACAGTCTATGACTTGGGTGGCTGGAGTCTTTGACAATTTTTAGGGCCTTCCTCTGACACTGCCTGGTATAGAGTTCCTGGATGGCAGGCAGCTTAGCCCCAGTGATGTACTGGGCCGTATGCACTACCCTCTGTAGTGCCATGCGGTCGAAGGCTGAGCAGTTGCCATACCAGGCAGTGATGCAAGCAGTCAGGACACCAAGGAACTTGATGCTCTCTACCTGCTCCGCTACAGCCCCATCGATGAGAATGGGGGCATGCTCGGTCCTCCTTTTCCTGTAGTCCACAATCATCTCCTTTGTCTTGATCACATTGAGGGAGAGGTTGTTATCCTGGCACCACACGGTGACCTCCTCCCTATAGGCTGTCTCAACGTTGACGGTGATCAGATCTACCACAGTTGTGTCGTTGGCAAATTTAATGATGGTGTTGGAGTCATGCCTGGCCATGCAGTCATGTGTGAACAGGGAGTGTAGTGAATAGCATTCTCACATAGGTGATCCTTTTTGTCCAGGTGGGAAAGGGCAGTTTGGAGTGCAATAGAGATTGCATCATCTGTGGATCTGTTGGGGCGGTATGCAAATTTGAGTGGGTCTACGGTTTCTGGGTTAATGGTGTTGATGTGAGCCATGACCAGCCTTTAAAAAGCACTTAATGTCTACCGATGTGAGTGCTACGGGTTGGTAGTCATTTAGGCAGGTTACCTTAGTGTTCTTGCGGACAGGGACTATGATGGTCTGCTTGAAACATGTTGGTATTACAAACTCAGTCAGGGACAGGTTGAAAATGTCAGTGAAGACACTTGACAGTTGCCCTGTAGCCTTGTGGGTGTTGACATGTTTAAAGCTCTTACTCACATTGGCTGCGGAGAGCGTGATCACACAGAACAGCTGATGCTCTCAGTGTTTCTTGCCTCGAAGCGAGCATCGAAGTAATTTAGCTTGTCTGGTAGGCTAGTGTCCCATTGCAGTCTGTAGTAGTTTACAAGCCCTGCCACATCCGACGAGCATCGGAGCTGGTGTAGTACTATTCAATCTTAGTCCTGTATTGACGCTTTGCCTTTTTAATGGTTCGTCGGAGGGCATAGCGAGGTTTCTTATAATCTTCGGGTTATCCCGCTCTTTGAAAGTGGCAGCTCTACCCTTAGCTCAGTGTGGAAGTTGCCTGTAATCCATGGCTACTGGTTGGGGTATGTACGTACAGTCACTGTGGGAACAACGTCATCAATGCAGCTATTGATGAAGCCAGTGACTGATGTTGTGTACTCCTAAATGCCATCGGAAGAATCCCGGAACATATTCCAGTCTGTGCTAGCAGAACAGTCCTGTAGCTTAGTATCTGCATCATCTGACCACTTCTTTATTGACCAAGTCACTGGTGCTTCCTGCTTTAGTTTTTGCTTGTAAGCAGGAATCAGGAGGATAGAGTTATGGTCAGATTTGCCAAATGGAGGGCGAGGGAGAGCTTTGTACGCATCTCTGTGTGTGGAGTAAAGATGGTCTGGTTGCACATTTAACATGCTGGTAGAAATGAGGTCAAACAGATTTAAGTTTCCCTTCATTAAAGTCTCAGGCCACTAGGAGTGCTGCCTCTGGATGAGTGTTTTCCTGTTTGCTTATGGCCGTATACAGCTCATTGACTGCGGTCTTAGTGCCAGCATTGGTTTGGGGTGGTAAATAGACAGCTAAGAGAAATATAGATAAAAACTCTCTTGGTAAATAGTGTGTTCTACAGCTTATCATGAGATGAGGCGAGAAAAACCTCAAGACTTCCTTAATATTAGATTTTGTGCACCAGCTGTTGTTTACAAATATACACAGACCACCACCCCTTGTCTTACCGGGGGCGGCTGTTCTGTCTTACCGGAGGCTGCTGTTCTATCTTACCAGATGCGGCTGTTCTATCTTACCGGAGGCGGCTGTTCTATCTTACCGGAGGTAGCGTAAACCCCGCCAGCTGTATGTTATTCATATCGTCGTTCAGCCACGACTCTGTAAAACATAAGATATTACAGTTTTTAATGTCCCGTTGGTAGGATATTTGTGATCGTAGTTTGTCTATTTTGTTATCCAATGATTGTACGTTGGCTAATGAGACTGGTGGTAGAGGCAGATTAAAGACCCTAACCTACATCCCCGATATCTCCGTCTCTTTCTCATGCGACTCACCGGGATTTGGGCCTTGTCGGGTGTCTGAAGTAAATCCTTCATGTCCGACTCGTTAAAGAAAATATCTTCATCCAGTGCGAGGTGAGTTATTGCTGTGCTGATATCTAGAAGCTCTTTTCGGTCATAAGACAGGGTGACAGAAACATTATGTACAAAATAAGTTACAAATAACGCAAAAAAACACACATAATAGCCCAATTGGTTAGGAGTTGATAAATACAGTGTGCAACTCTCTTTGTTTTTAAATATTGAGGTATTGACATAGTGTTGTTGTGTTCAATGTTATCTACCTATATAGTACTCTAATTAACCCAGTGCAAAATAATACAAGATAAACATAGCTGATACCATTAAAACTAATGAAGGTTTGGAACTTTGAAGCCAATTATCTCAGAGTTATCTTTTTGCAGATATAACCTTATAGGCCAAAGCTCTCTAAATATATGTTTTAATTTGGGTAAGCTATCTCTTTAAACTAAGATTATTGATGTCCTCTATCCAACATATTATTTTCTTCCCTACTGCAACCATAGCCACCAATGGCAATAATTGGGTCTGATTAACAGCAGTGATGGACAGTGACCTCATGGATGATTCTCTCCACCGCTTTCAATCATGGCTTCACCCTGACCTGTAGTTAAGTTATTTTGACAAAAGAGCAAGTCACTGCTTTGAACAAAATGGATTGAATGTGTGTGCAGAAGGGCAGACTGGAACAGACAGACAGACAGACACGCACACACACACACACTGGCTGTCTGTACCCATGGCAGCAATTATCTCCCACCTCTTCACCAGTCTCTGTTCTCTGCCTTTCCATATTGTTCTGTCAGAATACTTCTCCAGTACCATCAGATGACATGTCCTCAGGCTACGATCTGCACTCTCTCCGATGAAAGGAAGGAATCGTCGCTGAACTAAAGCAAGGACGTGACTAAGTGCTTATGGAGCTGAGTATGTAGGCTCACAACTCATAAAATCTTCCATTTTACATTTTCCCAATGACCTTCACACAACATAGAGTTCTTAATCTGAGTGATGAGTAGGCAGTAATACAGGCTCATCATATACATTACATAGGACTTACTACAGGAACTTCATTATAAGTTAGGCCTACTAAAGTAACTACATGTATGTACATTGTAACAAGCTAGTCAGTAAGCAGTACTTGCCATTTACCACCCAAAATGTTCTATTGTTTTCGATACAATGGCCCCAACTGACACTAATAACTTTGAAGAATTCATTAAGTCTTCAAGTGTATTGCCCTAGATAGACGCTTCATAAATACTTTCTTTGTGAAGTCATAGTACATAAAGGGTGTTATAAAAGATGTGGAAAAACCTTTGTTTTACCCCTTTCCCCCCTTTGTTTTACCCCCTCTTCATATACAGTAGCATGACATTTGCTTATGAATGATATAGGATCTATATGGGCCTTATAAAGGGTTTATGATCCTTCATTAAGCTTTAAATGTTATGTTTCATTTAAAGTGTATTCATCAGATCAAGACCACAGATCAGGGCCACATAATTGTATAGAAAAAATTGGAAAGTAAAAATATCGGACTTTAATTACTTCAATTGCTATTATGACTTTCTACGCTAATGGGCCACTATTGTCAGATCAGCTCAGACATCACTGTTCAAATGATATTAAGAGACTGTTGCCATGGTTGTAATAACCAATGGATGACTGTAGCAATCAGGTCAGAAAATAATACAAGAGTATAGATCTAAAGCAGTTCTCCATCTCTACACTGTGTCTGGGTTTTTTAGTTTTATTTATCAGCACCATTTGGCTCCTGATGGGATCCATTAAAAAGATAGGTACCTACCGTAATACCAAGGAACGGCTTGACTGGCAGATTGACAGGGCTCATTGTCCAAGAGAAGCAGAGATAATACAAGGGAGAATGGAGATTGATCTGGAAAGTGGAGGCAGGAGGAGGTCATTTGCAGACTGTGATTAGAGGGTAAAGAAGGCTTTTTTCCTATTTCCCCCCTTCTTTTATTCAGAGAAAGCTTTTCCCTGATAGCTCATTGACTTTAATGTCATCCCAAACCTGAATGGAGTTGCTATTGACATTTCAGGTTTTTATTTTTATATCTAGTTTTTTGTCAGTGCCAATTTTAAGTGAACGCCTAATGGAGTCTCTTCTTTCTGACATGGCTTGAAGACAAGAGAAGAAGTCTTCAGCAGGTATTATTGTGGACTGACACACAACGCAGTGGCAGCTTTGACACTGGTTTACAACATACACAATTAGCACATGGGTGTTATCCTTGACTGCACTAATTAAGTCCCTGTCATGCCATACATTTACCTGTATTGCTAGGTTACCGTGTGGACATTTACTACTGCATGAAGTATGCAAGGACAAGTAGACTTCTGTTTATCAGGAAAAACAAGCAATTAACCATCAAAGTAACCATGAATCCAAATGTTAACACTTCAACAAACAATGCATTGGAAAAACCATATGATTGAACTGAAATGTTAAGTCGGTGTACACTACTGTAATGTTTCAGTATATAGTCCCTGTGCCTAAGGACGCCAAGGTAACCTGTAGCACTCATATCTGTAGCCATGAAATGCTTTGAAAGGCTGGTCATGACACACATCAACAGCATCATCCCAGACACCCTGGGCCCACTACAATTTGCATACCACTCCAACAGATCCACAGATGACACAATCTCGATTGCACTCCACACTGGCCTTTTCTACCTGGATAAGAGGAACACCTATGTGAGAACGTTGTTCATTGACTACAGCTCAGCTTTCAACACCATAGTACCCTCAAAGCTCATCACTAAGCGCAAGGCCCTGGGACTGAACCCCTCCTTCTGCAACTGGATCCTGGAGTTTCTGACAGGCCGTCCCCAGGTGGTAAGGTTAGGCAACAACACATCCGCCACGCTGACCCTCAACATGGGGGCCCCTCTGGGGTGTGTGCTTAATCCCCTCATGTACTCTCTGTTCACCCATGGCTACGTGGCCGCGCATGACTCCAACACCATCATTAAGTTTTCTGACGACACAAAAGGTGGTAGGCCTGATCGCCGATGACGATAGGACAGCCTATAGGGAGGAGGCCAGTGACCTGGTAGTGTGGTGCCAACAACCTTTGTCTTAGTGTTAGCAAGACAAAGGTGCTGATCGTGGACAACAGGAAACTGAGGGCTGAGCACCGACGATCAGGCTGTAGTGGTGGATCGAGAGCTTCAAGTTCCTCGGTGTCCACATCCCACTAAGGAATTAACATGGCCCACACACACCAACACAGTCGTGAAGAAGGCACAACAATGAAAGTTGAAAATGTATGCACTCACTACTGTAAGTCGTTCTGGATAAGAGTGTCTGCTAAATGACTAAATTGTAAATGTAAAAACAATGCCTCTTCCACCCCCCAGGAGTCTGAAAAGATTCTGCATGGGCTCTCAGATCCTCAAAAGGTTATACAGCTACACCATTGAGAGCATCTTGACTGGCTGCATCTCTGATTGGTATGGCAACTGCTTGGCATCCGACCGCAAGGCGCTACAGAGGGTAGTTCGTATAGCCCAGTCCATCACTGGGGCCGAGTGTTTATGAGTTGTACACCAATAAGACAGATCAGCTGCCCGTTCAAAGCTATCTGAAAATAATGTGTGGATGGAATATTTGTAAATTTCATCAAAGCCACCCACACTGAATAGAAGAGGCTGACCTAGTGTGTGGGCAATGCTTTCATTGCAGCCAGTGACCCCAATCTGTGCACCCACTGATCCAGACGGGTATACCACTCACCATCCATGCAGTGGAGCTTTCGTAATAGGAGATTGAAGGACTCATGCTTATGCAAAACCAGCAAACAAGTGTTAGTTTGTATGCGAGTTTAAGACACTTTTAGATGTTATTGCTGATCGATGAATGTCACGTTTTTGAGAGACATTTGATTCTCCTGTCCTACAGAGAACCTGTTGAATGTAAAGCATTCATGTGAACCTTACAACAGTCGCCAGAAAGGTCATTTTGGTCCAAGCGAAATGTCCAGTTCATTCTCTGTCCTCAAAGAGACCCTCAATAGGAATGTTAAAGATGTGAGGAAATTAGGATTTAGTGTATTATCTGCTGACATTGTAATGAGTGGATTAGGGATTTCGATTCAGAAGTGTACAATTCGGATTGAAGGTGACACCCTTTTAAAATCCTAATTACAGAGTTTAATTAGGATTCTAATAGGTTCAACATCGAGGGGGCATGGTTTGGAGATAGGTTTTAAATAGTTATACAGAGTATTGGTTTAGACAATATCCCCTTTGGGATGTCTGAGTCCCTTTCCCATTTGGACATTAAAAAGATCTAGTGACGCACCCGTGCGTCAATCTAAGTAACATATTAAAGATGCTGTCAATTCAAGCTATAGATATCTGCATGGGCTTCATCCGCCTATGTCGGCCTTCCACATCTGAGGAATTAAAAAATATATATTAACACTAGAACCACTGAGCCTCGATGGACACCCCCCTTTGAGCTAAAGAGCAGTCATTATGACTGCAACATTCTAACAGTGTAATTAATATACTTCATATATGCTATTGTAAAAATAAATCATTTGGATGTGTTTATGAAGGCCTTGAGTAACATTTGAATATGATTAGATTTTATGTCAAATAACACAATAGCATTTTCATTAGTTTAGGCTAAATGTAAAAACACAAGAAACTGAAAAATTCAAGTATGCGTTGGAACATGGTAATAGCTTACTAAATAAAATGGAAAATACCCCAACCACCAAGACACACAGTTGAAAGACTTGCAGTCAAATGATGAAAACATCAGTAGTCTAAATAAAGGTTAAAAAAATAACAAATAAAATAAATAATCAACAAGTGGCCTTGATAAATAGTGAAACTCGGCACAAAAGCAATAAAGACATTATACTGAATATACAGTACTTATGATAGCAGTCAAAAATAATAAACTATTGTCAGCTCGTAGTTGTGTTTATCTTCACGCAATGGCATCAGTTGGATTTCATTTAGCTGTTATCCTTGTCCTAACAGTTGACACAATTTTTGTAACTTTCACTTTGACATGCCTTTGTTTGGTTGTAGTGGGTAATAGTCTCCGGTTTTCTATTTGTTGTGTCCCATTGTCTTGTCATTCTTCCACACCGTTGTACCACAATGGCTGTGCAGGTGCCTTATTTTGCGCAGAGGGAGGGGGGCTCCCGTCTCACTTTGTTCATGGTGCTGGCCAGACTTGTTTTCTTTGCAAGCAACTTGTTCGCCAATGACAGCGAAGTGAATAAATTGTCCATGATGACATTTCTCCCCCTTGCCAACGTAAGGTTCCTCAAGCCTCATCACCACATTCTCCGACACTCGCTCACTTGCTGCCCAATTTCGCTCACCTGCTGGATATTTTACCAGATATTGAAAGCCGTTCAGCATGTACAATTACACACACTCGCTGTGTAGCTTACTCATAGTAAGCCAGAGTAGACTGATAACACTGCTTTGATTACAGTAGGTGGACTGATATAGGGTTCTTACTGTACCATTTTAAGATTACAATTAGACTGGATCAATACAATAGAATGGGCCGCCCTGTTCTTCATTTACAATTGGTGATTACATAATTATGCATCGTTCGCTCATCAATTAAATTAAATTCATCCATTTTCCCCCTTTCACCCTTTCATACTTTACTTAATTCATTTCATCTATTGTTATAGTATGTGTGAAATTCGTTTCGGTATAGTTTAGGTTCAGTTTCGAGGCAATTGTTGGGATGATTATCATCTGGGCACTGCACTTTCAACTGTCTGAAGAAGGTGTGGAGCAGGCCCTACTGTTGGGAGGAGGGGCAATGGGGGAAAACAAAAAAAAACTAAAAATGACTTGCCTTCCTAAAACTGGTTATAACTTCAGTTCTGTTTGTGATATTAAGATTCTAACAATGGCGGTGTGTTATATAGACTTATTTAGGAAAAGTCAAGGACAGAGGGGCATGACTTAAAAAATGGCAGAGTAATATTTTTTTTTTAATCAAGAGCAGTAAAAATGAATTATTTACCGGTTCTTGTGTTAATACAATTAAAATACAAAACTTCTCACAAAAGTAGTGCACTGGGCCTTTACTAGTCCTTTATAGTGGACCGATATAGCCGTCTGTAGCGCGGGCAAAAAATCCCAGAATCCCCCACCACAAACATCTTCCCGTGTCTATAGTGGAAGGTGTTTGAGCTACAGCGGTTTTTGTCAGACCGTGAAACATCCCGAAAATCGGTCTTCTAACGAAAACATCTATTGCATACGAATCTTCTGTAGCATCCGAACTGTTTGGGCTACAAACTAATAACCCATCTGTGGAAAGGGGAAACTCTCACGAACACGAATATGTTCTCAGTTTTGTTCCCCACAAGTGTCACGGGACTCGTCTGAAGGTTACCCATACAAATACAGTACATTTTATTTTGTATCTTTTTTTTTTTTTTTTTTTTTACCTTTATTTAACCAGGTAGGCAAGTTGAGAACAAGTTCTCATTTACAACTGTGACCTGGCCAAGATAAAACAAAGCAGTTCGACACATACAACAACACAGAGTTACACATGGAGTAAAACAAACATACAGTCAATAATACAGTAGGAAAAAAACAAATCTATATATAATGTGTGCAAATGAGGTAGGATAAGGAACATAAGGCAATAAATAGGCCATGGTGGCAAAGTAACTACAGTATAGCAATTTAACACTGGAATGGTAAATGTGCAGTAGATGAATGTGCAAAGTAAAAATACTGGGGTGCAAAGGAGCAAGATAAATAAATGACTATGGTAGGGGATGAGGTAGTTGGTTGGGCTATGTACAGGTGCAGTGATCTGTGAGCTGCTCTGACAGCTGGTGCTTGAAACTAGTGATGGAGATAAGTGTCTCCAGTTTCAACGATTTTTGTAGTTCGTTCCAGTCATTGGCAGCAGAGAACTGAAAGGAAAGGCGGCCAAAAGAGGAATTGGCTTTGGGGGTGACCAGTGAGATATACCTGCTGGAGCGAGTGCTACGGGTGGGTGCTGCTATGGTTACCAGCGAGCTGAGATAAGGCGGGGCTTTACCTAGCAGGGACTTGTAGATGACCTGGAGCCAGTGGGTCTGGCGACGAGTATGTAGCGAGGGCCAGCCGACTAGAGCATACAGGTCGCAGTGGTGGGTAGTATATGGGGCTTTGGTGACAAAGCGGATGGCACTGTGATAGACTGCATCCAGTTTGCTGAGTAGAGTATTGGAAGCTGTTTTGTAGATGACATCGCCCGAAGTCGAGGATCGGCAGGATAGTCAGTTTTACAAGTGCAAGTTTGGCAGCATGAGTGAAGGAGGCCGAACAAGGAGAGGGACCGACTTCGGCGGAGGTCGTGACAGTGTCATTCAAAAATCAAAAATTATTGCATACAGAGTGACTTTTTCCAGATTTTGGGATTAAAATGGATTTAATAGTAATGTTTTTGTCAATGATCTACACAAAATACTTTTTAATGTCAAAGTTGAAAACATTTGAAAAAAATGAAAATAACATTGTTTCAAAGTATATTTGTTTAAGACCAAGAAACACGTGACCATGATTTAGCCCACTGCAGTAAAATGTTTTAAGGTCTCAGGAAGAGTTCGATTGAATGAAGTGGCATTGAATGGCAGAAAAGTGTTGTGTCTGTCCCTGAATGCCATGTCATTTAAACCATTCATTGTCCATATGGTACTGTGAGAAGTCCTCAGCAATAGGCAGCATTGTAGCAGCAATCTGTTTGGCAGTTCATTAACATATTGTCACACCAGAAATCTCTGTGGTTGTACTGTTTGGGGGTCAGAAAAATTCAACCTACCTACCTACCTACCTACCTACCTACCTACCTACCTACCTACCTAACTAACTAACTACCTAACTACCTAACTAACTACCTACCTACCTAAATGTCCCTAAAATAAGAAGGACAAAAACACGTCTATTTTAATCCACCGCTTTGACCATTCCTCCAACTGCCAATGGACCCATATTATTTCTTTGCTAGCCATTTCTTCTCTGTCCTCTCATCCATTTTTCTATTTTTTCAATAAATGGCCTCCTGCTTTCTGAGAAAAGCTGATCAAGCCACCTGAAACCCCACTGACACTGTTGGATCTCTCTCTCTCTCTCTCTCTCTCTCTCTCTCTCTCTCTCTCTCTCTCTCTCTCTCTCTCGCCCGTGTGAGACAGACAGGCCAGATGACAGGGTGGTACCTACAGGCACAGGATTATCAGTAGGGAATGTATGGTTCCCCATGTGGCATGGAGACAGATGGGCACATAGCACAGCTAGGGTGGTGTGACACAGACCTTATTTTTTGCGTTTGCTTTAGATTGCCTGGAATGCCAGATGGACAGATATTACAAATGTGCAATTCTATTGGTTCACTGCCCAGATAAAGTATTTGAAATGATTTCAAATAGTATTTGAACCCAGGACTGGTGTGATATATTTTATAAGCCTCTTATTCCCATGCCTAATATGACTGGGCATGCCTCCAATGTTTTTCCACCTGCTTTATGTGTGTAACTGATAACATCACAGTTCTTGAAATACAAATCTATGTTTTTGTGTACATATGGAATATGGAATAATGGAATAATTCATTCTGATTGGTCATTGTTTTCATATAATGACACAACCTATTGTGGTTTAGTCTTTTCTTATCCTATAAGAATGACTGGATGTAAATGTAATGTTTTTACAGTAAGTTGTGAATAAGGTCATGCACAGACTGGAACATTGCCAGATTCTCGCTCCCCATTCAGCAAAAAAAAAGATACAAATTAAATGTTCACTTCGGTTGTGTATAATTTAGAGGCCTTGGCTGAGATGGGAACCAAGGGAACGGTCTGGGTCTATTTTCACTGCCTACTTATTTTAGCCTTTCAGAGAGGTTGCAGGAGTACATTTCCATGAACAAGACTGAGGCGTTATGAATCTGGTTGCTCCAGGAAATCACACATTACATATTGTTATGTAGTAGGACAGACCATAAGATCTCTTCAACATAGAGGTTAATAAATATTACATCAATTCATACAGTATCTGGTAAAAGACAGTAATAAAATAGCTAGAAAGACGATACAATGAAGACAAAGGTAAACAAGACATCAAGGTAAGATATAGGTTTAACATTTTAACAGGAGGAGGGTGCATTACCTCTCATAACGTTAGAGGAAAAAGACTTGTGCCTTCAAAATGAATGCTGTTAACTTGTCCTAGTTGTCAGTGAGAACAAATGTAGTTCTGTTTTTGTAAAGATCAAATGACAGCGAGACCCATTGAGGCTTAGACCCATGAACAGGAGACTAACCCCACCACTACGTTCTAGAAAGGTCGGTTATTGTGTTTTCCTCACTGTGTTTTGTACTACTGCAGTGACACACTGTGCCTATGGAGGTACCTGCCATATATCATTGTGTTGTTGGAGAAGTAAGCTAAAGCCAAATACAGTTGATCTATGGCATTAACATTGGCTAGCTCTTGAAGCTGAGCAGGGTCAGGCATGGTAGGTATTTGATTAAAAGCTTTCTGGGTAGAATCAGGTTGGTGTTAGAAGACTTGTGCTGTCAGTAGTGTGAACATCTTTCCTGTGGTCTAGGTAATCCTCATGCTCCTGGACAATGATAGGAGCACAGGGTGCCATCCTTCTGATGAGACTAATCAGAGGTTCTGACTCTTTATGGTCATTTAATAAGCTCCCATGGCACCTTTCACAGCAACATAACAGTAGTGGTGTTAACCTCGTTGATCTGGTCCTATCCCCACCTGCCCCGTCAAACTATCATGTTCAACTAATCATACCCTGCCTCAAACTGTTTCAGGCAACCCATCAAATCTCCCCTGACCAGCCGCAACAGTCCCTTGGTTGCTCTAAATGAGAACGCTCTCAATCAACTCGCCTGGTAAAGGTAGAATAAATACTTTAAATGAATAAAACATGAACAGACGCCAAGTGTCCATTTGGAATAGATTGGAAATTTGTAAGCAAGGGAAGACTTATAGAGGAATTGATGAGTGGGCTCGTTAAATGCATCCTTCCTCATCGATATGCAGGTCATCAGGCACATTTGGTGAAACTGATTATGAGACCATGAATAATAGATGCTCACGGCTCAGTAAAACATGTGGCTTGATTTGGACCAAGGGGTTTTCATATCAACCAGGTATCATACAGATGTCACTGAGTGACTGGCTTTTGAATCCTGACGATTGAATTCGAGACCCTCTCGCCCCCTTTTTCATTTTAGGACTTTTGCTACTTTTCTCCTTCCCCACCTCTTCGGACACCCAGGTGGTGACCTACAATTCTGCATGCCTGGCAGACATCTCAGCTTGGATGACGGCCCACCACCTCAAGCTCAACCTCGACAAAACAGAGCTGCTTTTCCTCCCGGGGAAGCCCTGCCCACTCCATGATCTCTTCATCACGTTTGACAAGTCTACGGTGTCACCCTCCCAGAGTGCAAAGAACATTGGCGTGACCCTGGACAACACCCTGTAATTCTCTCTACATCCGTAGAGTACGACTCTTCCTCACACAGGAAGCGGCGCAGGTCCTAATCTAGGCACTTGTCATCTCCCGTCTGGACTACTGGCTAGGCTCCCTGCTTGTCTTCCAGTCAAAGCTCACATCCATTACAAGACCATGATGCTTGCAGTCAAAATAGCAAGGGGAACTGCCCCTACCTACCTTCAGGCTATGCTCAAACCCTACACCCCAACACCAGCACTCCATTATGCCACCTCTGGTCTGTTGGCCGTCCCACCCCTATGGGGGATCAGCTCCCGCTCAGCCCAGTCAAAGCTTTTCTCTGTCCTGGCACACCAATGGTGGAACCAGTTTCCCCCTGAAGCTAGGACAGCAGAGTCTCTGCCCATCTTTCCGAAAACATCTGAAAACCTACCTCTTCAAAGAATATCTTAAATTATTCCTTAAATGTTTTTTTCGTTGATGATAACTACTTTTTTGAGGGAAAATGTACTTGCTACGGCTGTGATATGTGGTTGTCTCACCCAGCTATCTTAATTAAGATGAATGCACTAATTGTAAGTCGCACTAAAGTTAAAAGATCTGATATTTTTGGGTGACATTATTATTATTATTATTTTTTGGGTCAGCTCACATTAATTTGTTAACTATCAAATTGGGAATAATGAATACAACATCAACATTTCAATAACAATGTTGAGATTCCCATTAATTTCTTACAGTATAACCATGTTATAGCCATATTAAATGGGTGTTTTGTGCAGGGGTTACATACAGTAGTAGGATATATCTTATATAAACCCTGCCGTGGGACTTGAGAGCGTTCAACATAATTGAGACCGAGTTCAAGAATTGAGAAATGTAATTTGCATGTCACTTTTAGTTACCACGGAAAGACAAAGCAGTTAGACCTTTGAGGTATGTAATTACAAGCTTTGAAGAACTCAATGTGGAGGTAATGTAATGTAGAGCTAATGTAGTTCCTTACTGTGACCAACATCAGTAGAACAACTCGACACCTGAAACATGATGATGGGTGCGCTAATGTGGCTAATGAACATTCAACATGAAGACTAGTCTGATATGGGTTTCATGTACAGTATCAGTCAAAAGTTTGGACACACCTACTCATTCAAGGGCTTTTCTTAATTTTTTATATTTTCTACATTGTAGAATAATAGTGAAGACATCAAAACGATGAAATAACACATATGGAATCATGTAGTAACCAAAAAAGTGTTAAACATATTTTACATTTGAGATTCTTCAAAGTATCCACCCTTTGCCTTGATGACAGCTTTGCACACGCTTGGCATTCTCTCAACCAGCTTCGTGAGGTAGTCACCAGGAAGGCATTTCAATTAACAGATGTGCCTTGTTAAAAGTAAATTTGTGGAATTTCTTTCCTTCTTAATGCGTTTGAGCCAATCAGCTGTGTTGTGACAAGGTAGGGGTGGTATACAGAAGGTAGCCCTATTTGGTAAAAGACCAAGTCCATATTATGGCAAGAGCAGCTCAAATAAGCAAAGTGAAATGACAGCCCGTTATTACTTTAAGACATGAAGGTCAGTCAATCCGGAAAATTTCAAGCTTTCAAAGTTGCTTCAGGTGCAGTCTTAAAAACCATCAAGCGCTATGATGAAACTGGCTCAAATGAGGCCCACCACAGGAAAGGAAGACCCAGAGTTACCTCTGCTGCAGAGGATAAGTTTATTAGAATTACCAGCCTCAGATTGCAGCCCAAAGTTCTTGCTTCACAGAGTTCAAGTAACAGACACATCTCAACATCAACTGTTCAGAGGAGACTGCGTGAATCAGGCCTTCGTGGTTGAATTGCTGCAAAGAAACCACTGCTAAAGGACACCAATAATAAGAAGAGACTTGCTTGGGCCAAGAACCACGAGCAATGGACATTAGACCAGTGGAAATCTGATGAGTCCAACTTTGAGTTTTTTGGTTCCAACCGCCATGTGTTTGTGAGTGGCAAAGTAGGTGAACGGATGATCTCCGCATGTGTGGTTCCCACCGTGAAGCATGGGGAAGGAGGTGTGATGGTGTGGGGGTGCTTTAATGGTGACACTGTCTGTGATTTTTTTTTTAAATTGAAGGCACACTTAACCAGCATGGTTACCACAGCATTCTGCAGCGATACGTCTGGTTTTCGCTTAGTGGGACTATCATTTGTTTTTCAACAGGAAAATGATCCAACAGGCTGTGCAAGGGCTATTTGACCAAGAAGGATAGGGATGGAGTGCTGCATCAGAGGACCTGGCCTAAACAATCCCCCGACGTCAACCCAATTGAGATGGTTTGGGATGAGTTGGACCGCATAGTGAAGAAAAAGCAGCCAACAAGTGCTCAGCATATGTGGGAATTCCTTCAAGAAAAACATTCCAGGTGAAGCTGGTTGAGAGAATGCCAATAGTGTGCAAAGCTGTCATCAAGGCAAAGGGTGGCTACTTTGAAGAATCTAAAATCTAAAATATATTTTAAAAAAATTTAACTATTTTTTTTGGTTACTGCATGATTCCATGTGTTATTTCATAGTTTTGATGTATTCACTATTATTCTACAATGTAGAAAATAGTAACATATAAAGAAAAACCCTTGAATGGATAGGTGTGTCCAATCTTTTAACTGTTACTGTACATTATACATGTAGCATTATATCACATGTAGCATTATATAACATGTAGCTTTATACATGTAGCATTATATGACATGCCATCAACACACTCTCTTTCCTTCTGATACTTCTGATATTCTAATACTTCTGATTCATACAGTAGTACATCTTCACATCCCCTGCTATACCATGTGCAGTTCACCCGATTAAGTTCCAGTCCATCAACGTTATGACCCTCTCTGTTTCGGCAACTAACAACCAAGTAGGCCCTTATAGCCCTTACAGCCAAATGGAGAATGAACTGAAATCAAAGACATTATCATCACAGATAGAGATACATGAGTCTACTGCAAGGTTGTCTATCATCCTGAGTTCCTGACCTTGGGCTTTTACATATTAAATTGATTTTCTAAAGAAATCTCCACATAATTTGACATGGATATTTACATTTGGTTCCCCCATTTATTTTGAAATGTTCCTGGTCATTTTTCTTTATTTCTATGGTGGGTTTGATTATTTGACAGCATACAAGCTCACACCATCAGCTTTAGTCTTGACTCATCAAGTATGTGAATTGAAAGATGAAGGTGGTGATGAAGGTGGTGGGTTCGAGGCTGGAACCAGCAGTACGTGTTTTCAGAAGAGTAAATAGACCCTGGCCCGCTATATACTTCTGCAGACCACTTTTTCCCAATCTCATAGTGTCATGTTAACTCACGCTCCCTCTTTCCGGCGCTCGACGTCGCCAGTTGTCTCATAATTACGCACACCTGACACAATCGTTACGCACACCTGCGCCTCATGACATTCACCTCGACTCCATCACCTTCCTGATTACCTCCCCTATATCTGTCACTCTCCTTGGTTCATTCCTCAGGCGTTATTGACTGTTTCTGTTTCATGTCTGTACGCTTATCGTGTTTCTTGTTTTGTACTATGTTCTATTTATAGTAAATTTGCACTCCTTGTACTTGCTTTCCAATTGCCAGCACACACATATTACACATAGTTACATTTTCCCATCCCCATTCCTCATCTTACTAAACAAGTTGGTATAGGGTCAGGCTGTTGGAATTACAGATTGTGGCTTTAATGATGGACATTCATGCTGTGTACTGTTAATATATATTTCCTCTCGGGTGTGCAGTAGGACAGGATGCATTATTCACGGACAAGCTCTCACTATGAATAATTTCTCTACTCCTCCTCCATGTCTTTGCACACACTGCCCATCCCCTTTCTTAGACAACAAGCTAAAAAAATATATAACTTTTGAGATCTGGCATCTGTGATACAAAGTGTACACCAAGAATGCAAAAATTGAAATTCAATATGCAAACCACACCTCAAACAAACACCTGCGCAAGGCTTTTGCCCAACCCTACAGTCTGTTTCATCTTTTCCCTAAAAGATGAGAAGATCAGTTGGTATTTTGATTCCTTATCAGTTCCGAGAGAGAGAGAGAGAGAGAGAGAGAGAGAGAGAGAGAGCTTTATCAAGGTCTCTTCAAGGTGCATGGTTTCTTTGGGAGAGCCAAATAAAATAAACTCCAAGCTAAATGGCTCCAGACGGGAGCTTGTTATCCCAACGGAATTCATTCCCTCCCAGCAGGTGATGGGGCAAATTGAACTATCCTTGCAGGCTGTAAAAAAGCGCCATTGCAATTTCCCTTGGTCCCACTTCAGCCCTGTAGGCAGAGCACACTATTCCTATCATGATGGACTAACCCCACACAGTCCTCAAGGACCTGCATTATAATGCCACTGTGGGCTGCTCCAAGGACTTGGTGCTCTTGCGCTCGTCAACTTACAAGTGTTGCAAACATTTAGCACTCTGCAGAATAAGTTGTTGGTAAATATGTTTTTTTGATCAACTCATAGCTGCAGCTAGGTTCCCCTTAGCGAAAACACTTGTTTTGTAGTCAGGGAAAGAAGCGTTTATGAAATGATTATGCACTGCTTATGAATGCATTGTGTATGGGTTATGAATGTGTTTTAAAGTTCTTCAAATACTCATATTTTTCCTATTTTAAAATGTACAGTTATACATGTACACAGAAACAGCGAAATTGAAATGTGAAAAATGTAAGAACCCATTTCCTGAGAGAAAACACTCCAACAAGCGTTTTGAGATTTCTACAAAAGCATGCGGCAGCGGAATAATTGTTCATTAGACGAGAACCTGGAAATCAATAGAAGACTATGAACTCAAACAATAATATTATACTTCACAAGAACAAGTCTGAGAATTTCTATGTCACTTTTCCCCCAAGGAACAGAGCTATTAATGCTTTTTAAATAGTCAAAATACAGGCTTTATCAATCCTAGCCAGGGGGACTGATGAGTGAATCAAAGTGCTAGATGAGAGTGCAGAAATGTTGTGTTTATTTGCTAAACCACATATCAGGCAGCTATGCAGTCCTTGTACCCAAGAATAACGTGTTACACAATGTACACACAACTAAATATACAACTACATACAACTACATATGTTCAGTTGCATGTTCAGTTCAATCCAACCCCCAAAATGTTTTATAAGCAACCACTGCTCTACTAAAAAAAGTGGTGGGGTGGCCGCTTTGTTGTTGTTGGAGTCCCAGATTGCCCATATAACAATGTACCCTATAACATCCATTACTGTGCTGAACTGGTTAAGCAATGGGGCCCTGAAAAGTACAGTAGCAGACTATCACATATTCTGCTATATTTCCTCATTGCACATTCCTTGAAACACACACACATAGCCATGTCCCCAGTAACCTTAGTGGCCCTGGGCGGGCTAGAGCTAAATACACTGTGTGCTGAGCTACTGGGAGCTGGCACCAAAAGGTCAGAGTAAGAGCTTCACTGTCCTACATCCATTTGAGACAGAGATGGCGATCAATATGAAATAAGTGTCAGGGTACGGCGAGAAACATACAGGCAATGTAAGCAATTAAAGGCATGCAGCTGTACTCAGCTTCCCACCTTCTGAAGGCCTCCGTTTAATCAATAGTACAGCTGAAGTGAACTGAGAAATGGAGGTCACAAACACGGCGAGCCACTGGAGTGCATCACTGGAGTCAAGCTCCCTGCCATCCAACCGCACGGCAAGTGGTACCGGAGAGCATAGTCTGGGACCAAAAGGCTCCTGAACAGCTTCTACCCCCAAGCCATTAGACTGCTGAACAGTTCATCAAATGTCTACCCAGACTTTTTACATTGATCCTTTTTTTACACTGACTCTCTTGCACTGACAGTGTGCACACTCACTGGACTCTATCCACACACACACACACACACACACATACTTACACTAAAACTCCAACACACACACACAACATGCGCTCAAACACTCAAAACACACGCAAACATGCATATTGACATGCGTATATTGATGCCACACACACACACACTTTTACACTCTTCACATATGCTGCTGCTACTCTGTTAATTATATATCCTGATTGCCTTGTCACTTTTACTCCTACCTACACTACCGGTCCAAAGTTTTAGAACACCTACTCCTTCAAGGGTTTTTCTTTATTTTTACTGTTTTCTACATTGTAGAATAATAGTGAAGACATCAAAACTATGACATAACACATATGGAATCATGTAGTAACCAAAGAAGTGTTAAACAAATCAAAATATATTTTATATTTAAGATTCTTCAAATAGCCACCGTTTGCCTTGATGACAGCTTTGCACACTCTTGGCATTCTCTCAACCAGCTTCACCTGGAATGCTTTTCCAACAGTCTTGAAGGACTTCCCACATATTCTAAGCACTTGTTGGCTGCTTTTCCTTCACTCTGCGATCCGACTCATCCCAAACCATCTCAATTTGGTTGCGGTTGTGGAGGCCGGGTCATCTGATGCAGTGAAAGTTGTGCCCCTGATACAAATACATGTTTTATGTTAGAAAGCACTTACAAAGTTCGTTCCACACAGATACAGTACCATTCAAAAGTTTGGGGTCACTTAGACATTTCCTTGTTTTTTAAAAGAAAAGCACATTATTTGTCCATAAAAATAACATCAAATTACACCTATGTAGATATTCCATAGAAAATCAGTTGTTTCCAGCTACAATAGTCATTTACAACATTAACAATGTCTACACTGTATTTCTGATCAATTTGATGTGATTTTAATGAGCAAAAAATGTGCTTTTCTTTATAAAAAAAGGACATTTCCAAGTGACCCCAAATTTTTTAACGGTAGTGTATCTGTGTGGAACAAACTTTTAATTAACTTATTCTTATGATATTACTGTAAATTGGCCATGCCCATATCTCTTTATGGATTTAATGTGACATAACGAAACCTTTCTATAATTTCCAATGAGGGAGGTACCAAGCTATAAACCTATCAAACAACCGTGTGGCGTAAAATGGGTGTCATATTATTACCACAAAGTTTCACTTGGTACTCAAATCCACAGTTCTAGGGCTAATTTCTCTGTCACTGCCTAGGGAAATAAACTGTATAGAGAGGCTTGTGTGATTTGGATTACTCAAATGAACCCATTCTGACTGTTTCTCAGTGTGTGTTGATTTTTCATTAGTTTTTCCTCAGCTGAACGAGCCCTAGCAAAAACAGTTGAATTTTAAATGACAGACAACAAGAAAGGCTCAAAATGAAACAAGTCACTGCTGATTTTCACATTTGTCAAAAATCAAATCAGCATTTATTGGTCGCGTACACATATTTTGCAGATGTTATCTCAGGTGCAGCGAAATGGTTATGTTTCTAACTCAACAGTGCAGGATACCTAACAATACACACACATCCCCAAAATAAAGAAATATCATAACGAGCAATGTCAGAGTCCGGAATATAAATAAATATACTGTATGTATGTATGTATGTATAATGGTGTGTATAGACAGTAGGGACAGTACAGTATATGTATAGGAAAGGTGTATACAGCAAAAGTTCTTTAGGATGAGACTAGAATACAGTATACAGTGAGGGAAAAAAGTATTTGATCCCCTGCTGATTTGCCCACTGACAAAGAAATGGTCAGTCTATAATTTTAGTGGTAGGTTTATTTGAACAGCGAGAGACAGAATAACAACAAAAACATCCAGAAAAAACGCATGTGAAAAATGTTATAAATGGAATTGCATTTTAATGAGGGAAATAAGTATTTGACCCCTCTGCAAAACATGACTTTGTACTTGGTGGCAAAACCCTTGTTGGCAATCACAGAGGTCAGACGTTTCTTGTAGTTGGCCACCAGGTTAGCACACATCTCAGGAGGGATTTTGTCCCACTCCTCTTTGCAGATCTTCTCCAAGTCATTAAGGTTTCGAGGCTGACGTTTGGGAACTCGAACCTTCAGGTCCCTCCACAGATTTTCTATGGGATTAAGGTCTGGAGACTGGCTAGGCCACTCCAGGACCTTAATGTGCTTCTTCTTGAGCCACTCGTTTGTTGCCTTGACCGTGTGTTTTGGGTAATTGTCATGCTGGAAAACCCATCCACGATCCATTTTCAATGCCCTGGCTGAGGGAAGGAGTTTCTCACCCAAGATTTGACGGTACATGGCCCCCCGTCCATCGTCCCTTTGATGCGGTGAAGTTGTCCTATCCCCTTAGCAGAAAAACACCCCCAAAGCATAATGTTTCCACCTCCATGTTTGACAGTGGGGATGGTGTTATTGGTGTCATAGGCAGCATTCCTCCTCCTCCAAACACGGCGAGTTGAGTTGATGCCAAAGAGCTCCATTTTGGTCTCATCTAACCACAACACTTTCACCCAGTTGTCCTCTGAATCATTCAGATGTTCATTGGCAAACGGGCATGTATATGTGCTTTCTTGAGCAGGGGGACCTTGCGGGCGCTGCAGGATTTCAGTCCTTCACGGCGTAGTGTGTTACCAATTGTTTTCTTGGTGACTATGGTCCCAGCTGCCTTGAGATCATTGACAATATCCTCCCCGTGTAGTTCTGGGCTGATTCTTCACCGTTCTCATGATCATTGCAACTCCACGAGGTGAGATCTTGCATGGAGCCCCAGGCCGAGGGAGATTGACAGTTCTTTTGTGTTTCTTCCATTTGCGAATAATCACACCAACTGTTGTCACCTTCTCACCAAGCTGCTTGGCAATGGTCTTGTAGCCCATTCCAGCCTTGTGTAGGTCTGCAATCCTTGGAGAGCTCTTTGGTCTTGGCCATGGTGGAGAGTTTGGAATCTGATTGATTGATTGCTTCTGTGGACAGGTGTCTTTTATACAGGTAACAAGCTGAGATAAAAGACACCTGGCAGCCAGAAATCATTCTGATTGAGAGGGGGTCAAATACGTATTTCCCTCATTAAAATGCAATTCCATTTATAATATTTTTCACATGCGTTTTTCTGGATTTTTTTGTTGTTATTCTGTCTCTCACTGTTCAAATAAACATACCATTAAAATTATAGACTGATCATTTCTTTGTCAGTGGGCAAACGTACAAAATCAGCAGGGGATCAAATACTTTTTTCCCTCACTGTATACACATGAAGTGGGTAAAACAGCATGTAAACATTATTAAATGACTATGTACGTAGGGCAGCAGTCTCTAAGGTGCAGGGTAGAGTACCGGGTGGTAGCCGGCTAGTAACAGTGACTAAGTCCAGGGCACTGCGCAGAGGCCGGCTAGTGATGACTATTTAACAGTCTGATGGCTTGGATATAAAAGCTGTTTTTCAGTGGGTTCCTCTCTTGGTTTCTTCCTAGGTTCCTGCCTTTCTAGTGAGTTTTTCCTAGCCTCCGTGCTTCTACATCTGCATTGCTTGCTGTTTGGGGTTTTAGGCTGGGTTTCTGTATAAGCACTTTGTGATGTCGGCTGATGTTAAAAGGGCTTAATAAATACATTTGATTGATTGATTGATATGGAGAGATTGAATATGTCCGTAAACACTCCAACCAGCTGGTCTGCACATGCTCTGAGGACTCGGCTTAAAATGCCGTCTGGACCTGCAGCCTTGTGATTGTTAACATGCTTAAATGTCTTACTCACGTCGGCCATGGAGAACGAGAGCTCACAGTTTTTGTGAGCAGCGGTGGCCCGCTTCAGCGGCTCAGTGTTCTCTTCTAAGCAGGTTGAAGAAGGTGTTTAGCTCGTCCAGGAGCGAGGCGTCGATGTTTGCGATGATGAATAACAAATTGGCGCCAAAAAGACATGGTCGCCCTGTATCTAGTTCCTTGCCAACTTTGCAATATTTTGTTTTTTTTAAGTGTTATTTTTTTGCTCAGAAAGTTTCTTGCATTATTACCTACAGCCCCCCAAAACGTTTTGATATTAGATTGGTGGTCACTCATCAGCATTTTGACCAGAAATGAGATTTTCCTGAATTGTATCCTTTTGTTTGAACGCAATTCATCCCAGGGGCTGCTCGAAGACGCCATCGCTGGAAAAGAGGAATAAGGAGTGGGCTCCTAGTCCGACTCAGGAGTTGTGCATACCATCCATCGCTTCCGAGTATATTACTCGCTAACGTTCAGTCCCTGGACAATTAAGTTGACGAGCTCAGGGGCGAGGATCTCCTTCCATCAGGGACAGTAACGTATTCTGTTTTACAGAATCTCTCCGGATATACTGTCCCTGTCAATTCAGCCAGCGGGGTTCTCCAACATGAAGAAAGAACTCTCAGGTAAAAAGAAAAGTGGAGGTGTGTGTTTCATGATCAGCTACTCATGGTGTGATTGTGGTAATGCACAGTAAAGTCCTTTTATTCTACCGATCCTTAATACCTCACTTGTTTACAAATCAGTCACTCAAGTTTTGACATTTACGTGTTGGAAGTGGGCTGTTTACTATGAATTCAAGCGTTAAATAATTACATTTCATTATTCATGGTCAGTTACAGGCCAGTCACGAGAGTGCTGTGACATAAGCCTCTTGTCACCCACTGTCAGCTTCATTTACCAACAAACAAACTTGGATTATTTGAGTTTCGATGGGCAAATATAGATGGGGAAATGCTATGAGTTCTCATATCAATTGAACAAATTCTGGTCATAACTATTTAAAAAAAAACACAAGTTTCAAAGGAAGTGACGCATTCATAAAGATCTTGTAAATGTAATTGGTCAATCTGACCACCAGGCCAGTCTCCTCATATTCCGTTGTCTAGTATATTTTCAGAACTGACACACGGAAGGAGAGATTGTCTGTTTGTGAATACTTTTGAATGGTTTTTGAAACAATTCTTGGAATGTTGCCCCCAAACATTCACTCACAGCCAATAATAGTGGGCTTCATTCATCAATCGGGAGATGCACAGATTTGTGTGGAAATATATTGTTTTCTATAGGATTTTCAGCCTTTACCAAACGTTTAATATCTTAAGGCAAACAAGACAAACAAGTAATTTCTGAGGTGAAAGAAATCATTGATAAATGTCACTTGGGACTTGTGTATGCACAATATATCAGAATAAATACACAAGTTCTACACATAGCTTGTTTATAAACGAGGCCCATTGCTGGGAACTGTACAAAGCCTCCCTCAAGACTGATCTGAGTCTACAAACCCCTTAGGTCACCACGTAGGGTAAGTAGGTCTACCATATGCTCTAGAACCCTGTGTGAACCAGACTGTTGATTAGGTTCCTCTCAAGGTTTCTTTTAATACTGTCAAACTGAGGTAATTTATTCTCATCACTGGCATCCAATGTTTTCCATTTGAGGGTTCATGCAAGGTTTGGAAAAGTGCAGTTTTGTTTCTGTAAATACAACCGTTGTAGAAGCATATACAAGTATTTGCCTTATTTTACAGTTGGAGTACAGATTAGAGTTGGAGTGTTTATGGACAGGGGTAGAACCTTAGCTCTAACTTTGACATTGATATACTAGCTGGGCACCTCATTTGTTTGCCATTTTTTAAAGAAATATAATATTCCACAACATGTATCATAACAATACTCATTTTATCTGGGTGTCAGCGCCTAAAGCAATATGTTAGAAAAAAACATCTAACAGACTGTCAGCCAGCGGAGAGCATGGGTGAATGGGTTATTGGTTTATTCGGATCCCCATTAGCTTTTGCAGAAGCAGTAGATAATCTTCATGGGGCAACCAAAAATAAATAACAAAACACTGATATGCAAGGATGGTCACACAAATGTTGAAAACAACACTATACAAACAATACAACAACAAAACAAATAATTGTAAAAAAAATATATGTGTGTTTGTTAGAGTGTGTCTGTGTGTGTTTGTGTGTCCCCTCACAGTCCCCTTTTTCTTAAACGTAATTTTGCTGTTTGCTTGAGTAATGGAGATGGAAGGGAGTTCCATGCAAAAATGGCTCTGTATGATACTGTCCGTTGCTGTGAATTCGTTTTGGACTTGGGGACTGTAAAGAGAGCCCTGTTGGCATGTCTTGTGGGGTATGTATGGGTGTCTGAGCTGAATGTAATTTGATTATGCAGACAATCTGGAATTTTCATTACAGTAATACTTTTCACAAAAAGTATGGTTGAAAATGGTCTGTGGCATTACACTGAGGATGTAAGAATATCTTATGTAATCTCCCTCTATATACCATCGACAACTGCATTTTAAATGAAGTTCATGAACATGCAAAACACTACTTTCAATTAAATGACAATTGAACATAACTCTATATTCTGCTGTATCTCTGGGGTAGTAAAACTTTAGTAGTACATCTGACTGATGTTCTCCGAACTCTTATCCAGTCATTTGATATATACAGATGAAGTCGGAAGTTTACACACACACCTTAGCCAAACACATTTAAACTCAGTTTTTCACAATTCCTGACATTTAATCCTAGTAAAAATTCCCTGTCTAAGGTCAGTTAGGATCCCCACTTTATTTTAAGAATGTAAAATGTCAGAATAATAGTAGAGAGAATGATTTAAATACAGCTTTTATTTCTTTCATCACATTCCGAGTGGGTCAGAAGTTTACATACACACAATTAGTATTTGGTAGCATTGCCTTTAAATTGTTTACTTTGGGTCAAACGTTTTGGGTAGCCTTCCACAAGCTTCCCACAATAAGTTGGGTGAATTTTGACCCATTCCTTCTGACAGAGCTGGTGTAACTGAGTCAGGTTTGTAGGCCTCCTTGCTCGCTCACACCTTTTCAGTTCTGCCCACGAATATCTATAGGATTGAGGTCAGGACTTTGTGATGGCCACTCCAATACCTTGACTTTGTTGTCCTTAACTTCTTAGGGAGAAGCTCCCGAGGTGAAGGTTTTGGAGTGTCTGGCGTGCCCAAAGTAAAATGCCTCCCACTCAGGCCCAGAAAATAGGATATGCACATAATTAGTACTATTGGATAGGAAACACTCTGACGTTTCTAAGAGTGTTACAATATTGTCTGTGAGTATAACAGAACGGATATAGCAGGCGAAAACCCAAGGAAATTCTGACCTGGAAAAAGTGTATTTGACACTATGCCTCATTTTGAACCCCTCCCTATTGAAAATGACCATATAAGGGAGTAAGATTTCAGTACCTATTGCTTCCACTGGATGTCAGCAGTCTCTAGACAGTGTTTTGATTATGTTTAGTTGCTCTGGATGGTAATAGAAGAAGAATTGGGAAGTGGTCACCAGAAGTAAACAGAAGAGGATGCGCGTTCCCTGGCTTGCGCGCGCTGTGTTTTTCCTTTCCTATCGCCCAGTTTATAATCCGGTTGAAATTGTATACTAAATATACATAAAAGTGTTCCTAAGGATACATTATCTATGATGTTTGATTGTTCTTGGACAAGTGTATAGGTATAGGTTGAACGAGTTCTCTTCACGGTTCAATGGGCGAGTGGACGCTGTATTTTCTGATCATAACGCACCAACCAAACGGAGATTTATGGATATAATAAATGACTTTTTCTATATATCTATATATATGCTTCAATATACCCACATCATTTTACTTTCTCCTGATGCCATCTATTTTCCTGCAGCAAAGCACTCCCACAACACGACGCTGCCACCCCTGTGCTTCACGGTTGGGATGGTGTTCTTCAGGTTGCAAGCCTCCCCCTTTTTCCTCCAGACATAACGATGGTCATTATGGCCAAACAGACCAGAAGACATTTCTCCAAGAAGTACAATCTTTGTCCCCATGTACAGTTGCAAACCGTAGTCAGGCTTTTTTTATGGCGGTTTTGGAGCAGTGGCTTCTTCCTTGCTGAGCGGCCTTTCAGGTTATGTCGATATAGGACTCGTTTTACTGTGGATTTAGATACTTTTGTACCTGTTTCCCCCAGCATCTTTACAAGGTCCTTTGCTGTTGTTCTGGGATTGATTTGCAGTTTCCGCACCAAAGTACGTTAATCTCTAGGAGACAGAATGCGTCTCCTTCCTGAGCGGTATGACGGCTGCGTGGTCCGATGGTGTTTATACTTGTATACTATTGTTTGTACAGATGAACATGGTACCTTCAGGCATTTGGAAATTGCTCCCAAGGATGAACCAGACTTGTGGAGGTCTACAATCTTTTTTCTGATGTCTTGGCTGATTCCCAGGATGTGAGGCAAAGAGGCACTGAGTTTGAAGGTAGGCCTTGAAATACATCCACAGTTACACCTCCAATTGACTCAAATGATGTCAATTAGCCTATCAGAAGCTTCTTAAGCTATGACATCAAGTGTATGTAAACTTCCGACTTCAAATGTACATACACTATCGTTCAAAAGTTTGGGGTCAATTAGAAATGTCCTTGTTTTCCATGAAAACATACATGAAATGATTTGCAAAATTAATAGGAAATATTGTCAAGACATTGACAAGGTCATAAATAGTGATTTTTAAATGAAATAATAACTGTGTCCTTCAAACTGCTTTCGTCAAAGAATCCTCCATTTGCAACAATTACAGCCTTGCAGACATTTGGCATTCTAGTTGTCAATTTGTTGAGGTAATCTGAAGAGATTTCACCCATGCTTCCTGATGCATCTCCCACAAGTTGGATTGGCTTGATGGGCACTTTTTACGTACCATACGGTCAAGCTGCTCCCACAACAGCTCAATAGGGTTGAGAGCCGGTGACTGTGCTGGCCACTCCATTATAGACAGAATACCAGCTGACTGCTTCTTCCCTAAATAGTTCTAGCATAGTTTGGAGCTGTGCTTTGAGTCATTGTCCTGTTGTAGGAGGAAATTGGCTCCAATTAAGCGCTGTCCACAGGGTATGGCATGGTGATGCAAAATGGAGTGATAGCCTTCCTTCTTCAAGATCCCTTTTAGCCTGTTCAAATCTCCCACTTTACCACCACTAAATCACCCCCAGACCATCACATTGCCTCCACCACAAGCATTTCGCTACACTCACATTAACATCTGCTAACCATGTGTATGTGACAAATACAATTTGATTTGATTTGATTTGATGCTTGACAGATGGCATCAAGTACACCTCCAGCATCTTTTAATTTTTTCTGCATCTCACGAACATTCTTCTTTATGATCCGAACACCTCAAACTTAGATTTGTCTGTTCATACACTTTTTTTCCAATCTTCCTCTGTCCAGTGTCTGTGTTCTTTTGCCCATCTTAATATTTTCTTTTATTGGCCAGTCTGAGATATGGCTTTTTCTTTGCAACTGCCTAGAAGGCCAGCATCCCGGAGTCGCCCTCTTCACTGTTGACGTTGAGACTGGTGTTTTGCGGGACCTGTGAGGCGTCTGTTTCTCAAACTAGACACTCTAATGTACTTGTCCTCTTGCTCAGTTGTGCACTGGGACCTCCCACTCCTCTTTCTATTCTGGTTAGAGCCAGTTTGCGCTGTTCTTTGAAGGGAGTAGTACACAGCGTTGTATGAGATCTTCAGTTTCTTGGCAATTTCTCGTATGGAATAGCCTTCATTTCTCAGAACAAGAATAGACTGACGAGTTTCAGAAGAAAGATTCTCCAGATACTCAACTAGTCTAAAGAAGGCCAGTTTTATTGCTTCTTTAATCAGAACAACAGTTTCCTGCTGTGCTAACATAATTGCAAAATGGTTTTCTAATGATCAATTAGCCTTTTAAAATGATAAACTTGGATTAGCCAACACAACGTGTCATTGGAACACAGGAGTGATGGTTGCTGATAATGGGCCTCTGTACGCCTATGTAGATATTCCATAAAAAAATCTGTCGTTTCCAGCTACAATAGTCATTTACAACGTTAACAATGTCTACACTGTATTTCTGATCAATTTTATGTTATTTTAATGGACCAAAAATTCGATTTTCTTTCAATTACAAGGACATTTCTAAGTGACCCCAAACTTTTGAACGGTAGTGTATATTTTTTTTTTTTAAGTCCATTATTCATTCATTAATTCCTTTCAAAACAAAAAATTATCTGAATCTAGTGTTCTTGAAAACTTATATCTATTATTTTCTACAACATAGATATTTCATAACTAATAGACGAGTGGGTTGTTTTGCAATAAAACCGAAGCGTGCACAACCGTGTCGAAAGCTTTCCACAGGGATGTTGGCCCATGTTGACTCCAAGTTGGCTGGATGTCCTTTGGGTGGTGGACCATTCTTGATACACACAGGAAACTGTTGAGCATGACAAACCCAGCAACATTGCAGTTCTTTATAGACTCAAACTGGTGCGCCTGGCACCTACTATCATACCTCGTTCAAAGGCACTTCAATCTTTTGTCTTGCCCATTCACCCTCTGAATGGCACACATACACACGTGTGCATCGTTTTCGTGACGCTGTCAGCTAACCCGTCTAAATTACCAAGAATATACTCTCAACACAATTTAAAAACCATGCAGCGCTCAATATAACACCTATTTTTACATGGCCTGCTTGCGTGCGTTGCGATCTTGTTGTATCTTTTAATCAATTGAGTTTATATAAATGTATTCTCTATTTTACTCCACTGTCTGATATGAGAACAACAGTGTTTAGTCTTGAATGCCCTGCCCTGCTATCAAGTTATCAAGAGACAGTGTTGGAGAGGTGAGTAACCCTGAAGTGAATTGACAGAAATGGTTACTCTGGTTACACAAATGTGCATAAAATCAAATCAATTCAAATGTTATTTGTCACATACACATGGTTAGCAGATGTTAACGCGAGTGTAGCGAAATGCTTGTGCTTCTAGTTCCGACCATGCAGTAGTATCTAACAAGTAATCTAACAAATTCACAACAACTACCTTATAAACACAAGAGTAAAGGAATGAGTACGAGTATGTACATATAAATATATGGATGAGCGATGGCTGACCGGCGTAGGCAAGATGCAGTAGATGGTATGGAGTACAGTATATACATATGAGATGAGTAATGTAGGATATGTAAACGTTATATAAATGGCATCGTTTAAAGTGGCTAGTGATACATTTATTTCATTCAATTATAATTATTAAAGTGGCTAGTGTTTTGAGTCGATGGCCGAACGGCATAGGCAAGATTCAGTAGATGGTTTAGAGTACAGTGTATACATTTGATATGAGTAATGTCGGAGATGTAAACATTATCTACAAAATTGTTTAAAGTGTCTAGTGATACATTTGTTGCATCCAATTCCTATTCCACTTAGGGATCATTGGGGCACCGACACTACCCGGTGAAATGTAAGGCGCCAAATTCAAAATCCAAAAGTTGAATTATTAAACATTCATCAATATATCAATATAAATATAAGTGTTGCATAGTCATCAAAAGCTCTAATTCTTGGCAATATCACAGCGTTGTCAGATTTCAAAAAGGCTTTACGGCAAAAGCACAACATTTGATTGTTTGAGGATAGCACCTCTCATATTTATGCATTAGCATAAATTCATATCCAGCTCGGGTCACACAAAACCCATATAAGAGCTAAAATAAATCACTTACCTTTTGAATAACTTCTGCTGAGGGCATCCCAAGTGTCCAAACAAGAGAATCCATGGTTCCTTTGTTAGAAAAAGTCATTTATTATATCCATAAATCTCCATTTGGTTGGCGCGTTATGTTCAGAAAATCCACCGTTGAGTTGCCCGTTGTACAGTGAAGAGAAAGCGTTCAAATTATACCTATCAACTTTGCCCAAACAAATCAAACATCATTTATAATGCATCCTTAGCTATCCTTTTATGAATATTAATGATTATATTTTACACGGATGATATCCTAAACTATATAATAGGAAAATAAAGTGGGGCGCGCTCACGGTCTCGTGCCCAGGAAAAGTTATTGACATCTGTGGTGCTTTAATTTTTTCTTCTTCTGTTCGGTTCTGTTCAATGATAAAGCCTTCAAACACTGTCTAAAGACTGTTGACATCTAGTGGAAGCCATAGGTACTGCAATCTGGGAGCTAAATTACATGGATTTCAATAGGAAGCCTATCAAACTGAAGAAATGTCACAAAGAAAAATTAAAACGGAAAGAAATTCCTTGGGTTTTCGCCTGCTATATAAGTTCTGTTAAACCCACATACATTATTTTAACAGTTTTCGAAACTTCGGAGTGTTTCCTATCCAATAGTACTAATTATGTGCATATCCTAGTTTCTGGGCCTGAGTGGCTGGCATTTTACTTTGGGCACGCCAGACTCTCCAAAACCGTCACCACTGCTGATGATGCCTAAATTAAAGTGGCTAGAGATTTAAGTCAGAATGTTGGCAGCAGCCACTCAATGTTAGTGATGGCTGTTTATTAACAGTCTGATGGCCTTGAGGTAGAAGCTGTTTTTCAGTCTCTCGGTCCCAGCTTTGATGCACCTGTACTGACCTCGCCTTCTGGATGATAGCGGGGTGAACAGGCAGTGGCTCGGGTGGTTATTGTCCTTGATGATCTTTTTGACCTTCCTGTGACATCGGGTGGTGTAGGTGTTCTGGAGGGCAGGTAGTTTACCCCCAGTGATTCGTTGTGCAGTCCTCACTACCCTCTGGAGAGCCTTACGGTTGTGGGCGGAGCAGTTGCCGTACCAGTCGGTGATACAGCCCGACAGGATGCTCTCGATTGTGCATAGATTGTGCTGTAGAAGTTTGTGAGTGTTTTTGGTGACAAGCCGAATTTCTTCAGCCTCCTGAGGTTGAAGAACACTGTCTGTGTGGGTGGACCTTTTCAGTTTGTCCGTGATGTGTACGCGGCGGAACTTAAAACGTTCCACCTTCTCCACTACTGTCCCGTCGATGTGGATAGGGGGGTGCTCCCTCTCCTGTTTCCTGAAGTCCACGATCATCTCCTTTGTTTTGTTGACGTTGAGTGAGAGGTTGTTTTCCTGACACCACATTCCGAGGGCCCTCACCTCCTCCCTGTAGGCCGTCTCGTCGTTGTTGGTAATCAAGCCTACCACTGTAGTGTCGTCAGCAAACTTGTTGATTGAGTTGGATGCGTGCTTGGCCACGCAGTCATGGGTAAACAGGGAGTACAGGAGAGGGCTGAGAACGCACCCTTGTAGGGCCCCAGTGTTGAGGATCAGCGGGGTGGAGATGTTGTTTCCTACCCTCACCACCTGGGGCCGGCCCGTCAGGAAGTCCAGGACCCAGTTGCACTGGGCTGGGTCGAGACCTAGGGTCTCGAGCTAATGACGAGCTTGGAGGGTACTATGGTGTTAAATGCTGAGCTGTAGTCGATGAACAGCATACTTACATAGGTATTCCTCTTGTCCAGATGGGTTAGGGCAGTATGCAGTGTGATTGCGATTGCGTCGTCTGTGGACCTATTGGGACAGTGAGCAAATTGGAGTGGGTCCAGGGTGTCTGGCAGGATGGAGGTGATATGATCCTTGACTAGTCTCTCAAAGCACTCAAAGGACATTATGGTTCAACATGTTAAAGGGACAGTTCACCTCAATTACAAAATGCCTTTGTCTATAGACCACTTTCAAAGTAAGAAAATAATTAAATAATATGGTAATTTGGGTGAACTATCTCTTTAGGGTATGTTTTGATTGCTCTTCTTCCTTGTGACTTTTTCAATGCATACAGTCATACAGAGGTGACATACTCTTCCAGTTTGGCCAGGAAATATACTTGAGTATATTTGATGAGTGTTTGAGTGTTCTTAGTTATGTAATTTAATTAAAATGCTCAACAAAATCTTCATGCCAGGTTTATTAGATTATCAAGTTCATTTAGCAAATACTTAAACAACACTTATTTTTTTACTCAAATTATGATCAAATTAGTCATTAAATCACACTTTCTTTGATATAAATTGAGTTCCTTGTTTATCTAAGACACCTCTTAGCAAGTTATGTTGAATACTATAGGGGTTATTCTTGAAACCGTACTTTATTTTTATCAAATTAGAACCAAAACTGGCAAATACCCAAATCCTGATTGATGAGTATTCAGAACATCAGAACACTGAATATGGAAATTATTGTTGAACTCACATTGTTTACTATTCTTTCATACAATTCACCTCAATTCCATCTCTGAGGAGAATTCTTTGCTGAAATGAGGCCAAGTCTGTAAGAACAAGGATTTTGCCTCTGTAAATATTTATCTTCCTCTTTGGAACTGAAGTGAAAGTCACTCAAGCCTGGTATCAACTCACAGTCTGACAGAATGGAACTCTCTAGCTAATCTTGTTTGCCCAGATATTGGAAACAAGTTAAGGCCTTGTGTCTCCACAGAAGCCTACGCACACACACTCACATCCATACACACGCGCACACACAGAGAGAAAATATCTGCAGATGGTATTGGATGTGAAATGTAAGTATGTGGGTCTCATTACTCTGGGAAGATAGATGGTATAAAGATAGATCGTATCAAGTGGAAACGTGA
Source organism: Brachymystax lenok tsinlingensis (assembly GCA_030435695.1). Taxonomy (NCBI): domain Eukaryota; kingdom Metazoa; phylum Chordata; class Actinopteri; order Salmoniformes; family Salmonidae; genus Brachymystax; species Brachymystax lenok. The sequence continues at coordinate 11,816,865 of CM059782.1, read as the reverse complement.
AAACTGACCCTCTTTGCTATCCAAAGCTCCACTTTGCAGAGGGAAAAATAGGCAAAACATATTGCCTTTGTTAAGATCTGCTATCTCACATGAGACTGGTGTTCTTAAACGGCTAAAAACATGGATTTACCCATGGGCAACTGTTTATGTACACCTAAAGGCACAAGTAACTTGGGGGATGACTATCAGAGGCACACTGACACTCAGGGATAGGAGGAAAACCATTTTCACCACTCGTCTCTGCTCCAACAGCTGTCACTGCTATGTCCCTGAGCCGCCTTGTTGCCAGGAAACACTCCCATCGCCCTCCCCTAGCGCCAGCCTGCATTGGATAATGAACGCAAATGAAACTGATATCGCTGTTTTCCCCCCCAACGCATTTTCCACAATTATGTAAGCAAACATATTGCCATCATTTCCTAATAAATAATACATCTCCCTCCTCGCAAATCCTGATTAGAATTAGCGCTGAGTTAAAAACATGGAATCCAGATGTAATTGAGAGTGCTATTATTATCTTTTTAGCAGAGGCAAATTGAATGGAAACGGTGCCAGAATTGATATGGCGGTGTCATCGATTAGTTATTCACATCCAAATTCAATGTCAGTAAAAGACAATGGGAGTGCTTGGAAAAACAAGACAAACGGCTGAATGTATTAGTTTGGAGGAAAATCCAGATATGTCTGAATGAAAATCTTGTCCCACTTTTTTGGGTGCATTTCTAACCTAAAACGTTATTACTCTCAAATGTATTACCAATCTCTGAACCGTTCTCGTTAATAATGCAAGAAGATCCTAATTAAAAGTTGTGGTCGTAAACACAGCCAATCCTCTGTTGATTAAGTCTTCCAGCATCGTTGACACATCTCAAAATTAATGAGTAAACAGAAACATAATCACCGGCTTGTCTGACGGCGCACTTTCCAGTTTAAATCTCAATTTGTTCACACAGCCCACATGCGCCCCCTCATTTTTGATTATAATGGGTTTCTTAGTGAGAGTCTCTTGCTGTCTTAGTTGTGCTGAAGCTGAATATGACTGTAGATCAGTTGATCGGGACCCAGTGATTTGCCTCTTTCCAAGAGTGTCAGATACACCGGTCAGGATCAATTGTCATCAAAAGCCACAGCATCTGTTAGTTTTCTTTCAGCATCACCCACTTTGTTATGTAAGTCATTATATGGATAGAAGGAGCTTCCACCATAACCATGTGTTTGTCAAAGGTGGTAGCTTTGAGGTTGTAGAGGCGTGCCAGTAACCAGAGCGTTGCCTCTTCAAATCCCATGGATGATAAGAAGAAGCTAGTGGGATGTGTGTCATTAGCCTCAATATACCAAGTGCTAGCTAACTTCTGCAGGGGCGCTGCTGCCAGCCGGTCGTGTGTGTATTGGGTTAGGTACTGAAACAGCAGGAAGAATAATTCCCATGTAAATGCATAATACATGTCTATTCTGTTCTTTTGGGCCCCTGATTTAATCTCAATGAGCCACACAATTACAACTGGGTAACAAAGATGAGGTGACTTGTATGTCCAGCGTTGTTGACCTCTTCAGCCCTCACCGAATTAGCACCAAAACCCCCTGATGGAGATCCTCTCAACAGCAGCTGTTCATAACCCCTTTCAGTCTTTCATTGGCCTTGTAAGGTTTAGTCTCAAGGACGAAGAGGAATGTTAAAATGGAGTTGTTCAGAGACTTTCAATCAGCCAGAACAAATGGTGAAACTATTATAACCACAATGGTCTCTGTATCTTTGACAGCTTTCAGATTGTAGAGGAATTTATAGCTGTATGTGTGACCAACCGAGGTTCAATCCTCAGTCTCTTGCTCACCACAATAATATTTTATCCTACTAGCAGCGGTGTTAGCCGGAAGCTTACTCAAGACTTCAGGTCTCGGGCAAGGTTCCTCATCACACAAGCATGATTCACTGAACTACCTCCGTTGCGCTTCACCCCAGTTTGACCTCCTTGCAAAGGAAGACCCATCCTCAGTACTATGTGAGTCTTAGCTGTGGGAACTAACACCAGTGTTTAGCTCTCAGGAAAGGTTACTCATCACACAATGTGGTTAGAAGAACCACCTTCATATATTATGTAACAGTCGTTTTCTCCTGTACTAAACAGCAGTGGGCCAGGTGTTTGACTGTGCACGTCCTCAACAGTCTCCCTGTTGAGTCAACAGGCATGGCAGTTCTGGCCTCACCTAGCTGATGAGTCAACATGGCAGCCCTAGCCTAGTCTAGCTGGTAACTCAACATGGCAGCCCTAGCCTTGTCTAGCTGGTAACTCAACATGGCAGCCATAGTCTAGTCTAGCTGTTGAGCCAACATAGCAGCCGTAGCCTAGCTGGTGAGTCAACATGGCAGCCATAGCCTAGCCCAGCTGTTCAGCCAACATAGCAGCCATAGCCTAGCCTAGCTGGTGAGTCAACATAGCAGCCCTAGCCTAGCCTAGCCTAGCTGCTGAGTCAACATGGCAGCCTTAGCCTATCTGGTGAGTCAACATGGCAGCCCTAGCCTAGCTAGTGTGTCAACATGGCAGTCCTAGGCTAGCCTAGCTGGTGAGTCAACATGGCAGCCTAGCTCGCCTGCTGCCAGCTGTTTGGGTTTGGCTATATCTAAAAGGGGCATCAGCTCATATGTAATTTGCTGTGATTCCCTGAATAATTCATGTCTGTGTGTTTTGTTGTTTACCAACGAGTCTCATGCTGTGCTCCTGGGAGAGAGAGAGAGACAGAGAGAGAGAGAGAAATAGAGAGAGATAGACGTGCCCTTGCTGAAGCAAGAGCGATTAACCTTGAGTTTGTGTTGAATGCTTTCATAATTTGAGTGCAAAGTTGACAACCGAAAGAGGCAAAGTGTTTTGTAACGTGTTGCGGGAGTGGAGGAAAAACAAGTTTCTGGACCCCAAGTTAAACACTTGAAATGGCCCAGATTGTTTGTGTTGTTACTCATCTGCTTTGCATTAACAGAGAAACAAGTTAAATTAATCTGGATTGAAAGCAATATGATGGTATCTGCTATCACAGAGCTGCAATACAGTTTGTCTCTTTGACGATGGCTGCCATCAGTTGAGACTTGTTACTGCAGTCATCAGGGAGGATCTTACAGATCAGGACTTGCAGCGTGTCGAGCGTCACGAATAAAACCAAGTTCTATTTTAGTGCCTGGCTACGCAGACGTGCGCGAGCAGTGTGGTCAGCATGTTAGGTAAATGTGGACAAGAGGAATACCTATGTAAGAATGCTGTTCATTGACTACAGCTCAGCATTCAACCCCATAGTACCCTCCAAGCTCATCATCAAGCTGGAAGCCCTGGGCCTCAACCCCGCCCTGTGCAATTGGGTCCTGGACTTTCTGACGGGCAGCTCCCAGGTGGTGAAGGTAGGAAACAACATCTCCACCTCGCTGACCCTCAACACTGGGGCCCCACAAGGGTGCGTTCTCAGCCCTCTCCTGTACTCCCTGTTCACCCACAACTGCGTGGCCATGCACGCCTCCAACTCAATCAACAAGTTTGCAGATGACACAACAGCAGTGGGCTTGATTACCAACAACGACGAGACAGCCTACAGGGAGGAGGTGAGGGCACTCAGAGTGTGGTGTCAGGAAAACAACCTCTCACTCAAAGTCAACAAAACAAAGGAGATGATCGTGGACTTCAGGAAACAGCAGAGGGAGCACTCCCCTATTCACATCGAAGGGACAGCAGTGGAGAAAGTGGAACGTTTTAAGGTCCTCGGCACAAACATCAACGACAAACTTAAATGGTCCACCCACACAGACAGCGTGGTGAAGAAGGCACAACATCGCCTCTTCAACCTCAGGAGGCTAAAGAAATTCGGCTTGTCACCTAAAACCCTCACAAACTTCTACAGATCCACAATCGAGAGCGTCCTGTAGGGCTGTATCACAGCCTGGTACGGCAACTGCTCCGCCCTCAACCGCAAGGCTCTCCAGAGGGTAGTGTGGTCCGCACAATGAATCACCGGGGGCAAACTACCTGCCCTCCATGTAACCTATAGCACCCGATGTTACAGGAAGGAAAAAAGATCATCAAAGACAATAACCACCCAAGCCACTGCCTGTTCACACCGCTACCATCCAGAAGTCAAGGTCAGTACAGGTGCATCAAAGCTGGGACCGAGAGACTGAAGAATAGCTTCTATCTCAAGGCCATCAGACTGCTAAACAGCAATCCCTAACTCAGAGAGGCTGCTGCCTACATGGAGACCCAATCACTGGCCACTTTAACAAATGGATCACTAGTCACTTTAAACAATGCCCCATAAATAATTCCACTTGAATAAGGTTTACTTATATCTTACATTACTCATCTCATATGTATATACTATATTTTATACCATCTATTGCACCTTGCCTATGCCGCTCGGCCATCACTCATCCATATATTGATATGTACATATTCTCATTCACCCCTTTTAAATTTGTGTGTATTAGGTAGTTGGGGAATTGTTAGATTACTTGTTAGATATTACTGCACTGTCAGAACAAGAAACACAAGCATTTCGCAGCAGGTAGCCTAGTGGTTAGAGCGTTGGACTTGTAACCGGAGGGTTGCAAGTTCAAATCCCTGAGCTGACAAGGAAAAAATCTGTCGTTCTGCCCCTGAACAAGGCAGTTAACCCACTGTTCCCCGGGCGCCAAAGACGTGGATGTCGATTAAGGCAGCCCCCCGCACCTCTCTGATTCAGAGGGGTTGGGTTAAATGCGGAAGAAACATTTCGGTTGAAGGCATTTGGTTGTCCAACTGACTAATAATGGTGACCTTTGACCCTTTGAGTCTATCAAGAACTGCAATGTTGCTGGGTTTGTCATGCTCAACAGTTTCCTGTGTGTATCAAGAATGGTCCACCACCCAAAGGACATCCATTGTATACCGTTGTATACCTATGATTTAGTGGGTCTCTCCCTTGCCACATTGATTTGTTTGAGTCTTTCATCCGTTCTACTCTGAGGGTGGCTTTTGTTCGGCTCGGAGGGGCCCTGTGTTTTTATATATCTTTATTGGCTTCCAGACACTGTGCTTCTGACAACGCTGTTTGTCTTTGGGCGGTTTCATGGGCCAGCGTAGCCATTAACCTTCATATCGCCATGGCAAATGAGCTGTAGGAATGGCCACTGAGGGACCAGTTAGCCCGATTATTTGTGTGTGAGTGTGTGTGTGTGTGTGTGTGTGCGTGTGTGTGCGTGTGCGTGCGTGCGTGCGTGTGCGTGTGTGTGTAAGAAAGTCCAGCATGGTGTGAAATCCATTGTATGCTAACCCGCTACTTAACAGGTATTATTTTTTATGAAGCACTGTATCACAACTAATTCAAGCCAGTCTGATTTACTGTGTTCTCATAACCAACTATTAGGGTATAAAATATTTATTCTAAACTATACGCTCAACATAGGATCTTTTCACATTGTTGATTTTCCTCAGAGCTCTCCTTCCCTTAATTCCCCATCACTCTCTCTTGCCATTTCATGTATAATTTCAGACGGGATTATGGCCTCATCTGCATACGCTTCATCCATCTCAGTAGTTGGCTCAGTGAACAACTAGAGGTCAAGGCTGACAGTTTAATGCATTTTGACCCTCCCGGCCCCAGCTTCCATACTGCGTTTCAATTAATCAGCCAGTCACAAGGATTACCCAGCATTCCACTATGGCCGTAGGGTGGCGAGGAAAGTGACCTGATTCATTCCCCTCTCATTTGTGCAATAATTAAAAGCGGTCGGAATGTCCTTAATTGTCCCGCTTCGCCACTCATCAATCCCAACATGTTTTACCTTGTGGGTTGGAGATAGCGCTTTGTAAAGTAAACCTGTAGGGAAGGGTATCTACCTTTGGAAAAATATCGTATGTGCGGTGTGTGACTGAAGAAGTTAGGGTTATAATGAAGAGTTGGTTATAGGAAGGGAAGAAAAGTTAATAATATATGGATTTACAGTAGTGACTAGTTATGATCATAGTTGAAGACATCACGGAGGCAGGAAGCCTCTGTAGCAGGAGAAACAACATTGTACCTCTGCTGTGAGAATCTGAGATTTATATCTAATGGAGTATTTTTTGATATCACATAGTTAATGTTGATTTCTGATCTAATTAAATCAAAATGTTCTGCCTTGATGCACATGCATCTACTGTACACACATATACAGTGGGGGGAAAAAAGTATTTAGTCAGCCACCAATTGTGCAAGTTCTCTCACTTAAAAAGATGAGAGAGGCCTGTAATTTTCATCATAGGTACACTTCAACTATGACAGACAAAATGAGGAAAAAAAATCCAGAAAATCACATTGTATGATTTTTTTATGAATTTATTTGCAAATTATGGTGGAAAATAAGTATTTGGTCAATAACAAAAGTTTATCTCAATACTTTGTTATATACCCTGTGTTGGCAATGACAAAGTTTAAACGTTTTCTGTAAGTCTTCACAAGGTTTTCACACACTGTTGCTGGTATTTTGGCCCATTCCTCCATGCAGATCTCCTCTAGAGCAGTGATGTTTTGGGGCTGTCGCTGGGCAACACGGACTTTCAACTCCCTCCAAAGATTTTCTATGGGGTTGAGATCTGGAGACTGGCTAGGCCACTCCAGGACCTTGAAATGCTTCTTACGAAGCCACTCCTTCGTTGCCCGGGCGGTGTGTTTGGGATCATTGTCATGCTGAAAGACCCAGCCACGTTTCATCTTCAATGCCCTTGCTGATGGAAGGAGGTTTTCACTCAAAATCTCACGATACATGGCCCCATTCATTCTTTCCTTTACACGGATCAGTCGTCCTGGTCCCTTTGCAGAAAAACAGCCCCAAAGCATGATGTTTCCACCCCCATGCTTCACAGTAGGTATGGTGTTCTTTGGATGCAACTCAGCATTCTTTGTCCTCCAAACACGACGAGTTGAGTTTTTACCAAAAAGTTCTATTTTGGTTTCATCTGACATTCTCCCAATCCTCATCTGGATCATCCAAATGCTCTCTAGCAAACTTTAGACTTGCCTGAACATGTACTGGCTTAAGCAGGGGGACACGTCTGGCACTGCAGGATTTGAGTCCCTGGCGGCGTAGTGTGTTACTGATGGTAGGCTTTGTTACTTTGGTCCCAGCTCTCTGCAGGTCATTCACTAGGTCCCCGTGTGGTTCTGGGATTTTTGCTCACCGTTCTTGTGATCATTTTGACCCCACGGGGTGAGATCTTGCGTGGAGCCCCAGATCAAGGAAGATTATCAGTGGTCTTGTATGTCTTCCATTTCCTAATAATTGCTCCCACAGTTGATTTCTTCAAACCAAGCTGCTTACCTATTGCAGATTCAGTCTTCCCAACCTGGTGCAGGTCTACAATTTTGTTTCTGGTGTCCTTTGACAGCTCTTTGGTCTTGGCCATAGTGGAGTTTGGAGTGTGACTGTTTGAGGTTGTGGACAGGTGTCTTTTATACTGATAACAAGTTCAAACAGGTGCCATTAATACAGGTAATGAGTGGAGGACAGAGGAGCCTCTTAAAGAAGAAGTTACAGGTCTGTGAGAGCCAGAAATCTTGCTTGTTTGTATGTGACCAAATACTTATTTTCCACCATAATTTGCAAATAAATTCATAAAAAATCCTACAATGTGATTTTCTGGATTTTCTTTCCTCATTTTGTCTGTCATAGTTGAAGTGTACCTATGATGAAAATTACAGGCCTCTCTCATCTTTTTAAGTGAGAGAACTTGCACAATTGGTGGCTGACTAAATACTTTTTTTCCCCACTGTACCTAAGCGTGTAATAAAAAATTATACCTTCTAAGTGTTCAGTTAGCATAAGTCAAGTTTCACACCATTCTGGACTTTCTTACACACACACACGTGACCTTACTGGCTTAATGGTGACTTATTGATAGATAGAACCAGTCTTTTTATAGCTTCCACTGACGCAGCACTGATGTCAGAGACACAGAGGAGTACCTTTTACATGGAGAAGGTTTACACTTGTTATTTTGTAGAGGGAACAAAACATAAAAGGAGTAACAAAAGCTAATCACGGGTAAATTAAAGATAAGATGTCTTGGTAAAGTGTAATTAGAGATTAGACTGTCTTTTATGCCAAATTAGCAGACTTGCCAATGAGTGAGTGTGTGCGCTTCTGTGTATGCGTTTGTGTCTGTGTGTGTGTGTGTGTGTGTGTGTGTGTTTGTGTGTGTGTGTGTGTGTGTGTGTGTGTGTGTTAGAGAGAAAGAGAGAGAGAGAGGAAGAAAGAGAGTGAGTGAGTGAGTGAGTGAGTGAGTGAGTGAGTGAGTGAGTGAGTGAGTGAGTGAGTGAGTGAGTGAGTGAGTGAGTGAGTGAGTGAGTGAGTGAGTGAGTGAGTGAGAGAGAGAGAGAGACAATGATACACCTGTAAGAGATAAAGCAGTCCAAGTCTCACTTGGTCTGTACCGCTGTTGAATCATCATTATATACTATATAATAAAAGGTGACCATGATCACAAAAGCTTCCCTTGTGTCTGTGTTCTCTGCTGACTTAAGCATGCCCATGGCCTTATCAAAGGAGCACTGAACTCTTATTGGACCCCAATTGGAATTGCTAAACCTGACCTTCAAGGAGACATTTAAAAAATGGATGAAGATTGCATTTTTCTCCCGGCGGCGCTTTGGGCCTCTTCTGTCACGCCGCAGGGAAACGTGTCGGCCTCCAAACTACTCTTCGGAAATAAATGGACGCCAAGTAACTGTTATGAATGGAGCAACTAGGCCACCGGAACAGTAACCGAACGTAGCAGGTGTAAGAGAAACAGCTGAGCGGAGTTCCCAAATCCAGTTTTCAGTGGAAAAGAAAGCTAGGTTGAAAATTGCTGTATCTCTGAAAACCGGAACATCCGGTTGTTGGCATCTCCTCTAAATCTATCATAAGGGTTATTTTCACTGGCTGACTTTATCCTTTATCCTGTTTCGTCATCTGACAATGTGATTGGTTTATCCTAGTGATTGGCATATGCTAATAGGATGCAGAATGCTTGGGGGTTGTGGGTGTATGCATCAAGCTGCACTGTATTGGGATGGATCCCATGTTGACTGCAGTATGACATTGATGAGAAACAACATGCCCTGGCTCCTATTCAATCAAACTTGCTTTCCAGCATTTAGGTAAAACAACACTGACACCTCACAGCAAGAAAACGTGCTTGCATTAATGTTAGTCTTAGTCAACAAACATACAGTGATCAAACCCCATTCTTTCTCACAGAACTGGGCTGTCATGTTTAACCAGGAAACTCCTGACGCTATTGATTTAATACACCCCTTACTGTGTCACATGAATGTTAACATATCACTTTCAAAATGTTTGATAGTTTATAGAGGCTACTGTGACATAAATCCCTGTTTTGAAACACTGTAAACTGTAAAGAATATGCAAAGATAGTTATCTTGCGATGACTGTACATATGGCCATGTATTATGTACAGTAACATGATGACATTAAGTATATTGAACTAATGAGATGGGAATGTTTACTAATGGAGTAAGTTCTTTCCAAATCAAGTGTGTTTTCCATTGATTGATTCACTCTCCCCATCTATAGCATGTATACGCCGAGCATGTTACGTCCGAGGAAGCTATAAAAAAAAACAGCTTAATAAAATACTATTTAGTTTAAAAAAGACTATTTGATGAGCCACTATGAGTCCAGTCAGGTACGTGTGTGTGCATGTATATGTGCTAGCGTGTGTGTGTGTTTGTGTGTGTGCGTGCTTGTGTGTACACATCATGTGTACGAGTGTATGTGTTTGGCCAAGTACAATCCACATAGTAGCATCACACTAGGATTACCCTTAAGTATCTGTACCAAGTAAACCCCATCAAACCCAAGTTTTATCATAATGCATTCCTGGAATAAAGAATAGGACCACAACAGACAATAATTCTAATCCGGAGTTAATAGAATAATTATCTTAAGAGGCTTGTGTGGTTTTTGGTTGCTGCAATCTTTTCTATGGCTGAAAGAGCTTTAGATCAACTTGGGGTTTAAGACCAAAACATTACCCATGAGTGGAAGTCTTAATTCTGTTTATTATGTAATGGGAAGATTCTTCCTGATCAACTATATCAGGCTTCAGCCATTGTTTTGATCCTTTTCAGAGGTGCATTGTGGAAATTTTAGAACGGATAAGCGAGTGAGAGGAATACAATTTATTTTAAATACTAGGAGTGCATTTCAGTTCATGCATGGAACAACTTTGGAGAACATGTGAGATTGGAGAGGACAGTGACTCCTCAACTTTCACTCTGATATGGTACTTAAGTAGCAGGTGGATACATATTAGCATTGCTACTGCTTTCTTGAAGCATTGTCCTCCCCAGGCCATGGTTTTGGTAGGCTAGTGGTTAGTGATTAGCATTCTAGCTAGCTTACGGTGTATGTTGTGGAATTGCATTGTCAGGCGTCATTCTAACACGACATGCCCTATCAAATCAAATGTTATTTGTCAATGCTTTGTAAACAACAGGTGTAGACTAACAGTGAAATGCTTACTTTCCAAACAATGCAGAGAGAAAAAACTAATATATAATAACACAAGGAATAAATTCACTATGAGTAACAATAACTTGGCTATGCATGGGGTACCAGTACCTAGTCGATGTGCAGGGGTACGAGGTAATTGAGGTAGATACTGTATGTAAATATATAGATAGGGATAAACAGGATAGATAATAAACAGTAACAGTAGTGTATGTGATGAGACAAAAAGGTTAGTGCAAAAAGGGTCAATGCAGATAGTCCAGGTACAGTTGAAGTCGGAAGTTTACATACACTTAGGTTGGAGTCATTAAAACTTGTTTGGGAATGGGCCAAAATTCACCCAACTTATTGTGGGAAGCTTGTGGAAGGCTACCCAAAACGTTTGACCCAAGTTAAACAATTTAAAGGCAATGCTACCAAATACTAATTGAGTGTATGTAAACTTCTGACCCACTGGGAATGTGATGAAAGAAATAAAAGCAGAAATAAATCATTGTCTACTATTATTCTGACATTTCACATTTTTAAAATAAAGTGGTGATCCTAACTGACCCAAGACAAGGAATTTTTACTAGGATTAAATGTCAGGAATTGTGAAAAACTGAGTTTAAATGTATTTGGCTAAGGTGTATGTAAACTTCCGACTTCAACTGTAGCTATTGGTTAACTATTTAAATAACTATTTAGCAGTCATGGATTGGGAGTAAAAGCTGTTCAGGGTCCTGTTGGTTCCAGACTTGGTGTAACGGTACCACTTACCATGCGGTAGCAAAGAGAACAGTCTATGACTTGGGTGGCTGGAGTCACCGCCTGGTATAGAAGTCCTGGATGGCAGGGAGCTTGGCCCCAGTAATTTACTGGGCCGTACGAACTACCCTCTGTAGCACCTTATGGTCGGATGCCAAGCAGTTACCAAGAGGTGATGCAACCAGTCAAGATGCTCTCAATGGTGCAGCTGTAGAACTTTTTGAGGATCTGAGGGCCCATGCCAAATCTTTTCAGCCTCCTGGGCATGACACAATGGTGGAATTGTGGCATGAGTTCGAATCCTGGGTCTGACATGACAGTTTAATTTAGACTAAACAATGTCCATAGACAAACAATACCACTAATTTAAAGCCAGTACCAAGCACATATCTAAGTATTTATATGATCAAGCCAGCGCAGACTAAACTACAGCCTGAATAATTATATTATACACATGAAATTGACTCTACCTGAATTCATTATTTGTGTGACAGAAATATTGTGCCTCGCAATCACTTGAATGGGTAGCCACTTATTCTAACAACAGACTGATCACAGTGTTCATGTGAATTTGATTGCAGGAGGCCGACCTATACGCCATGTTTTCTTGTTTTTCTCCCAGTAATTTCCCAGGGAACCCAGGGAAAGATTCACAAGATCCACAGATTAGCGACTGAGGAAATGTGGAATAATACATCCCCTTTTAGTATTTGCCTCCACTGGTGATTGCAGTAAATTAAAGTATCACATTTTAATTATCCTCATATTTGTTTATGCAGTTCCAGATTCATTTCTCCATATTTGCTTGAGCAATTATCTTCCACATCGGGTATGATGCGAGATTTGGGATTGTTGTGTAATGCTACGTACTAACATGATGTTAATAGAACGTGCTCTGTACTACGTACTATCATGATGTTAATAGAACATGTTCTGTACTACGTACTATCAGGATGTTAATCAAACATGTTCTGTACTATCATGATGTTAATAGAACATGTTCTGTACTATGTACTATCATGATGTTAATAGAACATGTTCTGTACTGATACTATCATGATGTTAATTGAACATGTTCTGTACTATGTACTATCATGATGTTAATAGAACATGTTCTGTACTACATACTATCATGATGTTAATAGAACATGTTCTGTACTACATACTATCATGATGTTAATATAACATGTTCTGTACTATCATGACGTTAATAGAACATGTTCTGTACCCTCATGATGTTAATAGAACATGTTCTGTACTACGTACTATTATGATGTTAATAGAACATGTTCTGTACTATCATAATGTTAATAGAACATGTTCTGTATTACGTACTATTATGATGTTAATAGAACATGTTCTGTGCTGATACTATCATGATGTTAATAGAACATGTTCTGTACAATCATTATGTTAATAGAACATGTTCTGTACTACGTACTATTATGATGTTATTATAACATGTTCTGAGCTATCATGATGTTAACAGAACATGTTCTGTACTATCAGGATGTTAATAGAACATGTTCTGTACTAATACTATCATGATGTTAATATAACATGTTCTGTACTATCATGATGTTAACAGAACATGTTCTGTACTACGTACTATTATGATGTTAATAGAACATGTTCTGTACTATCATAATGTTAATAGAACATGTTCTGTATTACGTACTATTATGATGTTAATAGAACATGTTCTGTGCTGATACTATCATGATGTTAATAGAACATGTTCTGTACAATCATGATGTTAATAAAACATGTTCTGTACTACATACTATTATGATGTTATTATAACATGTTCTGAGCTATCATGATGTTAACAGAACATGTTCTGTACTATCATGATGTTAACAGAACATGTTCTATACTATCAGGATGTTAATAGAACATGTTCTGTACTACGTACTATTATGATGTTATTTTAACATGTTCTGAGCTATCATGATGTTAACAGAACATGTTCTGTACTGATACTATCATGATGTTAATTGAACATGTTCTGTACTATGTACTATCATGATGTTAATAGAACATGTTCTGTACTACATACTATCATGATGTTAATAGAACATGTTCTGTACTACATACTATCATGATGTTAATATAACATGTTCTGTACTATCATGACGTTAATAGAACATGTTCTGTACCCTCATGATGTTAATAGAACATGTTCTGTACTACGTACTATTATGATGTTAATAGAACATGTTCTGTACTATGTACTATCATGATGTTAATAGAACATGTTCTGTACTGATACTATCATGATGTTAATTGAACATGTTCTGTACTATGTACTATCATGATGTTAATAGAACATGTTCTGTACTACATACTATCATGATGTTAATAGAACATGTTCTGTACTACATACTATCATGATGTTAATATAACATGTTCTGTACTATCATGACGTTAATAGAACATGTTCTGTACCCTCATGATGTTAATAGAACATGTTCTGTACTACGTACTATTATGATGTTAATAGAACATGTTCTGTACTATCATAATGTTAATAGAACATGTTCTGTATTACGTACTATTATGATGTTAATAGAACATGTTCTGTGCTGATACTATCATGATGTTAATAGAACATGTTCTGTACAATCATTATGTTAATAGAACATGTTCTGTACTACGTACTATTATGATGTTATTATAACATGTTCTGAGCTATCATGATGTTAACAGAACATGTTCTGTACTATCAGGATGTTAATAGAACATGTTCTGTACTAATACTATCATGATGTTAATATAACATGTTCTGTACTATCATGATGTTAACAGAACATGTTCTGTACTACATTACTATTATGATGTTAATAGAACATGTTCTGTACTATCATAATGTTAATAGAACATGTTCTGTATTACGTACTATTATGATGTTAATAGAACATGTTCTGTGCTGATACTATCATGATGTTAATAGAACATGTTCTGTACAATCATGATGTTAATAAAACATGTTCTGTACTACATACTATTATGATGTTATTATAACATGTTCTGAGCTATCATGATGTTAACAGAACATGTTCTGTACTATCATGATGTTAACAGAACATGTTCTATACTATCAGGATGTTAATAGAACATGTTCTGTACTACGTACTATTATGATGTTATTTTAACATGTTCTGAGCTATCATGATGTTAACAGAACATGTTCTGTACTATCATGATGTTAACAGAACATGTTCTGTACTATCAGGATGTTAATAGAACATGTTTTGTACTACATACTATCATGATGTTAATATAACATGTTCTGTACTATCATGATGTTAACAGCACATGTTCTGTACTACGTACTATTATGATGTTAATAGAACATGTTCTGTACTATCATAATGTTAATAGAACATGTTCTGTATTACGTACTATTATGATGTTAATAGAACATGTTCTGTGCTGATACTATCATGATGTTAATAGAACATGTTCTGTACAATCATGATGTTAATAAAACATGTTCTTTACTACGTACTATTATGATGTTATTATAACATGTTCTGAGCTATCATGATGTTAACAGAACATGTTCTGTACTATCATAATGTTAATAGAACATGTTCTGTATTACGTACTATTATGATGTTAATAGAACATGTTCTGTGCTGATACTATCATGATGTTAATAGAACATGTTCTGTACAATCATTATGTTAATAGAACATGTTCTGTACTACGTACTATTATGATGTTATTATAACATGTTCTGAGCTATCATGATGTTAACAGAACATGTTCTGTACTATCAGGATGTTAATAGAACATGTTCTGTACTAATACTATCATGATGTTAATATAACATGTTCTGTACTATCATGATGTTAACAGAACATGTTCTGTACTACGTACTATTATGATGTTAATAGAACATGTTCTGTACTATCATAATGTTAATAGAACATGTTCTGTATTACGTACTATTATGATGTTAATAGAACATGTTCTGTGCTGATACTATCATGATGTTAATAGAACATGTTCTGTACAATCATGATGTTAATAAAACATGTTCTGTACTACATACTATTATGATGTTATTATAACATGTTCTGAGCTATCATGATGTTAACAGAACATGTTCTGTACTATCATGATGTTAACAGAACATGTTCTGTACTATCAGGATGTTAATAGAACATGTTCTGTACTACGTACTATTATGATGTTAATATAACATGTTCTGAGCTATCATGATGTTAACAGAACATGTTCTGTACTATCATGATGTTAACAGAACATGTTCTGTACTATCAGGATGTTAATAGAACATGTTCTGTACTGATACTGTTCTGTACTACCATGATGTTAATAGAACATGTTCTGTACTGATACTATCATGATGTTATTAGAACATATTCTGTACTACGTACTATCATGATGTTAATAGAACATGTTCTGTACTGATACTATCGTGATGTTATTAGAACATGTTCTGTACTATGTACTATCATGATGTTAATAGAACATGTTCTGTACTACGTACTATCATGATGTTAATATAACATATTCTGTACTACGTACTATCATGATGTTAATAGAACATGTTCTGTACTGATACTATCATGATGTTATTAGAACATATTCTGTACTACGTACTAACATGATGTTAATAGAACATGTTCTGTACTGATACTATCATGATGTTATTAGAACATGTTCTGTACTATGTACTATCATGATGTTAATAGAACATGTTCTGTACTACGTACTAGCATGATGTTAATAGAACATATTCTGTACTACGTACTATCATGATGTTAATAGAACATGTTCTGTACTGATACTATCATGATGTTAATAGAACATGTTCTGTACTATGTACTATCATGATGTTAATAGAACATATTCTGTACTACGTACTATCATTATGTTAATAGAACATGTTCTGTACTGATACTATCATGATGTTAATAGAATCGTGAATGAAATCCACAAAAAAGTTTAACATGATACTGAGAAAGAAAGAGAAAGAGAGAAATAGAGAGACAGAGAGGGAGAGCAAGAGAGAGAGATAGAGAGAGAGGGAGAGAGAGACTAACCATTAGTACATCCTCCATGTAGTTGGCCTAGACTCAGGGTTGTGGGATTAGAGTCATAGAGATACCTCAGGTTTCCAGCTGTGAACAGAGTAAAACTACAGCCCTAGTCACTGGGCACCCCGCAGACTCCCCCTGAATATTTCATAGGCTTAGCTTTGATATTAGGGGCCAGAATTTGGGCACATGTATGGGTGAGTCTGTGTACTTCAGCCTTGGTCCTGGTTGACCTTGGGATGTATCGCCACCACCAAGTTTCGCTGTAATTTTCAATAATTATTATACAGTTGAAGTCGTAAGTTTAAGTTTACATACACTTAGGTTGGAGTAATTAAAACTTGTTTTTCAACCACTCCACAAATTTCTTGATAACAAACCATAGTTTTGGCAAGTCGGTTAGGACATCTACTTTGTGCATGACACAAGTCATTTTTCCAACAATTGTTTACAGACAGATTATTTCACTTATAATTCACTGTATCACAATTCCAGTGGGTCAGAAGTTTACATACACTAAGTTGACTGTGCCTTTAAACAGGAAAATTCCAGAAAATGTTGTGTAGGCTTTAGAAGCTTTTGTTAGGCTAATTGACATAATTTGAGTCAATTGGAGGTGTACCTGTGGATGTATTTCAAGGCCTACCTTCAAACTCAGTGCCTCTTTGCTTGACATCATAGGAAAATCAAAAGAAATCAGCCAAGACCTCAGAAAAAAAGTTGTAGACATCCACAAGTCTGGTTCATCCTTGGGAGCAATTTCCAAACGCCTGAAGGTACCACATTCATCTGTACGAACAATCGTACGCAAGTATAATCGCCATGGGACCATGCAGCCGTCATACCGCTCAGGAAGGAGACACGTTCTGTCTCCTAGAGAGGAATGTACTTTGGTGCGAAAAGTGCAAATCAATCCCAAAACCTGAAGGTACCACATTCATCTGTACGAACAATCGTACGCAAGTATAATCGCCATGGGACCATGCAGCCGTCATACCGCTCAGGAAGTAGACACGTTCTGTCTCCTAGAGAGGAATGTACTTTGGTGCGAAAAGTGCAAATCAATCCCAGAACTACAGCAAAGGACCTTGTGAAGATGCTGGAGGAAACAGGTACAAAAGTATCTATATCCATAGTAAAACGAGTCCTATATCGACATAACCTGAAAGGCCGCTCAGCAAGGAAGAAGCCACTGCTCCAAAACCGCCATAAAAAAGCCAGACTACGGTTTGCAACTGCACATGGTGACAAAGATCGTACTTTTTGGAGAAATGTCCTGTGGTCTGATGAAACAAAAATAGAACTGTTTGGCCATAATGACCATCGTTATGTTTGGAGGAGAAAGGGGGAGGCTTGCCAGCCGAAGAACACCATCCCTACTGCGAAGCACAGGGGTGGCAGCATCATGTTGTGGGGGTGCTTTGCTGCAGGAGGGACTGGTGCACTTCACAAAATAGATGGCATCATGAGGAAGTAAAATTATGTGGATATATTGAAGCAACATCTCAAGACATCAGTCAGGAAGTTAAAGCTTGGTCGCAAATGGGTCTTCCAAATGGACAATGACCCCAAGCATACTTCCAAAGTTGTGGCAAAATGGCTTAAGGATAACAAAGTCAAGGTATTGGAGTGGCCATCACAAAGCCCTGACCTCAATTCCATAAAAAATTTGTGGCAGAACTGAAAAAGCGTGTGCAAGCAAGGAGGCCTACAAACCTGACTCAAGTTACACCAGCTCTGTCAGGAGGAATGGGTCAAAATTCACCCAACTTATTGTGGGAAGCTTGTGGAAGGCTACCCGAAACGTTTGACCCAAGTTAAACAATTTAAAGGCAATGCTACCAAATACTAATTGAGTGTATGTAAACTTCTGACCCACTGGGAATGTGATGAAATAAATAAAATCTGAAATAAATCATTCTCTCCACCATTATTATGACATTTCACATTCTTAAAATAAAGTGGTGAATCTAACTGACCTTAGACAGGGAATTTTTACTTGGATTAATTGTCAGGAATTGTGAAAAACTGAGTTTAAATGTATTTTGCTAAGGTGTATGTAAACTTCCGACTTCAACTGTATGTGTAATGTTTCTATTGCCTTATCTATGTTAAGCAGTCAAACACTTCACCTCTCTCGACCCCTCCCTCACTCTCAACCTTAATATCTCTCAAATGTATGGATACCTTTAAAAAATATATTTGGGTTTGAACATACCTTCACTAGTATTTACATTTTTCTCCCATGAACATATCCTAAAATGACCCTCTACTGTATATTATTGATGTCAGAATACTGGTAGGTCACTGGATTTCATGTGACCCCAGGGGTATGCAAGCAACCTGCACCGGCTGGTTTCAGGGACAATCTGTTATGGCAGATTTTGTACGTACTGTAGTATGCACATTTTTTGATCCGTGTGCTGTTTTTTAACATGATTCAAAACTTGATTTATAATAAACTATACTGGATTGTAATTCAAATATGGATTCTTATGACACGGAAAGAATGCTGTTTTGCCCTAACGAGTAGCATCTGCTTACTTGTTGAACACAGCCCAGTGTGTACTAAAATCAAAACGGAGACCCATCCGTGATACTTGATAAGCCAAAATCTCTTGTAAGACATTATCTACCATAATATAAGTGTAATTTGTGTGTGTGAGAGAGTGAGGGTCAGAAATAGAACAATACTTTGCACATCTTGTTCCACTCACCCATCAATTCATTCTTAAAGGCAGACGGGTAGAGAGGGACCAGTGTTTTATTAACTCATAAGCAAACCATAGGAAAAAGCAATTTCATGCTCGAGAAAACAACGCAGGAATTCAGTATTGTCCCTCCCGATTCATTGTGCTTTTCCTACAAAACAAAAGAGGAGCAGGTAAGGAAATTAATTACCTGCCTGATATGCAAATGTGTCAGCCAGCACCACAATGGGGAGGTTAACGCTGGCTAACAAACTTGGCAGCAGATCACTACGGACAGCAGAGGATTCTGGGAAGAAGCAGAGAGAAATATTATGGTGCAAAATACACCCCTAAATCTTCCACAGATGAAAACTCCAACGGAGCTAATTTATCTCTGTTTCCTAAAACATTGCTTAAGAAAACAGAGGCTAAATTATAAAGTGCTGTTAGTTTACATAGTGATAAGTTGTAAGCTGAAGTGGTTATAATGTTTGTGAGTGGGGTTTATACCGCACTGTATAATGGTGCTAATATATATGCAATATTGGGTCTATTAAATAGGTTCCATTGTGCCAGGAAAGCTCAATCAAGCGCAATTAAGTACTTGAAAGAAAAATAAATACTATTTGAAACCATGTCTAATTAGCATATATGACTGAATGCCCAAACAATACACAGACATCAATGTTGTCACTGCATCTCGACCTTCGCACATAAAGTAATCAGCTCTTTTGATCTGTGGCTCTTTTAATGTCGAACGAGCTGTTCCTTCTCCTATCCCCATTGATGTAAGTGCTTTTGTGCAGACATATTTGATGGGGGTTTGATCGTAGACAAAGCGATGCCAACCCTCTGTGACCAACTGTCTTCTCTGCTAGTCAACCTAGCTTTGATATGGGTTTGGACCTGGCTAATGATTCTGATGATTGGGTTTTTACTCTCCATGTGGAGTTCTGTCTAATTTTGTTGTAATTCTAATGTGCTTCTTATTCAGATCAACATAATCAAATTTAAGTATTCAAGTTCAACAACACTGCATTTAAGCATATACCATCAGTCTGAAGTACAATAGCCATCAACTTACATAATGTCTCAATAGAACACCAAACAACCTTACAAAAGACCCAGCCTTGGAAATGTGGAAATAACCCAAACTCAGTCTATGTTAGACTGTCTTCTTATGGTGAATATTTAAAAGAGACCCTTCTACTTTGGTGAAGTTGTTTGTTATAGCTATTCACCCCCATTTTAATCATATGTGAAATGAAAGAGAGAGAGAGGAAGCCTCACACAAAGTAATTGGCCACAGTCCTGTAATAGACATTGTTCTGCTGCATTGTGAACAAAGTCATCCAGTCATGAGAATGCATGTAGGCCAACCATCCTTCATTAGGATATCAAATAGACAGACATTACATGCTAATTATAGGGATGGGTGTTGGATTCTTTACTAGTAATCTTTGGAAATAAGAAAAGAGCTCAAATTGACTTGGCCTTTTAGTATAGCAAATTGTAATGTCATTGCGGTTTGCTCTAAAAGGAGCTTTTCCACCCGGGAGACAACTTAGTAATCATTTAGATAGCTTGTGCTTTGTTCCTCTGACCAACGGCTAAAAATAGAATTACTCTAATTGAAAATGAAAGAGAAAGGAACATTTCTGTCATTTTAACGTTGACATTTGAAATGACTTGGCAGATTGCTGCAGATTGCTTCAGCATTTAGAAATACATCCCTTGTAATTTTCACCATCTACTACCAAGAGGTTTGTTTGGTAAAGAGAATTGTGAGACTAACTAGTCAAACTGAATGATCTGGCTGCTACTTTACAACAAATACTATGAGTAGTAGAGGAGAGGCTGTTTTTCAGCCCCAGAATCACCCGACCTCAACCCAACGTAACAAAATGTGGAAAAAGTCAAGGGGTCTGAACACTTTCCGAATGCACTGTACATATATTATGATACATGAGTTTTCCGTATGGGTCAATAGAACTAATGATCAGAAATCAACAACAAACAAATGTGTAAATGCAGCCTTGTTTCATGTAAATTATCATGCCGATCTTGACTCTGAGCTTGACAAACGTACATCTTAGTAATAACTACAATATTTACTGGCTAAAATCCATATAAAAAAATGTGCAAGCTAAAATCAACTAGCATGCATTCGTGTGGCACAGGATCAATGTCAATTTGTCCAGATTTGAGCCTCTTAGATATGCCTTTCACATACAATACCAACAGGATCCACATCAGCAAATGTCTAATGGATCTTGATAAGTCTAAGTAGCTAGCTGCCATGGGGATGGTTGATATATATGTAACAGGAAATGTTTTAGAAATGTTTTCTCTGTAATGGAATGAACAATCACCAAAGAGGAATGAGATCATTGTGCCAGTTGGTGAACTCTGACACTGTTAATGAAGAAATGTGATTTCCCACAGTTAGCCCATATCCATCACTGCCTCTATGGAAAACTAGCTTTCATATTGTAGATGGAGCAGCTCACTGGTTGCCAGAAAATTCATATTTCCCACTTTATTTCCTCATATTTCTTCCTGTTATATACAGTAGCTATTTTTCATCTTCCCTCTTTGTCAATAAAAAGAAAATCTACCTCTTTGAATTGATGCTGAGGGAAGCTTTCCAGCACGATCTACAATGTTGACACACACTCCCTGTGCTGGTGGACTGTTGACCTTGCTAGGCAATCAGAGTGCATACTCTCCCCTGTTCACAACACTAGGGATGTCGTTTCCTCTGTGGGCTAGCTAAAGCTATCATCTGAGAGAGTATGAATGACCAAGTTCTGTAATACCTCTCTCCTAGCCAGCTGGCTGTAATTGGGGTGAGGTGTTCCAGGGAGCACTCTGCTGCTGCACTTCCAGTCCTTGTCTACAACATCTCCATTCAGATTAAAACAGCAGCCTGCCTGATGGTCATGGATGTAATGCTGCTGTAGCAGGATGGAGGGCGTTCTCAAAGATTTTTCAATTTGAGAATACACAGAGATGGTAAAAATATAATACATTCTAAATCAATTGTTTTTATTAACCACTAAGATGCCATGAAAAAGCTAGAATGGCATTTATAGCAGCCTAAAGGTACCGTAGATAAATGGTAGTTGCTTCCCTGTCTTCTCTCTCTGGCGGTGGCGCAAATTATGAATAAAAGGCTGTGCATGGTCAATACGATTTCTGAAGTGGCCATACAGCATTTATTGCGATGCAGCCTCCTCAGACGCAGCCTCCGCAGATGTCAGGGCTTTCGTTCTTGCGCTTAGTGGAGCAGATGAGAGCTATTGTGAAGGAAGTTAGTTTGTGTTAATACAGGATTTATCGCCCCCACCTACCGTTAACCAATCATGTCAATGCGGAGCTACAGAGACCTTCGCATTGTTACAAAATTTGAGAGGTGCATGGCGATGCAGTACAGAGCTCGATTTGGCCTCTGCATGCATCCAGAGGCCCCGAAATTGCGTCACACCCTCCATACGAAGCCTCCGACCACAGTTATCTGAAGCTGAAAACTCGACAGAACGTGTCACTAGGCAGGATATATGCTTTGATTGAAACAAAATAGGCCTACATGAAACGCTTATAATTTGTGAAAACCATCTGCTTTAATTCGCTTACGATACAGTTATTCAAGAAGATCTGAATGCATGAAACTGATTGAGATGAAATGATTGCCATGCAGTTTGGACATTTCACGGGTAAAACAGGAAGAATTATCATTCACTATTGACCGTGATGACGGACTATTTTGAAATTAGGCATGCCTAACTTGGTGTTTGAGGGTATTGAGAATATAAAATGTTTTCGAGACAATATGTGTAGGCATAGGCAGCTCTTGGAATTGGAAGAAGCTTTTTTTTTATTATTATTATTAGGGGTGGATCAGCTTAATATTGCGGCTAGATTGTTGCTTCCATCAATGTAATTATCTGCATCATTTCCAATCCCCCATATCTTTTTGGGGTAAATATATATATATCCATATACATACATATATGCATACATATACACATATATACAGTGAGGGAAAAAAGTATTTGATCCCCTGCTGATTTTGTATGTTTGCCCACTGACAAAGAAATGATCAGTCTATAATTTTAATGGTAGGTTTATTTGAACAGTGAGAGACAGAATACCATCAAAAAAATCCAGAAAAACGCATGTGAAAAATGTTATAAATTGATTTGCATTTTAATATACATTTTACAGACCCCATATGTTTTACTCTGATAATCTTGTTATTAGTCCCACCCTTCAGCTCCATTCAACCCCTCCCATCTATCTCTTAACACCATCCATTTTGGATTTCTATTCGCCATATATTTTTCAACTGTGCTGTGATGCTTCACAAAAGTACCGAACCTTTTTATTCCCATCGCTTCTACAGATTGTAAATTAAAAATACATTTTTTTGCTAAAATAATTATTATATTATTGATTGATTGACTATGGCTTTTCAAATCACCCAGTATTGCTATCTGCAACGTTAGTTCTAGGCAAATGTTGCAGTTCTTCAGCCATTCCTGGACCTGTGACCAAAAACGAGCTACATATGGACAATACCAAAATAAATGATCTAATGACTCTGCCTCCTCACAACAAAATATGCAGGATGCTTTTTATTGATATTCTACAATGATATTCAATAGGCTACATCTGTCCGTACAAACTTTGATTGAGAAATGATTACCTCACCTAAAGCTCCCGCACCTAAGGCTCTGGTTTGTCCTTCCCTCTCATCATCTTATGAATATAACAACAACTTACTGCACCAATGGCAGAACTCAAGAGAAACTCAATACATCTGCATTTAGTTAGCAGGTGATACAATAATACAGTACTAGGAGCAGATAAAAAATATCTTGCCTCTGACATTTTTAGGAGACTAAAGCACCAGTACACTTTTGTGTACAAAGCATTGATAGGACAACTCCCTTTGTATCTCTGTTCCTTACTGACCAGATCATTCACTCAATACCGTCTTCCTTCACAGTCGCTGCTATCCTTGTTTGTTCCTAAGGCTAGAACTGAGATGGGGGAAAAAATATTCTTCCCATAATGCCCCTTCATCCTGGAACACGCCTCAAAAGACATTAAAGTTAGTGTCCTCATCTGTTTTTAAGACCCTGATTGACGACACTGTTTGTGATAGCTGTAGTTTTTGCTATCACGTTTGAAGGTAAGACCGAGGTGCAGACAGTCGAAGTAACAAAAGTGTATTAATTCGAACACGGGAAGGCTCAGGGTCAGGTCAGGCAGAGGTCGGTATTTCACAGTCGTAGGGCAAAGGTACCGGACGGCAGGGAGGCTCAGGGTCAGGGCAGGCAAAGGTCGGTAATCCAGAGTAGTGGGGTAAAGGTACCGGATGGCAGGCAGGCTCAGGGCAGGCAGAAAGGAAAAAAACGGAAAACTAGAAAATTGGAAAATAGACAAGGCAGGAGCAAGGGGAAAAACACTGCTAGTAACAAAACAAACTTGCACAGACAGACAGAAAACACAGGTATAAGTACACAGGGGATAATGGGTAAGATGGGTGACACCTGGAGGGGGTGGATACAAACACAAGGACAGGTGAAACAGAACGGGGGCGTGCCAGCGCTGGAACTCAGAGATGAGGCCTGGGTCCAGGATGTCCCTAGCGGAGACCCAGGCCACAACTCTCTCCTCCGGGCCACAACCCTCCCCTGCCCCGAGGTCGAAACTTCAGGAGACGTCTCACCATGCACGCCGGTCGGCCATCGATGAGACAGGGGAGAGG
This sequence comes from Brachymystax lenok tsinlingensis, assembly GCA_030435695.1. Classification (NCBI taxonomy): domain Eukaryota; kingdom Metazoa; phylum Chordata; class Actinopteri; order Salmoniformes; family Salmonidae; genus Brachymystax; species Brachymystax lenok. The sequence continues at coordinate 11,792,076 of CM059782.1, read as the reverse complement.
GGTGGGCCTGGAAACAGGAGACAAGGGCCAGTCAGACATAGTTTTAACTCTAGACAGAGAAGAGGTAGGAAAAGTACGGTGGGTGCGGGGAAAAAGAGGACGAACAGCAGAGGGGCTAATGATCTAGGAGCTGGGGAAAAGGTCTCGGCTTCCGGGGGTGTAGCCGTAGCACTATAGCGGTGTGCCAGCGCCTCAGGCTTGACCTTCTTGGAAACCGGTCGGAGCTGTGGAAGCGAAGTGGCCCAGGCCTTACTGAACCCCTCCCGGAGGTCCTGGTACTGTGCGGAGCTGGCGGAGAGGTCCAGGACAATTTCCAAGCCCCCCGGAAGATGTCCCGGGGCAGGCAGAGCTGACTTCAGGCAATGAGTGTGGCAGGACGGGCTCCAGCCCACGTTTGCACCAGTAAGCCAGTCAGTGGAGGGATTGTGTCGCTGGAGCCAAGAGAATCCCAATACCACGGGAACTTGCGGAAACTCAACCTGCAGGAATTGGATCGTCTCGCTGTGGTTCCCCGACACTCTTGAGTTGACGGGGGTGGTCTGGTGGGTAACCTGGCCTATAGAGTGCCCGTCCAGTGCTCTAATACCCATGGGAATGAAGAGGGGTTGAGTGGGGATGCCCAGCTCGGACGGCAGGGTAACGTCCATGAGCCTCACATCGGCCCTGAGTCAATGAGTACCTGGAGAGACTTGGATTGGTCGCCCAACCGCAGGATGGCACGGAGAGGGGGGCGAGCCAAAGGAGATGAAAAATCTTTAAGGCCCACCAGAGTACTCACTCCAACAAATGAGCTAGGTCTCTTGAAGGGACAGGTAGACACATAATGACCGGCTGTACCGCAATACAGACAACTCTGGGTCTCAAGTCTGCGTACACGTTCGGCTAGACAACCTAGCCCTGCCTAGCTGCATGGGCTCGGGAAGAGGTGAATCGGCAGTCTCCGGAAGCCCTTGGAGGGACTCGGGTAAGCTCGGATCCTCTCGGGGACGCAGACATCGGGGACTTCCCGGAGTTCGTCAGATGCAAGGTGTGATCCCTGAGTGAGCGATTGGGACCGCAATCGGACCTCTTCTCCCTCCTACGTTCCCATAGCCAACCATCGATCCGGATGGTTAAAGCGATGAGTGAGTCGAGATCCGTCGGTTGTTCTCGGGCTGCCAGCTCATCCCTTACCTCCTCCCATATTTCGTGCAGGAATGTGTCGAACAGGGCTTCCAGGTTCCAGGTACCCTCCGCTGCCAGCGTGCGGAACTCCACCGCATAGTCTGCCACACTGAGGGTGTCCTCCCGAAGCTGGAGTAACTTCCGAGCAGCCTCTCTCCCGGACACCGGAGCCTCAAAAACTTTTCTCACCTCCGCCACGAATACCTCCAGACTGAGGCATATGGCAGATTGTTGCTCCTACACCGTCGTGGCCCAGGCGAGTGCCCTCCCAGAAATCAGCGTAATAATGTACGCTATCTTTGAGCGGTCCGAGGGGAACGAAGAAGGCTGCAGCTCGAAAACGAGGGAGCACTGGGAGAGAAAGGCCCGGCAGGTTCTGGAATCTCCATCGTAGCGCTCCGGGGGAAGTAAGCAGGGTTCCCGGGAAACCGGAGTGACGGCGCTGCTACCAGCCGTGTTACTGAGGGGCTGGGAGGTTACCGTAGTGGTCGGCTGCCTGGTAGGTAACCCACGGAATTTCTCCCGCAATGCATCCAATGTTAGGTTGTGACGTTCGGCCATGTCCCGGAACCCTTCCATCAGACCTTGAAGCAACTTCTCGTGTCTACTAATGATGGCTCCTTGGGTGGAGATGGCATTACGGAGCTGGTCAAAGTCTGCTGGGTCAGTCATGGCGAGTTCGTACTATCACGTTTGAAGGTAAGACGCAGGTGCAGACCATGTCGAAGTATCAAAAGTTTATTAATTCGAACACGGGCAGGCTCAGGGTCAGGGCAGGCAGAAAGGACAAAACCGGGAAAACAGACAAGGCAGGAGCAAGGGGGAAAACACTGGTAGGTTTAAGGAACAAAATGAACTCGCACAGGTATAAGTACCCAGGGGATAAATGGGGAAGATGGGCAACACCTGGAGGGGGGTGGAGACAAGCACAAGTACAGATGAAAGAGATCAGGGCGTGACAGTTTCTGATCTTCAAATGTATCTGTAACTTCTGACACATGTGTGTTGACACTGTCTTTTGTGTGTATGTTGTATTTTTATGTAATATTTTATGTAAACGCTTCTATTTCCCTGTTTTGCCTTCCTGCCAGGTCGCCCTCCCAAAATAGGTTTTTAACCTCAATTGGTCTTACTGTCACGACTCCGGCCGAAGGCGGCTCCCCTCCTTGTTCGGGCAGCGTTCCGCGGTCGACATCACCGGCTTTCTAGCCATCGCCGCTCCATTTTTCATTTATCCATTTGTTTTGTCTTGTTCCCTGCACATCTGGTTTTCATTCCCCAATCAATCTACATGTATTTATTCCTCTGTTCCCCCTCATAACTTTGTGTAAGATTATTTGTGTGTTACGTGTTTTGACGCACTAGGCTAGAGTTTGGAATTTTCAGTGTGTTTTCACAAAGCTTATTTGTATGGTTATACATTTATGTTGTTTGACATTCTTGTGCAATGTTACACTTTGCCTTGTTGGCTGGAGGAGGTTTTGACTCAGCTGTGTTCTTCTGTATATATCTCCTGCCGTAATAAAGTGTGTGCCTGTTCACAATTCTCTGCTCTCCTGCACCTGACTTCACCCCCAGTACGCACACGCCTGACACTTACCTGGTTGAATAAAGGTTAAACACAAAAAACTATAGCACTACACCACTGCTGATGGTTGCTCGTCATTGTAGACTACTACTTTAATTTAACAAACTTAACTTTATCATTTAATTCCATTTTGCATCAATTAGAGATCTATTACGTTACTTGCTACACATGGAGCCACTGACTGTCGACAGTGCCACTTTGATTAGCCGACAATAACAACATTGCAGCACAGAGAATGCAGATGAGAATGTTAATAAGCCATTGCCTCTAAACACTGCTGGATAAAAATGTCCCGAATTGAGCCCGTAGGAGTCGTTTTGTGACAGCGTTGTGACAGAGGGGAGGAAACTCCATCTCTGTGACCTTGAGCATTTGGATCTATACACCCATAGCCCCCTCTCACAAAGAATGTCACACCTCCCTGTGGAACCCTGGGATACACACCTCGGAGGCTCTAGGAAGCCTGTGATAAGGACTGAGACAGTAGGGTCACAATGTGAACTGTCTGTCTTGTCTGTCTGAGGTGGATAGAATATTAACCACTATCTAAATGACCCATCACTGTCTACTGCTGGATCAGTTTCCCAAGGAGGGTTTTGTATATTTTAAGGCAAAGGAGCGGGCTCAGGTGGAATTCAATCTCTTATTTGTGGTCTCGAAGGGTTCTCTCTCTCTCTGTGTGTGTGTGTGTGTGTGTGTGTGTGTGTGTGTGTGTGTGTGTGTGTGTGTGTGTGTGTGTGTGTGTGTGTGTGTGTGTGTGTGTGTGTGTGCGTGTGTGTGTGTGTGTGTGTGCGTGCGTGCATGTCTGCATGTGTAACAAGTGCACAGTCAAGATAAAACAATTCTCCATAGAATGATGATTTCACATGAATGACATAAAGCATATCAGTACTCAAATCTGGGAATGCAGTCCCAATATCACGCCAAGCCCGTTTGTACTATGCATATAGGCCTTGTTCGTTTTTTGGAAATATTGTACACATCAATACAGTACAACAACATACAGAATTAAAGTATATAAATCCATTCAAGCATAAAGTGCATTAATGGAAATCTAGGACAGGAATATTGACGTTTTACCAACGTTATCATCAATGGAATAAGACATAATACACAATGAATCTGTCGTAAATTGATTTTCTTCCATTCAGAGGACCACAGACATTAAGATAAGACTATCATTATCAATAACAACTACCATTGTGAAGAAAAAATACACCAGTATTTTTCTATATGTAAATGATAATCTACATAATGTTGATTATACAGTGTATATAGCAAGTTCATATAAAATGATAAAATAATATATGTCCAGGTAGAAGTCTATAACACCTACAATACAGAAATAAGCAGAGCGCTGCTCCACCAATCTCTTCGTCCTTGACCTTTCCACGACAAGGGAGTGTGACCTGCTGCTGACTACTACCGGGAGTCCTTCACTGCTCATTCATTCCAAAAACGGGTCGTTTCCTAATCGGTCCTGAGCCCTCGAGGCTGGCGAGCCTCAACAATACTTTAGCAACACGACACGTCTGAACATTTCTATTGAGGGAGATTGTCAGTCAAGTTTAGTGAATTAATGATGGAAAGAGGTTGAGAATTTGATACTCCCCCATCCGCGCGCTGCTAGAACAGGGATGCGGCTAGAGATGCGGAAATCTTATCACGCAGGAAATATGTGATCTAATGTAACTGAGCATGACAGGGACTGACAGCCGCACCGGACAGAGGGAGAGAGAGAGAGAAAGAGAGAGAGAGAAAGAGAGAGCAATTATACAGTAGCCAACATTCAGAAAGAGTACAAGTGTCATAAAAGGACAGTGTGAACAGTGATGACTAAACGGTGCAAAGGAAGACAAATCTGAATCCCGTTCACCGTTCAGCTCTCCTCACCGTGAAATGGATCTGATCCCTTCAACATGGTCTCTAGTATTGACCATAAGCCAGCCAAGGTAACACTGAAAACAATGGCCTCAAGCATTGGTCTCAAGCATCTTAAGAATTACACAATTAAAGTTACTCCCTTACAGAACTCCCTCCTCCCAATACAAGTAACTCCCTCCCTCCAAAACAGCTAACCACCTCCTCCTAATACAGCTAAATCACTCCTCCTAATAAAACTAACTCCCTCCTCCCAATACAGCTAACCTCCCCCTCCCAGAACAACTAACCTCCTCCTCCAAATACAAGTAACTCCCTCCCTCCAAAACAGCTAACCACCTCCTCCTAATACAGCTAACTCACTCCTCCTAATACAACTAACTCCCTCCATCCAATACAGCTAACTCCCTCCATCCAATACAGCTAACTCCCCCCTCCCAGAACAACTAACCTCCTCCTCCAAATACAACAAACTCCCTCCTCCCAATACAACTAACTCCCTCAATACAACCGCCTGGTCTCAACATGCATTTGATCTCCTACGATGAGAGAACCTGAAAAGTCAAAAATGTCTAAATGGAGTGTGGGCGAAGGGGCAGTAACAGGACGTTTGCAAATTAGATATACAAGAGGTTGTGTCAGTGTGCTGAGAAGAGGATATTCATACAAATGGCCTGTGAAGATACTGTATGACTTGGATGATATAATGTCACTGCTTCAGCCCTGGAATCACATGTTGCTATAAATCTAACATGCCACATGCCTAGCAAAATTCCTTCATCCCGAGATTCTTACAGTTTCTTCCCCCTCCTCCTCATTATAAGGCAGAAAAGTGGAAATTAAAAATGGCCTTTCATGGTGATATATCACAGGACACAGGGAGTGTGCCAGGAGAACTGTCAAGGCTGTCAAGGAGAGAAGCCACACAGTGGGTTGATAGTAAATGTGGTCCTATGTAGAATATACAGTGCATTTGGAAAGTATTCAGACCCCTGGACTTTTTCCACATTTTGTTACATTACAGCCTTATTCTGAAATGGTTTAAAAACATGTTTTCCTCATCAATCTACACGCAATACCCCATAATGACAAAGCAAAAACAGGTTTTTAGACATTTTTGCAAATGTATGAAAAAAAAACAACTGAAATACCTTATTTACACATGTATTCAGACCCTTTGTTATGAGACTTGAAATGGAGCTCAGGTGCATCCTGTTTCCATTGATCATCCTTGAGATGTTTCTACAACTTGATTGTGGTAAATTCAATTGATTGGACATGATTTAGGAAGGCACACACCTGTCTATATAAGGTCCCACAGTTGACAGTGCACGTCAGAGCCAAAACAAAGCCATGAGGTCTAAGGTACTGTCTGTAGAGCTCCGAGACAGGATTGTGTCGAGGCACAGATCTGGGGAAGGGTACTACAACATTTCTGCAGCATTGAAGGTCCCCAAGAACACAGTGGTCTTCATCATTATTAAATGGAAGAAGTTTGGAACCACCAAGACTCTTCCTAGATCTGGCCGCCTGGCCAAACGGAGAAATCGGGGGAGAAGGGCCTTGGTCAAGGAAGTGACCAAGAACCCAATGCTCACTCTGACAGAGCTCCAGAGTTCCTCTGTGGAGAAGGGATAACCTTCCAGAAGGACAAACATCTCTGCAGCACTCCACCAATCAGGCCTTTATAGTAGAGTGGCCAGGCGGAAGCAACTACTCAGTAAAAGGCACATGACAGCCCGTTTGGAGTTTGCCAAAAGGCCCCTAAAGGACTCTCAGACCATGAGAAACAAGATTCTTTGGTCTGATGAAACCAAGATTGAACTCTTTGGCCTGAATACCAAGTGTCACACCTGGAGGAAACCAGGCACCATCCCTACGGTGAAATATGGTGGTGGCAGCATTATGCTGTGGGGATGTTTTTCAGCAGCAGGGACTGGGAGACTAGTCAGGATCAAGGAAAGATTAACAGAGCAAAGTACAGAGAGATCCTTGATGAAAACCTGCTCCAGAGTGCTCAGGACCTCAGACTGGGGGGAAGGTTCACCTTCCAACAGGACAACAACCCTAAGCACACAGCCAAGACAAAGCAGGAGTGGCTATGGGACAAGTCTCTGAATGTCCTTGAGTGGCCCAGCTAGAGCCTGGACTTGAACCCGATCTAACATCTCTGGAGAGACCTGAAAATAGCTGTGCCGCGACGCTCCCCATCCTACCTGACAGAGCTTGAGAGGCTCTTCAGAGAAGAATGGGAGAAACTCCCCAAATACTGGTGTGCCAAGCTTGCAGCGTCATACCCAAGAAGACTCAAGGCTGTAATCGCTGAATTGCTTCCAAAGGTGCTTCAACAAAGTACTGATAAAGTGTCTGAATACTTATGTAATTTTTTTATAAAAAAAAATATATATAGATTAGCAAACATTTGTTGAAACCTGTTTTTGCTTTGTCATTATGAGGTATTGTGTGTATATTGATGAGGGAAAAAAACGATTTAATACATTTTAGAATATGGCTGTAACGTAACTACAAAGGCTCTGAATACTTTCCAAATGCACTGTATGTTCTGTACTGCTAGGTCCTATAAAAAAGTTAGTGCTGGCTTATCAGTTCAATATTCGGTACTAAAAACATTTACTTGGATCTACTTCAATTTTGGACACAGTTCCACATAGTGGAAACAGATTATTGTTTTAGATGACATTACCTTCTTACTTAAATCACTGGTGTTACCCAAACCATAGAATTGAGTAATAATATTTGGAAATTGTCAAAAATGTCTCTTATTCAATTAGTCCTAACTCTGTCCAAAATGTCCCACTGTGTCCCTTAAAGCCTGTTTGAGTTCAGTGAGTACCACTTATTTTCACTGCCAGCTTATCTATTTGTCCACAGGAAGCTTATCTCTAACCCAAACACCAGATGGCGGCCTCTAATTTAATATCAGTCCCACTGTAGATGAAGTGCTCTGTCACGGCCTGATCTGTTTTTTTCTGAACGGTGAACGGGATTCAGATTTGTCTTGGATCTCTTTTTCTCATCCTGGTTTTTGACCCTTGCCTGTCCTGAACCTGTACCCGCCTGCCTGACCACTCTGCCTGTCCCTGAGTCTGCCTGCCGTCCTGTACCTTTGCTCCTACTCTGGATTATCGACCCCTGCTTGCCTTGACCTGTCATTTTCCTGCCCCGTTGTTACAATAAACATTGTTACTTCACACAGTTTGCACTTGGGTCTTACCTTGATACCTGATATTAACAAGTCTCTACATGTTCAACATGCATTGGTTCTATTTAACAGGGCATGGGTTTTGTTTCAAAATGTATTACCGGGGTGGAAGAAATCTCAGAAGTGTTTATAGTTTTAGTGGTTAGGGGTAAGTCAAGTCCTGTAACCTTTACCAAAAGTGAATATGCACCCATCTTTGTCTGAGACCTCTGTTTCCCAGACCCTTTAGACAGTCATACAATGTTTTAACACTATCTTTATCAAATGATCCACAAAAGGACCACTCTGAACATTTTTCAGAATACTTTTTATACCACTTGTGGACAAAGTATGTCTGTCAACATGTGGGTATGCAAGTTGCATATTTATTTTATTTTTTTCATTGTTACTTTTTCAAATCTCTAGTAACACATTATACATTCATACAGCATATTTGGTAATAGTACTCTCTCCTTTCATATCTTCACATACAGAAACCCTATACATTATAAATCAACTTAGGTATTTACATCCACACCAGTAACATCCACACCACCAGCAATGATCACAGCACTGCCAGCCCGAGAGGTACACATATCATGTTCTCGAGGAAATCAAAGTAGTCCCAGACTGCAGTGGTCCCAGACTGCAGTGGTCCCAGACTGCAGTGGTCCCAGACCGCAGTGGTCCCAGACCACAGTTGTACCAGACTACAGTGGTCCCAGACCACATAGACAATTCCCAGAAATGCCTATAGACAACTGTCAGTGGGGCTTCTCTGAACAGCCCTTACCCATCTCAGCTGTTACCCTCTCAAACTTTTCAATGGCTTCTCCTGTCCGTGCTCTCTATATGTAGATCGGCGGGCAATGGTGAACTCACACAGAACTGGTTGGGGTATTCATTCAGACACGCACTTCTTTCACATCACACAGAATCCCTATGTAACGTTATAAATCTTAGGTATTCACATCCACACCACTCCATGTGTATCTATGTTCTCTAGCCTCCCAGAGACTTGCGCTACTTCCTGTACATAAAAAACAACACTCCATGCTCAATAACACCTCGTGCTATTACTAGTAGTCCCAGACTACGATGGGCGGTGGTGGACGGAACCCCTAGATAGCGTTATATATCGAAACGCATTATCCAAACACACTCAGTAGTCCCAGACTACAGCGGTCCCAGACCACATAGACAATTCCCAGAAAAGCCTAGAGATTATCACACTCACACAACTCTCACATCCACATTCACTTAGTACTATTACCAAACACATTACTGTAAGTAGTCCCAGACTACAGTGGTCCCAGACCACACTGGTCCCAGACCACATAAACAATTCCCAGAAATGCATATACACAGCCGTCGGTGGGGCTTCTCTACCCTGACTCAGTATTCCCAGACTACTTTAGCCTCCCAAAGACTATGGTATCTTTTTAGTGGTCCCAGACCACATAGACGTCATTTCATTTTTATGTTTATTTGTATTTATTATTATTATATATATTTTTTTCATACAAATACATTTTATTGTACTTACTGAAATCAGTTACAGTGTCCCTCAATGGTTTGTGGATGATGTGTCTCCTCCTGGGCAGCTCACAGTAAGGGTCTGGGTGGGTCCTCGTCGCCTCGCGGGAATTTTCTCACACTTCAAAAATGTGTCAAAAAAGTGAGCATTTCTCCTTTGCCAAGATAACCAATCCACCTGACAGGTGTGGCATATCAAGAAGCTGATTAAACAGCATGATCATTACCCTGATGAAGACAGCTTGTCTGTCGAAACGTTGGTTATAAAACTATTGGATCTGAGCTCCTAGAGTGTGAAGCTCTCTTTTTCTTTTTCAAGTGTTCTACTCTGCTAGACAGCAACTCGCCTGAACAGGTGTGCATTTCCTTCGCTTCCAGATTGAACATTACACAGATGCTGGAATGACTGCTGGAATGTCCACCAGAGCTGTTGACAGATAATTTAATGTTAATTTCTCTACCATAAACCACCTCCAAATTCGTTTTAGAGAATTAGGCAGTACATCCTACCGGCCTCGCAACTGCTGACCACGTGTAACTACGCCAGCCCAGGACCTCCACGTCCAGCTTCTTCACCTGCGGGATGGTCTGATACGAGCCACCCGGACAGCTGATGAAACTGTGGGTTTGCACAACCAAAGAATTTCTACACACACTGCCAGAAACTGTCTTGCACGCACAGAGCGAGCAGTATGGCTGGAGGCATTGTCATGCTGGAGGGTCATGTCAGGATGAGCCTGCAGGAAAGGTACCACATGAGGGAGGAGGATGTCTTCCCTGTAACGCACAGCGTTGAGATTGCCTGCAATGACAACAAGCTCAGTCCGATGATGCTGTGACACACCGCCCCAGACCATGATGGACCCTCTACCTCCAAATCGATCCCGCTCCAGAGTACAGGCCTCGGTGTAACGGTGTAATGCTCATTCCTTCGACGATAAACGTGAATCCGACCATCACCCCTGGTGAGACAAAACAGCAACTCGTCAGTGAAGAGCACTTTTTGCCAGTCCTGTCTGGTCCAGCGATGGTGGGTTTGTGCCCATAGGCGACATTGTTTTCATTACTGTGACCTTAATTGCCTACCGTCTGTAAGCTTATAGTGTCTTAACGACCGTTCCACAGGTGCATGTTCATTAATTGAACAAGCATGGGAAACAGTGTTTAAACCCTTTACAATGAAGATCTGTGGGGTTATTTGGATATTTACGAATTATCTTTGACAGACAGGGTCCTGAAAAAGGGAGTTCACAGTTTATGAACTGTGACTTAGTAAAGTCTTTGAAATTGTTGCATGTTGTGTTTATATTTTTGTTCAGTGTAATTTGTAAAAAAAAACATAATTCCAATTTGACATTATGGGGTATTGTGTGTACGCAGTGACAAAAATTCGCAATGTAATCCATTTTAAATGCAGGCTGTAACAGAACAAAATGTGGAAAAGTCAAGGGGGAGTGAATACTTTTTGAAGGCACTGTACATATGGGGCGGTTTCCCAGACACTGATTAAGACTAATCATAGACTAAATTGGAGATTTAAGCTGGACTAACTGAAATAGAATTTCTCAGACATGGTTTAAAATAGTCTCAGACTTTCCCTAGTCCTGAATTACAAAGTCTGATTTCCAGAAGTCTGATTAGAACTAGTCTAGATTTAAGTAAAGGCTTAAACTAAACCTGGCCAGAGGCAGGTTTAACTTCAGATTAATTGATGTTGGCCTCCAGATTGACTTTAGCAATAGAGGAAAATGGATTACCTGGACTATTTTAATGATGATGAAAGAGCTCTATTTAGACCAGACAGAAGGGTGGTTATGGACAGGAGCAACCCACTGAATGATTTTGATGAAATCAACTTTCGGGACCGTTTTCGCATGTACAAAGCAACTGCAGCAGACATAATTAGTCTGCTTGAGACAAGGCTTTTATCTGATTCTTTTAGGGGAATGCCTATCCCTCCTTCGCTACAAGTACTGATCACCTTAAGGTTTTTGGCATGTGGAACCTTCCATCGTGAAACAGGCGATTTGTGTGGGGTAAGTGAACCAACTGTGTGCAAAATAGTCCACAAAGTGTGCAAAGCTATATGTGAACTGAAGGACGACTACATCAAGTTTCCTGATGCTGCTGGCCAAGCCAACTACAAGGTGGAGTTCTTTGAATATGGAAACTTCCTGGAGTCATTGGCTGTATTGATGGATGTCATATTCCAATAAAGTGTCCCTCTACTGCAGATTCTGAGGAGTACAGAAATCGTAAAAACTGGTTCTCAATAAATGTACAAAGTGTGTGCACTCCCACTATGCAGTTCTCCAACATTGTTGCACGTTGGAAAGGTGCAACTCATGACTCAAGAATTTTCCAGAACTCCTGTCTGTACGCTCAGTTTGAAGGTGGTCAACATAGTGGAATCATACTTGGTGACAGTGGGTATGCACAGACCAACTTCTTGTTCACTCCTTACCTTCATGCAGTCACACCTGAGCAGCAGCGGTACAACCAAGCTCATATCCGTACCAGAGGTACAGTGGAGCGCATGTTTGGTGTATGGAAGAGTCGTTTCCAGTGTCTCAGAAACACATTGCGCTTTGAACCAAGAAGATGCTGTATTGTCATAATTGCAACAGCAGTGCTTCACAATTACCTCAAACAGCATGGCTGCCCAGATCCTCAAATGGAACATAGGGATGAACCAGATCTTCCCATGGTTGAGCCAGACAATGACAGGTATGGACTGGCGTGCAGAGATGCTTAGCCTAGTCCTCATTTATTTTAAACTCTGTCTGGGAAACCGCCCCATAGAGTGGGATATAAAGTTGCTAAGATACTGTGTCAATGTCATGTATTCTCAACACATACTTTGGTCTAGTATCACAGTCAATTACATGATATCCATAGCAGTTTGTTAATAAGAACTACATTTATACAGGAGAGACCACAAGCTTGGTTTGTTTCTTATGCAATATACTCACTCATACATTTTAATGTTTTGTCGCTTATCATGATTTTTGAACCTACTTTGAAGTTGCATCAGTATTGTACTTAGTTGAGGGTCATGAACAAAGTTGTCCATTGATAAAGATAGCAGTTTGTTAATAAGACAGAGTCAAATTGTTGCTGACCACTTTATCTGAAAGTACAAAAGATTTGTGGATCAAGAAAATGCTTTTTCCAATCCTCCCAGCTTGCTGTACATGGCGACCATTCCCCTGGGAGAGAAAAAGGATTATGGCATATTCATTCCTCAGTATTTTAGCCTCTTTGTATTTGGCCTGATATCTTTGTACTGGAGATGTTCATTCTCTAGTCCTAATGTATTCCAAATCCCTCAGGCATGAAATTGTTCTTGGTTTTGTTGTTACTCCTGTTATGTGAGAGCTTGGCTTCACTGAGCAATTAAGGGAGAGGGAGGCTGTGTGGTCATGTGTATTTTCAGTCTGTGGGCTGTCCAGCTGGCCCGCTTCTAATGGTTTTTCTGATGTTTCCCGTCATCCATCAAGGAATAAACAACAAACATCCACAAATTGACCATAGAGGGTTAAATACACAGCATAGAGGGTTAAATACACAGCATAAAGGGTTAAATACACAGTATAAAGTGTTAAATACACAGTATAAAGGGTTAAGTACACAGTATATACAGTTAAATACACAGTATAAAGGTTAAAAACACAGTATAGAGGTTTAAATACACAGTATAAATTGTTAACTTCTTAGGGAGCGGTGGGGCGCTAGCTCTGCTTCTTGGCAATATCACAGCGTTGTCAGATTTCAAAAAGGCTTTACGGCGAAAGCACCACATTTGATTGTTTGAGGATAGCACCCCACATATTTTTCCCATTACCATAAATTCATAAGCCATCACGGTTCACACATAACACATTTCACAGCGAAAACAAATCAATTACCTTCTGCTGAAGACTTCTCAAGTGTCCAACGAAGACAATCCTGTCAGGACCCGGTCACGAACTCAGGTCTCCAGTGTGAGAACCAGTCACAACAAACTGAGCCACTAGTAGTTGGCAGAACCCAAAGGATGAGGCAGACACAGCCGTAATAGAGACAGTGTTTTATCCACCAAGACAAAAAGGTAATTCCACAAGGAAAGAAGGAATAGCAAAAATAGTCTCAAAAGAATAATCCAAAAATAGGAGCGTAGACTCGGGACAACGCGTCCGGTTTGAGATTCTTCGACCCGGGCCGATAGGTGAGGATAAACTGAAATCGATTGAAAAAAAGAGACCATCGAGCTTGTCTGGAGTTCAACCGCTTCGCCTACTGGATATACTCCAGATTTTTGTGGTCCGTAAGCACTTGAAACGGTTGAGAAGCCCCCTCGAGCCAGTGTCTCCATTCCTCCAATGCCATCTTAACCGCTAGGAGTTCACGATCCTCCACATTGTAATTCCTCTCGGCCGGGGTAAGCCGGTGTGAGAAGAAGGCGCAAGGGTGGAGCTTCTTGTCTTCACCCCTCTGAGACAGGACAGCCCCAACACCAACCTCTGAAGCGTCTACCTCCACCACAAAAGGTTCATCCACTGTGGGTAGTGTCAGGATGGGAGCAGAGAGGATGTGCTGCTTGAGTCCTTGGAAGGCCATCTCAGCTTCTTCTCCCCACAGAAACCTTGCGTTGCCACCCTTGGTTAAAGCTGAGAGAGGAGCTGCCACCCAAGTTTTTGATAAACTTGCGGTAAAAGTTTGTGAAGCCCAAGAAACGCTGAACTTCCTTAACGGACTTAGGGGTGGGCCAATCCGCTACCGCCTCTACCTTCCTGGAGTCCATTTGGATTCGGCCGGGTTCCACTACAAATCCCAGGAATTGTATTCGGGAGGCAAGGAATTCGCATTTTTCCGGCTTTACGTACAAATGGCTGTCTAGGAGACATTTGAGTACTTGTCTGACATGCTTAGTGTGTTCTTGAAGGGAGCTCGAAAAGTTGAGGATATCATCCAAGTAAACGAACACGAAGATGTTAAGCATATCCCTGAGCATATCCCTGAGCACATCATTTATGAGCGCTTGGAACACAGCCGGGGCGTTGGTCAGACCGAAGGGCATCACCAAGTATTCGTAGTGACCAGTAGGCGTGTTGAAAGCGGTCTTCCACTCGTCACCGTGTCTGATCCGCACCAGATGGTATGCGTTCCGCAGGTCAAGCTTAGTGAATACGGCTGCTTCTTGGAGCAGCTCAAACGCTGTGGCCATAAGGGGTAGGGGGTAGCGGTTGTGGACGGTTATGGCATTGAGTCCCCGGTAGTCGATGCATGGACGCAAACCACCATCTTTTTTGGCCACAAAGAAAAAACCTGCTCCCGCGGGCGAGGTGGATGGACGAATGAGGCCTGCTGCCAGTGCGTCCTTGATGTAGGTATCCATAGTAGCTCGTTCGGGAGGAGATAGGGAAAAGATCCGACCCCTGGGGGGGCAGGTGCCTGGAAACAGGTTGATGGGGCAATCGTAAGGTCTATGGGGTGGTAGTGTGGTGGCCCTCTGTTTGCTGAATACCGGCTTGAGGTCATGGTAACACTCGGGAACTCGAGACAGGTCGATGGATTCTAGAGACTCGGGAGGAGACCTCGGGGAACTCGGGAAGATGCAAATGGCTTGGCACGTAGGACCCCACTGCTTGATGTGAGGGTTATGGCTGTGCAGCCAGGGGTAGCCAAGGACAAGAGGAAACTCGGAACAGGGGATCAGATGAAAGTTTATTACTTCCTGGTGTTGGGAAACTGATAGTTGTAAGGGAGCAGTGACGCGGGTGACAAGTCCAGATCCCAGACGGCTTCCATCCAACGTAGTAACCCTCATGGGGTCAGTGAGAGGTTCAGAGGGAATGCCATTCTCCTTAGCCCAGATGCCGTCCATGAAGATACCTGCGGCTCCAGAGTCTATCAAGGCTTGAAGGGGTAGCTCGTGGTTGTCCCAGGAAAGGGTGACTGGAATGAGCAGACGGATGGATGGATGGGAGGAGGTTATGTTTCCCGTTACAGTCCCCCCAGGCCTGCAGGGGACAGTGCGTTTCCCTGGAGCCCGGGACACACAGAGCGGAAATGGCCCGGTTTGCCACAATATAGACAGCATCGCTCCCTCATCCGGCGGTCTCTTTCAGCCTGGGAGATGCGTCCGATCTGCATGGGTTCCGGTGGAGCCAGCGGTGATAAAGGTGGAGACTCAGAGCTGGGACCAATAGGAGCTAGGGCGGGGGGTCTACGGTTGAGTTCTCTCTCTCAGGCGCTGGTCTATACGCGTAGCCAACTTGATCAGGGGCTCGAGATTGTCCGGTGGTTCCCGAGTGGCCAGTTTGTCTTGGATAGCATCGGAGAGACCCTTCAGAAAGCACACCGTGAGCGCCTCGTCGTTCCAGCCACTCGCTGCTACCACTGTGCGGAACTGAATGGCATAGTCCATCAGGCTGCGCCGCCCTTGGCGGAGAGTCAGAAGCTGTTTGGCTGAGTCAGGACCGCTGGTAGGACCTTGGAACACTTGCTTCAGTAAAAGCGGCATAACTGGCACAGCAGGGACTCTGGGCATCCCACACAGCGGTGGCCCAGGCCAGGGCTTTTTCCGACAGCAGGGTGATGATGTATGTGATCTTGGACCGGTCGGTGGGAAATGATGAGGGTTGCAGCTCGAAGGAGAGAGAACACTGGGTAAAAAAAAACTTACAAGCAGTCGGATCACCTGAGAACCGTTGGGGAGGCGGAAGGCGGGGTTCAGCCTGAGGTACTGGGGCGGGAGCAGCTGTCGGAGGAAGTCGATCAGATATCTGCCTTATGGAAGTCAGCATTTCCGACAGAAGTTGAGAATGTCTAACCATCAAGGCCTCTTGCTGAACCAGAGCGGCTACGTGGCGTTGGACAGTCTCCTCATGGTGGGACAGAGTGGCAAAAAGCTCCTGGGTACTGGCTGCCTCTGGGTTCATGTTTTTGGCTCTGTGTTTCTGTCAGGACCCGGTCACGAACTTGGGTCTCCGGTGTGAAAACCAGTCACTTAACAAACTGAGCCAGTAGTAGTCTGCAGAACCCAGAAGATGAGGCAGACACAGTCGTAATAGAGACAGTGTTTTAATAATGACAAAAAATAAAGTACTTCAGGCAAAAAGTAATCCACCAAGACAAAACGGTAATTCCACAAGGAAAGAAGGAATAGAAAAAGCAAAAAAGAATAATCCAAAAATAAACGATACCAGAACAGAGTTTCCACAAGATAGTCCAACTGGAGCAACAAAACGTTCACAGCTACATATAGGCTGGGTGCTAACATACTAACACAGAGCAAAGAACTAAGGAAAACTAAGGGTTTAAATACATGCTAGGGAAACGAGGCACAGGTGCAAATAATAACTGGAAACAAGGGAAAACAAAAGGATCAGACCAAAAAGACACAATGGGAGCCTCTAGTGGTCAAAACCCGGAAAACACCCGGCCGAATGTTGACAAATCCATGGTTCTTTTGTTAGAAAAGTAAAGTATTATATCCATAAATCTCCGTTTGGTTGGCGCGTTATAATGATAAAATACAGCCTCCACTCGTCCATTGAAACGTGAAGAGAACTTGTTCAACTTATACCTATAAACTTGTCCAAGAACAATCAAACATAATTGTAAATGTATCCTTAGGAACACTTTTATGTATATGTTGTATAATATTTCAACCGGAATATAAACTAGGCGATAAGAAAGGAAAAAACCACAGAGCGCGCCAGCCGGGAACGCGCATTTTCTTCTATTGACATCTGTGTGGCCACTTCCTTATTCGTCTTCTTCTACAATCTAAAAGCAGCTAAAAAGAATCAAAACACTTTCTCGAGACTGTTGACATCCAGAGGAAGCAATAGGTACTGCATTCATATGCCCTTATATGGGCATTTTCATAAGGGAGGGGTTCCAAATGAGGCAATGTGTCAAAACCACTTTTTCTAGGACAGAAATTCCTCGGGTTTTCGCCTGCCATATCCGTTCTGTTATACTCACAGACAAAATGTTAACACTTTTAGAAACTTCAGAGTGCATATGTGCATATCCTATTTTCTGGGCCTGAATAGGAGGCATTTTACTTTGGGCATGCCAGGCTCTCCAAAACGGTCACCTCGTGCGCTGCTCCCAAAGAAGTTAACAACAAAGTATAGAAATAAATACACAGTATAGAGGGTTAAATACAGAGTATAAAGGGTTAAATACACAGTATAAAGGGTTACGTACACAGTATATACGGTTAAATACACAGCATAAAGGGTTAAAAACACAGTATAGAGGGTTAAATCAAATCAAATCAAATTTTATTTGTCACATACACATGGTTAGCAGATGTTAATGCGAGTGTAGCGAAATGCTTGTGCTTCTAGTTCCGACCATGCAGTAGTATCTAACAAGTAATCTAACAATTTCACAACAACTACCTTATACACACAAGAGTAAAGGAATGATTACGAGTATGTACATATAAATATATGGATGAGCGATGGCTGACCGGCATAGGCAAGATGCAGTAGATGGTATGGAGTACAGTATATACACATATATATATATATGAGATGAGCAATGTAGGATATGTAAACATTATATAAATGGCATTGTTTAAAGTGGCTAGTGATACATTATTTCATCCAATTATAATTATTAAAGTGGCTAGAGATTTGGGTCGATGGCCGAACGGCATAGGCAAGATTCAGTAGATGGTTTAGAGTACAGTGTATACATTTGATATGAGTATGTCGGATACGTAAACATTATATACAAAATTGTTTAAAGTGGCTAGTGATACATTGTTACATCCAATTCCTATGTTTAAAGTGGCTAGAGATTTAAGTCAGTATGTTGGCAGCAGCCACTCAATGTTAGTGATGGCTGTTTAACAGTCTGATGGCCTTGAGGTAGAAGCTGTTTTTCAGTCTCTCGGTCCCAGCTTTGATGCACCTGTACTGACCTCGCCTTCTGGATGATAGCGGTGGTGAACAGGCAGTGCCTCGGGTGGTTGTTGTCCTTGATGATCTTTTTGGCCTTCCTGTGACATTGGGTGGTGTAGATGTCCTGAAGGGCAGGTAGTTTACCCCCGGTGATGCGTTGTGCAGTCCTCACTACCCTCTGGAGAGCCTTACGGTTGTGGGCGGAGCAGTTGCCGTACCAGGCGGTGATACAGCCCGACAGGTTGCTCTCGATTGTGCATCTGTAGAAGTTTGTGAGTGATTTTGGTGACAAGCCGAATTTCTTCAGCCTCCTGAGGTTGAAGTGGCGCTGTCTGTGTGGGTGGACCAATTCAGTTTGTCCGTGATGTGTACGCCGAGGAACTTAAAACTTTCCACCTTCTCCACTACTGTCCCCTCGATGTGGATAGGGGGGTGCTCCCTCTCCTGTTTCCTGAAGTCCACGATCATCTCCTTTGTTTTGTTGACATTGAGTGAGAGGTTATTTTCCTGACACCACACTCCGAGGGCCCTCACCTCCTCCCTGTAGGCCGTCTCGTCGTTGTTGGTAATCAAGCCTACCACTGTAGTGTCGTCAGCAAACTTGATGATTGAGTTGGATGCGTGCTTGGCCACGCAGTCATGGGTAAACAGGGAGTACAGGAGAGGGCTGAGAACGCACCCTTGTGGGGCCTCAGTGTTGAGGATCAGCGGGGTGGAGATGTTGTTTCCTACCCTCACCACCTGGGGCCGGCCCGTCAGGAAGTCCAGGACCCAGTTGCACAGGGCTGGGTCGAGACCCAGGGTCTCGAGCTTAATGACGAGCTTGGAGGGAACTATAGTGTTAAATGCTGAGCTGTAGTCGATGATGAAGTATTCCTCTTGTCCAGATGGGTTAGGGCAGTATGCAGTGTGATTGCGATTGCGTCGTCTGTGGACCTATTGGGACCGTAAGCAAATTGAAGTGGGTCCAGGGTGTCTGGCAGGATGGAGGTGATATGATCCTTGACTAATCTCTCAAAGCACTTCATGATGACGGAAGTGAGTGCTACGGGGCGATAGTCATTTAGCTCAGTTACCTTAGCTTTCTTGGGAACAGGAACAATGGTGGCCCTCTTGAAGCATGTGGGAACAGCAGACTGGGATAGGGACTGATTGAATATGTCCGTAAACACACCAGCCAGCTGGTCTGCGCATGCTCTGAGGACACGGCCAGGGATGCCATCTGGGCCGGCAGCCTTGCGAGGGTTAACACATTTAAATGTTTTTCTCACATTGGCTGCGGTGAAGGAGAGCCCGCAAGTTTTGGTAGCAGGCCGTGTTGGTGGCACTGTATTGTCCTCAAAGCGAGCAAAGAAGTTGTTTAGTTTGTCTGGGAGCAGGATGTCATGGTCCGCAACGGGGCTGGTTTTCTTTTTGTAGTCCGTGATTGACTGTAGACCCTGCCACATTCCTCTTGTGTCTGAGCCGCTGAATTGTGACTCTACTTTGTCTCTATATTGACGCTTAGCTTGTTTGATTGCCTTGCGGAGGGAATAGCTACACTGTTTGTATTCAGTCATGTTTCCGGTAGCCTTACCCTGGTTAAAAGCAGTGGTTCGCGCTTTCAGTTTTGCGCGAATGCTGCCATCAATCCACGGTTTCTGGTTGGGGAAGGTTTTAATATTTGCTATGGGTACAACATCACCAATGCACTTGCTAATAAACTCGCTCACCGAATCAGCATATACATCAATGTTGTTGTCAGATGCTATCCGGAACATATCCCAGTCCACGTGCTCGAAGCAATCTTGCAGCATGGAATCGGATTGGTCGGACCAGCGTTGAACAGACCTGAGAACGGGCGTTTCCTGAGAACATGAAGCGAGGCTGCCATCTCTGTCGGCGTCGGAAGTTAGGAGAGCACAGTATTTAGGGTTAAATACACAGTATAAAGGGTTAACAACACAGTATAGAGGGTTAAATGCACAGTATAAAGGGTTAAATACACAGTATAGAGGGTTAAATACACAGCATAGAGGGTTAAATACACGGTATAGAGGGTGAAATACACAGTATAAAGGGTTAGAAACACAGTATAGAGGGTTAAATACACAGTATAAAGGGTTAAATACACAGTATAGAGGGTTAAATACACAGTATAGAGAGTTAAATACACAGTATAGAGGGTTAAATACACAGCATAGTGGGTTGAATACACAGTATAGAGGGTTAAATGAACAGTTTAAAGGGTTAAATACACAGCATAGAGTGTTAAATATTCAGCATAGAGGGTTAAATACACAGAATAAAGGGTTAAATACACAGTATAGAGGGTGAAAAACACAGTGTAAAGGGTTAAAACACAGTATAAAGGGTTAAATACACAGTATAGAGGGTTAAATACACAGTATAAAGGGTTAAATACACAGCATAGAGGGTTAAATCCACAGTATAGAGGGTTAAATACACAGCATAGCGGGTTAAATACACAGTATAGAGGGTTAAATACACAGAATAACGGGTTAAATATACAGTATAGAGGGTTAAATATTCAGCATAGAGTGTTAAATACACAGCATAGAGGGTTAAATACACAGTATAAAGGGTTAAGTACACAGTATAGAGGGTTAAATACACATTATAGTGGTTTAAATACACAGCATATATTTACGGTTAAATTCACAGTATACAGGGTTAAATACACAGTATAGAGGGTTAAATCTTACGTGTTGTTCTTGACAAGGATTTCTAAAATGTTTAGCAAGACTGCAGTATCTATCATTATCTTCTGTACCTGGGTGCAAATAGTATAATTTTTTCTTTTAGCATTTGATTGAATTTGCCTGGAGTGCCAAATGGGTGGGGGATGGAGTTTGGATTTTTGGGACTGTTCCATTGTTTCCTTTGTGCCAGACACGCCAGAGAAGCTCAGTCGAGTGCAGCTGAAGTATTTGAACAGACAGGATGACTAACATGATATTGTACAACCCCCGCTACAGACCCACATTTGTTGGTAGAATTTTAGGCCAAACCATTAACATGATAACTGGATGCATGCTGAGCACAGCGGGTCAGACAACAAAATGCTAGGTCTTAAAGCCAATTAAAATCACCAGGAGCCATAAGTCTGCCTCATAGAGCCACAGGAGATGCACTCTGCAATATTGACTTTGCCGTCGTCATCTCGTAATTGGACGAGAAAAAAAGCGTTGGCCATGTCAACAACGTAGACAAACCTGCCTCGGAGTCACATCTTTTCACTTCCATTTCTCCTCACCGGAGATCATAGACTATGAATGGAGGGGCAAGGGGCTTTCTGAAGCCATGCATACATCAGCTTCAATTAAGGCTTAATCCGTTATGTCTTCACAAGGAATTAGTGCAAGGAACTACTCGCTTTACATCCATTAACATTGGCATCAGGTTTACCCTGGTTAATTCCCACCTCATTGAAATGGCTCCGAGTGATGATTAATCAATTTGACATACGTATGATTTCCTTTTTTATAACGTTTTAATATCCAGGACTTCATCCTGTCTGTGAGATTATAAAATATATAAGATAGATGTCTACAATCAAGATATACAGTATGTCTATAAAAAAGGTGTCTCCTAACCCTGTTTGACCCCACTGTTTTGAATTTGGTAGAGACAGAAGAAATCTTTGGAATGTCTCAGTGAAATGGTTTGACGTAGGAGGGAGAGAGAGGATTTGAGTGTTAACGTGTGAGCAAATACAGCACATTTTAACTTTGTGTAGAGTGAAAGCTGATTCTGATGATCCTTGCGGTGCACCTGAGCGTTCTATAGCTACCTGAGTTGCATACTGTACGTCTGGCATCACCGCATTGCCCTGGCATGGCCACTGCTCCACTGCTGGCTGCAACTGAACTGTATAAGCAGATTAGTCACAATACATTCAGTAGAAGGAATGTACCAGACAGGCAGGCAGGGCAACCATCTGTGTAAGCCAGTTTACAGTGCCGCCGCTAGACTCAAGGGCTTAGTCATGTTATACTTGCTATTCTGTTGTGGCTACCGGTGATTGGACCGCTATGCCCTTGTCAGATGAACATCAATCCATGCTTTTCAAGCCATCAGTTGGTTATACACCATTTATGTCCATTTTGTGTTTGATTGAATGTTATATCAATGATAGTAATATTGTCTACTATTAAAGGTATGGATTAAAATCCCTGCGTTATGAAGCTGTAATCAGCTCTGACAGATGTCCCCCTCACTAGTGTCACACTCCTGGATGATGCAGAATTCACCTTGACCTAAGAAAAGAAAAAAGAAATAACATTTTATTTCAATCATTTTCCTTGTATGCCTTCCAATTAACAGACAAAAGCTGTGTCTAGAAAAGGCTGGAGTCACACTGCATAAGTTGGCTGATGAAATGTCACCTTGAGAATGAGCAGAGGGAGGAGAGGTAAGAGGGGATGGGATGGGAGGGGAGGGGCATTGGGTCTCATTTGGGCATCAAAAACGGAGTTGTCGGCTATTCTGCTGTAAGGCAGGGTGGGATGAGGATTTGGGGGTAGTGGTAGATTAAGTTGAAGTCTGCCCCTCGCCTGCAGGATT
The DNA here is from genome assembly GCA_030435695.1 of Brachymystax lenok tsinlingensis. Taxonomy (NCBI): domain Eukaryota; kingdom Metazoa; phylum Chordata; class Actinopteri; order Salmoniformes; family Salmonidae; genus Brachymystax; species Brachymystax lenok. Next base: position 11,769,233 of record CM059782.1, on the reverse strand, counting down.
GTACGAGACAGTAGACAACCTCGTTATTGTGGGCTAGTCACAGAGGTCAAAGGTCAGCTGCTTTGTTCCGACCTGCAGCCGCCATTGCTCTGCCGAGATCTTTTTCCCAGGGAGCTGCATCTCTCTTTTTTAGGGTGTTCTCAATGAGTCAGATACAGACTACTGGGCAGGAAGAATGATGCTGTTTCTCAATTTTCTCCACACCGCCAAAATATCCCCACTCCTGGACTTCTGTGGCCTGAGTGACAGACGATGAGCAAAGAAGCAGAGCGAGCACTCTCTGGTGATGCTGTGTGTGTACAGGGCTTAGCCATTTTCAGCTAAGCACTGAACACTGCTGTGTTTGGGGTATAAGACCCATAAATGTTTTTGTTTTGTTATGGTTTTCCAAACTCCTGTAGATTAGCCTCCGCTGACTCGTGGTGATAGATGCTCTGATTTTCGTCTAGTGCTGCTCTCTCTCTCTCACTCTCTCTCTCGGATCAGGAGCTGAAGGCTGGGAGGGAGGGGGAGGACACTAGGGTTTTCTCACTACATGAAAGAGGTGCAAATGCAATTAGCATCAGGATGATTAAGCTTCTAGTCACAGTCATTAAGGGCCAGCTCCAGACCGATGTTTAGCTTAGTCCCTGGGCACCAGCAAACAACTTCACAAGCCCAGACCGGCAAGAACTCTCAATTGCTCGTGGGCAAATATTTCAAGTAGTCATAGAGTAATCAGAGGCCAAGCACCAAAGCTTCAGGGTGGCCCAACAATGTATAAGTACTATGTACCAAATAGGTTAAGAGGAAAATTCAAATACTGTCTGATGTATCAGGTTCGAATTCAAGATTTATGAACCAGCCAACTGAATCTCTATAGTATTTGTATTTCTGCAAGAGAATTGGCAGATTCTTTGGGTAAATAATGTGAAATTCACAAAAAGATAGCAGCAAGTTAGACTTACAAGACAGTACATAGTATACAGTAGGGCTGACTGACAGTGGGGAGACTAAAAAGGACTTATTGCTCCACTGTTTGTCATTTAGTTTCTGATGAAAACAGTGTGTGACAGAATCCCAATGATCGCACAGCAGACGACTGTCAAATCCGGCACATGTTTAGTCGTTAATGAGGCCGGCCACATCTTCAACCATTGCTATCTCTCTGTTTCATCTTCCTAAATTTTTCAAAAAAAAATGTCCCCTGCTTGGGAGGAAGAGTGGCAGTTTCCACCTCCCTTTGAGATTAGACAGAGGTCTCAGCGAAGCTGTGAACATGAGGTGAGAAGATTCAGAAGAAGAAAACATTTTGATTCTCTCATTGTCAAGACTCAACAACAGACATGAAAAAGCAGGTTTCACTCACATCTAGATGCACATCAAATTTCTCGACTGTGTATGACATCTGCGATGTCAAAAAAAGCACACGGTTTAATATCTCACAAGAAAGATTGATTTACTTCAAGCAGATGTCAGTGATTAACATGTCATATTTGTTAGTGATTCACATTAAACATTATATGTAGAGTATTCTAACCATGAAATGTCCATGATTAGCATTGTGCTAATGACTCTTTCAATGCTATTTGTCACGGATCCCCCCGGTACTGCTGCTCATTCTGTTCACCAGTTCCGGAGGTCTATGTCACCGGCTTTCTAGGCTTCACTGAAGGGGATTCATTATCATCAACCCCGACTGTCTTGTCTGATTGCACACACCGGGTTCCCATTTCCCCTGATTAGTATGTTGTATATGTGTCCTTGGTCTTTGTCGGTCATTGTTCCCATGTCTGTTGGTTGTTTGAGTACCTATGCGTGGGTGCAGCTGTTATGCTGCGTGCTATATATATTGTGTATTATGGGTATCGTCCCGGTCAACGAGGTTTACCGTCGCTCTTTTGTTCGGGTACAGCCCAGAGTTTTTGTATATGTGTTGGTTTTGGGTGTATTAAAAAACCTATTGTGTATTCCTGCGCCTGTCTCCAAAATCCTTTATAGCAGTGTGAAACTATTGCTGACTTGTTATACCTTCTCCCATTTTCAAATCACAAATAGAGAGACATCTCAAAAAAGTCAGTTAAGAACAAATTCTTATTTTCAATGACGGCCTAGGAATAGTGGGTTAACTGCCTTGTTCAGGGCCAGAACTACAGATTTTTTTTACCTTGTCAGCTCAGGGATTCGATCTTGCAACACTTTCGGTTATTAGTCCAACGCTCTAACCACTAGGCTACCTGCCGCCCAATGAAATAAAAACATATATAAAACAATCTTTCCAGTACTGTCAAAACCCATACTGAAACACTTTATTGACACCTTGGGATTTCTAGGCGCAGATGACATTTTCAACTTTCATGTAAGTATTTTTCACAAACCTTTCCCTACCAATAAAATCAATGAGAGGTATTGGGATGGTCTGTTCTGGCGTCTACAGATTCATTTTTTCACTGATGTGTGTATAGATTATTGGATAAATGGACCAAATTCCCCTTGCATACTTGCAAGAGAGAATTATTTGTGTGATGTAGACCTAGGTTCAAGCAGTATCTGTTTTCTTTCAAATACTTTATCTGTGCTTGATTGAGCTTGTCTGGCGCAATGGAACCAATTGAATAGAAAGTGCAAACCCCACCTGTCTGGCACTCCAGGCAGGCTTAATCAAACTCTCATGGTATCTGAAAGAAAACAAATATTATTTGAACTCAGGTTTGCTGTGATGTTCTCGGTCTTCTCCTCCACTAGAGAGTGAAATCATGAATGCAAATCATGGAAGGGGGGGGTCCATGCTGTGCGGACATTATTAACTATTCATTATTGCGTATTTGCATGCTTCTTAACAAGGTCAGGAAGTGCATAACGAACGGACGCTCAATGAACTTTCATTGAACTTTATTAATACTAATGTAAATTTTCCAAAGGAACCCGAGTCAGAGAGAGATTAGGAAAGTCCACAGTTGTTGTTATTCCCTTGTACTTCCATGAGGTAAGTGGCCTCTAGCCAACCAGGAGAAAGAGTGGCTCCAGTTTGATGAAGATGCTGACAAACTCCTTGAAACCACAGACAAAAGGTACCGAAAGCTAAATTCTTGATAGCCGCAAACCACTGGCAGCATCTGGGTAAATCTCTGGTAGGTAGAACGCGCTTGTTTGCAATTAGCACAGTCGGACAGAACACCACACGTGCATGATGACAAACATTGATGAAAAACTAATTGCCTAGAAAAACTAAAAATTGCCTAGAGAAGATCTGAGATTACTGTGAGTTGGCTGTTCGACGCAAACAACGTCATGTTTGTGGGCATGCCCCATCTACCTAGCGGGGTGGTATCTGCATTCGCTATGAATGCTAGACTTTCTGGTTCACGATACACAGGAAGTTGAATCTGATCCCATCTGGCATGCCGACTGGTCCTATCTGCCCGGCCGACTGATACTATCTGGCCATCCGACTGGTCCTATCTGGCCAACCAACTGGTCCTATCTGGCCATCCGACTGGCCCTATCTGGCCGGCTGACTGTTACCATCTGGCCGGCCAACTGTTACTATCTGGCTAGCCAACTTGTCCTATCTGGCCGGCCAACTTGTCCTATCTGGCCGGCCGACTGATACTATCTGGCCATCCGACTTACCTATCTGGCCTGCCAACTGGACCTTTCTGACAGAACGACTGTTACAATCTGGCCAGCCGACTGGTTCTATCTGGCTGGCCGGCCAGCCGACTGGTCCAATCTGTCTGGCTGACTGAACCTTTCTGGCAGTCCTACTGTTACTATCTGGCCGGCCGACTAGTCCCATCTGGCCGGCCGACTGGTCCCATCTGGCCAGCCGACTGGTCCCATCTGGCCATCCAACTGGTCCCATCTGGCCTTCCGACTGGTCCTATCTGTTCATCCGACTGATCCTATCTGGCCGGCCGACTGGTCCTATCTGTTCATCCGACTGATCCTATCTGGCAATCCAACTGGTCCTATCTGGCCATCCGACTTGACCTATCTGGCCGGCCAACTGGACCTTTCTGACAGGACGACTGTTACTATCTGGCCGGCCGACTGGTCCTATCTGTCTGGCCAACTGGTCCAATCTGTCTGGCCGACTGGCAGGCTGACTGGACCTTTCTGGCAGTCCTACTGTTACTATCTGTCCAGCCGATTGGTCCAATCTGACTGGGCGACTGGTCCTATTTGGATGGGCGACTGGTCCAATCTGGACTGCCGACTGGTCCAATCGAATTGTCCTATCTGGCCAAACCTATCTGGTACTATTTGGTCGGCTGACTGGTCCTTTCTGGCCGGCCGACTGGACCAAACCAGCTGACCAGTCCCATCTGGTCTTCCGGAAGACTGGTCCCATCTGGCCTTACGGACGACCGGTCCCATATGGCCGGCCGACTGGTCCTATCTGGCAGGCCAACTGGTCCTATCTGGCAGGCCAACTGTACCATCTGGATGGGCGACTGGTCCAATCTGGATGGCCGACTGGTTCTTTCTGGCTGGCCGACTAGTCCAATCTGTCTGGGTGACTGGTACTATCTGGCTTGCCGACTAGTCCTGTCTGGCTGGCCGACTGGTCCAATCTGGCCGGCCGACTGGTCCAATCGACTGGTACAATCGACTGGTCCTACCTGGCCAAACCTATCTGGTACTATTTGGTCGGCTGACTGGTACTGGACGACAGGTCAACCCTATCTGGCCAGCCAACTGGTCCAATCTGTATGTTCAGACAACTGATCCCATCTGGCTTTCCGGAATACCGGTCCCATCTGGCCAGCTGACTGGACCTATCTGGCAGGCCTTCCGGGCGACTGGTCCCATCTCGCCAGCCGACTGGTTCTATCTGGCCGGGCTGGCCAAAAAGTCCCATCTGACTCAGACAACTGGTCCAATCTGGCCGGCCGACTGGACCTATCCATTAGGCCGACTGGACCAATTTGACCGACCGGACGACCAGTCCCATCTGGCCGGCTGACTGAACCTATCTGGCATGCAGAAAGTTATTATCTGGCTGACTGGCCTACTGGTTCTATCTAGCCAGGCGACTGGTCCAATCTGCCGGAACCCGACTGAACTAACTGGGCCCATCTGGCCGTCAGGACGACTGGTCCCATCTGGTCAGCCAACAGTTCTCATCTGGCTGGTTTGTAATACACCAGAAGCTGTCATAGGGTGTATCATTCAGTGTGCAAAGCCCAGACCTGCCTTCCTCCAGGGCAATTATGTGTGAAATATATCTTACTATCCTAGAAATGCCTCAGACATGATGAATAAAAGACTCAGATTCACCGCACGGTGAAATTCCCCTTTAACGCCACTCCAGTTATCACTCCTATTAAAGGTGCCCTGCTCTGGAGAGGAAAGCAAGTCACAGTTCCCCAGTCTCATGGTGCGGAGCGCACGCTCCCTCTGGATGGCAGAAACTCAAAAAATATACATGATTCCACTTTGAGTCACTTTCACCGACCCCCAACCTCTTCTCCACCCACCACATATGGATCAGCCAGAAGCCAAGTACCCATTCTCTCAAAAAGTCTCACTCCCACTGTGGAAAAAACATATTTATCACCATCGGGACAAGGCTCAAACTCGACGTTCTTCACCGCACCGGTCAAAGCAGTTAGTAAAATCAAATCAACGTTTATTTGTCACGTGCGTCGAATACAACAGGTGTAGACCTTACAGTGAAATGCGTACTTACAGGCCCTAATCAAAAGTGTAATTTTTTAGTAAAGAAATTGGTATTAGGTGAACAATAGATAAGTAAAAAACAATAGCAGTAGCAAGGCTATAACAGTAGCGAGGCTATATACAGGCACCGGTTAGTTGGGCTAAATAAGGTAGTATGTATATGTAGGTATGGTTAAAGTGACTATGCGTATATGATAAACAGAGAGTAGCAGTAGCGTAAAAGAGGGGTTGGCGGGTGGTGGGTGCTGGATGGCGGGTGGCGGGACACAATGCCGATAGTCCGGGTAGCCAATGTGTGGGGGGCACCGGTTAGTCTGGCTAATTGAGGTAGTATGTACATGAATGTATAGTTAAATTGACTATGCATCTATGATAAAAAGAGAGTAGCGGGGGCACAATGCAAATAGTCACAATGCAAATAGCAAATAGTCTGGGTAGCCTGTTCAGGAGTCTTATGGCTTGGGGGTAAAGGCTGTTGAGGATCCTTTTGGTCCTAAACTTGGCGTTCTGGTACCGCTTGCCATGCGGTAGTAGAGAGAACAGTCTATGACTCGGGTGGCTGGGGTCTTGCGGTCAGAGGCCGAGCAGTTGCCATACCAGGCAGTGATGCTACCAGTCAGGATGCTCTCAATGTTGCAGCTGTAGAACCTTTTGAGAATCTGAGGACCGTTGGCCCAAAAAAATTGTTTCCTGAGGGGGATGAGGCTTTGTCGTGCCCTCTTCACGACTGTTTTGGTGTGTTTGGACCATTCTAGTTTGTTGGTGATGTGGACACCAAGGAACTCGAAGCTCTCAACCTGCTCCACTACAGCCCCGTCGATGAGAATGGGGGCGTGCTCGGTCCTCCTTTTCCTGTAGTCCACAATCATCTCCTTAGTCTTGGTTACATTGAGGGATAGGTTGTTTTGCTGGCGCCAGGTCTCTGACCTCCTTCCTATAGGCGGTCTCGTCATTGACGGTGATCATGCCTACCACTGTTGTCATCTGCAAACTTAATGGTGGTGTTGGAGTCGTGCTTGGCCACGCAGTCGTGGGTGAACAGGGAGTAGAGAAGGGGACTGAGCACGCACCCCTGAGGTGCTCCAGTGTTGAGGATCAGCGTGGCAGATGTGTTGCTACCTACCCTCACCACTTGGTGGCGGCCCGTCAGGAAGTCCAGGATCCAGTTGCAGAGGGAGGTGTTTAGTCCCAGGATCCTTAGCTTAGTGATGAGCTTTGAGGGTACTATGGAGTTGAACGTAGCATTCTCACGTAGGTGTTCCTTTTGTCCAGGTGGGAAAGGGCAGTGTGGAGTGCAGTAGATATTGCATCATCTGTGGATCTGTTTGGCCAGTATGCAAATTGGAGTAACCCTGACATGTTCACCAGACATGCTACCTGTCCCAGACCTAATGTTTTCAACTCTCTAGAGATACTCTGAATGATCGGCTATGAAAAGCCAACTGACATTTACTCCTGAGGTGCTGACCTGCTGCACCCTCGACAACCACTGTGATTATTATTATTTGACCCTGCTGGTCATCTATGAACATTTTAAAATCTTGGACAGGTTCTGTTATAATCTGTACCCGGGCACAGCCAGAAGAGGGGTGGCCACCCCTCACAGCCTGTTTCCTCTCTAGGTTTCTTCCTAGGTTCTGGCCTTTCTAGGGAGTTTTTCCTAACCACCGTGCTTTTACACCTGCATTGCTTGCTGTTTGGGGTTTTAGGCTGGGTTTCTGTACAGCACTCTGTGACATCAGCTGATGTAAGAAGGGCTTTATAAATACATTTGATTGAAATTTGATTGTCTAGGGTTTCTGGGATAATGGTGTTGATGTGAGCCATTACCAGCCTTTCAAAGCACTTCATGGCTACGGACGTGAGTGCTACGGGTCTGTAGTCATTTAGGCAAGTTGCCTTAGTGTTTTTGGGCACAGGGACTATGGTGGTCTGCTTGAAACGTGTTGGTATTACAGACTTAATCAGGGACATGTTGAAAATGTCAGTGAAGACACTTGCCAGTTGGTCAGCACATGCCCGGAGCACACATCCTGGTAATCCGTCTGGCTTCGTGGCCTTGTGAATGTTGACCAGTTTAAAGGTCTTACTCACGTCGACTACGGAGAGCGTGATCACACAGTCGTCCGGAACAGTAACTGCTCTCATCCATGCCTCATTGTTGCTTGCCGCGAAGCGAGCATAGAAGTGATTTAGCTCGTCTGGTAGGCTCGTGTCACTGGGCAGCTCACGGCTGTGCTTCCCTTTGTAGTCTGTAATAGTTTGCAAGCCCTGCCACATAAGATGAGCGTCAGAGCCGGTGTAGTACGATTCAATCTTAGCCCTGTATTGGCACTTTGCCTGTTTGATGGTTCGTCGGAGGGCATAGCAGGATTTCTCATAAGCTTCCGGGTTAGAGTCCTGCACCTTGAAAGCGGCAGCTCTACCCTTTAGCTCAGTGCGAATGTTGCCTGTAATCCATGGCTTCTGGTTGGGGTATGTATGTACAGTCACTGTGGGGACGACGTCCTCGATGCACTTATTGATAAAGCCAGTGACAGATGTGGTGCACTCCTCAATGCAATCAGAAGAATCCAGGAACATGTTTCAGTCTGTGATAGCAAAACAGTCCTGTAGTTTGGCATCTGCTTCATCTGACCACTTTTTTATAGACCGAGTCACTGGTGCTTCCTGCTTTAATTTTTGCTTGTAAGCAGGAATCAGGAGGATAGATTTGTGTTCAGATTTACCAAATGGGGGGCGAGGGAGAGCTTTGTATGCGTCTCTGTGTATGGAGTACATGTGATCTAGATTTTTTTCACTTTGGTTGTGCATTTAACATGTTGATAGAGATTAAGTAAAACTGATTTAAGATTCCCTGCATTAAAGCCTCCGGCCACTAGGAGCGCCGCCTCTGGGTGAGCAGTTTCCTGTTTGCTTATTTCCTTATACAGCTGACTGAGTGCGGTCTTAGTGTCAGCATCTGTCTGTGGTGGTAAATATACAGCCACGAAAAGTATGGATAAAAACTCTCTTGGCAAATAGTGTGGTCTTGTCACGACTTTAGCCGAAGTCGTTCCCTCTCCTTGTTCGGGCGTCGTTCGGCGGTCGAAGTCACCGGTCTTCTAGCCATCGCCGATCCACTTTTCATTTTCCATTTGTTTTGTCTTTGTTTTCTTCACACCTAGTTTCAATTCCCCAATTACATGTGCATGTATTTAACCCTCTGTTTCCCCCATGTTTGTGTGCGTGTTTGTATTTCAGTTCAGGTTTGTTTGCTAGAAGGCTGGTAGTTGTTGCCGGGTGTTTGATTTGTACACTCGTGTAATTTGGTGTGACCGGTATTTTTACGCGCCTTTTGTATTTTGTTGTATACTGGTGCTTTGTTTTATTAAATACCTTGTCCACGCATCACTGCTATCCTGCGCCTGATTCACCTTACCAGATACCCAAAACCTGACAAGTCTATAGTTTACCATAAGATACTCTACTTCAGGCGAGCAAAATCTAGAGACTTCCTTAGAGTTTGTGCACCAGCTGTTGTTTATAAATATGCACAGACCTCCCCCCATTCGTCTTACCGGAGTGTACTGCTCTGTCTAGCCGGTGCAGCGTGTATCCTGCTAGTTGAATATCCATGTCATCATTCAGCCATGATTCCGTGAAACATAAGTTGTTACAGTTTTTGATGTTGGTAGGATATTCGTGATCGTACCTCGTCTAATTTATTGTCCAATGATTGTACGTTGGCGAGTAATATTGACGGTAACGGCAGCTTTCCCACTCACCTTCTGCAGATCCTTATGAGGCACCCCGCTCTATGTCCTCTGTACCTGTGTCTCTTTCTCTTGCCAATAATGGGGATGTTGGCCTTGTCGGGTGTTAGCAGTATATCCTGTGCGTCATGCTTGTTGAAGAAAAATCGTAGTCTAATCCGAGTTGAGTGATCGCTGTCCTGATATCCAGAAGCTCTTTTTTGCCATAAGATACGATGGCAGAAACATTATGTTCAAAATAAGTTACAAATAACGCGAAAAAACCCCACATAATAGCACAATTGGTTATGCCCCTGTAAAACTGCTGCCATTTCTTCCGGCGCCATTTTACCTAATTCATTCTCACTCTCATAATTTCCTTCTGCAGCACTCCATATTTACTCTTAATATGTTCCACTTTCTTCCTTTTTTTCCTGCCCGCCTTCTTACCGACCTCTATGGGTTCCCCTAAAGAGCCATCTCCAAGTCTGACAACCATTCGGGCGTAGACGCCATGTTGTGACTCATCCCGATATGGAATTGGTCAATACTTCATGTTTTCTCTTTGCTTGGGCTCTGTCTCAGCCAATCAGAATCAGCTCCTTAAAAGGTCAGATGAAGACTGTTGCCCACGGTGACAAAAAATTACCAGGAGTGCAGTATGAGTGGCAAATGTTTCTGGTTTGCTTTTCTTTTTTTTATCTTTCTTTTCTCCCTTCTTTACTACCCTCTTTTCCCCTCCCACTCTTATTTGGGTTCCAATGTGATTTCTAATGGACTTTTTTTTCTAATGACGGTTTGGAGAATATTTAGCTGTGGTCTAATGAAAAAGTAATGGTTCTCAATGTGCTTAATCTTGTCAGGAAGCGTTTCTTGCATAAAGGGTGTTCTCAGTTTTTGGTCTTTGGAGAGAAATGGGAATACCTGTTTTGTTGTTTTTCCGACTAGGTAATAAGAATTTGCAGAAATAACAACTAGTTCTTCCTTGCGACTGTTTCTGAGGAAAGCAAGCAGCTCTGTTGTTTTCAGTGGTTTATTTTTTTTCCAGTGTTGTCTCTTGATAAACCACATATGTTGTTGTTAGGGAAGAAGTATAAACAAGATCCATTAAAATGTGTCCTTCACTACACTAACTCATTTGTGAGTACATGTCACAGTAAATATTTCCAAAACAAGAATCGCTGCAGGCACAAAACCTCTCTCTCTCTCTCTCTCTCTCTCTGTCTGCTCTCTCTATTGCTCACCCTCTCTTTCTCTCTATTGCTCACCCTCTCTCTCTATTGCTCACCCTCTCTCTATTGCTCTCTCTCTTGCTCTCTCTCTCTATTACTCACCCTCTCTCTCTCTATTGCTCACCCTCTCTCTATATTGCTCACCCTCTCTCTCTATTGCTCTCTCTCTTGCTCTCTCTCTCTATTACTCACCCTCTCTCTCTCTATTGCTCACCCTCTCTCTATATTGCTCACCCTCTCTCTCTATTACTCACCCTCTCGCTCTTGCTCTCTCTATATTGCTCTCTCTCTCTATTGCTCTCTCTCTCTCTATTGCTCTCTCTCCCTATTTCTCTCTCTCTAAAGCTCTCTCTCTCTATTGCTCTCTCTCTATTGCTCTACCATTGTCTCTCTCTCTATTGCTCTCTCTCTATTGCTCTCTCTCACTCTATTGCTCTCTCTCTCTCTATTGCTCTCTCTATCTCTCTTTTGCTCTCTCTATTGCTCTCTCTCTCTCTATTTATTTCTCTATTGCTCTCTCTCGCCCTCTCTCTCCCTCTCTCTCCCCCGGTCTCATGTGAGACAAAACAATGAAAATGGAACAGACTACTTCTATTTTTTCCTACACACAGATGGCACACTGCATGCTAGCTTGGATCCATCTACCAATGGGATTTTGTGTTCTAATCTTAATTTTATAGAATTCAAATGCATATTTCATAGTCATACTCTCTCAGAAAACAATACTATCCCACCCTGGCAGAGCCTGACCTAACTAGATAAGTTCTTCTCTCTTGTCACCTGAGCTATCAATCAAATGTATTTATAAAGCCCTTCTTACATCAGCTGATGTCACAAAGTGCTGTACAGAAACCCAGCCTAAAACCCCAAAGTGCAAACAACGCAGGTGTAGAAGCACGGTGACTAGATATGGAGTTGAAAACAGCAGGTCTGGGACAAGGTAGCACGTCCGGTGAACAGGTCAGGGTTCCATAGCCGCAGGCAGAACAGTAGAAACTGGAACGGCAGCACGACCAGGTGGACTGTGGACAGCAAGGAGTCATCAGGCCAGGTAGTCCTGAGGCATGGTCCTACGACTCAGGTAGAGAGAGGTAGAGAGAGAGAGAGAAAGAGAGAGAGAGAGAGAGAGAGAGAGAGAGAGAGAGAGAGAGAGAGAGAGAGAGTATATCTCCCCCACGGCACGAACTCAAGGGGGGGGCGCCAACCCGGACAGGAAGATCACATCAGTGACTCAACCCACTGAAGTGGCGCACCCCTCCTAGGGACGGCATGGAAGTGCACCAGTAAGCCAGTGGCTCAGCCCATGTAATAGGGTTTGAGGCAGAGAATCCCAGTGGAGAGAGGGGAACCGGCCAATCAGATTACCCCCATGTTGTATGCTGCATATTTTATTATCCTCATTGCTCTCTAGAATTCAACTAATTAGTCCTCGCCTCTCTTTCTGTCTTTCTGTCTTTCTCTTGTTCTTGTTCTACCTCTCCTCTCTCACACTTTCCATACAACCCAAAATAATATGATAGGTGTGAGACATTAAGGCCGTACCTCAACAGACTATTTACCATGCTAGGTATACAACATGGAGGTAATCTGATTGTGGTCATACTGTGCAAGATGTAATGGGCTAGCAGGCCGATATGGAGTATGTTATATGCAATGATCTCATCAGTGCTATAGTGGTAAGAAAAATCTATGGGTTAGCACTGATAAATAAAGTAATGCTCCCTATACTTTTGATGCATTTTTCCACAACAGGGGGGTAAATGCTTAGGCAAAATAAAAAAGGTGCGTAAATGGTGTTTGCGTGCGTTTACCCTCCCCTACACCCCTGGACCTAATACTTTCAAGTGACTTCCTCATCTGTAATAAATGTATATGTGATTGCTGGAAACTATGTGCTAAGGTGCTAACAAGGTGCTAAGACAAAGGAAACAAGGCTATATTTTTGTGCACGGCTGAGTATTTGTGCAAGGATGTAATATATTCCTAGCCTAGTCCCAAATCAGTTTGTTGCGTCTGGCCATGTTGGCTAGACAGCTCAAACAGATCTGTAAACAGGCTATTATATTCCCGCAGGGAGTCCCAGGAAGACTTCGTCCACTTCATCCTCACACGTGGATTCATCTTCATTCTTCAAGCGGCTTTAATTGCTTTATTCAAAGTTTTATAACTTCAATGGAATTTGCTCCATGCCATTTAGGGCTGAAAACACAGTTAAATGTGAACGCAGTTGAAGTGGAAAAACCTCTGAGGCCTGATAAATTGAAAACATTGTATCATACTGATAAAACACAAAAGCAAACAAAAGCAAATGAGAGAAGCGTTAGGTTTTGTAATTCTGTCACTATTTTAATCTCTATCCAAACCGTGGTTCTTTTAAATGTGTTGAATGGAATGCCGTCTCTTCTCTAAGCTTGATTCCAAGACGTGTCATTTGCCAACTGTCGAGCGGATATATTCCAAGACAAACTGCACATAAAGGACTTCAGCCTTCCTGCCTCTCTTAAATTAGGCATGAGTCTTTGGAATAAATTTTCATCTAACTATTTTACAGTATTCACACACATTTGTTTTAGTCTGCATCTTAAAACAACTTTGACTTAATAGTGCACCTCTAAGAATCTCATCAAAATCATTACCAATCAGTAGTTAAATAATAAATAGATAAACTCTTCTGCACGTTTAATAGGTTCTCTGGAAGGGTGTTTTCCAATGGGACTCCCACATTGCATCTCAACAGGGAGAAAAAAGGTCACAAGAAAATACCATAGAAATGAACACCTGATTAATCTTGGTTTACCCAGAACTAAAATCTTGCGTAATTGGTCAGATGCTTGATTAAGTTCTGTGTCCATATGTGTTAAGATAAAATGAAGATTGGAACGAGAACGAAGAGCTCTGCCCTCTCTCTTTACAAGTTACAGCAAGTCTATTGGCCAACATGTGACTCGTTTCAGGAAAATAGACGTATGTCGCGCGTCAGTACTTCACAGGAAAGCAGAAATGCCTTCCGGAACATGTGAACTTTCATGTGCCTTAATAATAAACTTGTATGCCATCTGTAAATAAGTGTTAAATTACGAGCCTAGTTGGTTTAGCCACAGAAAAAGGCAGCAACCTTCCCGCTATACATGATTGGCTGAGACAATGAATGGGCTGGACATGCCGAGAGAGGAGTTCGGATTGGTCTGTCATATAGCACGCTTCTATAATATGAGCTAGTCAGTATGTGTAGGTAATCCTTTCTAACGTGGCTTTTTAGAAAGACATCACGCAGTAGAACTGCATAAGTGTTGCTCTCCACTAACAGGAGTTTTGAAATCAGTGGAAATAGAGTAACTAAGGAGATTAAGAAAATTCTGTCATTTGACTGCAAATCGATAGGGGGCGGCAGGTAGCCTAGTGGTTAGAGCGTTGGACTTGTAACCGGAGGGTTGCAAGTTCGAATCCCCAAGCTGACAAGGAAAAAAATCTGTCGTTCTGCTCCTGAACAAGGCAGTTAACCCACTGTTCCTCGGCGCCGAAGACGTGGATGTCGATTTAAGGCAGCCCCCCGCACCTCTCTGATTCAGAGGGGTTGGGTTAAATGCGGAAGAAACATTTCGGTTGAAGGCATTTGGTTGTACAACTGACTAATAATGGTGACTTTGACTTTGACTTTGATAGTCGATAAGAGAACACACAGAAGGCTGTTGTAAAACACCTGTCTCTGGATTACATCATCAAACTAAGGGCAACCACGGCATCCGTGACAGAGAGGGTGAAGCGTCAATCCATGTTTACGGGTAAAAGAGTCTAGCTAGCTGCATTTTCCGATATTACATGTTTCTAATTTTGTCAGAAAGTCGTTTTAATTTCAAGTTAAAGTGTACTACAATGTTAGTTGGCTGCCTTGCCTGGCTAGCTAACTAACGTTATGTGTATGATCTGTGTAGTAATATTATTCGTATCTAATGTTAGCCAGCTAGCATTGGACCTGGTTGGTTAGCTACCTGCAGATTCATGCAGTGTAGTAACGTTATGAGTTGGGATTATGGTTAATTGTTTAGCTAGCTAGCTACATGTCTAAACAAAAGACTCCACTATGCAAGTAACTATTTCAATACAATGTTTAGGATTTCACTGTGACAACTGTCAATAGACGTAGCTGGTAAAGTCACTCTGGCCATCTTCTCCGATTTCAGAGCACTCTCGTCTGAGTGTGCCAAAGCACAGAATAACTGATGAATTTACGAACGCTCAACAACCGTTGAATATGGCCGGTGTCAGTAAATGTTGGCAAAAAAGCGTAATTAAGTTGTTGCCAGCAGCACAGTTGCAGTCACCAATACTCTGAATAACATAAAAACAGCCTAACCAGCTCTGCTAGGGCGAGTAAAATGGTTAGAGTGATCTGTTCTCTCATTTGTGTCTGGAAGTAGCTAGCAAGCTAGCCAACGTTAGCCAGTTAGGTTAGGTGCTTGACTGCTGTTCAATGTGCGCTCTGAATGCTCCGAGAGCGAAACGCTCTTAATTTACGAACGGCCATTCTGACAACGCTCTGAGGTTACGAATGCCCAGACCACACTCTGGCACTCCAGATTTAAATGTATGAACATTTAAATATTCATGTATAAAACCAGACTTTAGCCTTGAAATCTTTGGTTGTTTTGTACATAGCCTTACATGTGAATCCTTGTAGAGATGGGTCGGGCTAAAGCATAAACTGGTGTGAATGATGCTTAATGGGTGTAGACAAAGAAGAGCTTTACAGTAGGTACCAAAACATTCATTTTCTCAACAGTGAGGTTAGAAGTTTATCAACTTTCAAAGCAGAATTACTTTCCCATTGTTCCTTAAGTGTAGTGTACGATATACAATTTTCTAGCTCTGAGTCTCTACTTTTATCCAATGTAAAAAACACAATTTCAAATTTTGCTACATAAGACTGATTCAAGCCGTTTGGTCACAAATGTCCCCTCTACTTCCAAAATTCATAAGATGCTAACACCTGCTAAATCGTGATTTAAAAATGTATGACCTATGATGAAGATTATCCTACCAACGGGACATTAAAAAAAAACTGTAATATCTTATGTTTCACCGAGACGTGGCTGAATGACGACACGGATAATATAGAGCTGGCAGGATTTTCCATGCACAGGCAGAACAGAGATGCTACGTCTGGTAGGGCGAGGGGTGGGGGTGTGTGTCTATTTGTCAATAACAGCTGGTGCGCGATGTCTAATAGTAAAGAAGTCTTGAGTTATTCCTTGTCTGAGGTAGAGTACCTTATGATAAGCTGTAGACCACACTATTTACCAAAAGAGTTCTCCTCTATATTATTCATAGCCGTCTATTTACCACCAGAGACCGATGCTGGCACTAAGGCCGCACTCAACCAACTCTATAAGGCCATAAACAAACAAGAAAATTCTCACCCAGAAGCGGCGCTCCTAGTGGCCGGGGACTTTAATGCAGGCAAACTTAAATCTGTTTGACCTCATTTCTACCAGCATGTGAAACCAGAGTAAAAAATAACTCTAGACCGCCTTTACTCCACACACAGTGATGCATACAAAGCTCTCCCCCACCCTCCATTTGGCAAACCTGACCATAATTATGTCCTCCTGATTCCTGCTTACAAGCAAAAACTAAAGCAGGAAGTACCAGTGACTCACTCAATACGGAAGTGGTCAGATGACGCAGATGCTACGCTACAGGACTGTTTTGCTAGCACAGACTGGATTATGTTCCGGAATTCATCCATTGGCATTGAGGAGTATACGACCTCAGTCATCGGCTTCATCAAGAAGTGCATCGACGACGTCGCCCCCACAGTGACTGTACGTACGTATCCCAACCAGAAGCAATGGATTACAGGCAACATCTGCATCGAGCTAAAGGCTAGAGCTGCCGCTTTCAAAGAGCGGGACACTAATCCGTTAGCTTATAAGAAATCTCGCTATGCCTTCAGACGAACCATCAAACAAGCAAAGCGTCAATACAGGATTAAGATTGAATCCTACTACACTGGCTCTGATGCTCGTCAGATGTGGCAGGGCTTGAAAACTATTACGGACTACAAAAGGAAACCCATACGCGACCTGCCCAGTGACGCGAGCCTACCAGACAAGCTAAATTCCTTTTATGCTCGCTTTGAGGCAAGCAACTCTGAAGCATGCACGAGAGCACCAGCTGTTTTGGATGACTGTGTGATAACGCTCTCGTTAGCCAATGTGAGCAAGACCTATAAACAGGTCAACATTCACAAAGCCGCGGGGCCAGACCGATTACCAGGACGTGTACTCAAAGCATGCGCTGACAAACTGGCAAGTGTCTTCACTGACATTTTTAACCTCTCCCTGACGAGTCTGTAAGACCTGGGAGAACTCGGACCTCCCTATAGGCTGTCTCATCATTGTCGGTGATCAGGCCTACTACTGTTGTGTCGTCAGCAAACTTAATGATGGTGTTGGAGTCGTGTTTGGCCACACACCTGTTGGACAACAACCTCTCCCTCAATGTGAGCAAGACAAAGGAGCTGATCGTGGACAACAGGAAAAGGAGGGCCGAACAGGCCCCCATTAACATCGATGGGGCTGTAGTGGAGCGGGCCGAGAGTTTCAAGTTCCTTGTTGTCCATATCAACAAACTATTATGGTCCAAACACACCAAGACAGTCGTGAAGAGGGAAACGACAACACCTTTTCCCCCTCAGGAGACAGAAAAGATTTGGCATGGGTCCCTAGATCCTCAAGAAGTTCTACAGCTGCACCATCGAGAGCATCCTGACCGGTTGCTTCACCGCCTGGTATGGCAACTGCTCGGGATCTGACCGTAAGGCGCTACTGAGGGTAGTGCGTACGGCCCAGTACATCACTGGGGCCAATCTCCCTGCCATTCAAGACCTATTTGGTAGGCGGTGTCAGAGGAAAGCCCAAAAAATTGTCAGAGACTCCGGTCACCGAAGTCCTAGACTGTTTTCTCTGCTACCGCACGGCAAGCGGTACCGGAGCGCCAAGTCTAGGACCAAAAGGGTCCCCCCCTTGGGTTGTGCCGTGGCGGAGACCTTTGTGGGCTATACTCGGCCTTGTCTCAGGATGGTAAGTTGTTGGAGATATCCCTCTAGTGGTGTGGGGGCTGTGCTTCGGCAGAATGAGTGGGGTTATATACTGCCTGTTTGGCCCTGTCCGGGGGTATCGTCGGACGGGGCCACAGTGTCTCCCGACCCCTCCTGTCTCAGCCTCCAGTATTTATGCTGCAGTAGTTTATGTGTCGGGGGGCTAGGGTCAGTCTGTTATATCTGGAGTATTTCTCCTCTCTTATCCCGTGTCCTGTGTGAATTTAAGTATGCTCTCTCCAATTCTCTCTCTCCTTTTCTCTCTTTCTTTCTTTCTTTCTTTCTTTCTTTCTCTCTCTCTCTCGGAGGACCTGAGCCTTAGGACCATTCCTCAGGACTACCTGGCCTGATGACTCCTTGCTGTCCGCAGTCCACCGGGCCGTGCTGCTGTTACAGTTTCAACTGTTCTGCCTGCAGCTATGGAACCCTGACCTGTTCACCAGACATATTACCTGTCCCAGACCTGCTGTTTTCAACTCTCTAGAGACAGCAGGAGCGGTAGAGATACTCTGAATGATCGGCTATGAAAAGCCAACTGACATTTACTCCTGAGGTGCTGACCTGCTGCACCCTCGACAACCACTGTGATTATTATTATTTGACCCTGCTGGTCATCTATGAACATTTTTAAATCTTGGACATGTTCTGTTATAATCTGCACCCGGCACAGACAGAAGAGGACTGGCCACCCCTCATAGCCTGGTTCCTCTCTAAGTTTCTTCCTAGGTTTTGGCCTTGGGAGTTTTTCCTAACCACGTGCTTTTACACCTGCATTGCTTGCTGTTTGGGGTTTTAGGCTGGGTTTCTGTACAGCATTCTGTGATATCAGCTGATGTAAGAAGGGCTTTATAAATACATTTGATTGATTAACAGCTTAAACCCCCAAGCCGTGAGACTGCTGAACAATTAATCGAATGGCCACCGGACTATCTACAGTGACACCCCTCCACCCCCCATTTGTTTTGTACATTGCTGCTACTCACTGTTTATCATCTGTGCATAGCTTATCCACCCCTACAGTTGAAGTCGGAAGTTTACATACACCTTAGCCAAATACATTTAAACTCAGTTTTTCACAATTGTAGACCTCCAGACTTGTGGAGGTCTAAAACTTTTTTTCTGAGGTCTTGGCTGATTTCTTTTGATTTTCCCATGATGTCAAGCAAAGAGGCACTTTGAAGGTAGGAGTTTGAAGGTAGGCCTTGAAATACGTCCACAGGTACACCTCCAATTGACTAAAATGATGTTAATTAGCCTATCAGAAGCTTCTAAAGCCATGACATTATTTTCTGGAATTTTCCAAGCCGTTTAAAGGCACAGTCAACTTAGTGAATGTAGACTTCTAACCCACTGGAATTGTGATACAGTGAATTATAAGTGAAATAATCTGTCTGTATACAAAAGTAGATGTCCAAAATGACTTGCCAAAACTATAATTTGTTAAAAATACATTTGTGGAGTGGTTGAAAAATTAGTTTTAATGACTCCAACCTAAGTGTATGTAAACTTCCGACTTCAACTGTACCTACATGTAAAAATTATCTCGACTAACCTGTAGTACCCCCTGCCTCGTTACTGTTATTTTATTGTGTTACTTTTTATTATTTTTTACTTTAATTTATTTGGTAAATATTTCCTAACTCTTCTTGAACTGCACTGTTGGTTAAGGGCTTGTAAGTAAGCATTTCACGGTAAGGTGACAAATAAAGTTAGATTTGAATTGTCCGAATTTGACAAAAAAAAACAAGAACCGGAAGTGATGCTGCTCGTTATCTCATGCTTCCCGTTGTACCATGAAAGACCGACGGTACCAATTATGTTTATGCTTAACACCCAATGAAACACTCTACCCCACAATCGCACACCCCTGGGAACTCAACCAATTGAATGCACAGAGTAGTGTTCAGGTGTAAGTGTTGGCGAGGTGTTACCGCAACCCTTTTTTGTGTTCCATATAGCTTCAGACATGTTGTATGCTGCTGTTACATGCCATGCAGCAATCACATTAAAAAAAAACACAATAAAACTGTTTGGATACCGATACAATGTATTTCTTACTATTAGTTAAAGGCCCTAGTGGTGTAAAAATGCTATACCATACATAGACCTGTATGTAACCTGTATATAACAGAGAGGGTTTGGGGAACTATTAAGTGATGAGTAACCATGCCTGAGACCTGAAGACTCCCATAGCTCAGTGGGCTAACACAGGCTTGCGGTGAGTAGGAACTCCTTTACACATTCATTTAACTCTGGTGTTCCAAGCTGGCCCACAGGTTTTGTCCATGAGTCAGAACCAGCTAATTGTATACTCACAAGTGCCACTACTGTAGATCCTCTAGAGCCCTCAAACTCAACTCTGGACCTCGAAGCCAGGTCCACTGCATGTTTTCATTGTTCCCCTCTAGTCAGAGACTGATTTAGACCTGTGACACCAGATGTGCACAATTAATTATCAGGTAGAACAGAAAACAAGGCTCTGGACCTCGTAAGGTAAGAGTTGAGTACCCCTGCTACAGAGCATAAAATGGCTCTGAAATATGCAGTGGCCTAATATCCCTAAAACACAGCAGAACAGCCTCAGTTAACCAAATAGAAAACATGTTAAACGTCCTCTCATGTTGGTTCTCATAGTCTTAGTGCCAAGACAATGTGTACCTGCCAAGACATTAATCAACCATATACACCTCAGTATGTTGCCAGTCACCCTGATACTAAAATGTATGATCTGTAGCCTTCCTTTCTTTATGTTCCTTCACAAAGCTACTGTTATCTGGTTGCCAGGTGCACTATACGGATGAGGCACCCTGGATCTATTGATTACAGTAATTGCATTGTCCAAAGCTTACATCTCTCTTATTAAACATTAAAGGGTGATGAGATGGCTGCCGCTTTTTTAAAATTTGTTCTTGTTTTTTTTCTCTCCTTTGAGTGAATTAGTAGCGCTTCGCTTGTCTAAACCCAAGGAGCAAAGCAAAGATAATGAGATCCGTTGTTTTTGGTTTGTTTTTATTCTCTCTTATTTTATAGTCTTGCTTGTACCCGTAGCGATATTGATTGACATGTAACGTTGGTCTCCACGGAGACAGGGGAAGGTCAAAGGAATTGTCTTGGAGAGTTGGGCTGTGCTCCAAACAGACTGAAGCTAATAGTTACCTGACGTGCACTGTAAGCCGTTCCAAAACAAGGCAATGGGAAACATTTTTAGTCAGGCAGTTAGAGGGAAATACATACAGTAGGTTTGAACATGTTTTAACAATTATTAAGTGAAACATTTTAGTCTATGAGAAAATAGCCATCTTGTTCACATAACTGGTTGTAGAGATTTTTAGAGGAAACATTTTATTTATTGATATCATCAGTTAATATCGATTTGATTGGTTAATGTAGAACAATGCATTTTAACCCAAGGTAGGAAGTACATATCAATGTATGCATTGTCTGGTTTTAAATTCAGCAATGTACGACACTGAAGTTATAGATTACGGACCAGATTATTTTGAAACGGCAGACCCTGAATCCAAACACAACGTAATCCACGTTATTGGGGAGGAAAATCTCTTATCCTCTTTTCCATGCCGTGGCAAATTCAGTTTGTTTTGATTGCTTTTTTGTGTGGGAAATTGGACAGTATAAATAAAGAGACAGAAAGAAAACAGGCAATACTTTGGACCACAAGAGCTTGAAAATTACAGCATTTTCCCTTCGTTATCCTAAATGAATATGCAATAAGCCCAAAAAAGTAGGCACTCTAATTTCTTAAATGGGTTTTGTCACACACAAATGAGCTATTGACTATTCATACTGTGGATTTGTTTGTTTGCTTTCTTTCATTGTTTACATTTTAAGAATGTAAAATCTTTCAGTATGACATTTAACTTGTTGCCATACATCTATCTCCCTGGCAGCTCATCATACTTCAGACAACACAACATTTTAATTGACACTAAACTCAGGAACTGCCCACTGAGCACACACTGGTTGAATCAATGTTGTTTTCATGTCATTTCAATTAAACTAAGTAGAACCAATGTGGAATAGACATTGAATTGACATCTGTGCCCAGTGGGTGACTACACAATAATGGGATACTGTTTTTTTACGATCTTCGGAGTGAGTTTAATCACTTTAGTCAACCTTTGACCTTGAATAATCCCTTAGGTAATGAGTAATGAAGACAATTGATACCACATCTTGATTAAATCGTATCCATATGTGTTTTGCAGATGAAAAATTACAACAGACTTCCTAGGTGTTCACCAAGCATTGAAGGTACACGGCGTATAATTTGAATTTGATGTAAATACATTTATGGCACTGTTGGCTTCAATCTTTGACATGTTTCCAAGAACAACCCGTGGTTGTAATTGTAGAACAAAATGCGGATGATGGTAATAATAAACACATTGATACTTGGTTTGAGGACTTAGCCAGGCAGAGTAAGCTGGAGGGAAAACATGTCAAATTCTAAGCATATTGTTAAGAATTCCTGAAATATTATACATTTTCAACTTTTGCCTGTGGAAAAAACAATTTTGGGGGGACTTTTTCTCTCCCTTTCATCTGTCGTTGTTTTTGTTGTTGTTGACAAATATGAGAAACAGGAGACACCAACACAAGAAAAAAGGATGATGAGAGCCTCTGAGATCTCACTACTCTGGTTCTTTTAGACGGTTCCGTAGTTCTGTCTGTCTGTGTTGACAGTGGTTATGCTCTGGTGGTTAAGAGCATTGGACATCACATCTTTGTTAGTCAGGTATCCAGTAACTATGGTATCATGATCAATGTATTTATCATAGGGTGCGCTCGTAAATTCACTCTAGCTATCTATTCCGATTTCAGAGCGCTCTCGTCTGAGCTTGCCAGAGTGCAGAATAACTGAATTTACGAATGTGCCACACCCGTTGAATATGACCGGTGTCAGTAAACGTCGGCAAAAAACATAGTTAAATTGTTGCTAGCAGCACAGTTACAATCACCAACGCTCTAGATAACATGAAAACAGCCTAATCAGCTCTGCTAGGGCCAGAGAATTGTCAGAATGAGGTGTTCTCTCATTTATGTCTGGAAATAGCTAACAAGCAAGCTAACTTTAGTCGGTTAGCTTGGGTGCTTGACTATTGTTGTGAGGTCAGAACGCTCGGATCAAGTGTGCGCTCTAAAAGCTCTGAGAGTGAAACGCTCTGAATTTAGAAAGACAAACAATCTGACAACGCTCTAAATGTAATGCCTTGAAGACACTCTGAGCGCACTCTGGGACTCCAGAGTGAATTTGAGAACACACCCTTAGCGTAATACCATTAGTCTGTGATAGAGATCACATGCTAACCCTGAGAAAAGACGTCTTGCCAAAATTCAAAACCTCAATCCAGGTTAACACATTCTTAACATAAACCACTTCAGTCTGGTATCCATTACTTTGGCAATAAACATCAAGTTGCATGTCATTCTGTGATTGAAAATTTCGAAACAAATTTATATTGGCTAAATCGTAGTTTGGTTGTTTTAGCAGAAAGTTGAACTGGTAACAGAGGCTTTGGCCTGAGGGGATGTTGACTCACTGGTGTGGGTATGGTTACAGCAGCAGATCTGATGCACAACCTTACTTTGTCCTTTCTGTTTGCTTACGTCAGGGTTCTGTTCATCAGGGCACGAAACGGAACATTTTTAAGTGTTACGCAACAGAACAAAACATTTTACATTTATAAAGGTAGTCTATCCCCTGTCTCAGTCCATTTCCATACTTTCAGTGCCTAATGAACACAAGCCAGGCCTATTCTCAAAAGTTAGGTCAAAGGTCACACAGCCTCTCATCCACACTACCATCCACACTACCATCCACACCACCACCACAAAGATTGGAATCTGACAAATTAGACCTTAATCTACCTATTTTCAATAAAGATTTTGTCAATTTATTAACATAATTCTGCTTCATTACTTGAAATGACTACGGGTCACATGGAAATGACCCTGGTCCTGATGACCTTTTTACAAGACCGATTGAAAGTCCAATATCCATTTCCATTCGAGATCACAGAGATTTCTTTGGAAAACAATTATTTAATACAGAAATCTCAACCATCAATCACAACCATCGTCTTATTTATTGTCCCAACGTACTGTCCCAACGTGTGAACAGCCCTAATGATGGAGAACTACAGAGTGAACCCCCACCTATTATGCACATGCTTTGGGTTATGTCCCAATATTCCCACTGAGTCAGAGATTGATGAAAATCACTTTTGCCTTAAGCTGGAGCTGTCAACTATCTCAATACAAATAATTCCAGCTGGTAGCCCTATCTAAAGTGACAAGCCATGTGTCATTTTAGCACAGAGAGACCGGCACACAGTGTGAGCCCAAGCATGGTGTGATTGACATAAATGCTATCAAAAGTGTGGCTGTAATATGGTGATGAACATGTACAGTTCATACATGGAAATACAGTATATCGATGAGACTTTATTTGAAGGCTGCCTACATAAGAACTTCATAACACATTTATAACCATGCATAAGCAGAGCTTCATAAATTATGTCAACAACTACACGTTGATATGTAACGTATGTTGCAAGTTATGAAAGGCTAATGTACTTCCTGAAATATGTTATCTATGGGTTATGAACATTTGAGGAAGTTATTATGTAGGTACCCTTCACAAAGTGTTGTTTGATTACGTTGTCATTACGTTACTTTATGTCTTCTCTATGCTAAACTGAAAACTGATTCCGTCTCATTTGAACAAACTTGTTCTTTGAAGCAGAGAAATAGCCTCATTTGAACAAACTAGTTCCTTGAGTAACTCTGAAATACTCTGTGCTTTAAAATGAGACATCAAGACAAAAGCAAAGAAATTGGCTCATTCGGCTATAGGGTTTTCTGCTATCAATGCTTCCACACTATTACTGAAGTTATATGCCACTCCCTTCTGTTCTAATTCAACAAATCCAATAGTTTACAGTTTCTCAACACATAGCATAATGAGAACTGTGTTACCATACTGTACAGAAAACCTTATTCCATATGTATTATTAATCCTCAAGAGTTTATTGACACGTGCGTCAATCTAAGTAACATAAAAAAAAGACATCAAAATCCGTCAGTTTAAGCTAGAGATATCAGGCTTTTCGCATGGGCTGGGTCTCAATCCACCTGCAGCCGCCTGTCAGTCTTCCGCATCTGCTGTGGAAGGTGGCCCGGGGGTACAGCAGTCTTTGTCAAACCATGAGACATCCCGAAGATCGATATTCTCACGAAAACGTCTGTAGCGTCCAAACGATTTGGCCGAAAAATATATATATTTCCTGAATTTTCTTATGTCTCCTAGATATAGGACAGACACTTCAAATTCTTATTCCTCATGCTTAATTTTGAACAGTCTTTTTTGCCATTTATGAATGTGTTATTCAATGCATTTCATGGGCTATAGTAATAAAGGCCAAATTAAATATTTTATAAAATAATTGTTTTATATGTACATTTTTATACTTAATTCACAAACAAATAACTAAATGATCCATGGTAGGACCATCTTTGAGGGCAACGTGTGTTTACTTCCCCACTAACTAGTAATGTGTAAAACAAACAAACGTTGTCAAACACAATGTATTTGACAACTGAGGTAATCAACAGTTTGCAATTAATCAAGACAATGTCTTGATTACACACACGCTGCCTGTATTTGTTGTGTTATTGCATGCCTCACCAAACCTGCACAGCTCAAATACTGAGGCAGTTTCATTGTTGGTGGAGCGAGAGGGAAAATGAATGGGGATTTGAAAGTGAAAGAAATGTCAACAAATGGAAGAGCTGCAGTAGACTGGGTTATAAAGTCATGTCACATGTGATATGTCACAGCGTATTGCGAACATGAAGTCACCCACCTTTTCCTTTCAATGTCACAGTGAATGTGTGTGTGTGTGTGTGTGTACCTTGGTTATTAAATTACCGCTTTGTGTGTCTGAGAATTTCACAAAGAATACTATTTCCTTTAGTCGATCAACCTCTTTTCCATGCTTGTGAATAGTGGAACATGGCTTTGATACTAGGGGCCAGAATGTGGCTAAGTGTTTACAAGATTTGTCATGCTTTACTGCTTTCCTTTGTAACTACTTTCTTAATTAACCAATTTTCATAGTTGTCATTTCTAACATTTGAAATATATATTTTGTATTCATATTTTAATGAAAGATTATATTTTGAGTACTGTAATGAAAGTTCAACTGTTATTAGGATATTATCTGTTCAGGCGCAATGTCAGAAATGTGGGAAAATGTCCTAAGAAGGGTTATATGAAGGATATTGCAACCCTCAATAGAGGTATCATGTAGTATTTACAAGGTGTTATGAATTACTATGCAACCCCCCCTTCAAGTACACTGTCGCTGACCTTCTACAGTAATTCTCTCTGCAATTTCAATAATTGATATTGGTATAGTGTTTCTATCTCCATCAACCATTTACCATGTATCAACTAACAACTCATAACTCTCTCTCACCCCCTTCCTCAGTCCCTCCCTCCCCTCCTCTCTCCCTCTCCCCCCTAGCCCCTCTCCTGCGTACTAAACATTTCTTTCCAGAATATAAAGTTTATCAATTGTAATTAGCCGTTCTTCCTCACTAGCTTTGGAGTCGAACTAAGCTGAAACGAGGAGTGGAGCAGCGGACCCTTCTGCCCTCTGTGTATCCACCACCTCCGGGCTCCTTGTGGCTGTCACAAACCATTTATCCCCTGCTTAATTAAGCAGCTTTATTCCTCAGCATTGACAACGTAGTGAGACCTCACACACTCTGTGACAGCCCCAGTTCACAACACACATATCTGGCCCCAGTAAGACCTCCATGACAGGGCCATAACCCTGCTCATAGTTAGATTCGACTTGGCGTCTAATTTGGGCACCCCTCCCCCAAGGTCTTGTCTTCACAATGGCAGTGAGGCCATGATAGGTAGTAGACTAGGGACCGCTGCTGTAGCTCCACTGACCTTCTTGCCAACCACACAGGACATCTCTTACCCTTGCCTGGGATTTATTTTTGGCATAATATCCCATGTTCATCTATTAATTTAGCCACTGATACGATATACTGTATTTCATCCACTATACATTTGTAAATTAATAAAAGTGGTATTGCATGAATCAAATAATGTATATAGGTTGCATCCTATGTTAACGTCCTAGTAATATGTTCATTAGAGAATTCAATAGGAGAGCCACATTATTACCTAGAGAGTTCCAGGCAATAAGACTGAAGCAGCACATGTGGCGCAGTTTCGAGTGGACGAGCAAAAAAGGTTTGTGTGTCTCAGTCTGTGTGTGTGTGTGCGTGTGTGCCAGAGGAGGCTGGTGGGAGGAGCTATAGGAGAACAGGCTCACCAAACAGAAGTTGGAACTGCTGAGATGAGGCAGTCACATATTGAACACACACACATGCACGCACACACCAGGGGAGGCTGGTGGAAGGAGCTATAGGAGGACGGCTCATTGTAATGACTGAAATTGAATTATTGGAACGGAGTCGAACATATGGCTTCCATATGTTTGATGTGGTTCATACCGTTCCATGAATTCCGTTTCAGTCATTACAATGAGCCGTCCTCCTATAGCTCCTTCCACCAGCCTCCCCTGTTGTGTGCGTGCATGTGTGTGTGTTCAATATGTGACTGCCTCATCTCAGCAGTTCCAACTTCTGTTTGGTCCCATGGGTCGCCCAAGGAAATGAAAGAATCACAATGTACACACCCTCAAGACAGCCCGAGAAGCTGGTGAAAAAAGAACCCACCACTTTCATCATTAAAAGACAGTATCGTCATCAGTGTGCGTGTCACCTGATAGGATTACATTATGCACCAGGAAAGATGATTGAGTGGAATTGGTGTTTAGTCAGCTGAATGCCTACATTCAGCTGACGAGAGAGAAAGAGAGAGAGAGAGGTTGTTCTGCCTGTAAAACGGTGTACCTTAATACTGCTATTGTCACTACAAAGACACAAAGACATTGAATGAATTGGAAGAAAAATACATGTATATTTAAATTATTTTAGAAATTCGTATGATATGTTTTAAATTCCATTTCGTACAATATGTTACGAATGTGTAAGTGCTTAAGATCCCAGACTGCATCTTTAATGAAATGTACACTTTCTAGTACATATAGGGGGGAGGCAGGTAGCCTAGTGGTTAAGAGCATTGGACCAGTAACAGAAAGGTGGCTAGTTCAAATCCCAGAGCTAGGTGAACAATCTGCCGATGTGCCATTGAGCAAGGCACTTATCCGGTGCGACTTAAAGGAGCAATTAGGGTTAAGAGCGTCCACTAAATGACGTAAATAAAATGCAGTACATACTACACATAATTCAACACCATAGAAAATCATGCATAACATGTTACGTAGTGGTACTTGAGAAATCAATACATAAGAATCATGTAAATTGTAGAAAATAGAAAAATAAAGTGTCACATAAAAAAAATTGTAACATAAATATAAAAGTGTAAAATAACCTTTCAATTCAGTATCTGTATTCAGCATTTTCCAGAGGACGAAGGAGAAATAAGCCATTCAGCAGCAGCTCGGTGGTGGTGGTGGTTCTGCAGAGGTTATCTAGCCGGCTTGTGAGGGCTTCAAACTGCACAGATTGAGCGTTATGATGATAAATGCACAAGAACAGAATCAGTCTTCTCTCACACAATGGCTTCCATTTTGTTGAGAATAATTTTAATTTTTTATGCAATGGCGTAACAGTGCTCTATGTCTTGGATGTGTGTGCTTTTGTTTGCCTGAGAAGTGATCTGCCTCTTCAGCATGAACTTGCAGTCGTAAAATAGTCAGGCGCTTGCAAATACACGATTTGCAGTAGATAACTTTGTATTAACTGTGTTGTTGCAACACTAAATAATAACAGGTAAACCTATGGGATTAGTTGACTCCCTGACCAACATATCCCAGATGAGGAATTTACAGCCTCTCTTACAATTGCCGCCATTTAAACCTGGGTCTAATAGAGGTTGATTGTTAATACACGTCTTAGAATCCCCTTAGATGAAATGTTTATACAGCGCATTAGATAGCAAGTGATTATTAATTTATTAATTTAAGCAGGGAAGTCAACTGAGAACCTGATCTCAGCCAGGTACGTCTTGTGCCAGCTCTCCGCACTCACCCTGAAGAGCGTGTCATCAATCCGGTGCAACCTGTGCCGGCTCCACGCACCAGGCTTCCAGTGCGCCTTCCCAGCCAGGTACGTCCTGTGCCAACTCCCCGCACTCGCCCTGAAGAGCGTGTCACAAGTCCGGTGCAACCTGTGCTGGCTCCACGCACGAGGCTCCCAGTGCGCCTTCCCAGTCCGGAATGTCCTGTGCGCCCTGAAGTGCGTGTCACCAGTCCGGTGCAACCTGTGCCGGCTCCACGCACCAGGCTTCCAGTGCGCCTTCCTAGCCCGGTGAGACCTGTGCCGGCTCCACACAACAGGCTTCCAGTGCGCCTTCTTAGCCCGGTGAGACCTGTGCCGGCTCCACGCAACAGGCTTCCAGTGCGCCTTCCAGTGCGCCTTCCCAGCCCGGTGAGACCTGTGCCGGCTCCACACAACAGGCTTCCAGTGCGCCTTCCTAGCCCGGTGCCAGGGTCGGAGCCTTCCTCTGCACCGAGGTCCAAGCCGGGCACAGCGTTCAGCCCGGCTATATGGCCGGATCCGTGGGCTGAGTGGGTGCTATGTCCCGCACCGGAACCGCCACCGACGCTAGTCACCCACCCGAACCCTCCCATCATGTTCAGGTTTTGCGGCCGGAGTCCGCACCTTTGCGGGGGTACTGTCACGTCCTGGCCATAGATAGCCCTCTGGGTTTTCTATGCTGGTTTTGGTAAGGACGTGACTAGGGGGACTTTGGTTTCTATTTGTTGTATTTCTATGCATTGTTGTGTGTATGGTTCCCAATTAGAGGCAGCCGATTGTTGTTGCCTCTAATTGGGGTTCATACTTAAGTTGTTCCTTTTTCCACCTGTGTTTGTGGGTTATTGTTTCCTGTTAGTGCCTGAGTGCGCTACATTTATGGCCGATAACTTGTTTCTTTATTGTTTTGTATATGTTACACTTGCCAATAAAAATGCGGAACTTCATGCATGCTGCGCCTTGGTCCGTTTCTGAAGACAATAGTGACAACAACCCTAAGCACACAGCCAAGACAACGTAGGAGTGGCAAGTCTCTGAATGTCGGGACAAGTCTCTTAATGTCCTTCAGTGGCCCAGCCAGAGCCCGGACTTGAACCTGATCGAACATCTCTTGAGAGACTTGCAAATATCTGTGCAGCGACGCTCCCCATCCAACATGACAGAGCTTGAGAAGATTTGCAGAGAAGAATGGGAGAAACTTCCCAAATACAGGTGTGCCAAGCTTGTAGCGTCAATCCCAAGAAGACTCAAAGCTGTAATCGCTGCCAAAGGTGCATCAACAAAGTACTGAGTAAGGGGTCTGAACACTTATGTAAATGTTATATTCACGTTTTTTACTTTTAATAGGTTTGCTAACATTTCTTAAAACCTGTTTTTGCTTTGTCACTATGGGGTATTGTGTGTAGATTGATGAGGGGAAAAAATGATTTAATCCATTTTAGAATAAGACTGTAACGTAACAAAATGTGGAAAAACTCAAGGGGTCTGAATACTTTCTGAATGCACTGTATACTGAACAGCACCGGAGCTGTGGGCCCAAGCTGTGAGGGAGCAGTCACAGCACACCTGCATTCACTGTGGGGGAGTGATATGGTGTCATAGAAGTGGGACGTGACCTCCAAAACTTCCAGGGGTTTCTCAAAGTGGAGGTGGCTAGCGAGTTTGGGGAGGGCCTTCAGGGTATATTGGCAGCGTATGAACGTCATACCTATCTGTTGTTGTTAATAGCAACGGCTTGTTTGCTGTTGACAACACCTGAGTACTTACAGATATTCCCAGCATTGTTGTATTCTCTATTCGCTTTCTCTAATCTCTTAGACTTTCTTTCATCACACACACACACTCATCACCTTACACTCCTGTCTGGCTTTCTGCTCATCTGAGAGACTGAAAACACCTCCATTTCCTCTCTTCACAGGAGATGGACTGGCAGAAATGAAAGACTCTCTTCAATCAACAAGCTTAATAATAAGGTGTGGGTGTGCTAACTCTGTCAGTACAGCTGATTTCAGTACCCAAAATCATGTCTGTATTTTATGATGCACTTGTGATCAGTGTCATCTGGCCGTATGATTGGTTCACATTTGAGTGATGAAAGGTCCTAATAAAGTCTCTCGCTTTCTCTCGCTCTGTTTCTCTTTGTCTATGTTTCACCCCCTCCCGCTCTCTTTGGGATGGCAGTTTGGTAGGCTAAGTGTTGCATAGGCCCTTTGGGCACAAATTTAATGCATGCCTCCTGAATTATTTAGGGACATAAAAACCTCTCTCTTTAAGGAATTATAAAAAGGAAACTGTCAGTCACACGAAAATTACATTTTACTGCTCCCTGTCTCTCGTTGACAGAGCGTGAAAATGGTCTCGTTATCTGTAGATATGAAGAAAAACATTGAATACACATCCAAATATGACTCATACAAGAAAGTAATTTGGAATGGAATGGTTGGTATTTGAATGGTGTCAGTTCTTGAATTGGGCCAAAACCAGTTTACCATTCCAGTACTTCAAGGTCTGAGTAATTTCACATGATGCATCTTGCAATCTTGGCTACCACTTATCCAATTTTCATGGCCCAAATGTTATCATTCC
The DNA here is from genome assembly GCA_030435695.1 of Brachymystax lenok tsinlingensis. Taxonomy (NCBI): domain Eukaryota; kingdom Metazoa; phylum Chordata; class Actinopteri; order Salmoniformes; family Salmonidae; genus Brachymystax; species Brachymystax lenok. The sequence continues at coordinate 11,737,752 of CM059782.1, read as the reverse complement.
TTAAGTAGAAATGATCAAAATGCTAACAGTCTATTGCAACACGTGTTTCATATACCTACTTGATGTGTTCTAAAACCTGAAAAAAAGGGTAGGTTCTCATATCACATTAGTTTTAAAAATCTACAGCAACTCTCATATAAATGTCTCTCTTTCTGAGAACTCTGTCAACATACTCCTACAGACTGAACAGTCGCTGCGTTTATTATAAAGACACCAACAATATGCAGTAAGATGCATGGACATGCGAGAGATATTCTCTCAATCATTTCACACAGATAGTCAGTGTGCTTGGGCTGATGTTTGTACAGCCAGAGACCACTCGTGCTGCTGGCTACCAGACGCAGCCCCGCGGTGTCCAAATATATAGCCCCTTCAAATGCACACAGCCACCTCTGACACCGAGAGGGCTGGACGTGGGCCCAGACACACAGATGTGGCTGGCTGGAGGACCGTCCACATCCCATGCTGCCTTGCTCACTAGAACCTTACATCATATTTATCCTTTTTTCTAATGTTCTGTTTTGGTCATTACGATTTTATGCGATTTCTTAATGTTTGACGGTTTGAGAAAAAAAAAGGTGTTCATTTGCTAATTATTGGTGCAGTAATTAGAAAATCCCGTTCCGCGACAGGAGCCTCGGAATTCAGCATTTAATTAACCCTGTAATCACAGCATCTGGAGCGTATTACCATTTCAATGAGCGACTACAGGAGAATGAGAGAAATGCCATTTTAGGCCCAGTATTTTCACCTGTGCCATTGCAAAAGCTTATGTCAGAAATGTTTTTTGTATTTATCTACACAGTATTTTGTGTGTTTTGACGTGATATTTTATTCCTCCTCGGGTAGTTACACAGGCTAATAATACACGTTTATTTCCATTGAAGTATTGGAGGTGTGAGCGATGGTGGTTGTGTGACTGACTCACATTCACACCCACAACCTCTCTAATGTTGTACATACCTAATCTATACCACATTAACTACATACCTAATCAATACCACACTACCTACATACCTAATCAATACCACACTACCTAGATACCTAATCAATACCACACTACCTACATACCTAAATAATCAATACCACACTGCCAACATACCAATCAACACCACACTACCTACATACCTAATCAATACCACATTACCTAAACAATACCACACTACCCACATACCTAATCAATACCACACTACCTACCTAATTAATACCATACTACCTACATACCTAATCAACACCCTATTACCTACATACCTAATCAATACTACATTACCTACATACCTAATCAACACCACACTACCTACATACCTAATCAATACCACATTACCTAAACAATACCACACTACCCACATACCTAATCAATACCACACTACCTACATACCTAACTAATCAATACCACACTACCTACATACCTAATTAATACCCTATTACCTACATACCTAATCAATACCACATTACCTACATACCTAATCAATACCACACTACCTACATACCTAATCAATACCACACTACCTACATACCTAATCAACGCATCACTCTTTGATCCCTTTTCTTCTTTCCTGCTCTTTCTGTCGCTGTTTGAACTGTTGATTACGATCAGACTGTTTGATGTCAGGCAGATAATTACATTGAACTGCCTGGCGGGGAGACACGTTCCAGGCGTTGTTCGTTTTCGGCATGCGTCGGACGGAGCCTCCGGGTTCGTCTCTGTCTTTACTCTGTCAGAAATGCCTGTGATCTGCCTTATCTGGCCTCTGAGGTCTGTCATTGGTCCGCTGTGTCACTGTTAATAAAGTCTGAAGTGACAGCCCCATCCGTACCCCTAAAGGATGCCAACTGATAAGGATGCCACTCACAAGCTTTTTCATGTTGCGACTGACTGTAAAAATACCACACTGCACTCAGTGCGCTCCATAGACGTACTATCAGGGAGCAGCAATAACTAAAGGGGCATTGCGATGGCGTGGTTGAAATAATGGAGATGATCGGGATAGGACGAGCAGTCTCAATGCACCTCTGCTCCTGCAATTGGTATGTGAATGGCAATCTCTGAGAAAAGAGCCCTATTGTGTAGGGTGGAAAGCTAGAAGACCGGCATAGCCTCATGATCAACTTGTGCACTTAAAGAACCCTTCATTCCTCTGACAGGTCCAATAACTGCTTCTGGTGGCTATGGTCAGGATCTAAACCAGGGCTCTCCAACCCTATTCCTGGATAACTATTCTCCTGTAGGTTTTCGCTGCAACCCCAGTTGTAACTAACCAGATTAAATTTCTCAACCAGCTAATTATTAGAATCAGGTGCGCTAGATGTTGGTTAGAAGGTAGCTCTCCAGGAAAGGGGTTGGAGACCCCTGATCTACAGTATGCCTGCAATTGAAACATAACTATTCTTCTACTTCAAGGTGATCATATAGCTATCTACTTGTAACGTTTTTTGCTTCTCATTTGAATATTTTATTATAGCTAAAGTGCAATCCAGTTAGTGCTTTTGCCAGTACAGAGGACTGCACTGGTTGTAATGACACTCTGTTGAGTCAGACGGGCAACGGACAAAGACAGCAATGCATTCTAAATGAGGGGCCTACAATAACCGTCCGCGACTCACAAAAGAGTTGATTTGTCTCTAAGGTGTAATGTAGATTTTTGCCCAAGAGCAGATGGTTGAGGTTGTGTGATTGACTGGCCTGATTGCCTCCCCATCTCAAAGAGACAAAGAGTACTTGCAAAAAGTACCATATGCCCGAACGTTGCAGAGCATATGTTGCTAGCTCCATGGAACGTAACAACGTCAGTCGTGTAATGAGGTTTCTTGTCCATGCACCTTATGCACTTCATGCACTTCAACCTGGAGGCTGGCACGGACCTGGACTTCAGTCACAGTCCAGAAGGTTAAACTTCAGTCGTGAAATTGTAAAGGATTATATGATTCACCTGTGCCATCGTTGATGATTCATGATTCATTACATAAGTCACAACCCAACCTCATGGTGAATAGAAGTAGAAGTTAGTACCCTGACTTCCGAAGTGGTGCATTACTTCTATTGGCTCGTGGGACATTGGTGTTCATGACCTCACTCATTACAATGTAAGTGATTAAAACTGTGTTAATGCACCATTGGCTGTACAGCGTGAGGGGGAGCTACTATTATTCATCACCCATAGTCACTTGTTCTGTGGAGAACAGAGCACAGGGTCAAGATTATTCGAGGTTATGGGGTTTACGAATAAGAGAAAGAGCACACCGCTGTTGGTATAGACTTTTTCCAAGAATAAAAAAACATTGATAGAATGTTGAAGCAATGTTTACTGACAAAAGCCCGAAGTGGGCCGGGTCCGCCGTAGAGCAAGGCCTTATGGGAGAGTGGGCCTGTGGGTAGTACCCTTCACAATGGAAAATGTATCTGTGTATTTAATGTATCATTCCATAGGAGCAAGCAACTGAAAATCAATAGAATGTTAGTAGCCTTCAAGCGAGACGGATTATCTTTCGATGGATGTAAAGAATCTCTGTCTCAAATTGAATAACCTCCAAACTCCCACACACCATGAGCAGACTGTGCGTGAAAGGGTAACTGGCTGTGTTAAGCCTAATATGTAACAGTATACGCTTACCCACCGCAGAGAGGCAACCAGCACTGTCACTGTATACTGTATGTTTCCAAGACCTTTCTGGAATAAAAAAAAACAGTTAATTTTCAAATTTATTGCATGTAGGCCTAGTCATTGAAGTTCACATAGTGTTTTGAACAACTTGAATGAAAATTTCACAGCACATGGAGGGGAATGGTTTTCCAAGACACCGATAATTTCCTCAAACATGGTGTCACAATGTACTCTTGTTCCATCTCCTCAACATCCTATAGGTGCAATGAATATGCATCATAAGGTGCACAATAGGTTTCAAAACTGTAGTCAATAGGCTGCATGAAGTCGTAATGGAAAGGGTTTTGGGCTGTCATAAATGTGTTTCCAAAAAGCTTCTCAGAAATACACAATGTTTCTCATGGTGGCGTTCACCTCTTACTAATGACATTTTCTGTGTAGCTGCTCCAGTCACTGACCTTATTTCTCCTTAACCTCTTAAGGATCCGCCCCTTTCTTTAAACTTTTCGCCTAAAATGACATACCCAAATATGCATATTCTTGGTACCATTTGAAAGGAAACACTTTGAAGTTTGTGGAAATGTGAAAGGAATGTAGGAGAATATGACACAACAGATCTGGTAAAAGATAATACAAAGAAAAAAACAACCGTTCTTTTGTATTTTTTTTGTACCATCATATTTGAAATGTAAGAGAAAGGCCATAATGTATTATTCCAGCCCAGCTGCAATTTCGATTTTTGCCAATAGGTGGCAGGAGTGTCTGTTCAAAATGTTTTATCCAGACTGCCCAAATATGCCTAATGTGTTAATTAATAAAATTTCATGTTCAAAACTGTGCACTCTCCTCAAACAATAGCATGGTATTCTTTCACTGTAATAGCTACTGTAAATTGGACAGTGCAGTTAGATTAACAAGAATTTAAGCTTTCTGCCAATATTAGATGTGTCTATGTCCTGGGGTCCAACTCATCGAAAAAATAACCATCTCAATTAGGTTGAGGTCGGGTGATTGTGAAGGCCAGGTGGAGCACTCCATCACTCTCCTTCTTGGTCAAATAGCCCTTACACAGCCTGGATATGTGTTTTGGGTCATTGTCCTGTTGAAAAACAAATGATAGTCCCACTAAGTGCAAACTAGATGGGATGGCATATCGCTGCAGAATTCTGTGGTAGCCATGCTGCTTAAGTGTGCCTTGAATTCTAAATAAATCACTGACAGTGTCACCAGCAAAGCACCCCCACACCATCACACCTCCTCCTCCATGCTTCACGGTGGGAACCACACATGCGGAGATCAACCGTTCACCTACTCTGCGTCTCACAAAGACACGGAGATTGGTACCAAAAATCTCAAATTTGGACTCATCAGACCAAAGGACAGATTTCCACTGGTCTAATGTCCATTGCTTGTGTTTCTTGGCCCAAGCAAGTCTCTTATTTGTGATGTCCTTTAGTAGTGGATTCTTTGCAGTAATTCAACCATGAATGCCTGATTCATGCAGTCGCCTCTGAACAGTTGATGTTGAGATGTGTCTGTTACTTGAACTCAGTGAAGCATTTATTTGGGCTGCAATCTGAGGTGCAGTAAACTCTAACGAACTTATCCTCTGCACCAGAGGCAACTCTGGGTCTTCCTGTGGTGGTTAAAGAAACTTTGGCACTTAAAGAAACTTTCAAAGTTCTTGTAATTTTCCTGGATTGACTGACCTTCATGTCTTCAAGTAATGATGGACTGTCTATTCACTTTGCTTATTTGAGCTGTTCTTGCCATAATATGGACCTGGTCTTTTACCAAATAGGGCTTTCTTCTGTATACCACCCCTACTGTTAACGATCTGGGTGTAGCTGGTGCAGAGGAGTCAGGCGCAGGACAGCAGAGATGAGTACCATAAGTAATTTTACTCAATAAAGTTCTCAATAACACACGAGAAAACCAAGCCCACAAATACGGACCGTATAACATAAAACAATCACGCACAAAAAACATGGGGAAAACAGAGGGTTAAATAATGAACATATAATTGGGGAATTGAAACCAGGTGTGTAAAACAAGACAAAACAAATGGAACATGAAAAGTGGATCGGCAATGGCTAGAAGACCGGTGAGGTCGACCACCGAACGTCGCCCGAACAAGGAGAGGGACCGACTTCGGCGGAAGTCATGACACCTACCTTCTCACAACACAACTGATTGGCTCAAACACATTAAGAAGGAAAGAAATTCCACAAATTAACAAGCCAACTTTTAACTTTTAACCTGTTCATTGAAATGCATTCCAGGTGACTACCTCATGAAGCTGGTTGAGAGAATGCCAAGCATGTGCAAAGCTGTCATCAAGGCAAAGGGTGGCTACTTAAAAGAATATAAAATATATTTGTATTTGTTTAATACTTTAGTTACTACATGATTCCATGTGTGTTAAAACTATACTTTGGTATTTCTTTAATTAGTCCACTGTTGATACAGTCCCAAAATGTTTTGCATGTCAACAGTCAAGTTTTCAAAATATTGGACTTTCAAGAAGCAAAGCGTCACTTGCCACATCATAAAAACCCAATTTGGCTAGTGACACTTTGCTTCTTGAAAGTCCAGTATCTTGAAAACTTGACTGCTGAAATACAAAACATTTTGGGACTGTATCAACAGTGGACAAATTAAACAAATACCAAAATATAGTTTTTGAGTGGATTTTCCTTTAAACAGCTAAGGATGTAGAGTCAAGTGTTTTCTGGGTAATTATTTGGACACTAAATCCAATAACCATTGACACAGTATATGATGTTGTAAAGACATAGTTTGTCAACGGGAGACAAATAGAACTGTATTGTCTTGATAAAGCTGCTATAAGTACACCTTAGGTCCATTCAAGTGTGCCACTTTTCACAAACAATCACAAAATAGTTTTTTTATAGAACCTCTAGAACGGTAATTTCAAGAAATCACTCTCACCATCTTTATTCTCCTAAATGTTAAATAAAGTTCTGATAAACCACTAAATCTAAAAAAAAAATCCAATCCTTAAAAGTTCACTTTAGCTGTTTTATACATCTTTGAACAGTCTAGCCACCCTAGTGATGCCATTATCAGTGTTTCACATCCCTCGGAGGGGATATGGCATGTTATTGTTCAATACAGCATTAGTTTGTCCCAGATGTGCTCCATGACATAACATGTTGTGCCAAAATGAAATCACACAAAAAAATGCAATGTGTTTCCAAATGACTTTCCTGCCAAATAACATGCACTGTAGCTAGGACAAACTTCAAAGAGTGACTTAGGGGGGGAATGGCATTGGTTTGGGTGGTACTTCCCATACTACTAATTTAATTAGCAATGCAGCTGTGGATGACTGACATCATCCTCACATGTTTACAAGGAGCGGGAAAAAACACTTGTTCTCATAAATGCACCAATCTACCACAAGGTTTATTCGTAAGGGAGAGTCTGCCTTCGTTTTGAATAAAGGCTTGCACACTTTTGGAACTAGATTCAAAGATCTAGAAATTGGAGAGAGTAATATATATACAGTGCCTTCGGAAATTATTCAGAACCCTTGACTTTTTACAGGCTTATTTTAAAATGGATTAAATACATGTTTTCCCTCAGCAATCTACACACAACACCCCATAAATGAAATTTGTGCAAATGTATTTATATATATACAAAAAACGGATATACCTTATTTACATAAGTATTCAGACCCTTTACTCAGTACTTTGTTGAGGCACCTTCAGCAGCGATTAAAGCAAGTCTTCTTGGATATGACGCTACAAGCTTGGCACATCTGTATTTGGAGAGTTTCTCCCATTCCTCTCTGCAGAGAGAAACTAAGTATATCATTACACAAGGAACACACAATGAGTAACAATAACTTGGCTATATACACAGGGAACCAGTACCGAGTTGATGTACAGGGGTACGAGGTAATTGAGGTAGATATGTACATATAGGTAGGGATAAAGGGACTAGGCAAGAGAATAGATGATAAACAGTAGCAGCAGTGTATGTTATAAATCAAAAGAGTTAGTGAAAAAAAGGGTCAATGGAGAAAGTTAAATAGTTAACCAATAGCTACCCCGACTAACTATTTAGCAGTCTTATGGCTTGGGGGTAGTAGCTGTTCAGGGTCCTGTTGGTTCCAGACTTGGTGCATCAGTACTGCTTGAAGTGCGGAAGCAGAGAGAACAGCCTTCCTCTGAAACCGACTGGTATAGAGGTACTGGATGGCACAGAGCTCGGCCCCAGTACTGGACCGTGCGCACTACCCTCTGTAGTTCCTTGCGGTCGGTGGCCGGGCAGTTGCCATACCAGGCAGTGATGCAACCTGTAAAGATGCTCTAAATTCTGCAGCTGTAGAACATTCTGAGGATCTGAGGGCCCATGCTGAATCTTTTCAGCCTCCTGAGGGGAAAGAGCAGTTGTCGTCCCTTCTTCACGACTGTGTTGGTGTGGACACAGTGGAGAATTGCTACCCATCGACGGGGCTGTAGTGGAGCGGGTTGGGAGCTTCAATTCTCTTGGCGCCCACACCAACACAGTTGTGAAGGAGGGACGATAACGCCTCTCCTCTCAGCAGGCTGAAAAGATTCAGCATGGGCCCTCATGGGCGTGCTCGGCCCTCCGTTTCCTGTAGTCCACGATCAGCTCCTTTGTCTTGCTGACGTTGAGGGAGAGGTTGTTGTCCTGGCACCACACTGCCAGGTCACTGACCTCCTCCCTATAGCCTGTCTCATCGGTGATGCTAGCAGTCTGGGCAGCCATTTGGTTAGATGTTCAGGAGTCTTATGGCTTGGGGGTAGAAGCTGTTTAGAAGCCTCTTGGACCTAGACTTGGACAGTCTTGGACCTAGACTTGGACCTAGACAGTCCATGACTATGGTGTCTAGAGTCTTTTACAATTGTTTGGGCCTTCCTCTGATACCGCCTGGAATAGAGGTCCTGGATGGCCGGAAGCTTGGCCCCAGTGATGTACTGGGCCATACGCACTACCCTCTGTAGTGCTTTGCGGTCAGAGGCCGAGCAGTTGCCATACCAGGCAATGATGCAACCAGTCAGGATGCTCTCGATGGCGCAGCTGTAGAACCTTTTAAGGATCTGAGGATCCATGCCAAATCTTTTCAGTCTCTGGAGAGGGAGTATGTTTTGTTGTGCCCTCTTCACGATTGTCTTGGTGTGCTTGGACCATGTTAGTTTGTTGGTGATGTGGACACCAAGGAACTTGAAGCTCTCAACCTTCTCCACTACAGCCCCGTCGATGAGAATGGGGGCGTGCTCGGTCCTCCTTTTCCTGTAGTCCACAATCATCTCCTTTGTCTTGATCACGTTTAAGGATCAGCATGGCGGATGTGTTGTTACTTACCCTTACCACCTGGGGGCGGCCCATCAGGTAGTCCAGGATCCAGTTGCAGAGGGAGGTGTTTAGTCCCAGGCTCCTTAGCTTAGTGATGAGCTTTGAGGGCACTATGGTGTTGAATGCTGAGCTGTAGTCAATGAATAGCATTCTCACATAGGTGTTCCTTTTGTCCAGGTGTGAAAGGGCAGTGTGGAGTGCAATAGAGCAGGTATTCCCAAATTGGGGTTAAAATGACTACATGGGTACGTGCAATGCCATCGGGGGTACGCCAATTTATATTTCCATTTATATTTTCCAACCAGGCTATACATTTTCTTCTCACCTGAGTAGCCTCGATTCACTGCCAAAAATAAAATTAAACCATCTATTGTTCAGCAAAATAACAACACAATGTCAAATACATCTAGCCTAGTCAAATAATTAACTCTCTCGCGGGAATTCCACTAACGGTCCGTATGTAGCCAAACGTAGCTGCTGCTCATGCAGCAGTTGCTTCCAACGCCACTTGGGTACACTGCAGTATCCACCGAGAGGCTCTTGCTGCCAAGGGAATGCCTGACAGCTTGAAAGACGTTTTGGACACTACAGTGAAAATGGTTAACTTTGTTAAAGCAAAGCCCCTGAACTCTTGTGTATTTTCTGCACTATGCAATGACAAGGGCAGCGATCATGTAACTCTTTTACAACATACAGAAGTGCGCTGTTAATGAAGGGGAAAAGTATTGACAAGTTTTTTTTAATTGAGAGACGAGCTTACTTTTCTTTACAGACCATAATTTTCACTTGTCTGACCGCTTGCATGATGACGGGTTTCTCACACGACTGGCCTATCTGGGTGATGTTTTTTATCGCCTGAATGATCTGAATCTGAGATTTCAGGGACTCTCCGCAACTATATTCAATGTACGGGACAAAATTGAGGCTATGGTTAAGAAGTTGGAGCTCTTCTCTATCTGCAATAACAAGGACAACACACAGGTCTTTCCATCATTGTATGATTTTTTTGTGTGTAAATGAACTCAAGCTTACGGACAATGTCAAATGTCAAATGAATTCGAGAATTCGAGAAATTCTCTCCAGAGGGTAGTGAGGACTGCACAGCGCATCACCGGGGGTAAATTACCTGCTCTTCAGGACACCTACACCACCCGATGTCACAGGAAGGCCAAAAAAGATCATCAAGGACAACAACCACCCGAGCCACTGCCTGTTCACCCCGCTATCATCCAGAAGGCGAGGTCAGTACAGGTGCATCAAAGCTGGGACCGAGAGACTGAAAAACAGCTTCTACCTCAAGGCCATCAGACTGTTAAACAGCCATCACTAACATTGAGTGGCTGCTGCCAACATACTGACTTAAATCTCTAGCCACTTTAAACATAGGAATTGGATGTAACAATGTATCACTAGCCACTTTAAACAATTTTGTATATAATGTTTACGTATCCGACATACTCATATCAAATGTATACACTGTACACTAAACCATCTACTGTATCTTGCCTATGCCGTTCGGCCATCGACCCAAATCTCTAGCCACTTTAATAATTATAATTGTATGAAATAATGTATCACTAGCCACTTTAAACAATGCCATTTATATAATGTTTACATATCCTACATTACTCATCTCATCTATATATATATATATATGTGTATATACTGTACTCCATACCATCTACTGCATCTTGCCTATGCCGGTCAGCCATCGCTCATCCATATATTTATATGTACATACTCGTATTCATTCCTTTACTCTTGTGTGTATAAGGTAGTTGTTGTGAATTTGTTAGATTACTACTGCATGGTCGGAACTAGAAGCACAAGCATTTCGCTACACTCGCATTAACATCTGCTAACCATGTGTATGTGACAAATAAAATTTGATTTGATTTGAAATGTGATATAACGAAGCACCTGAGTGAGTTGGGTGCGCAATTACGCAGGTTTTTTCCCGAAACGGATGACACAAACAACTGGATTCTTTATCCCTTTCATGCCCTGCCTCCAGTCCACTTACCGATATCTGAACAAGAGAGGCTCGTCGAAATTGCAACAAGCGGTTCTGTGAAAATTTAATTTAAATCAGAAGCCACTGCCAGATTTCTGGATAGGTTTGTGCTCAGAGTACCCTAACTTGGCAAATTGCGCTGTTAAGACACTGATGCCCTTTGCAACCACGTACCTATTTGAGAATGGATTCTCGGCCCTCACTAGCATGAAAACTAAATACAGGCACAGACGGTGTGTGGAAAATTATTTAAGACTGAGACACTCTCCAATACAACCCAACATTGCAGAGTTATGTGTATCTTTTCAAGCATACCATTCTCATTAACCTTTGGTGAGTTATTCACAATTGTTGATGAACAAATAAGGTTTTATATGTAAGATGGTTAAATAAAGAGAAAGATTATTGATTATTTATATTATTATTTTTGCCCTGGTCCTATAAGGGCTCTTTTTCACTTCCACGAGCCGGGTTGTGACAAAAATTCACACTCATTCTTATGTTTAATAAAAGTATTGTATAGTGTGTGTGTGTGGCAGGCTTACAATGATGGCAAAAAACAACATTTGAGAGTGCGCTGACCTTGGTGCTAGAGGGGGTATGCAGCTGGAGGTTGAATGTTTGAAGGGGTACGGAACTATAAAAAGTTTGGGAACCACTGCAATAGAGATTGCATCATCTGTGGATCTCTTGCGACGGTATGGAGTGGGTCTAGGGTTTTTGGGATAATGGGAATGATGTGAGCCATGACCAGCCTTTCAAAGCTTCATGGCTACAGACGTGAGCGCTACGGGTCGGTAGTCATTTAGGCAAGTTACCTTAGTGTTCTTGGGCACAGGGACTATGGTGGTCTGCTTGAAACATGTTGGTATTACCGACTCAGACAGGGAGAGGTTGAAAATGTCAGTGAAGACACTTGCCAGTTGATCAGCGCATGCTCGGAGTACACGTCTTGGTAATCCGTTTGGCCCTGCGGCCTTGTGAATGTTGACCTGTTTTAAGATCTTACTCACATCGGCTGTGGAAAGCATGATCACACAGTCATCCGGAACAGCTGGTGCTCTCATGCATGTTTCAGTGTTACTTGTCTTGAAGCGAGCATAGAAGTAATTTAGCTCGTCTAGTAGTCTCGTGTCACTGGGCAGCTCTCGGCTGTGCTTCCCTTTATAGTCTGGCAAGCCCTGGCACATTCGATGAGTGTCGGAACCGGTGTAGTATGATTCGATCTTAGTCCTGTACTGATGCTTTGTCTGTTTGATGGTTCGTCAGAAGTCATAGCGGCATTTCTTATAAGCTTCTGGGTCAGAGTCCCGCTCCTTGAAAGCGGCAGCTCTACCCTTAGCTTAGTGCGGAAGTTGCCTGTAATCCATGGCTTCTGGTTGGGCTAAGTACGTACGGTCACTGAGGGGACGACGTCATCATTGCACTTATTGATGAAACTAGTGACTGATGTGGCGTACTCCTGAATGCCATTGGAAGAATCCCGGAACAGATTCCAGTCTATGCTAGCAAAACAGTCCTGTAGCTTAGCATCCGCTTCATCGGACCACTTCCGTATCGAGCGTGTCACTGGTACTTTGTTTAGAATTTTTGCTTGTAAACAGCAATTAGGAGGTTAGAGTTGTGGTCATATCTGCCAAATGGAGGGCGAGGGAGAACTTTGTATGCGGTTTCTGTGTGTGGAGTAAAGTTTTTATCTAGAGTTGTTTAGCCTTTAGTTGCACAGATGCCATGCTGGTAAAAATGAGGTATGACTGATTCCAGTTTCCCTGCATTAAAATCTCTGGATGTGCATTTTCTTGTTTGCTTATGGCCCTATAGGGCTCGTTGAGTGTGTTCTTAGTGCCAGCATTGGTTTGTGGCGGTAAATATAAAAATATAGATGAAAACTCTCTTGGTAAATTGTATGGTCTGCAGCTTATCATGAGATATTCTAAGTCAGGTGAGCAAAACCTTGAGACTTCCTTAACATTAGAAATCTCACACCAGCTGTTGATAACAAAGTGACACACACCTCCCACTTTAACCTTCCCCCGAAGCTGCCGCTCAGTCTTGACGATGCATAGAAAAACCAGCTAGATGTATATTATCGATGTCCTTGTTCAGACACAACTCAGAGAAACGTAGGATATTACAGTTCTTCAGGTCCCGTTAATAGGATAGTCTTGGGGCTATAACGGCCTGCGACAGTGGAAATGGGTGGAATTATGTTGAAATAAGACCTTCACTGGGTGGCTTAACATACTGATTAAAATGCCGATTAGCAATCCCTTGTCAATCACGCTTCAATGCTTCCAAACTCCGATGAGACATTTCTCACCTTAGCTGTGTGATGAGGCTTCAGCCCTTCTGAATATTGCGGGAATGGATATGGATTACAAAAATGCTAACTATTCCCTATTAGGTGACTGTTCATGAGTCAGGCGTGTGTAACACAATGAAGTATTTGCTCTTACCAATCCAGAAGATTATCAGCTGTGGCTGAAGTGTGGTTCAAACAGGAAAAGCAGGTGTGGTTCTTGAAGACAGCAGCATCTCTGTCCGCATCTTTCCCTCTCCAGCAGGTTACTCCTGCTACCAATCAGAGCATACAATAGATTAATTCAAACGGACCAATAGGAAAGCATACACATTTCACATGACTACCGTAATTATTCTAATTAGGACACATCGAGCCTGTTACATATAGCTAGTTGGCTTTTATAAAAAGTTCCATTCTGTGTGAGCAGTGTACTAGTGGCCCCAAAATGCAAAAAAGTGTATCAACATTTATATGACACAAATATGATAAAAACACTGCAAGACATTAGCACCAAACCAGCTATTACAAGTGTGCTCTTGACCATCATACATTGTTGCAGAGGGTAAAACATTTGCAGACCATAGTACAAAACACCTGCACATAATCAAAGATGAGTGACACATGAGAGAGAGAGAGTGTATATCAGAGGAGGCTGGTGGGAGGAGCTATAGGAAAACAGGCTCATTGTTATGGCTGGAATAGAATACATGGAACGGAGTCAAACGTGGTTTCCATATGTATGGGGTGTTTCATACCGTTCCATCTATTCCATTCCAGCCATTACAATGAACCCATCCTCCTATAGCTCATCACACCAGCCTCCTCTGGTGTCTAAGTGTGTGTTAGCCCTACAGAGCTTGCTGTCATGTATACAGTTAATAACAGCAAGTATACAGTTCGGAGGTCCAAACAACGCATTCCCAATCAGAATGGTCTATCGATTATGGATATGCCTTCGGAAGTGGAAAAGCTTTGCCATACAGGCACAGTCACAGGTCGGGAATTAAGTCACATGGTTGGTAGGTTATACTGTATGTTGCAAAGGTAGCCATGCACACACAAACTCACACACGCACATTGTGCATGTGAAATTCTAGAATCTGGGCTATGTGCTTGTTAGGTTCTAGAACCTGTTCATGTGAGGTTCTAGAACCTGGGCTATGTGCATGTGAGGTTCTAGAACCTGGGCTATGTGCATGTGAGGTTCTAGAACCTGGGCTATGTGCATGTGAGGTTCTAGAACCTGGGCTATGTGTGTGTGCAAAAAGCACGGCTACCTCTGCATCAGTAGTACCTTAAATCATTCCAAAACAACTGGGCACCACATATTATGAGGTATTGCTCCATGCCCTTCCAGTGCAGTTTGGGAGCCTTTTTTATACCCTTTTCCTTGATTTATTGTAAGTCTCCTCTCCCTCGAGGAAGCTGACTACAGACCTTTGGTCAACAAGAGAACTAATTAAATGCAATTACAGAGGGGTTGGAGAAGGCTAGGCTGAGTGCTTTGTCCTTGCACATTACAGGAACTTAAGCCACTAGCTAACATGCTCCACTGCCTTCAATCCCTACAGGCAAATAGCTAAGGTTATTGTCAAAACAGTCCACCAATGCACTAACTGAGGACAGTTCTGTGCGACGAGGTCATTTGCACCAATGGTCATTCATTAGCAATAAGCTCCTGTTTGTATGCAGTATTTAAACTGACTGACCTACTCATTATCAGTGAAGGATGTGCTGAGTAGTCAAATCTTGGCATTTATTTCTATACATTTACTGAGTACAATAAACATGTTCGTTTTTTTAAATAAAATTCCATGGCTAGCTGTGTTTGATAGAGATTCAATTAAACCAAACAAGTCTGTTTCCAGAAGTAGGCCTACTTTGCCCTAAAAAACTGAAGGATCTACCTGACTGTGAGGGGGGAGTCAACCTGTGTCTCTATCATGCTGCTCGTGCTAATTGCTATCAGGCATTACTGAGGCCTGGGTTAGGTGAGTGCTCTGACTTACAATATGTTGCTCTTTGTCCTGTTATTATTTTTTAAATATTTGGCGCCCGTTTATTCTCCCTTTAAAAATTAAAGCCCTCTCACCTTAGGCGGAAAAAACATACTATTCTTGTCTGCCTCCTCACTGCTACACTCACTGTGACAGCCTACCTCACAGACCAACACAGACACAGAAGGTTTATATGCTACTGGGTAAATAATGATATAATGTTCTAAATTGATTCCGTTCTAATGAATACTATAGTGTAGTTAGCTGTTTGGAGGGTTTGGAGAATATCATTTAATATAACAATTTGAACTTCTACTTTTAAAAATCCACCTTTCTAGAAACAAGTCTCTCACCGTTGCTGCTTGCTATAGACCACCCTCTGCCCCCAGCTGTGCTCTGGACACCATATGTGAACTGATTGCCCCCCATTTATCTTTAGAGCTCGTGCTGCTAGGTGACCTAAACTGGGACATGCTTAACACCCCGGCCATCCTACAATCTAAGCTTGATGCCCTCAACCTCACACAAATTATCAATGAACCTACCAGGTACACCCCCAAAGCCGTAAACACGGGCACCCTCATAGATATCATCTTAACCAACTTGCCCTCCAAATACACCCCTGCTGTTTTCAACCAAAATCTCAGCGATCACTGCCTCATTGCCTGCATCCGTAATGGGTTTGCGGTCAAACGACCTCCTCTCATCACTGTCAAACGCTCCCTAAAACACTTCAGCGAGCAGGCCTTTCTAATCGACCTGGCCCGGGTATCCTGGAAGGATATTGACCTCATCCCGTCAGTAGAGGATGCCTGGTTATTCTTTAAAAGTGCCTTCCTCACCATCTTAAATAAGCATGCCCCATTCTAGAAATTTAGAACCAGGAACAGATATAGCCCTTGGTTCTCTCCAGACCTGACTGCCCTTGACCAGCACAAAAACATCCTGTGGCGTTCTGCATTAGCATTGAACAGCCCCCATGATATGCAACTTTTCAGGGAAGTTAGGAACCAATATACACAGGCAGCTTTTTCAAGCATAAATTTGCTTCCTGTAACACAAACTCAAAAAAGTTCTGGGACACTGTAAAGTCCATGGAGAATAATAGCACCTCCTCCCAGCTGCCCACTGCACTGAGGATAGGAAACTCTGTCACCACCGATAAATCCACTATAATTGAGAATTACAATAAGCATTTTTCCACGGCTGGCCATGCTTTCCACCTGACTACCCCTACCCCAGTCAACAGCCCTGCACCCCCCACAGAAACTCGCCCAAGCCTCCCCCATTTCTCTTTCTCCCAAATCCATATAGCTGATGTTCTGTAAAAGCTGCAAAATCTGGACCCCTACAAATCAGCCGGGCTAGACAATCTGGACCCTTTCTTTCTAAAATGATCTGCCAAAATTGTTGCAACCCCTATTACTAGCCTGTTCAACCTCTTTTTCATGTCGTCTGAGATTCCCAAAGACTGGAAAGCAGCTGCGGTCATCCCCCTCTTCAAAGCGGGAGACAATCTTGACCCAAACTGCTACAGACCTATATCTATCCTACCCTGCCTTTCTAAGGTCTTCGAAAGCCAAGTTAACAAACAGATTACCGACCATTTCAAATCCCACCGTACCTTCTCCGCTATGCAATCTGGTTTCAGAGCTGGTCATGGGTGCACCTCAGCCATGCTCAAGGTCCAAAACGATATCCTAATCGCCATCGATAAGAGACATTACTGTGCAGCCGTATTCATTGACCTGGCCAAGGCTTCGACTCTGTCAATCACCACATCCTTATTGGCAGACTCAACAGCCTTGGTTTCTCAAATGATTGCCTCGCATGGTTCACCAACTACTTCTCCGATAGAGTTCAGTCTGTCAAATCGGAGGGCCTGTTGTCCGGACCTCTGGCAGTCTCTATGGGGGTTCCACAGGCTTCAATTCTTGGGCCGACTCTCTTCTCTGTATACATCAATGATGTCACTTTTGCTGCTGGTGAGTCTCTGATCCACCTCTACGCAGACGACACCATTCTGTATACCTCTGGCCCTTCTTTGGACACTGTCCTAACTACCCTCCAGACGAGCTTCAATGCCATACAACTCTCCTTCCGTGGCCTCCAACTGCTCTTAAATGCAAGTAAAACTAAATGCATGCTCTTCAACCGATCGCTGCCCGCACCTGCCCGCCCGTCCAGCATCACTACTCTGGACGGTTCTGACTTAGAATATGTGGACAACTACAAATAACTAGGTGTCTGGTTATATTGTAAACTCTCCTTCCAGACTCACATCAAACATCTCCAATCCAAAATTAAATCTAGAATTGGCTTCCTATTTCGCAACAAAGCATCCTTCACTCATGCTGCTAAACATAATCTCGTAAGACTGACCATCCTACCAATCCTCAACTTCGGCGATGTAATTTAGAAAATATCCTCCAAAACTCTACTCAACAAATTGGATGCAGTCTATCACAGTGCCATCCGTTTTGTCACCAAAGCCCCATATACTACCCAGCTAACAGATCACTGCACCTGTACGTAGCCCATCTGTAAATAGCCCAACCAACAACCTCATCCCCTACCGTATTTATTTATTTATCTTGCTCCTTTGCACCTAAGTATTTCTATTTTGCACATTCATCTACTGCACATCTACCATTCCAGTGTTTAATTGCTATATTGTAATTACTTCGCCACCATGGCCTATTTATTGCCTTACCTTCCTTATCTTACCTCATTTGCACACATTGTATATAGATTTGTTTTTGTACTGTATTTTTGACTGTATGTTTGTTTACTCCGTGGGTAACTCTGTGTTGTTGTATGTGTCAAACTGCTTTGCTTTATCTTGGCCAGGTTGCAGTTGTAAATGAGAACTTGATCTCAACTTGCCTACCTGGTTAAATAAAAAATACAAATGAAAGTTAAGACTAGACAGAGGCAACATGAGCTATATAAAACGTGATTTTATTATCTGTAAGCAACCCCCATCTCAATAAGTTCATATAACACACAGGAATCTTTAAACACATGCCAGGGATTAGGCTACTAATCAATGATAATCAATGATCATCAACTCCAATTCTCACTCTTACACTAGTCTACTCTTACGCTTCCCCTTTAAAGAAACTTTAAATCTCACAGACTAAAAATAAAAGTTTCTCAGCAGTCAGGAAATTCAATTTGCACATTGGAGATAGGGAGGTGATCACAGGATATTAGTCAGTCCAGTTTCACACTAGGCCTGGTCTTTCAATTAACAGCTATTTCCTTTCTCCAGATTATAAAATCTCATGTAGTGTTCAAAATCGATATAACTCCTCTTGGAAGATGTGAACCTGTATGAATCTGCTCTTGTCACATAACTTTTATATCTTAATGATGGTATTTTTTCATGAGTCAGGTTGGTATTTGTTCATTCTATTTGTTCATTCTCCTTGAATATGGTCTATTTCATGTGTATTCTTACATGTATCCATGGATACAGTACAATGCCACATTCCCAATAGGCTACTTGAGGTGAACAATTCATTTTCAGCAGGCTATTATTAATATGATCACTTAATAGATTGTAAGAAAAGTACCCAAATTATCTGAGAAGTCATAGATCAGGGCAAATGAGGTTTGATATTGACCTGTGACATTCAACTACTAACATACAAAATATTTTTTTTTTTTAAACTGTACTTGAGGCTCTCCCTGCACCAAAGAGTTGGAAGATATCATATTTGCATAAAAGTCAGGAGTTCAGATACATATGCAAGTACGGCTCTGGAAGAGTTGTAATACTGCAGCACAGAAAGGCACATGGCTTCCTCTTACACGTAATGCAATCCAGATATGCACCAATATATTTGCATAGTTCAATTACACATGCGGCGAAACACAATCTGATAATAAATGATAAGTGTGAATGTGTGGGCCGCCATTCTGGGAACAAATAGGTGCTGGGTTCAGGCACGACACATGAAGGCATCATTGTATAAACATCATTTATTTGCATTCTTCAACATGAGAAGAGCTAAAATGCCGCCTCTTAGTGCGTTTCAAGCCGCCAAATAACCATCATTGTGTGTGTTAAAAGGGATCAGGGTCAAGCTTCCCACTGGTGACAGTTAAACAAATGGGGTTAAAGCATGAATCGATGCCTACACATAAGTACTCTTACAGCGCCGGCACAGAAGAGATAGTGCATGTTTCTAATGGAGCAGCAGCACTCAATCACAGAGATTATGTTGTAGATTTCAGCTGATTTCACTGATATATGAGTGTGTTGCACATTGTCATGGCACTGATGTGATCATGCTACACACGGTCTGCCACCAGCGGTTTCCAATGTTCATGGTCTTCAGAAAGGCCTGCGTTTAGCATATGGTAAAACAAAAACTGCCTACATAGAAAAAACTGATCAGGGTTTGATTAAGTGTCTGATGCATAGCCATTTCAAGTGGTGTACACACAAACCAGCTGGGTAAGGTAACAGGTATCATTATGCCATATATCTGGGCCAAAAATATATATATATTTATCTTCTATAATAGGCTACATTCCCGTTTTTTAACTGACAAAGATCCGGTTCGGTTCGAAACCTTGACAATAAAGCGTGAATTTGGGAGCGAGAGTAAACAGTGTGAGGGCCTTCCTGTTCTTTACTGGTATTCTTTATTAGCCCAGCACCTAAGTTTTTAAGGATGTGCGTATGACCACTAACTTTTCTATAGGCTACATACCCATACCATAATCATAACTAGAGTACCTACATTTGAACAAATGTAGCCTCAACCAGGCATTCAACTCTCGAACAAATGTAATCCATATCACATCAATAATATGTAGCAATTTGCATTTGAATTATATATAATACGTACGAATACTATAGGCCTATCCTGGACAATCTACACACTATGTATGGATGTGTTACATTCTTGTTTCATAAGAACTGCATCATTCTGACGGCCAGGGCTATGTATAATATTGTGTGAGTAATATGCTGTTTTAAATGTCATTGAGGTAAAAGCAGTTGCCCCCTACTAAGGCTGTGTTTACACAGGCAACCTAATTCTGCTCTTTTTCACAATTATTGGCAAAAGAGCTGATCTGATTGGTCAAAAGATGCAATTAGTGAAGAACTGGGCTGACTGTGTAAACAAAGCCCAATACACTCCAGTAAAACACCTTGGCTGCATTTAGACAGGCAGCCCAATTCTGATAATTTTTTCAATAATTGGTCTTTTGACCAATCAGATCAGCTCTGAAAAATATCGATGTGAAAAGATCTGATGTGATTGGACAAAAAAACAATTAGAGAAAAGAATATCAGAATTGGTCTGCCTTTGTAAACACAGCCTTACATACCAGACATTTCCAAAGTTTGATCTTCTGGTTAACATGCTCCTACTGTAATGATAATCATTATTCTCATTTTGGTTCAATCATTATCTGAAGTTATTATATAAAAAATATTTTGATTATTGCTAACATGACATTTGATTATGTGTGATACTATAATGTCAGGGGGAAATGACTGCATTGTAAAACTTTTCCACCAGAGGCACCATGCCTGTTGAAACTGAAGGGGCAATTTTGGGGATAAAAGTATACAATATATGTTAATTTATGCAAAGCCATGGAATTTGGCCATAAAGGCCCCCACTAAATATTGTGGCGCATGACACCAAGTATCCCAAATATCATACTTGCTTCCAGAAGTAAAGATACCTTAATAGAAAATGACTTAAGTAAAAATGAAAGTCACCCAGTAAAATACTACTTGAGTAAAAGTCTAAAAGTATTTGGTTTTATATATACTTATGTATCAAAAGTACATGTAATTGCTAAAATATACTTAAGTATCAAAAGTAAAAGTATAAATAATTTTAAAAAATCCTTAAGTTAAGCAAATTAGACGGCACAATTTTCTTGTTTTTATTTTATTTATGGATAGCCAGGGGCACTCTCCAACACTCAGATATCATTTATAAATGAAGAATTTGTGTTTAGTGAGTTTGCCAGATCAGAGGCAGTGGAGATGACCAGGGATGTTCTCTTGATTTTTATATCCTGCCAAGCATTCAAAATGGAACAGGTACTTTTGGGTGTCAAAGAAATTGTATGGAGTAAAAAGTACAGTACATTATTTTCTTTAGGAATGTAGTGAAGTAAAAGTAAAAGTTGTCACACTTATAAATAGTAAAGTACAGATACCCCAAAAACGACTTACTGTAAATAGTTCTTTAAAGTATTTTTACTTGAGTACTTTACACCACTGCTGTTTTCTACTATAAATTGTTTCACTGATATTAGACCTACAAATGCTTGTTTTTAAAAAATTATATTTACATATTTTGACTGTATCCTTAGGATAAATGAGTCTCGCATTATAAAACACATTGTAGATACCATATGGCCTAAAATATGTTTTTAATTCATCTCAGAATTGTTCATCTCATAAATGTTTTGTAGACAAATAATTCCACTGTGGGCGTTGTAATCCAAACCAATAACTAAATGTGTAGGCCTATCCGTAGCTTTTCTTTTCTCGCGTGTGTGTTAAATGTAGCCTACGTGAATATGTGCAAATGTGTGTTGAGAAGTGGGTGTCGCTGTGCATGCTGGTCCAAGAGTAACAGAAACACGGTGGAGAGAGGGAAGACACTTTGTTGAGACGCGAACAGTTCTTCTGTGCGAGCCGAGAGGGCTGTGACTATTGGTGTAGGGTTCAAAGTCGATTGTGATCGGCAGTTTTTGATTTTTGCCCACTCGGGTTGAGTTTTGCTAGGTGAAAGCGGGAGAGATACAATGTATCCATGCCCGACCTCTCATTGCTTCGCGGTCCTCTGACGAGTTCAAACCCACTGTCTATGGAGGGACAAACGAAAAGCGCAACGCTCTGGTACCAAGTACCCCCATTTCGGTTATCTGGGAGATGGTAACAAATGAACGGCACTGGAGGGAACATGGTTGAGAGGACCAGCAAATTTTTGTTGATCGTCATCGGATCCGTCTTCTTCATGCTGATTCTATATCAGTACGTGGCTCCTGGGGTGATGAACTTCGGGTCTCCGCAGGGGTACCTCGCCGAGGACAACATGGATATTTTCCCCACTCCGGATCCCCATTATGTGAAAAAGTACTACTTCCCTGTCAGGGACTTGGAACGCACGGTTGATTTCGAGATCAAAGGTGAAGATGTGATAGTGTTTCTTCACATACAGAAAACTGGCGGAACCACTTTTGGCAGGCATCTGGTGCAAAATGTTAGATTAGAAGTCCCGTGTGATTGCAGACCAGGGCAGAAAAAGTGTACATGCTACCGTCCCAACAGAAAGGAGACCTGGCTGTTTTCGAGGTTCTCCACTGGCTGGAGTTGCGGGTTACATGCGGATTGGACCGAGCTCACAAACTGCGTCCCTGGAGTGCTCAACAAGAGAGAAAATAAATCGAAAAAACTGAGGTACGTGCGGAATTTTTTTACATTTATATTTGCCTTACATCTCCTCAGTTTTGCTTCTCTTACGGGCATTGTAACATAGTAGTCTATGTCGCATTAGGAAAATAACCATATTTTATGGTAACGTTATTCGTCCATGAGGCGTAAATGAAACGCCGCATATTAGAATAAAGAGCCACACATCCGTAGCCTATGCTGTTGCCCCCTGGCCCCCTCTCAACCCAGCGTGCGGGGTAAACATTATCTGCCCTAAAAGTGGAAAATTACTGCGTTAACAACAGCTCTTGTAAACACTGATGAGATGGATTCCTGTTCTGTATTTGCAATATCACACCAACATGTTCACATCGGGGTCCTCAGGAATAGCAAGTACACTTTGACCACCACCTATTTTGACATGACATGCTACTTGACCAGGCATCCACATTATTTAGCCCACTATACAATACAATTATTCTCTACGTCATCAATTCACTTGATCTCAAACCATTGTTTTGCATAGAGTGCTGCACAATACCATTAATTCACACACATGATGACGTCTGGACCAGACGGGGTCCTCCTCGTGCTTCAAAAATACCAGATTCCGCCTCAGTGTTGAGAGATGTGTTGTACAGGCCAGCATTGCAAACTTCGCAGGGCTTTGTTATTTGCGCTCTAGCAACAGCCAATGCTATTTTGACAACCGAGATGACAGAGATCCTCCGCAGAATTCTTCCTATTAATTTGGTCAGTAGGGGTGTTCCCTAGTTGAGTCCATGGCTCCATGGGATGGCACCATTGTAAACCAGGAGCTTAACACTTGTCAATGTGATGACATCATACTGATTGCAGTCTTCTCCACTTCATATCAGAATAAGACATTGCATCACTCCATCTGTCACAATCCCACATTGTATAAACCGGGGGACATGTCAACAATCTAGCGTGCTCCATAGTTGGGTGTCACACCATTATGAGTAGTTTCACCGATCACTATGCTTCTAGGTTTTCTAGGTGTATAGGCCTAGATGCGGTGTGACACTCACCACTGGTCCATAGACGTCTTTGTTTTACTCAAATCCTTATCAGTTTTAATAGTCAATCCCAGTGCTGGTTTTAATTGGCCTGACGAGAACTGCGTTCCACATTGGGGCTGAACATTTTACAAACAAATCATCAATACCATCAAATTGTACACAATTGCAAGAGGGCAATTTATTAGGTACACAGATCTAGTGGCCAGGCCCCTCTGCCTTCAGAACAGCCTGAATTCTTTGGGGCATGGATTCTATGTTCAGATATGCTGTGGCATTCAAACGTCGCTCAGTTAGTATCAAGGGACCGAACGTGTGCCACGAAAACATTCCCCACACCATTACACAACCGCCACCAGCCTGTACCGATGACACCAGGCAGGATGGGGCCATGGTCTCGAAATGCTTACGCCAATTCCTGACTCGGACCAGGTAATGTTTTTCCTTTCCTCAATTGTCCAGTGTTGGTGATCGCGTGCCCACTTGAGCTGCTTCTTCTTGTTTTTAGCTGATAGGAGTGGAACTCTGTGTGGTCGTCTGCTGCAATAGCCCATCCGTGACAAGGACCGACAAGTTGTGCGTTCCGAAATGCTGTTATTTGCCTGTTTGTGGCCCGCCTGTTAGCTTGCACTATTCTTGCTATTATCCTTCGACCTCTCTCATCAATAAGCTGTTTTCGCCCACAGGACTGCTGCTGACTGGATGTTTATTTTTGTTTGTTGCACCATTCTCTGTAAACCCTAGACGCTGTCGCGTGTGAAAAGCCCAGGAGGCCGGCCGTTTCTGAGATACTGGAACCGGCGCGCCTGGCACTGACGATCATACCATTCTCAAAGTTGATTAGGCCACTTGTTTTGCCCATCCTAAAGTTCAATCCAACAGTAACTCAATGCCTCGATGCCTGTCTGCCTGATTTATATAGCAAGCCATTTTCGTGAATGGGATGGTGTACCTAATAAATTGTACAGTACCAGTCAATTGTTTGGACACGGCCTACTCAATCAAGGGTTTTTCTTTATTTTGACTATTTTCTACGTTGTAGAATAATAGTGAAGACATCAACTATGAAATAACACATGGAATCCTGTAGTAACAAAAGTGTTAAACAAATCAAAATATATTTGAGATTCTTCAAATAGCCACCCTTTGCCTTGACACACTCTTGGCATTCTCACAACCAGCTAAATGAGGTAGTTACCTGGAATGCATTTCAATTAACAGGTGTGCCTTGTTAAAAGATAATTTGTGGAATGTCTTAATGCGTTGTGTTGTTACAAGGTAAGGGTGGTATACAGAAGATAGCCCTATTTGGTAAAAGACCAAGTCCATATTCTAGCAAGAACAGCTCAAATAAGCAAAGAGAAACGACAGTCCATTACTTTAAGACATGAAGGTCAGTCAATACTGAACATTTCAAGGACTTTGAAAGTTTCTTCGAGTGCAGTTACAAAAACCATCAAGCGCTATGATGAAACTGGCTCTCATGAGGACCATCACAGGAAAGGAAGACCCAGAGTTGCCTCTGGTGCAGAGGATAAGTTCGTTAGAGTTTACTGCACCTCAGATTGCAGCCCAAATAAATTCTTCACTGAGTTCAAGTAACAGACACATCTCAACATCAACTGTTCAGGGGAGACTGTGTGAATCAGGCCTTCATGGTTGAATTGCTGCAAAGAAACCACTAAAAGACACCAATAAGAAGAAGTGACTTGCTTGGGCCATGAAACACGAGCAATGGACATTAGACCGGTGGAAATCTGTCCTTTGGTCTGATGAGTCCAAATTTGAGATTTTTGGTTCCAACCGCTGTCTTTAGTGAGATGCAGAGTAGGTGAACAGTAGGTGAACAGATGATATCCGCATGTGTGGTTCCCACGTGAAGCATGGAGGAGGAGGTGTGACGTTGTGGGGGTGTTTTGCTGGTGACACTGTCAGTGATTTATTTAGAATTCGAGACACACTTAACCAGCATGGCTACCATAGCATTCTGCAGTGATACACCATCCCATCTGGTTTGCGCTTAGTCCCACTATCGTTTGTTTTTCAACAGGACAATGACCCAAAACACACTTCCAGGCTGTGTAAGGGCTATTTGACCAAGGAGGAGAGTGATGGAGTGCTGCATCAGATGACCTGACCTCCACAATCACCTGACCTCAACCCATTTTGAGATGGTTAGGGATGAGTTGGACTGCAGAGTGAAGGAAAGGCAGCCAACAAGTGCTCAGCATATCTGGGATCTCCTTCAAGACTGTTGGAAAGGCATTCCAGGTGAAGCTGGTTGAGAGCCCAAAAGTGTGCAAAGCTGTCATCAAGGCAAATGGTGGCTACTTTGAAGAATCTCAAATGTAAAATATTTTTATTTGGTTACTACATGATTCCATATGTGTTATTTCATAGGTTTGATGTATTCACTATTATTCTACAATATATAAAAATAAAGAAACCCTTGAGTCCTGCTACAGATTCCCTGGTCAACTGTAATTGCTGTTATTGTGAAGAGTGGAAACGTCTAGGAGCAACAACGGAGTTCCAAACTGCCTCTGGAAGCAACGTCAGCACAAGAACTGTTTGCCGGGAGCTTCATGAACTGGGTTTCCATGGCGGAGCAGCCGCACACATGCCTAAGTAAAGTTTGGTGGAGGAGGTATAATGGTCTAGGTCTGTTTTTCATGGTTCGGGCTAGGCCCCTTAGTTTCAGTGAAGGGAAATCTTAACGCTACAGCATAGAATGACATTTTAGAAGATTCTGTGCTTCCAACATTGGCAACAGTTTGGGGAAGGTCCTTTCCTGTTTCAGCATGACAATGCCCCCGTGCACAAGTCGAGGTCCATACAGAAATGGTTTGTCAAGATCGCTGTGGAAAAAAAAAACATGACTGGTCTGCACAGAGTCCTGACCTCAACCCCATCGTTCAACTTTGGGATGAATTGGAACGCAGACTGCGATTCAGGCATAATCGCCCTACATCTGTGCCCCCACCTCACAAATGCTCTTGTGGCTGAATGAAAGCAAGTCCCCGCAGCAATGTTCCACCATCTGGTGGAAAGCCTTCCCAGAAGAGTGGAGGCTGTTATAGCCGCAAAGGAGGGACCAACTCCATATTAATGCCCATGATTTTGGAATGAGATGTTCGACAAGCAGGTGTCCACATACTTTTGTGTGTATGCAATTTAGCTGGCACTTTTATCCAATGCAACTTAGTGATGCATGCATACATATTTTCAGCACAATTCATGGTTCTATACATATGCATACACAATAGGGTCATCTTTCAAGATGCATGCCTCATGAATGTTGCATATCTGGGATAATCCTTCTGTCAATCAAATGGGCTCAGTCAGTGTTTCCATGGCCAATGTCTCCTGACATTTTGTCTAATATGCATGGCTGGTAAACGATAATGCATTTTGTTATTCTTTGACAAAGTTTTATTTTGCAAACATGGCCAGCATCTGGGCTTGAATATATGGGTTTACTGTTTTTTTTCCCCCCCCGACATTCAGACATTTTAATATGTTAGAAATGAGTTGTGTGTTTACACACAATTGGAGCTCTATTTCCTGGGGGTGTTTTTAATCTGCACCGTTGACCACTAATTGTCAGTGATTTGCCTCGTTCCCTTATTTGAGCAATGTATACCATTGGCTGTTGTCCTTCTATTCTCTGTGCCGTATCACGGAAGCATTTCGATAACGACTATATCCCTCCTTTTTCCAACCACCCTGAAAACATCCCTAGATTGTGAGGGGCCCAAAAGACATGGAAAGGGCCCAGTGGCCTACCATCACGGATGGTCCACCACATGCTATACTGATGGAAATGGGCATTTCATGGATGGTTATGTCCAATCACTGTGAGAGAAGGGGTAGAAAAATGAGCTCAACTGGCCTAATGCTGTACATCGCTGGCTAAGCGCATCAATTATGTCCTGAAGCGCGGGTCTAATCTGGCTCTGCTGCCAGCAAGCCTCCTTAGATTTTACAGTGCATCACAACCTGCAGCTCTGACTGATAGATCCATGTCAACAAGTAGCCTTCCCCCTCTGTTTTTAACATGGATTGAGTGCACCACATTTAAAACATCTGATTACGGACTTTCCAGCTGCTCATATTTTTTATTGTAGCCTACACATCATGATATGGCATCGATGTGATAATGAACGTGCTACATCCACAACAAATTGCAGTCTGACGTAATCATGTGTGGTAATTTGAAGTAAGCATGAGAAAGCCAGGGAAAGATGGAATGTATTTGCAAACACAACTAATGCAGCACCTCTGGAATTTTTATGTAAACAATATCTGATAAGGGTGAAAGCCATCAGTCATTTAAATTATGTATATTTCAAAGTAAAGATGAGTTCTCATGACGTCGTACTGGGCATTCCAAACCTGTCTGTCCTTTGAGCACTAATAACCCTGGTTACCCTTTTTGCAGTTTTGATAGTGTCTCCTGGAGTTGCAACTCAGTATTAGGAAGGTCTCGGCGCCCAGTGTCTGTTATTTCCTGATAGTGGCTGGTTGAAAATACAATTTACAGAGGACTTTCTAATCAGCAGGTTTAGCATGGGTGGAGTTTTGTTTTGCCTGGTGACATCACTAGGCTGTATAGACCAGTAACAGCTAGTTTTCAGGTTACATATCCCTCCCGTTTAGGCCCCTCCAATTAGATTCTGCACTCAGACCACTCCCAGACAGTCCTAGAAAATTCTTGTCCAACAAATTGTTTTCATATTTTTTTTGCCTTGCTCAGTGGCTTTCAATAAGGTACTTCCATTGTTACCTAGAAATTATTTGATATTGACGGGGAAACAGCTGCATTGGATCTTCAAGGCTTTGAAGGTTGGAAATGCAAGAAAAGAAAGCAAGCCTTAGTGTTTTCACAGCAAAACCTGTAGGGAATGGATTTTTCAGGGTGCTCCAATGAAATATCTAAAGTAATGGTGTCTTGCTTCATCACTGTCGTGGTGATAACAGCTGCAGTGAATGAGGTGTTACGAGCCAAAAAGTGCCTCAAACTAACCAATGCACAGACCATCACCCTGTGTGTGTGTGTCACATGAGTGTTCATATCACCCATGTTCGCCTCTTCCATATTATGCTTTCCTAACATCCTTGCTGCCTCAAGCAGAAATAGGCCCATTTCTAATCAGCTTGTATGATTGTAGAGTCGCTGAAGAATGAAGGCAGATCTTTTTTTCAAGGTTTGTCAACAACACTTCTGCTTGCGTCAGTTTGTGGGCATGTGACCTTGGGCAGACAGTTACTCTTACATTGTCTCTCACATTCTGTAATGTGTTTTGTCTGGAACAGCTGTGTCTATTTGTGAGGGACTGGGTCAGGAGCAGTGGCGATTTTAGCATGTAAATCTTGGTGGGGCAAATGAACAAAAATGTGGGACGCATGCCAGCAAAGCCACTACACAACACAACACTAAACAATAAATGAATTGCATGATACCGGTGACAAACGGTGCCCACAAACTGTTAGGGCCTAATTAAAGCAGTCCCAACCCCCTTACCACTGCTACACCTGGCTTTCAGCGGAGCCTTGTCTGGCAGCAAAACCGTTCATTCAGCCTCACTGCCTTAAAAAAAAAAAACCATGGCTGACTTGCTTAAACAAATGTGGTTTCTACTGACAATTGAGATGTACAAGCTATGGCGTAAGTGGACGACAAGCGGATAAGAGGCTATCCGTAATTTCGATTAAGACATTACGTCTGTCGTCGCTCGCTCATTAGTCAAAAAATATTTGTTCAGCACTTTTGAAATGTACAGCGACAGAATTCAGAACATGGGCCGTTCTTATAGTGTACTCCTTGTACAAGTCAGAACCGTAGGATAAATAAAGGGGGCGTATAAACAGACAATGAAAGCTCTTACAATATTCAATGGTTACATTTCTCTTAAACAGCTTATAGTCTACATGTTCATCACCAAGTTAGAACAGTTAGCAACATTTAAGAGGTGAAAATAGACAATAATTAGGGTGAGGCACATTGAACACCGTTTGGGTCTTATGACGTGTATCTTTGACACGCAAAACACAATTTAATGCGTTTAATAAGCTTTTAATTTGACACATCAAATAACACAATTCTATTATAGAATGTGTGTGTGTGGTTGTGTGTGTGTGTGTGTGCTGAATTTGCACGTGTGCAAGCCAAGCTCCACCACTACTATCAGTAGCGCTGTCAAAGCTGTACCAAAGAAGTTGGCAAACAAGCACACTGGCCACGAACAATGGTTACAATACCGCGTTGATGAAAATAGACAATTATTAGGGTGACGCACGTGGGTTACTAACAGCTTACTACTCAACATACACTTAGTATTATTTTCTTAGCTACAGTATACATATGCAATATTACAGGCAAGATATTACGTTTATGCAACAGCATACAATATATTTTTGGACCCCCCCCTTGTCAAGGTGGCGTGGCAGTCCCTTTAGTGGGCACATTTTGTCATCAATCTCTGTCATTCTCTGGACTTAGAGGGAGAGAGGTAACTTCATTGAATAGCAAGCTAACATTTGTGGTTGCTTTGCAACGCTTGCAGTTAGCCACTGATTCCTTCCAAACGACTCATTGTTGAATTTGCGATTTCCAACTTGTGTAATCTTTGTCCAATGGCTGATGAGCACCGATACGTTTTATCTATAATTTCTCTTCATATGACAAGGATTAAAAAGGATTTGCCAGTAGACTGTCGACTTGATTCATGATGACTGCTAGCTTAGACTTTGAAAGTAAGATGTTGACACAGTCCATTCAAAGCTACTGTACATTTAACATAATTTTATCTGTGGCTAATGACCTTGAACCTTCTTGGAAGGGCACTTGTAATATAACTCTATGGCAGGACCCAAAGGGATGTCTAACCTTACTAAGGACTTGCCGATGACGTACTGTCCCCATGAGTGACGGAACACTGAGCCAATCACGGCGCAATGCTCCTATTTTCTGTTGTCTCCCCCACCACCACAGTAGGCACTGAGCTAGGCTAAAACGCCTGTATTTTTGAACTGCCTTACTCAAGAAAACAACAAAGAGACCATGTGTATGCAGCTTTATTAACCGAATGATGTATATATTGTTACATTGTTTGCAAGCTGATATGTGACACATATTAATGCGCCCCCAATTTTATTTATTTATTATTATTAGTAGTAGTATTTTTATATATTTTTTGCTAAAAATGTGTGGGTCAAAACAGTTGGGGCTCTGACCCACCTGCCTTGAATGACAGGTCACCACTGGCCAGGAGAGTTCATATATGCCTATCAATTCTACAGTTTTTGGCTGATATGTGAAGTACAGTATGTCCTTCCAAATGGATTCAAACAATTGTACAATACCCCCCACCTCCCCGCAGCACGAAAGATGAGTTCCTGGAAAACATTCCAGACCTAGGACCAAGTTATTGTCTGCTCTACCAGATACACTTAAATGGTTGATTTGAGCACTAAACTGTTTGTATCCCTTGACTATTTTGCCATAGGGAATTTGTCCTCCGTCTGTCAAAAACTTAAAACATACATTTTTAAATATTGGTACAATTACTTTGTAGCCTTCAGTTTTAGGTGTCAGTCTAGTCTCTTGTTGTTTACAGACATCATCAATATCCCCCCTAGGAATTGCAAGTCAATACCTTCAGTATTTCAGTTTGAGGAGTTGACCTACACTACCTGCACACTGAAGAAGATCAGTTCGCTGAAACAGTTTTGCTTAACTTGACTGCCCTGTGCATTTTCAAATTGGGCCTAATTTATAATGAAATGGAAAAAAAATCTAACAACGTGAACAGGACACGTTGTCTACTAGTCCAGCAACCCAAACAACCCAAACTGTCAACGTTGGTGTTGAGTGTTACTAATCAAAATCTGCCACAATAGCAGCTCGCCCTCCACACAGTGACGCCATTGTTCTAAATTTGGCACTGTAGCTTTGCTTGGAACTTAACCTGGTCTATTTAATCTATTCCCCCCAGATTGTATTATTTGTCCGTGGTTTTGGAGAATGTACCACACTTCAGAAAATATATGTTAGTTGGGGATCTAGAATAGACTGTGATTGCTGGTGAGAATTTGGGTCCCGTTCTCACAAGGGAATCTAATTGACTAATCATCTTATATTCATTATCATTAGGTGACAGATGTTTTAATTGATGCAAATATAAAGAGAGACCCTAAACATTCCTATTTGAATATAAATATTCTACCGTTCTCTTAATAGAACAGGAATTCAATAGCCTTTTATTCAAGATGGAGGACAGTGTGGTGAACTACTAACTGGTCAATATCACGCTTGGTGTATTCAAATATAGGCTAGGTTGAGCAATGGGCTTGGGCAGTTTTTTTCTTCAAAAAGGGGTCAGGAGAGCACGGGGCTGAGCAGATATAAACTCTGAAAAAAAAGAAACGTCCTCTCCCTGTCAACTGCATTTATTTTTAGCGAACTTAACATGTGTAAATATTTGTATGACCATAAGATTCAACAACTGAGACATAAACTGATCAAGTTCCACAGACATGTGACAGAAATGGAATAATGTGTCCCTGAACAAAGGGGGTCAAAATCAAAAGTAAGTCAGTATCTGGTGTGGCCACCAGCTGCATTAAGTATTTCAGTGCAGCTCCTCCTCATGGACTGCACCAGATTTGCCAGTTCTTGCTGTGAGATGTTACCCCACTCTTCCACCAAGGCACCTGTAAGTTCCCTGACATTCTTGAGAGGAATGGCCCTAGCCCTCACCCTCCGATCCAACAGGTCCCAGACATGCTCAATGGGATTGAGATCTGGGCTCTTCGCTGGCCATGGCAGAACACTGGCATTCCTGTCTTGCAGGAAATCATGCACAGAATGAGCAGTATGGTTGGTGGTATTGTCATGCTGGAGGGTCGTGTCAGGATGAGCCTGCAGGAAGGGTACCACATGAGAGAGGAGGATGTTTTCCCTGTAAAGCACAGCGTTGAGATTGCCTGCAATGACAACAAGCTCAGACCGATGATGCTGTGACACACCGCCCCAGACCATGATTGACCCTCCACCTCCAAATTCATCCCGCTCCAGTGTACAGGCCTCGGTGTAACGCTCATTCCTTCAACGATAAACGCGAATCCGACCATCACCCCCTGGTGAGACAAAACCGCGACTCGACAGTGAAGAGCACTTTTTGCCAGTCCTGTCTGGTTCAGCAACGGTGGGTTGTTGCCCATAGGCAATGTTGTTGCCGGTGATGTCTGGTGAGGACCTGCCTTACAACAGGCCTACAAGCCCTCAGTCCAGCCTATTGTGGACAACGATGGAGGGATTGTGCGTTCCTGGTGTAACTCGGGCAGTTGTTGCCATCCTGTACCTGTCCCACAGGTGTGATGTACCAATCCTGTGCAGGTGTTGTTACACGTGGTCTGCCACTGCGAGGACGATCAGCTGTCCACCCTGTCTCCCTGTAGCTCTGTCTTGGCGTCTCACAGTACGGACATTGCAATTTATTGCCCAGGCCACATCTACAGTCCTCATACCTCCTTGCAGCGTGCCTAAGGCACGTTCACGCAGATGAGCAGGGACCCTGGGCATCTTTCTTTTGGTGTTTTTCAGAGTCAGTAGAAAGGCCTCTTTAGTGTCCTAAGTTTCAATAACTGTGACCTTAATTGCCTACCGTCTGTAAGCTGTTAGTGTCTTAACGACCGTTCCACAGGTGCGTGTTCATTTAATTGTTTATGGTTCATTGAACAAGCATGGGAAACAGTGTTTATACCCTTTACAATGAAGATCTGTGAAGTTATTTGGATTTTTACAAATGATCTTTGAAAGACAGGGTCCTGAAAAAGGGCTGTTTTATTTTTTTGCTGAGTTTCTAACCTGTCAATGGGTAGTCCTCCTAGCCACACTACCCCTGTAATCCTGTTGAAAGGTGTTCCTTAGCGGTAATAATAGCACCAGTGATTTAGTGCATGGCTGTGGGACAGGGCCTGGCCGACGTGCGGTGGGGTATGGGGGCCACAGCTAAGCTGTTAACTATCTGTGGAGACTAATGAAAAGCCAAACCCTCTCTGGCTGGCTTTCCTGTGTGTGTGTGTGTGTGTGTGTGTGTGCGCGCAAGAGGCTGGTGTAGCCTCACCATTTTTAAGATATTTTATGAGTCATTTGTTTACCCTGGGAACCTGACCCCGAGTGTTGTAGTTCATGTAGACAACCGTTTCCCCTCTCTGGCTTTTTTCTTTGCCCACACTGTTCTGCTAACCAGAAAGTGAAGTGCTTTTCTAGATGATGGGTACAATAGCTGCTTTTTATTCAGAAGATGGATGCTGTGGTGGTCCGTCTATGGGCATCTGACTCAGAATATATACTGTAGGATAGATGGGGCATTTTAGCTGACTTGAATCCAATTCCCCAGGCCATTTGTCAGGCATCTGCATTAGCCTCCATCCTCAAGGGTGGCTACTCCAGCCACACATTCCAACTAATTGGGAGTCATTCCATTTCACTCCCATCCTATCCCTTTTGGCAACAGTGTGTGAACTGTTCAGTCAAGTACTGCCTGTCCACTATAACACCATTAGCTTTGAGAAGAAACTGCTTAAAGTTGCTAAAAAGGGGAGAAGTGAGGAGAGGGAGGTTTGCTTAATTGAAGTAAATTATTGAAGAGGCCCATTTCCCCACTGTCAGCTAGCAGGAGGTCAGGCTCACGCTATTTGAGGTCTGACTCCTCTGGATTGAATGTAGCTGTTCCTTGTTCTGCTCTGTCTCTGAGCAGAGTGGAGAGAGGGGTCCATGCCATGGCATCATGACGATCTATTTCAAGGTTTTATTTGATTTGTGTCATCATGTATTGGAGAGTGCAGGCCTCCTTGTCGAGCATCTGCCAAGTCTTATTTTTAGTGAGTTAGTCGGGCAGCAGGTAGCCTGGAAGTTAGAGCATTGGGCCATTTTACCGAAAGGTTGTTAGTTCAAATATCTGAACCGACAAGGTGAAAAATATGTTGATATGCCCTAGAGCACGGCACTGAACTTTAATTGCTCCAGGATCACCGTTGATGATGGCAAACCCTGGCTGTGACCCCACTCTCCTAGCGTGTCTCGGGGAGTTGGAATATGCTAAAAACGCATTTCCAATTCAAGCATGTGTATTAATTCATACTTGTACATGTGTGAAATAGGACAAATATTAGGCACCCACCAAATTATTATTATTATAGGGGTGAGCTAATACGGTCATTGGTGCAGCTGAAGGTTTGGCTTCAGAATGGAAGTGCAGATGGAAATGGAATCTATAATGGGGTTTCATATCGGATAGGGCAATTTGTGCCCCATCTTTGTGCCGTCAATATGTCTGCAATACTTTTTCGCATTACATCTCGTCTCACGATAACCTGCTAGCCATTTGACAGGCTCTTGTCTTGAGAAGATCACCTGGTCACCTGAGATGGGCTGCTTCCCTCGTCGAGTCACTGACATTACTTTTAAGCAAGCCCAAGGCAAAGGCCGTCGGCACCAAACAAGGCTCAATGCAAATCCTTCAACTGTGTTTGCCTGGGCAAGGATTATACAGTGTACATCGTTATGTTACTATGTACATGTAGGCCTATACTATATACAAGACAAGGTAGTATTTTTGTCAGTAGATACAGTACATGCCTAAGGAGGATTTATTTAGATTATATAGTTTGGGAATATTGCAGCATAAGCCCTGCACTAATACTATCTTGGTTGCATGAGAAGACACTGGGCTTAGATACACCTGTTTGACTTTATCCTTAAACAAATCGTTTGATACTTGTGGTGATCTGATTTAAAAATGTTTGACTTGTTTAGCTTAGTTAGGGCTGGCACAATCAATTACTGTGTAACCAACAGTTATGGTCATAAAAATCATTTATAATTTTTTATTGGGAGGGGGCGAAAAGCTGACTGAAAACCGGGCATTTCACAGCCTAAAGTGTAGGCAAGCTCAAATCAGGCTATAATGCCTTACGTCGCTTTGCTCACATACGCTGTCACTAGGAGGTCAAGGGCAATACATGTGCCATACACTAGAGTAATTACACTTAACCCACATAAGAATGTAACCATCTATATAGAATGAGCATGCCGTTGCATGAATGACCCAGCCATAGAAATTGATAATTTTTTCTGTGCACTCAGTTGTCATTCTTCAGCCTACTTGTTAGAATTTTTTTGCAAGAGTAAGGTGTTAAGTAACTGCACTTTACGATGACACTGTAACTACAATGTTGTTACCCTGTAAAAACGCTACTGTAATGTACCGTTACCAGAAAATGCAGGTGGATATTTACCTCGGCGGCTAAACCCTGTGAAAACACCAGGGAGAAACCACTGCACGACGACACGTCGCTAACTGGAAACATTTTGATTAATCCCCACCTTATCTGTTCACTGACTAGACCGAAGAAAAGCAAGCAGCATCGACTTTCCCCAGGCCATTGCACAAGCAGCTTTCTCCTTGTATTTAGATGTATCAATTGCAAATATACCAGATTCAAGTGGAGCAATTTGACGAACACAAGGCTTAAGAGTTCTTTGATGGCCAAGGTTATCATTTTCTGTCGGCCATTGACTGATTCAACACAATTGACTCTCCTTGATGTTAAGGGGAAAATGGCATCCAAAAAACGAGGTAATTTTTGCCTCCTGATAGACGAGTTGAGCCTGATTGACTGCTCATGGAAAATGTTGCCTCAGCATGACATCACCACTTTCAACACTACCATTTGTCACATGCCTCGTAAACAACTGGTGTAGACTATTAGTGAAATGCTTACGGGCCCTTCCCAACAATGCAGAGACAAAAGAGAAATTAATAGAAAAAGGCTAACACAAGGAATAAATACACAATGATTAACGATAACTTGGCTATATACACAGGGAACCAGTACGGAGTCGATGTGCAGGGGAATTAGGTAATTGAGGTAGATATGCACATATAGGTAGGGATAAAGTCACTAGGCAACAGGAAAGATAATAAACAGTAGCAGCAGCTGATGTGATAAGTCTCTAAAGAGTTGGTAGAAAAAGGGTCAATGTAGAGTCTGGGTAGCTATTGGTTAACTGTTAAGTAGTATTATGGCTTGGGGGTACAAGCTGGAGCTGTACAGTAGATATCATCCAGGATTGGCCATATTATCACAGCAACATGTCAGCTAGTCTGTGGAAAATGTAATTTTCAATGGCTTTTTTGCTTAATGAACTTGACCTTGGTGGGGTTTCTTCTTCAAAATAAAGATTTGAACCAGGCCTTGATAGTGGCTTTCTATCACACGCCGGCAAACTTGTGTTGAAAATGGCACCCGGTAGTCATTTATAGCACAAAGATATGATAAATGGGACATCTGTGTTCACCAAATTGATTCTCCCGACAAGGGACAAATTACAATGAGATGACTGATTAGCCTTAAAAGGTTCTTTATTTAGGAATCGGTGACCTTAATGTATGACTATGAAGAACAGCGTCGGGGCGATCATCGCATGGTTTTGTGGTGTGTGTGTGTGTGTGTGTGTGTGTGTGTGTTCGTGAGGTAATGGAAGTGAAAGAAAGAGCTCTGGTTCTGAAGTTTACTCTCTTCCCCATCTTTTCTGTCACCTAAACTGGAATGAAAAGGCCTCCGCCAGTTCAGTCTAATAATAGATAAGAGGCCTATCACATCAATCTGAGGTAATCTGTCTCTTCCAACTCCTCTGGAAGGGTAAAGTCCTCAGAGGCCACCTCTGAATCACATAAACACTTGAGCAATTGAGCAAATCCTAGCAGGATGTGAAGGGAACTGGGGGTGTTTCTAAAGAACCACAACCCAAAACCGGAAGAGGAACCATTTATGAGCAACAACACATGAATAGATGCTAGTAGGCAGGCTAAATCCAAAATGTTTGAACTCTCATTTACTTCTTCCATTTTAGAGAAACTGAGGGAAGTGAGTAAGCCAACTGTGAGAGGGAAACCACTATTTAATGAATCCCCATTTAAAGTCCTAATTATATTTTTCATTAGGAATATAACTTATAAAGTCCCCCTCTCCACCTAGTGTCAGAGCAGCATCCCCATACCTTGTGAGACTCCACATGGATCTAGTGGCCTTATATCACATTGGGTGGATACTATTTTGATCCATCTCACTGATATGATGGCCTTCTCATCATTTCCCAGTCGTAGTTCTAGTAATGTGATGGTCGTACCAAAAGACTCGATGTGAGTGAGAAGGGTTCAGGGAGAGGCAAGGAGAAAATGCCTGTGGTGGTGACGTATTGCCCCTGCAGTGTTCGAGAACTCAAGATGATATGCTGCGGGGAGGGAGAGGGGAGCCAGGGACAGTTGCTGCAGTGTTATGGCAGGTTGTGAGAAGGTTGCACATTTTGGTTTGTAATGGTTCTATATTCTCCATTTTGTGTGTGTCCTCTACGACCTCGGTCCCCCCCACGGGACAGTTGAGCTAACGTAGGCTAATGTGATTAGCATGAGGTTGTAAGTAACAAAACAAATTCCCAGGACATAGACATATCTGGTATGGGCAGAAAGCTTAAATTCTTGTTAATCTATATGCACTGTCCAATTTACGGTAACTATTACAGTGAAATAATACCATGCTATTGTTTGAAGAGTGCACAATTATTAACGTCAAAACGTATTAATAAACCAATTAGGTAAATTTTAGGCAGTCTTGATGCAACATTTTGAACAGATATGCAATGGTTCATTGGATCAGTGTCAAACTTTGCGCGTACACTGCTGCCATCTAGTGGCCAAAATCTAAATCGCACCTGGGCTGGAATAATACATTATGGCCTTTCTCTTGCATTTCAAAAACGCATGCTTTTTTTTCTTTGTATTATATTTTACCAGATCTGTGTTATATTCTGCTAC
This sequence comes from Brachymystax lenok tsinlingensis, assembly GCA_030435695.1. Taxonomy (NCBI): domain Eukaryota; kingdom Metazoa; phylum Chordata; class Actinopteri; order Salmoniformes; family Salmonidae; genus Brachymystax; species Brachymystax lenok. The sequence continues at coordinate 11,699,140 of CM059782.1, read as the reverse complement.
ATTCATTTCAAATGGTATCAAGAATATGCATATCCTTGCTTCAGGTTAGATTTGGCTATGTCATTTTAGGTGAAAATTTGAAAAAAAGGGTCAGATCCTTATTCAATGAGGCAAGTCAGTTAAGAACAAACCCGGACGACACTGGGCCAATTGTGCGCTGGCCAATGGGACTCCCGATCACAGCTGGATGTGACACAGCTTGGATTCGAACTAGAGACTGCAGTGACGCCTCTTGCACCTGAGATGCAGTGCCTTAACTACTTACGGAGTAGTGGGGCGCTAGCGGGGTAGAATTATTAAACATTCATCAATATACAAGTGTTGCATAGTCATCAAAAGCTCTGCTTCTTGGCAATATCACAGCGTTGTCAGATTTCAAAAAGGCTTTACGGCGAAAGCACAACATTTGATTGAGGCTAGCACCTCAAATTTCTGCATTAGCATAAATTCATAAACCATCGGTTCACACACAACACATTTCACAGCGAAAACAAATCCCTTACCTTTTGAAGAACTTCTGCTGAGGGCTTCCCAAGTGTCCAACGAAGACATCCAATGGTTATTTTGTTAGAAAAAGTAATTTATTATATCCATAAATCTCTGTTTGGTTGGCGCGTTATGTTCAGAAAATCAAACGTCGAATCGCCCATTGAAACGTGAAGACAACGCGTTCAAATAAACCTATAAACTTTTCCTAAACAAATCAAATACCAGTTAAAATGCATCCTTAGCTATCCTTTTGTGAATATTAGCGATAATATTTAACTCGGATGGTCACCTATACCTTATATAAGTAAAATAATGTGGGGCGCGCAGCCAGACTCGCGCCCGAGAACTTGTTGACATCTGAGCTACCTTGGCCATTTCCTGTACCTATTCGTTGTGTTTACTCCAATCTCTCTGAGTCTTTGTATATAGACTGTTGACATCTAGTGGAAGCCATAGGTACTGCAGTCTCAGTCCTGGTTACAAATGGATTCAATAGGGAGTGTGTCAAACAGAGCAAAAGGTCACCAGAAACTGATTTCCGGATAGATTTTTTTCTCTGGTTTTCGCCTGCTAAATGAGTTGATTTATACACAGACATTGTTATCACTTTTAGAAACCTCAGTGTTTCCTATCCAATAGTACTAATTATGTGCATATCCTATTTTCTGAGCCTGAGTGGCAGGCATTTTGCTTTGGGCACGCCAGACTCTCCAAAACCGTCACCTCACTTGCCGCTCCCTAAGAAGTTAAACCGCTGCGCCACTCGGGAGCCCATATTATCTAGTTTGTAATGGTTCTGTATTCGCACATTTGTTTCAAAGTGTGCCCCTTGGCCGTATTCACTCATTTGCATGTGGCCCTTCCCCCAACTTCACAAACTGTGTGAATGAGTCAGTGCAGTGGATTTTACTTCACCAGGGTCTAAAACTACAGGAGAGGGCTGGTTGCCTGTTCCCTTGTCTCCTCCTTTTCTGACACGTCTCCTAATGCGTCACATTTAGAGCTGAGCGAGATGACCTTTTAGCTCAGCGTGCTGCTGCTACCGCTGCTTATGCCGCCCACGACTTAGCCTACCACTCCTCACAGAGCACAGCGATCAACAAAACCCCTGTGTTGGAGACCTATGGGGAGTTCTGTCAGAAGGTGATCCCATTTAAATCAGATTGACACCATTTTGTGTGCATTTTGCATATTGAGATCCACTTCTGAGTGTGCATCATTCATTGGAACCCCCTGGGCTAGTAAAACAAATGTGGGTTCTGACTGCATGTAAATCATACATATGGGGAAGTGCAAGCCATCCATGTAACTCCTACAGAAAGTCAGATATTTTGATTTGGCCAATTTGCATGAGTTTAACCAATCTGCCCTTGGATGCATTGGTCATACTGTGCATAGCACTGGGGTTATAGCATTTGACAAATGACCTTGACTCTGAAGCAATTTTGGATCTGTTCTATGCCTCTCATGCCTTGTGCAATGGCTGACTTGAGATTTAAGTCTGTCTCACCACGCTACATATTAAATTCCAGCTTACTGTCAAGACCGTTGATAGACAAGAGGCGATGGTGAAGGAAAAATCCAACGCCAGGAGAGAAATCTGAGGAAGCGAACGTCTGACAAGTAGGCGAGAGATCCCTACTCCGGTACGCATAGAAATGTGACACGAGTGGGAGATGAGTCTAGAGAGAAAAGATTGATGCGAATTCCTCACCAAAGATATTAATCTCCATGTGGGACACTATTTATACCACTGTTATTGTGCTTTACAAGGGGGATCTGAGGGCACGTGGGGATTGCTAGAGGGCGATTTACACACTACCAAGCATGATATATTTACTGGTGCACCAAGAGTCAGAACCTCATGGCAGATAAGTACGTGGGAGGTTCCGTAAATGTTGCCCACTGCTATGTTATCTGATATTGGAGTGTTTTGGAAATGCATACACCTGGGTCAGGGTGGAAACTTGGCTTGACACCCATTGCGATTTACCCTCAATGCAGTGCTCTGGATAGTAGCATTTCTTGTGTATGCCCTGGAATGGAGAATGCATTCGCTCCTCTGCAGACCCCATTTGTGACTCAGTCGGCATGAAGCCAGAAATCGTGCAGCATTTATCCTATTTTCCTCCCTCTCTCCCTGGGATATTTGCAGTCATTCTTGGACCCAGCCTAGTCTCCTGACAGCTGTTCTATTGTACCACTTGCAAATGTGCCCATCGGAGCAGGAAAAAAAGTCTAAACATTAAGCTAGGAGAAATCAAGGAAAGAAAATTAGGAAGATGTGGAGGTGAAATAAGAGGAAGTGGATGGGGGAGAGAGTGTTTTGGAAATGCATACACCTGGGTCAGGGTGGAAACTTGGCTGAGGGAGGGGTAGAAGAGGGATGGGGGGGTAGAATAAGGGGGTGGGGGTAGAAGATGGATGGGGAGGGGTAGAAGAGGGATGGGGGGGTAGAATAAGGGGGGTGGGGGTAGAAGATGGATGGGGAGGGTAGAAGAGGGAGGGAGCGATGGGATATGGGGATAGAGGGGGAGGGTTAGAAGGTGGGGTGGAGGGGTAGAGGAGGGAGGGATGGGGGGGTAGAAGGGGGGGGTAGAAGAGGGATGGGGAGGGGTAGAGAAGGTACAGGGTTAGAAGTGGTGTAGAAGGGGAGGGTTAGAAGGGGGGGGTAGAGGAGGGATGGATGGGGGTAGAGGAGGGAGGGATGGATGGGGGTAGAAGAGGGATGGGGAGGGGTAGAGGAGGGACAGGGTTAGAAGTGGTGTATAAGGGGAGGGTTAGAAGAGGGGGTAGAGGGAGGGAGGGATGGATGGGGGTAGGGGATGGATGGGGGTAGATGGGGGAGGGGTAGAAGAGGGATGGGGTAGAAGAGGGACTGAGGGTTTGAAGTGGTGTAGAAGATGGATGGATGGGGGTAGATGGGGAAGGGTAGAAGAGGGATGGGGTAGAAGAGGGACTGAGTTTTTGAAGTGGTGTAGAAGATGGATGGATGGGGGTAGAGGAGGGATGGGTAGAAGAGGGAGGGAGAGATGGGATATGGGGATAGAAGAGGGGACGGTTAGAAGAAGGGGGTGGAGGGGTAGAGGAGGGATGGGGTGGTGGAAGAGGGGGAGGTTTAGAAGAAGGGGGTAGAAGAGGGATGGGCAGGGGTGGATGTAGAAGGGGGGGTAGAGGATGGATGGATGGATGGTGGGGTAGAAGAAGGATGGGGTAGAAGAGGGAGGAAGGGGTAAATGGGGGAGGGGTAGAAGAAGGGGGGGTAGAGGAGGGATGGGGGGCTAGGGATTGGGGGAGGGCTAAAGGACTGAAGGTAGAATGTACAATACTGTAGCCTCCATATTGACCTCAAACTGTTGCCAAAGAGTAATTGAGGACAAAAGGGAGTGATGGTTTATCTCCTCCCCTTCATCAGGGTACACAAAGGCTTCACTCCGGAAAATAACTTGGCTCATTCGCTCTGTCTGCCGGGGTAGTGTCGTGGTCAGTCTTCCAGGAAATCATATCTTCAATCCAGTCTCCCCCCACGCTCCACTTTTATGGCTTGCCGTAAATGAGCTGTCCATCAAAAGCCAGATATGTTTTCCCCTACCCTAGAAACCCATGTCAACTATGCCATAAATAATTTGATTGAAACCTGCAGAAATCTGACATAAGTTACCGCTCGTCTTTTAAGTTTCTGTAAAGGATAGTGACACGCTTGCTACGAGTCCGGAGCCCAGATAGTGACACGCTTGCTACGAGTCCGGAGCCCAGATAGTGACACGCTTGCTACAAGTCTGTAGCCCCCAGCGAGATCTGAACATTCTGAAAGCAGGTTGGCTGCTCTCTCATTTCCATCTTGGTATTCACGTAGGACTACTTCTGTAGTAGTGGCAGTATTACTATTGAGTTTCATTGGTGCCTGTTACAGACCAAACAGGAGGGAATAGAAATGGAACAGACTGTTTCATTGGTGATGTACAACCCCAAGGTAACAAATAACATCAGGAGATTTCAAATCAACCGGGGGTGGCAAGTAGCAGTTAAGAGCATTGGACCAGTAACTGAAAGGTTGCTGGTTCGAATCCCAGAGCTGACTAGGTGAAAAATCTGTCCGTGCCCTTGAGCAAGGCACTTAACCCTAATTGCGCCTGTAAGTTGCTCTGCGCAAGAGCCTGCTAAATGACTAAAATGTTATGTCATGCTTAAGACCCTGAAAGATGACATGAGGTTTTCAGGCGATTTTCTTTTTTTTTTGTCCAGTTGGTGCCATCTGCCAAATACTTCAGAAATCCCTGATTTTGCTTTGAATTAATTTGAACACGAAACTGTGGCGCTGGTCCAGCATCTCTCCAGAGTTCCAATGTGAGTCAGTGGTTTTATTCATTAAACTTTTAAATAGACTACCATATGTTGGACTCCTCTCTCTCTCTTGCCACCGTACTCGTCTGAGATTACATTTCTTGTATTAATTAAATAAAATGTGTAGTAGGGGTCGTACAAGAAGACATGATTTGGAGTTTGCCCATACTCGATTGCCTTGCGTCTGGTCCCATTGTTTTGTGTCACTTGTCACTTGTCACTATTCCAGGCTCGGGCCTGGAATATTTTACAGCCAACTTTCCCAGAGCACATCAACAAACCAGATTGTTGATGTTTTTTTGGACAAGACTTCATATGCACCTTTTTGGGGCGTGGTGAAGATTAAGATATTAAAACTGTCTGAGATTACATTTATTTATTGTCTGATTGATTGCTTCAGGGCAGCTCTACATTTTAAAACAGAAAATTAGAAGACTGGGGGGGGTGATGTGACTGTCTCCCATGCACTCGACTAGTGGTTTCAGTCCGCTCCTCCCACTGTGGCGTAGTTATTAGCCCTATGGAGCCCTGATGGAATTCTTTAAGCTGCCATCTTGGAGGTCTTCTAAAATAGATTTTTTTTGAGAACACAGAACTGAGAGCCGTAAACCACTATGTTAGTGCGCTACTGCGCTGCTAACAGAGCTGGATCCTTGAAATACCCAAACATGGGGGATGGAAGGGTTGTGGACTGGATTCAAAGAGTTATTGTAGAAGGCGCGTGTGTGTGTGTGCTACACTTTCTCTTTTCCAAGGTAACACCTTTTGAATAGCCCCTCAGAGGTCAATGTTTCAAGTTGGAGTTAAAGCAACCCTGTTTTAAGTCTAATTCAGTGTTGTGTAGGGTGAGATTGAGTGCGTGAGAGTGTTAGGGTGGGGAGAAAGCTGGAAGGGGGGCCATTTTATTTCTCCAAAAAGCTTAGATGGGTCAGTGTGAGATGCGGGGCGCCAGTCTGTTGGATGCCATGTGAACGGGCCCAGGTGGCTGACAACCGTGCTAATTGAATTGTGGGAAAATGCAAATGCCAAACTGTTGCGCTTTGCGTGCCGAAGGACATATTGGGTTCGCTTTTAAACAGTGATGCACCGCCATGGTTTCCCATAGAATGAATGAATCATTCTCTCTCCAACCTGGCAGACAACAGCAGCTGCATGCAGACTAGCTAGGCGGGTGCCATCGGTGAGAAGTCGATTTCAGGAATTTAGTTCTCTCCCGTAGACATTGTCTTGAATGCACAGCTATTGGGCCTGACGCTTCAGTTTTGTTCTTTGAATTCTAATATACCCTGTTTACCTAAGGGTATTTTTATTTTCAAATTCCTGTGGCAAATGTTAGCTCCGTATTGGCTGGAATTGTAATGGAGTTGAACCCAACCTCACCTTTCTGGATTGCAATTGGTGCTTCAATCTGTAAAACAATGAAAAAACCAGTTGAAGCAGGGAAACTGACAATTTGTGACCACTGGTAACCACTTGTGCTCTTTGTCTTAGTGTTGTGTGTTGCTTACCCATATTCACTTTCAAGTTTTTGTACGGCATGTACTGCATAATTATTGTGGCATGGTTCAGCAACACGTGTTCGCTGTGGAATTGTGACAGCAATAAATAGCAGATGATATCTGCAGGTCACACATGACCCTGCGGTGAGAGGGGGAAGAGATGCATCTTCTTTGCTCTCATTGTCCTTCCACCACCCCATCCCCCTCCTTTTCTCACTCACTCACATTTTCTCTCCATCTCAGCCGGATATGAATTCCACTTAGGTGGAGACAATAACTCCGTCTCAACACTTTCCATTTTACAGCTGTAGTCTAGAGGACATGCATGGTGTGGAAGTCAGAATGGCGTTGCTTACGCACACACAGAGTGATCAGAAATGGCAGCATACCGGGTAAGAGCAGTGCACAGGAAGTTCATAGGGAGGTACAGAACACCGACAATACAGAACACCCCTCCCGTCCGTCCGTCTCTCTCCTGGAACCATCCGCTCTCAGTGCATGCACAGAGCAGATTCTGAAAGGGAAAATGAATGGAATGCCCCAGGGGCGGGGGTGTGAAATGTCTCTTGTGGAAGGACTATGCCTTTTTCCCCCAGCTTCGTGTCTACCTTTTCTAATTAAGAGGGGTGGGGTAAAATGGTTGCAGGGTATGTTTTTCTTTTTAAATTAATAATTTATCGCACCGCAGACCTGCGCTCTGTGTGGATAAGCACCAGACAAAGCCATGTGCCGGTAGTTGAATGCGGGCAAAGGGGAAAAAAAGTGGGACATTTTACCACCCCCGCTCTCATCTGTGGGATACATCTCTTCCACAGTGTGAATCTCAGCACACCTTAAGCTTTTGTTACCCCCCCTCAAATGTTTCATGTCAGAAGAATACTGCTGATCACTCGTTTCGAACTGAATGTTGAATGTTGTCTCTCCACCACTCCATCCCCTGCTTACTCAATCACTCTTGCCCTCTCTCGCCCCCTGTGTTATGATCCAGGCCGTGCACTTCAAAAGGCCCATCAGGCTCATCACAAAGCTCTTCTCTGTCCTGGCACCCCAATGGTGGAACAAACTTCCCCCTGAAGTCAGGACAGCGGAGTCCATGCACCTCTTTCGAAAATGTCTGAAACCCTACCTCTTTTTGAATATCTTAACTCTCCCGTGCAAACTGACCCCCCCCAATTAAGCTGAATGCACTAATTGTAAGTTGCTCTGGATAAGAGCGTCTGCTAAATAACTAAAATGTAAATCCCTTATTCAGCCAGACTGTCCACAACATGAGAAGAAGGAGCGCAGGAAGGAAAGAGGATATGGACGGGATTAAGAGGGAGGGAGAGGGGGTTCCTCTTCATGATTTACTGAGCAGAAAGTTATTCTGAGGTCACTGCAGGGAACGTAGTAGTGGGTATTCGAGACCCCGCTGCTTCTTTAGACTGTGTACACAGCTCCATCTCTTCCTACCACATGATCTTGCCTAGCGCACTAAAAACATCCCCCGTTTTGGTTTTGGCTAATTGTTTACCCCTCCACATTTTGATCCTCCATCCGCTCCTTGTGATCTTGAAGGCTCAAATAAAGTACTGTATGTGTGGCAGTGTAGCATATCCCTCTCTCAGTGCAAAAGCTTTTTTTCACCAAGCTCTCTTAGCAGTTTAACACTAGCTTGTGTGTATTACAATATTGACCAAATGCGCTTGCATTTGTTTGCATCTGTCGGTGTTTGTTTACCCTGAGCACACACAGAAATTCAGACACACTTTTACATTAGACTTTTATGGTCAGTGTTACGTTCCCCAAAAACAACCAAAAATTGTTGCTCAAACATGAAAGGGAACCAACAGAGTCATAGAAAACAACCCAAACAAAACAGGTGGGGTTTAAGGAGGGGTTCTGAAAGACACTCATGGGGGTGTCCACTGAAAGATGACTATCAACAACAACTGGGACCTAAAAGATGCCCACAAAATTTTCCCAAGAACAGGCAAACAAAATTAAAGCCCACACCAAACTTAAAGACAGGAAGCAAACAAATGATGGAGCAAAACAAAAACAGGGTAGGTAAAGGATTGTTTTTCTAGAAATCAAATAGGGAGAGTGAGCTAAATGTGTTAACCTTCAGGATCGGTGGGTCCCCCACGGGACGGTTGAGCTAACATAGGCTAATGCGATTAGCATGAGGTCTTGAGTAACAAAATTCCCCAGGACATGGCCATATCTGATATTGGCAGAAAGCTTAAATTCTTGTTAATCTAACTGCACTGTCCAATTTATAGTAGCTATTACAGTGAAAGAATACCATTCTAATGTTTGAGGAGAGTGCACAGTTTTGAACTTAAAGTTATTAACAAACAAATTGGGCACATTTGGGCAGTCTTGATACAAAATTTTGAACAGAAATGCAATGGTTCATTGGATCAATCTAAAACTTTGCACATACACTGCTGACATCTAGTGGCCAACATCTAAATTGCACCTGGGATGGAATAATACATTATGGCCTTTCTCTTGCATTTCAAAGATGATGGTACAAAAACAATACAAAAACTTTTTTAATTTAAAAAAAATAATCTTTTACCAGATCTGTTATTCTCCTACATTTCTTTCACATTTCCACAAACTTCAGTGTTGTCCTTTCAAATGGTATCAAGAATATGCATATCCTTGCTTCAGGGCCTGAGCTACCCAAATTGAACTGCCTGTATGTCATTTTAGGCAAATCTTAAAGGGGCGGATCCTTTTAACCCTCCATATCGCTCAAGACCTGGAGCACTGGGCCAGCCATTCTTAAATATCACTTGGGACCCCCCACCCCCATGGCTATTAAATACAGGAAACGGCCACTGCTTCATTGTGGAAGTAATCACTCTCTGTGTACTGTTATTAGAAGTTGCTAGTTGTGTGTGTGCATTCGTGTTTGTGTGTGCCCGCAGGCTTAAGGATATTGAGGGTAGTTGCGACGCCTCCGCTTATCAAAAAGGTGGCAGCTGTACCTCAATTTATTGGGGTCATACCCAGGTATTCAATGAAAGCTGTTAACCCCCTGCCAATGGGTGGTTAATGTAAGACTCTGGACGCCAACAAGTAAGGCCCAGAGTCTTCAACATGTTGCCATGCGTCCAATAAAACCACACCCCAGCTGGGGCCTTTAAAACAAATTCAGGGCGAAAGAGGTCATTTTGAAGCTTATGAACACTGTATTCTGGCCTAATATGGACACTGTATTCTGGCCTAATATGGACAAATTAGAAAGAGGACCTGCTCTCTCTTGCTTTTAGTGTTTACGTTCAGACATGGAGTGTTGACTTTGGAGTTTCGCTTCCAAGAATATTCCTAGGACCTATGAGACATTTTAAAATCTCTCCTATGCACAAATTATGTAGTCTCCATTGGCTGGATAGCTTGCCTGGAGTCTTACGAGAAGACATGCTGTGCCACAAATCCATGTTAATCACAGTATGGCTACTGTATGCTATTTACAAGCTCATGCATCACTAGAGACTGCACCTTACAACAGTGGTATTAATGTACATGTATTTGCTAGAATACTAATGGCTCATTCCGCTGTGCTATTTCCAACAAAACCTTGGGGGACAGTGTATTGATTGCTAATGGTCCGCTCTACTGTGTAAAGACACATCTGGTGTATTGAAGCATGGACCACTTTAAAGCCTCAACAGGACCTGGCTACGGCTGCTATGGGCAGCAATCAATTACAAAGTGTTTTTAGGCCTCTCGTGAACACGACAGAGGGCTATTGGATATCAATATTTTGTTTTCTCTGGATGGTGCTTTCATTTTTGTTTCCCTTTTATAACTGAGGTATAGTTAATGTTTATTTAAACAGGGAGTCACATTGAGATTAAACATCTATTTTACAAGAGCCCTATATACATTACAATAAAAACAGAATAATAAAACATACACGTGTATAAAACAATATAATTCAGCACACAATAATAAAATAAACATATTTAATAAAAGCAATCACATTCAACTACATAGAGGTCCTCAATCAATAATTTAAACTGCCTGAAAGGCACCAGTATATGTAACTGCAGTGAACTCTGCAGATTGTTCCACAAATTAGGAGCAAAAAAAACAAACAGATTTTTTTCCCCAAATCTGTGGAGACTGAAGGGATCTCTTGTGTTATCCATTACTGAAAACGGGTTTGGTAACTTATGCTTAACCTCTTGCCGCATGGATCCCGTGAGCGGAATTATTTTCGATAAAAACAAAATGCCAAATTCAAAATAAGAATTCGTAATATTTAACATTCATGGAAATACAAGTGTTGCACATGGTTACAAAACTTAGATTTCCTTCGGGTTTTTGCCTGCCAAATCAGTTCTGTTATAGCCACAGACATAATCTTAACGGTTTTGGAAAACTCAGTCTTTTCTATCCAAAGCTAAATGATATGCATATCCTAGCTTCTGGGCCTGAGTGACAGCCCGTTTTACTTTGGGCACGTCAGACAGGTGGAAACTAGGAATTCTGCCCCCTAGCTGTAAGAGGTTAAATATAAAGGGAGTTTATGTAGGATTGCTTTGTAAATAAATAAAATAATGCAGCTCTCTTCCACATTTTTATACAGACTGCAATGATCTTAAAATATTTCCCTGTGATAGTGGTAGACTGTGTCCAAGGCTTTCAAAACAGAGGTTGCAGCATGCATGTAAACAGTATCACCAAAATCCAATACAGGGAAAAGTGTTGTTTTGAACAATCTTTCTCCTATTTTCAATACTGAGGCATGATTCATTCTTAGCTTCTTTGTCAGATTTTTCTATATGTGTTAAAAAGGACAACTTGTCATCAATTCAGACAGCCCCAGGTACTTATATTGAGAAACAAGCTCAATTTGGGCTCCATTTGTTGCACAAATATGCAAACATTTCGTGACCTAGAGAACAGCATGAGCTTGGTTTTACTTGTATTTAACACTATTTTAAGCTCTAAGTGATTTCTGAATTGAATCGAAGGTGTGCTGAAGGGCATGCTGCACCGAGGTGGCACAGGAATACAAAACTGTATCTGCAAGGAGATTAATGTTAAAAGTATTAACAGTATTCCATATGTCATTAATATAGGTGAACAATAATGGACCCGAAATCAAACCCTGAGGAACACCCTTTTGAATCTCAAGAAATGTAGAATTAACCCCATCTGTCAAGATGGCCTGAGTTCTGTCTCTAAGATAATTCTGAAACTATAAACGGTCTGTATATCCCAGGCCTATTCTTGATAACTTCTTCAGCAAAACAGAATTATCAACAGTGTCTGAATGCCTTTGACAGGTCAATGAACAAGGCAGCACAGCTCTTTTTCGCATCCAAGGCATTGACAAGATCATTAACAACTAGAGTGGTTGCTGTGGTAGTACCATGCCCAGGCCTAAACCCTGATTGGTTTATATTAAAAATACAATTATCAGATAAAAAGAAACAAAGTTGTACATTAACCAAGGACTCAAGAATTCAAGCTAAACAAGGTTGTCTTGAAACGGGACGATAGTTGTCAAGATCATTTGTATCCCCACCTTTTGTGGAGTGGTAGCATATAAACTCAGCAAAAAAAGAAACGTCCTGTCACTGTCAACTGCGTTTATTTTCAGCAAACTTAACATGTATAAACATGAGATTCAACAACTGAGACATGAACTGAAAAAGTTTTACAGACATGTGACTAACAGAAATTGAATAATGTGTCCTTGAACAAAGGGGGGAGGGGGGTGGTATCTGGTGGTCACACCAGATACTAGTACTGCAGTGCATCTCCTCCTCATGGACTGCACCAGATTTGCCAGTTCTTGCTGTGAGATGTTACCCCACTCTTCTACCAAGGCACCTGCAAGTTCCTGGACATTTCTGGGGGGAATGGCCCTAGCCCTCACCCTCCATTCCAACAGGTCCCAGACGTGCTCAATTGGATTGAGATCCGGGCTCTTCGCTTGCCAAGGCAGAACACTGACATTCCAGTCTTGCAGGAAATCACGCACAGAACGAGCAGTATAGTTGGTAGCATTGTCGTGCTGGAGGGTCATGTCAGGATGAGCCTGCAGGAAGGGTACCACATGAGAGAGGAGGATGTCTTCCCTGTAACGCACAGCGTTGAGATTGCCTGCAATGACAACAAGCTCAGCCCGATGATGCTGTGACACACCACCCCAGACCATGAAGGACCCTCCACCTCCAAATCGATCCCGCTCCAGAGTACAGTCCTCGGTGTAACGCTCATTCCTTTGACAATAAACACGAATCCGACCATCACCCCGGGTGAGACAAAACCGCAACTCGTCAGTGAAGAGCACTTTTTGCCAGTCCTGTCTGGTGAGGACATGCCTTACAACATGCCTACAACCACTCAGTCCAGCCTCTCTCAGCCTATTGCAGACAGTCTGAGGACTGATGGAGGGATTGTGCTTTCCTGGTGTAACTCGGGCAGTTGTTGTTGCCATCCTGTACTTGTCCCGCAGGTGTGATGTACCGTCCTGTGCAGGTGTTACACATGGTCTGCCACTGCGAGGATGATCAGCTGTCCATCTTGTCTCCCTATAGCGCTGTCTCCGGCGTCTCACTGTACGGACATTGCAATTTATTGCCCAGGCCACATCTACAGTCCTCATACCTCCTTGCAGCGTGCCTAAGGCACGTTCACGCAGATGAGCAGGGACCCTGGGCATCTTTCTTTTGATGTTTTTTAGAGTCAGTAGAAAGGCCTCTTTAGTGTCCTAAGTTTTAATAACTGTGACCTCAATTGCCTACCGTCTGTAAGCTGTTAGTGTCTTAACAACCGTTCCACAGGTGCGTGTTCTCCATCAGTCCTCAGACTGTCTGCAATAGGCTGAGAGAGCCACAGAAAAAAATATTATTTGTTTAAATAGTAACACCACCACTTTGGCCTTTCCTATCAGCCCAAAACACATTGAGGTTGCTATGGATGGTTACAGAGTCCAGGGTTTTATTAGTTAACCTCTTAAGCATTCTCAATTACCAGGGGGTCGCTAGCGGGCTCATCCCGACACTACCAGCGAAAATCTAAAGCGCCAAATTTAAATTCCGAAAGTTGAATTATTAAACATCCAGCAATATACAAGTGTTCCATACTCATCAAAAGCTCTGTTTCTTGGCAATATCACAGCGTTGTCAGATTTCAAAAAGGCTTTACGGCGAAAGCAGCACATTCATTTGTTTGAGGCTAGCACCTCACATATTTTCCAATAGCCATGAATCGATTATCCATCATGGCACACACACAACACATTTCACAGCGAAAACAAATCAATTACCTGTTGAAGAACTTCTGCTGAGGTCATCCTAAGTGTCCAACGAAGACAATCCATGGTTCTTTTGTTAGAAAAAGTAACGTCTTTTATCCATAAATCCTCCATTTGGTTGTGCGTTATAATCAGAAAGCGACAGCCTCCACTCCTCTATTGAAACGCGGCGCCAACTCGTTCAAATTATACCTATAAACTTGTCCAAAAACAATCAAACATAGTTTTAAATGTTTCCTTAGGAACACTTTTACGTATATTTACTGTTATAAATCAGCCGAATATAAACTGATCAATAACGACGATAAAACAGGCGCTCCGTGACTTCTGTGCGCACCGTGACGAGTTTTCATAAAGAGGGGACCGCATGGTTTCCTCGTTTTCTCTGGGATTACTCACCCAAAATGGAGGAAAACACCATCCAGAGGCTGGTGACATCACAAGGAAGCTTCCTGCATTACAAACATATGCCTATATATGGTCATTTTCAAAAGGGAGGGGTTCCAAAATGAGCAATGTGTCAAAATGACTTTTTCCAGGACAGAGATTCCTCAGGGTTTTGCCTGCTATATGCGTTCTGATTGACCCACAGACAAATGGTTAACAGTTTTGGAAAATTCGGAGTGTTTCCTATCCAATGGTACTAAATATGCATATCCCATTTTCTGGGCCTAAATGGGAGGCATTTTACTTTGGGCATGCCAGGCTCTCCAAAACAGTCACCTCTGCTGCTGGAGCTTGAGAGGTTAACCAGGTTTGATAAAATACAATTTTAGGGTCTGCCTGAGAGGCCCAGATCTTGACATTATCCATTTTATGTAATAAACTATGAATGTTAAGTAAAATTGTCAACTTTTTTCTGCATTTTAAAAACTGAGTTTCAATACAAGTCAGATTACTTTAAGATTTCAGAACAACAGGAGACGCAAAGATTGGATTATACCTATTAGGAAAAGAAGAGTAGGAATAGCAATACATTTCTCCAGTTAGCGCCATTAGGCATGTCACCACTTTTAGATACAACATGTGGAACTTTCATAGTGACCAAAGAGCAGATGGTAAAACTGACTTTCATGTAATGCAATATTGTCCTCATTTAGTTGACCAAGAACCTTTCCAATGTTTGACTACAGCTGGGAGCCATTTTCACCTAGGTTAATTCAGTCTTCCACATTGTAGCAAGGCCTATTCCAGAAGGAGTCAAAATTGTCAACGGAGGACATTGGTGAATCGACGGAAATAAGGCTTTTGTCTATCCCCACCAGGCGCGTTCCTGACACGCAGGTTAAAATACCAAAACCAACTATATTAATTTGGGGAGAGGTCGAGAAACATTCATGGACATTTTAGCTAGGTTGCTATTGCTAGCTAATTTGTCCTGGGAGATAAACATTGGGTTGTCATTTTTGTAGAATTAAAACATGTTTAGTAATTCAAAACCGTATGTTCTCCGACAATTTAATCCACAGATAACGTTTTAATTTTTTAAATTTGATCTCCATCTTTTTTATATGGCGGTTGGCAACCATCTTTAAGGTGCATCACTGCCACCAACTTCATCTTTCAATGATCCACCTTGGTCAATGCTCGTAAAAATCTATGAGTAGATGGGAGAGGCGGGACTTGCTGCACGTCAAGCGTCTAAAATAGAACCAAGTTCTGTTTCAACGCCTGGCTACGCAGACACCTATTGAGTAACATGTATGTGTACATTTATTTTGCAGCGGTTGCGCAATGCGGTCAGTCGGTTTAGTCAGCATGTTAGTTCTTAAAGATGATCTTATTTAAAATGTATAGCTCCGTTATCATTTCTACATACTTTTATGTTTTCCGGATTGATATCGTAGTCACTCTGTCTAGTCTAGCGACTAGAGCCATCTTGTGTTGTGACCATGTTAACACAGTAGGTTAAGAGGCCCACTTGTATGGCTTTATCTCATAGGGATAATAGCTTATATCTTGCTCTGGTTTTCCTTGTGGTTTCCTAATCCTCTGCTTGGTCGTTGAGTCTCTGCCAAAAGGCAAAGTTTGCTCTAAAGTTTTTCGGCCAGCATCTGAGGTTTGCCGCGCATGTGAACTCATTCGTCACTCCATGAGCACTTTCTCACAGAAGATACACTTTGCCTCTCCCCATGCTTTTAAAAGAAGGCTGAAAGCCTGGATAGAGTAGTTACGCCAGTGAGGTTGCGGTTGAGTTAGACCGTTATTTTTCTTGGTTAAGCCTTGATTTGGGTGCTGTACCATCTGGACTCACTCAGCAAGCCATACCCTTTCTGTCCCTCCTCAGCCCAAACCCCCTCCACTATCCGTAAGGTCACAGTTCATTAGGATGAACCTAAAAAACCACCCTGAGTGATTTGCCGCCCGACAACAGCAGCAGAAAGGTTAAAGGTCAGTGGTGGAAGCTGTCCTCCAGAGGTGGACAAAAGACGGGACACATTTCAGAGGAGTGCTCCTTTATTGGCGTGATTAAATTACCTCTCCTGAGGGGGGAGGCATCTTGTGTCAAATGCCACCGTTTATCAAGACCTAGGTGGTGAGGCAACATCCTGCCGGGCAAGGCAGGGGGCCTAGCACGGTAAACTTGTGTCGCGACCCCGGATGCCTGGAATTTCAGTCCTCTGATGTTGTTTATCGGATATGACCAATCTTTTCGGGAGATAAAACCGATATACTCTACCATGTGTCCATGTTATCCAAAGCACAATTTGGATGGGACAGTCATCTAACTGAAAGGCCTTCGTCTTGATTGATGATTGGTGTCTTTGCTTTAGGAGGGGGTGTCACTGCATGAGCATGACCCCCATTGGTCCCATCACCCTGTTTTTCACTTAGCCAAAGGGGGCCAGAAAAGGGGTCAAGTGTCCTGTCGTCATTCATGTCACAAGACCTTGAGATCAAAGTAACCATCCACTGGTCCTCTACCTGTTAATAGTGGAGGAATTATAGGTGTTATGGGGTGCCAAAGGGAGTGATGATGCAACCAACCATGTAATCAAATAGGATCCGATCAGATAGCATCTCGCCTATCATCGTTAGGACAAAGTTTGACTGGGTGTATAGAAGTGGTGCACTGCACTCCGGCCAGCTAATGCTAACAACCGCTATGGTACTGACGGAGGTTTATATTACTATAATGATGGGGATGATTGGCTCGTTCGTTAGCTCACATGACAGGGTGGAAATTGCACTCGGTTGGTATCTCTTGGTAATCCCACCCCAAGAGGTCAGGAGGGCTGCTGTGTTGGTTCAGATTATCCCTTGGAATCCCTTTTGCAAAGTGTAAATACTACTAATCTGGCTCCCACAGCATATTGTGTGGCATTTAGGGCCCCTATAAATCTACGATATACTGTTCTGCACACTGACTGCTCCAATGGGGTTCACTGGGTAGCTGCAGTAGTACAGCTTGATTTACAGCCTCTTTCAACACTAACCAAAAGATCGGTGTCCATCCAACCTGACGTAATTTGTGAACACTGTCTGCAGAACACTGTCTGCAGTCAATTGGAAAAGAATGAAAATATGCATTTGACTTTGGTGAAAAAATATATGATCCATTTGACTGGCCCTCCAATAACAGCTTTTCCCTTCCAGATGTTGCTCTCCTCCTTGTCAGAACGGCGTCACTTGCCGCTAGCTGACAGTCTCTCTCGCACCTGGGAGAACAGGAGAATACTACTCCGCTTGCCCTGTGTTACAGCAAACCATATATATATATTGCATAGACACCTTAGTCTCAGAACCCTTCGAATTGTACACAGTGAATACAGTTGAATGTGGGAGTGATGTGTAGGACATATCCTCAGAGTCGCTTAATGTGGTTTTGCACCTCTATCTTTGTGCCATTGTTTCTCAAATTTACTTTCAAACGCATGTGCGCACGCACACACAATGGTTAATAAAGGTCTTGAAGGTCCTTAATGCATTCTGGAGCAACCTTGGCTTTAACCTTTTACACTCTTGGGGATTGGCCTATATAGATGGGGCTAAATTGAAATGTTTCTTACAGAAGAAATATGAAAAGCATATGAATAACTAGGGTGGTAACTGAAATAGCAGTTTGGAGATGTATGGGAAAATGATGAGGACACAACAGTTCACCTGAAACAAGACTGAATCAAAACATTACACTGTTGATTTGATGTGCATTTGACTTTTACTGTACCTTTTCAATACATTTGTTGATGAACAAAATCTGTAAATACTCTGGATACATTCAGTGACCATAAGAATATTCCTGGAAAATGTGGGGTAGGTGTAGGGTTGCACATTTTGGGGAATATTCAGAAGTGGAAACTTGCCATGGGAATTAATGGAAATGTATGCAAATTAATATTAATACCATTTAAATGTAGATGTTTTTTGCATTTGATATATTTACCATATCATATGGAGACAAACATAAACCTTTTACCTTATCATAACCTTTTACCTTATCATAAGACAATTGCAAATGATTAAATCCTTCCAATAGAAATAATAAAAATGTTTAGTTACGAATTGAACTTTAATTAAATGAGTTGACTCTTCACATGGGATGATTTCACTGAACAACAAAAGGGAATATTGAATGATCCCCAATGATCCATCGCTTCTCCCAAAAACATTTTCAACATACATCTGTAAAATGATAGTCTAGAAACTAAAGCTTTGGTTGTCTTCCTCTCAGGGTTCCATGTCTTCTCCCTGGACCTCATCGATGTCCACCTCTTGAACATCAGACTCTGAGGCCTTGTCTTCATTGTCACTTTCTAACCTTTTTGAGGATGGCTCGTTGTCAGGCTCAAAAAGCCTCAAATTTGCCCAGATGGCCACCTAGTTTTCAACCCTTGTATTGGTCAGCCTGGTGTGTGTGTGTGTGTGTGTTCCCAAACAAGGACCAGTTGAGTTCTGAGGTGGCTGGGATTTGGAGGATGATGGAGGAAACAGGGGGAAAGCGCCTCAGATCCACAAAGTCCCTTCCACCAGGTGGCTGATATGATGTTGGCACGACTGCCATATTGCATCTCCATCCCAAAGCCCTTGCTTGGAAGTGTACTTTGCCAGACTGCCAAGAACCTTGCCCTCATCCAGGCCAAGGTGGCGAGACACTGAAGTGATGACACCGTAAGCCTTGTTGATCTCTGCACCAGACAGGATGCTATTGCCAGCATACTTGGGGTCCAACATGTACGCTGCGGTGTGTATGGGCTTCAGGCAGAAGTCTTCAAGCTTTTTTGATGCGTTTCAGAACTGCAGTTTCCTCTGCTTGGAGCAACAGTGAAGTGGGCAGGGCAGTATGGATTTGTTCTCTTACATCTGCAATCAGAGTCTGAACATCAAACAGGATGGCATTGTCTCTCTCAATCCGTGCAATGGCTACTGCTATAGGTTTCATGCGTTTCAGGCTGCTTACCACTCTCTCCCAAAATACATCATCCAGGAGAATCCTCTTGATGGGGCTGTCCATATCGGCAAACTGTGATATGGCCATTTCTTGGAGAGACTCCTTCCCGTCCAGGAGACTGTCAAACATGATGACAACACCACCCCAACGGGTGTTGCTGGGCAGCTTCAATGTGATTCTCTTATTCTTCTTACTTTGCTTGGTGAGGTAGATTGCTGCCATAACACGATGACCCTTCACATGCCTAACCATTTCCTTGGCTCTCTCGTAGAGTGTATCCATTGTTTTCAGTGCCATGATGTCCTTGAGGAGCAGATTCAATGCATGAACAGCACAGCCAATGGGTGTGATGTGATGGTAGGACTCCTCCACTTTAGACCAAGCAGCCTTTGTGTTCGCAGCATTGTCTGTCACCAGTGCAAATACCTTCTGTGGTCCAAGGTCATTGACTGCCTTCAGCTCATCTGCAATGTAGAGACCAGTGTGTCTGTCCCTTGTGTCTGTGCTCTTGTAGAATACTGGTTGAGGGATGGAGATGATGTAGTTAATTATTCCTTGCCCACGAACATTCAACCACCCATCAGAGATGATTGCAATAGTCTGATTTCTCTATGATTTTCTTGACCTTCACTTGAACTCTGTTGAACTCTGTATCCAGCAAATGAGAAGATAAAGCATCTCTGGTTGGAGGGGTGTATGCTGGGCGAAGAACATTCAGAAATCTCTTCCAATACACATTGTCTGTGAGCATCAGAGGTGAACCAGTTGCATACACAGCTCGAGCAACACATTCATCAGCATTTCTCTGACTACGTTCCTCCGTTGAGTCAAAAGAACTTCAGATTCCAGTAGGACCATGAGCTGTTGCTATCGATAAGGTGTCTGATTCATCATTTTCACCTCGAATAGAAGTAGAGGGACTTTACTCAGAGGTTGCTTGTTGTGAGGGCTGAGGGAACTTTATGCACTTGGACGGATGATTATGCATCTTTGTTGCATTCTTCCCACAGTATTTGCAAATGTACACAGCTTTTCCTTCTACATTAGCTGCAGTGAAATGTCTCCACACATCAGATAGTGCCCGTGGCATTTTCCTGTAAAGATGAGAAAGGAAAGGAGTAAAAAAAAAAAAAAAATACAATTCCATGTACAGATAAGTAGTTAAGCAGTTAGATTAAACAACTCCTTTGTAAGATACATGTTTTAAAATGAAACCTGTATGGAAAAAGGCGAATTAACAAGTTAGAAATGATTTAGACACTTTGCTGTAGGCTACTATTTACTAGTCAACAAAAAATTATGTATGTCATATAAAATGTATTCACCCCACCCAGAATTGTAATCAAAATTTACCAGAAAGCATGTAGTCCTTGGCTCAGACAGTGTAGTAGTGTGGGCTCCATAGCATCTCATTAGTGTGCAAGATATTGAGAATCAGCTGTACATGTGATGGAAGAGTGCACTGCACGTGATGGAATTGAATTGGGGATAGTTTAACCAAAATATGCCACAAGACCTAGAATTTGTGTATCCCACAAAAAAGGTTCACTGTTATAAGCTAACTTTTTGATGAATTTAAGCAAAGCCCTGGAATTTGGGGAATTTAACTTCCCATGGAAAATGTCCGGAAAATTCCCAGAAAGTTTCCGACCCTTTGCAACCCTAGGTAGGTGCAACATAAGAGGAGAAAATGACAAGGCTTTGAGTGAGAGGACTAACTGGTGTCTCCAAGTGGCCACACACTTCTCCAAAGTGGGCACAGTTCCTAAGTCATTTCTTTTTTTTAGCTCTCCTTGTTGTGCCGTTGAGGAACTAGAGCAAGCACAGTTGTTAGTTTGTTTGGAACACAACCCTGCATGCCGCCCTCACACAATTACTGCAATCCAAAAATAGTCCATTATAAATCGCAATCTGGGTCAGGTGGGCATCACTTGAAAGCTGGTTCTATTGCCAATTCGACTTGCTAAATTATAAAATACGATGTGTTAGTGTTCACAATGCAATTCAGGGAAACCGATCATAATTTTCGTGCACAAAGGAAATCGTGAGGGCATTCAGGTGTGTGTGTTTGTGCGTGTGTGCCTCAGCTAATTTTCTTCACAATAGACAAAATATAGGCTCATTCGGTTCAGAACAACCCAGGGTATGACACCATGTCATCTTGTAACTGTACATCAAACATGGTGATCATTAACGTTGACACTGTATATGACATGAGTTTTATGATATGGAAATGTGAAGTGTACATTTTGACTTATTTATTACAATTCTCAACGTCTCATCTTTCATACCACGTAGTGCTCCTAATGTACAGCATTCCCTCACAACCAATAATGTGCAAAAGTCCCCCAATTTAAGGGGATGGAGGGGGGATATGCTCAAATTCAGAACATCCGTCAGTCAAAACCCATACAGAGCTGTGAAGCGCAGAGCCTGAGCTCTGTCATGTATAGCATGTCATTGTACATCCAATGCCTTTCAATTTGGGTGTTTTTATCAGTGCCCAAATCTTTCAACTGTATACAGGTACAAGTGTAAAGGGTTATAAAGAGATGTTTTGATGAAGCTTAGACGTGTGTAGGTGACTGTATACATTTTCTCTGAGACTAAACTTTTTTCATTTCTCTCTTTCTCTCCTATTTTATTGGCTCGCTGGCTGCTTGCTGCTTACCACCTACTAACCTGGTTCAAGGTAAGAGATAAAAAATATGCCTTTTTATTGTCCTTCCACATAATTGGCTCTTTCTTGTCCTTCATCCCTCATTTCGTTAAACTGCAGTTCGGCATGGCACTGGATATGTCGATTTTTATTGAAATACAGTGTTTGAAATATTTTCTGATGTGGATGCCGATAGGAATGCCCCATGAGACCCTGTCCCATTCCGCTCCGGAGCCACTGCCTTGTGCGCATACGGCTGCTGATTCACACACAGGCTGCCTTTAAGGTGGACATGTGACACCGAAGCCTTGAATGAACTGGTGCTCTTTTGATGTGGAGAAGGGGACACTGGAGGAAGACAAATGACTTGTGTGGAAGAAGGAGGGAGAGGCAGAAAGGGAAAGATGCCAGGGTTGATGAGAAGTAAGTGAGGACTGAGGGTGTGGATAGGGAATAAGCACAGATGTAGAAGCAGGGTGACAATGGTCTTGCTCAATTTGTTTTCAATTTCAATTTGTTTTTGTGACAGATGAAAACCAAGCTTTTCTTCATTTCTTCCATTTTACTGTCCTGCTCTTGCATACTCATCCTAGTTTCTCTCCTAGGTTTTTTTAGTTTCTTGGCCAGGCCTCCCTGAATAGAATATCTATATCGCTGAATAATTTCCTGGTAAAAAGTAGTCTCTAAATATGATATAGTCTAAGTTGTACATCAAGGAATATTTGAGTTGTAGTGTGTGAGATTGTTGATGAGAGGAAAGAAGTGAATGACTTGTTTTCAACCCTGCCCTTTAAAACAGAAATGGGTCTAACACAAAACAAAGCTGTATTGAGATGAGTAGAAAAGCTAACTTCCAGTATAGGGCATGGTGGTGGGATAACCAAGACTACACAGCCCACCCACTTATTAGTTCCCCCAACTCTTCCCCATGGTCCCCTCTCCCTTGTGGGCATGTCTTGAGATGTGGTGTGGAGAGCAGAGGAATAATCTTTTTTTGAGTAAGAGCCGTCTGTGCATAATACATGTTCCCAGTACCTCCAGAATGGAGGGAATATTCAGCGGTTTCAGAGGATGAAGAAATTATGAGCCGAGTTGGAAGGAATCTGTCTAATTTCAAACTAATCTTCAGAGTCTCCCCTTTGTAGCCTAGATAAGAGGAAAGTCCTTACAACATGGCATGGAGAATGTAGATAAGAGGAAAGTCCTTACAACAGGGCATGGAGAATGGAGGCCAGCAATATTTCTGTTTACCACAAAAGATTACATCCTGACCCTATTTTCTCCCGATGGACTGGAGGACACCTGGATAGAAATGATTTTGTAATTTATTTTTCATTTTCCATTTTGTTTGGTCTGTTGCCCTTTTAAGGGACTGAAATTGACTTCTTTGTTCCTGGTTCAAACCAGCTGTGATATTGTTGTGCTCTTCGGCGCTCCCCCAGGGTAGCAGACAGACACCAGCTAGAATCACACTGTGATTTGTGTTCTCTTTTTTACCTTGTTGTACTGTGAGCCATTATCAACTAATCCCAGTCTGTAAGCTCCCGTAGGTAGCCAATATAAAAAACAGGAATAATGATGAAAGTACCTGCGCCATCATGCAGGACTATACTCCGTCTCTACACTGTTATGAAAGCAAAGTTGGACTCTCATGTGGGTTGGCAAGGAGGCTATGACGACAAGGGAGAATGTGAATACATTTCAGATATTGTCATGCCTCTTAATCTCATCTAATAGCGACTGAATAATGGGGGTGATAACCCCCTCGATGCAGGTGCGAGCGTTTGCAACAGTTCCCAGCCTGCACCTGGCTAAGCAGACCCTGAATAAGTATTTTGTGTTTTCAAATCAGATTTATATATTTGTGGTTGGTCAGTCACCAAGATCCTTCTGTGTATGCATCCGACAGTAATCCATCCCAGGGTGATTTGATCATTATGCAACAGTGATTCACAACAGATTAATTTATGTTTATGCAAAATTATTCTAGGTGGATATGGCCTTGATGGTAAACTTTGTCTATTAGTTTAGCATGGAGTACAAACCATGCAGTAGGGCTGAGGAGAGGCTACCAGGGAGGGCATGCTTCTAATAAGGCCCTTTATTAGCTAGTGGGATTTAGCGTCCGTCTCTTCGAGTTAAAGGAGAACAGGGGAAGGGGTCATTGGGGAGCGATTATTACAACGCTCTGTTCAGACCCTCTTCGTCTCAGAGGTTAATCTCGGCGGAGTGGTGTGCTCTGCCCCGTATTTACAATAATGGAGATTAGCTCTTCGCTACGGTTCTGCTGGGTCTCGGCTGATATCTTACTGCATGCAATCGTTTTGTTTATTCCATTGCACTTTGGGACCTCTCGTATATAAAAGGTGAAGTGTGAATGCTTGAGACGTCAGTCATTTCTTGGCTTCACTGAAGGAGAGCAGCAGACTGATGGGGCTATAGAAAAAGCTATGGCCTTGAACATGCCTAACATGAAAACGTTACACGGATAGGTGAATATATTACCATAAAACCAGAGGCTGACTTACAGATACAGGCCAGAGACAACGAGTAAAGACTTGCTCTTTCGCAGACAAAGGATGGCCATCACGGCTAAATTAAACAGGAAGGTTGATGGAGACACACAAATACCAGGTTTAGGGAAATGCAAACAAAGCATAGGTTACAAAAAAAAAATGGCGGGCTGGCTGTCTCCTAATGATTATGGAGGTGTAATTTGATTTCACGTTCGCTCAACGTGCTCTTTTCATTCTCTCCCTTCGTTTTTAAATTGTCGGTCACTGATGTCACAGATGTAAATCCTGATCTTCTAGGGCAACAGTACCATCTACAAAATGTCATCTTCACCTTTTTTTTAATTTGATTATTTGGTTTAGACCTAGTAGTGTATGGGCTCTCTTAGCCAAGTTTAATTGGTCAATAAGTTCTGGGTAGAGAGAGAAACAGACAGATACATTGAGGACTGACGCTGCGCAACCCTGAACTAAGATCAGAATGAGTGATATTGAACTTCCGTGACTACATTTTCACAGACGTGTTAGAATCAGAATGCATCAACTTGATAGACCAGTTTAGCATGCACTGGATGTGAGTTTGGCGAGTTGTGAAGAGATGGTGTTTCTTTTTTTTATGACTCACAAAACTCACTGTCGCAGTCTAAACTTAGACTCCGACTTGAATGCAGTTGTGTTCCCCCACAGGTTTCAATCGTTTCTGAACTGCTCTGCTACAGCACAGGCCTTTTTTATTTTCACATAAGTGTCATCAGTACACAACACCTACAACGTATACGTTTCTGACTCATCTCGCACCAGCGGAACGGTCTCGCGGGAGGCAAATATTGATTCTGGAGAGTTTATTACCCAGCTGTCAGTGTGTGTCTGCTGAAACAACGTCAACGTCAGCCCAGTTTGTGTCTTTGCGGTTACATCTTGGCAGGCTGTTCAAAGCGAAATCTCCAAAAGGCCCTTGTTGTTTTCGCCAATGTTTCTTTCCCCGACTGTTTTGCTGTTATATAAAAAATATAATTTTGGGAGATGAACGCCCTCAAGGTGTTCTTAGACGAAACTTGGAAAAAGTTTCAGTCACTTCAGAAACTCCCTTGTTCCTCCGTGGCCGGTTGCTTGTTTTGTCCCAGAGGTGTGATTCCTGCCATAGTATGCCCGGTTGGCTGATGCTGATAGGTTGTCTGTTTACATGGCGACAGGCTCAGAGTGGCCATGGGTCACATATCTTAGGCTAGTACCAATGACTTGGCACTGTTGCATTGTTTGCACTGCAGATTAGACTGAGGTGCGATGTTGGGCTCCTCTGATTAGGGTGGGTGTGTCTATACGGAGTGAAAGCCTTTCAATCTACAGGGCCCCTGAGCACTAATCTGTCATTTAATTAGCCGGGACATCCGTCACTCTAATTGGGGGGCGGTCACAGCCTGTCAGATTGGCCCGGGCGTACCCGCTTCTTTTCCACCTCCTTGAAGTCCCAGTGAGCCGCGTTCAGGAACGGTAAGGGCTGTCTAACCCCGGGGAATGTGGCACCTCATTCTGCAAATGAGACAACAGACTGCAGGCTTCCCTTTGAAGCTCCATGCAGCTACTGCCGGAGTATAACCTAACCTGACTCCCTGACCCTTGATGTGCGAGGAAGCACTTGTCAACGAGGGTGTCTGGCAACTCGCCCGAGGCGTAAACTCTTCATAAATGTTTAAATCGCCTTATGCCTTTTAAAATATGTCAAAGCATCCTCGGTTACTTGACTCCGAGCCAAAGTATCACACCCCACCCCCACACTCACCCCTAGAAATACAGAGTGCTATTAGTATCAACAAAAAATAGCCAGGCACAAACCCTCATGCAGTTATGCCCAATATGAATACGGGCATCTTTCTTTTTCAAAAGGAGCATTTCGACCCTAGTCCTAATAGATAGGCCAGGGATCATCAACTAGATTCAGCCGCGGGCCGATTTTTGTTTTCTTGAGCGGATTGTCAGGACGCCGGAACGTAATTGCAAATTCACCGCAATAAATAATCATTTCAAACCTTGCTTATATATGATTGTGTCTCTCTCTATTATACGTGGAAATACTTGAACAGATTTCCAAAATATAAATCACTTGGAGCTGATGTCCTGGAGCTGATGTCCTGGAGCTGATGTCCTGGAGCTGATGTCCTGGTGTTTTTAGTCTTTTATGAAAATCGGCCAAAATGTAAATGTTTGCTCAGAACTTGAGGGGCCGCCAGTTGGGGAACCTTGCAATTGATGCTTCTTTGGATTGGATATCTCTCTCCCTCGGCGTGTCCCTGTATGAACTGGAATACAAATTATATTATGTACTCTTTTGGCATATTAATTATTGGTGTGCGTAAGGAAACAGGAATTGTCCCTGTCCCGGAGGGATGAGCTGTGCACAGGGAATAAAGAAACTTTATCTTCTGAGGGTATTCACTCTGAAGCGTGACAGTCAGGCCCAACCCATTCTCACTGAATAACAAATACACTGGAACCAACTGCTGAATCATATCAGCGCCTGTAATGAAATACGGCCCCACTGTTAAGGGGATTGTCGCTTTTCTTTCTTGGTGATTCTTCTTTGGGATGTATAAGAGGGGGGAGGGGACTGGGGATCATAATAATGTACTTGGCATTATTCATGCTTTATAGGTTCCTCTGGCTTGATGTATTTGGTCAATTAATCTTTTTTTTCCTTATTTTTTATTAACTGTGTTTTGGGGTTTATTTTGACCGTTTTTATGTTCAATTGTAATCAATAACCTTGTTCTATATAATAGTGAGTTTTTTGTAAGACCATTTACTAGCCATTTACTAGCCATTTACTAACTAGGTGGGAGGAGTCTAGGCATTTTATTTTTTTCTTCCTCGAGATCTCGACTGGCCATGATAAGTGTTAGTGGAGGTCCATTAGTGGAGGTGAGACTGACAGGACGGGAGCAGAGTCGGCGCCAACATGTGCTCCACCCGGTAACGGCCTGGCAGTGGCGTCCGTATCCCTCATTCCCAGCTGTCATCCTGTGCGCCAGACATGCATGGTGGCTTTCCCCGGATGCCGGGAATGACGGCACCGGAATGGAACTGGATCTATTACATCCACGCTCTGTTTCCCAGAATTCTTTGCTCTGCGAGTGAAAGAAATCTGCATGCACATCCGCTGAGAGGAAAACCGCTTACTTGTCTTGGAATGCCAATATGGAGAGCTGACTGTACTACA
Organism: Brachymystax lenok tsinlingensis; assembly: GCA_030435695.1. Lineage (NCBI taxonomy): Eukaryota > Metazoa > Chordata > Actinopteri > Salmoniformes > Salmonidae > Brachymystax > Brachymystax lenok. The sequence goes on along the minus strand of CM059782.1, from coordinate 11,671,763 downwards.
ATAGCACAAAGCTGTTCTGGTAATGCTAGTATGGGAAACATGCTCTTATCTGTTTGGGGACGTATGCTGTGTCTAGGTGTATCAAGGTGATCATTCCATATGGATACACTTCCAGATTCTCTTGTAAATTAGTTTTTTGAATAAAGTATTTTTCTACACCTGTATCATCTGCTGCAGGTAGTGTCTGGGTCCAGGAGGACATGATCAACTGCACTTTCTTACGCTTCCACACAATCTCTCCTGACGACGGAATTGTTTTGATAAATTGGCACTTCCAAATATCCGAAAGGATGTTAGTATGGAATTGATAATGATTTCTGAGTTTATGCACCACTACTATAAACAAATGATCTGTTGATGTTGAAGCTGTTTAGAGTGTAAACATACACATTGCTCCCCAAAGAACCGAAACTGACAGAGTGCCTTGAAGCAGTGTTTTTTTTTCCATCTCATTTATTTGAACCTTTTGAAACTATTTACTTTTTGGAATGCTTTTCACTGTGGGGAAATAGCCTACTTTAAAAACACTAGGTTGGCAATAGATTTTTGTTGTTCAGAAGTGGTCTTATTTACAAGTCAATTTAGAGATTATTGCCTTTTTTGAAGAATAAATTATATAGATATATATTTATATTCCGGTCTCTTACATTGCTCGTTCTGATATTTAGATTTTCTTTATTGTATATATTTTTTTGTTAGTTATTACTGCACTGTTGGAGCTACAATCATGCTGCGCCTTGTATAATGTCTGCAAATCTGTGTACGCGACCAATAAACTTTTTGATTTGAAATCTTAGAGCTGACTTTCTTACCTTAGCATAATCCAAATAAAATCCGTTGCAGGGAGTGGGACGTGAAGTCCTGTTATAGCCTATTGCTAATGTTTTCAACTTCATTGAATGAGAACCAATTGGGAAACGGGTGTCTGGGCCACGAAGGAAGAAACTCTCCACATTCAGCCATCTTACATTCAACAGTATTTCCATTCTGCTGGGCTCATTCTTCTCCTAAAGAAGAGAGCTGCAGAGGGCAGGGGATCTTTAACCTGCCCCAAAATTCCTTTATTCAGGTATTTTCACGGCTTATCCTACCGCGTCTCAAGTCGATGTTTACAGGTCTTTGCAGATTTAGCATGAGAATAGGGCCATGTCGGGGAATTTTTTGTTGTTGTTGCCGTGCAAGCTTGACTGCATCTTGTTCAATATCACAACACTTTGATTTGCATGTTAATATGGCCCCTGCTGAAGTCTCCCCATTAGACTCAACAATAAGCGAAGAAAGATAGTCGCTCTCTCTGTGATAATTCTTGTAAGGATTCCTAATGAATCAATTTGGGAGAGTACTCCTGCAAAATGAAGGCCGGCATCCATCTCGATCGATACAGGGCTGTGTGGCGGAGTTATCCCATCTTTCACTGATGCCCCCATGAGACGAGGGCTTTTCTAATTTAGTAACCCTACCCCTCCCCTTAATCTCGTCTAGTTCTTGGTTTTGTTGTTGTTATTTGTCTTCCCCCTTTCCCTTCCCAAAGTGGCATATCTCATGGATTCATCCCAATAGTTTCCCAGTGCCATTTTTTTAAAGATTCCTTCTCATTAGCGGCATTTGCGTGTTTGGCCCTGGCCCAAGTGCTCCAAATGTGTCTTTCTCCCCCATCCCCCTTTAACTAAGCTAAGACCCCCTCTCATCTTGACTGGCGTACAGTATGCAGTAGCATCCTGGGACAAGACGTTGGGGGAAAACATGTCATGAGATGGGATTTAATCCTCATCTCTCTCACACATACACAGAGAGAGAGCGAGAGATTTGAATTAAACATAAGCTGTGGAAGGTAATTGTCAAAGCTTCCCTGGGAGGTAAAACTAAAAAATGAAGGCCATTCTCATACTGAGAAGTCTTAACTCGGTTAGCTGAGGTGGCATGTCCGCCTCAGTCGAGTTTGGATAAGCACATAGATGATAGGTGAATGACACTGGCTCCATTACAGTGAGAGGAGCAGCAGCTGACAGTCTCCTTTGAGCTTTTTACACCACTCAAATTCAGACAAGCTTTTTCTGTTGGGTTTTGTCGTCGTTGGTGGTGGTGTTATTTCTAAAATGTTTGGAGATTATGAGTTGTTCCAGATGTTTTTAATTCACCGTCTACACGAGATTAGAAACACTGCTGCAATCCCTCCGGAAAGAAAAGAGCGGAATGGGATTGGAAATTGAAGGGTGCCAAGAGAACAAACTTACTCTTATTTTTAAGAGTTGTTGACGCCTGAGGTGTACAGTGTACTTCGCAGTTGGTTTTGTTGTTCAGTCGTTCCGTGAGTGGAAAAGTGAATTCTGTCCCAAGGATCTGCTTCTGCTGGGGTTCAAGGAGCTAGAAGGTCTGGAAGAGCTGACTAAATCTCTGGGTTGTTGAGTGGATCTTTAGAGGCCTTTCGGGGGCAGGCAGCATTCGAGAACTGCCTTCCAGCCAATCAAGACTCTGCTTTTTCCCAAAGTCCCCAGCATAAGGTCTTGGGAGTGACAGTCGGTCGGGGCTCTGACTGCACCATCTGTTTCATCATTAGCCCCATTAACTAGCACTTAATTACCTCATGGTTGACTGTCACTTATCTGACACACACTCCACAACCTGCCGCTTGTTTGATGCAGTGTTCATTGCCGCACTGTAATTGTGTAATAGTAATCCACTCGTCTTGGTCTCTCTGAGGCGCTGGCCTCTTCCTCCATAACTCTCAGCATCGTTTCTCAACTTTCTCTCCAGCACGACCACTGAATTGATTGGACATGACAGGAAACCGCAATACCCAGGCCTTTTCTCTGTACATACACTCCTTCTAGTTCACTCTTTCATCAGTGGTAGTGAAAGAATGATGAGGGAAGGACTTCCTGTAGCAAGGCTGCTTCATAATTGGAATCCATCAGTTCATTCAGATGTTGACTTGTATCATTTGCACTGCAGAAATGAACACTGCTATGATATCTCCTATAATTCTTTGTTCTTTCTTTTTCTTTGTCTACTGCCCATGGTACAGCTGCGCTGTCCTTGTCTCTGTTTTACTGTAGGTAAGTGTCAGTTGTTCATCTCCTGCCTTTCATAAAGCCAGCTACTGTGATGAAATATGGCACTCGTTTTGGTCCTGTCATTGAAACAGTGGCCACTACAGTAGAGCACAGTGCCTTTTAAGTAGCACTAAAGCAGTATCTGTCATTTCAACTTTCTGACCCTGCCACTTTGTTTGGGAAGCTGAGGGATGGGGCTGGGGAAATGTAGGAACCAATGGGTACATCATTCATTGAAATGACCATTGAACAGCAGGAAATGTCACTGATAGTGCCTTTTTAAAATAGGACAAAGAGGAAAGGTTTTCTCGCTAACCTCCATTATATACAGTATAGTAGACCACTCGTGTGTGTTGAGGGGAGAGCAAGGGATTTGGCAGGTATCTGCATCCAAATCTACACTCCCTTGGCATTTGGCATTACTAAACATATCTCCAATCCCATCAAAGGAATCGTGGAGTGATTTTTATTATTTCCACCTCACTTTTTTTTTATATCACTTGATTGTAGAAGGTTGATTTGAAACAGGCCTACATAGTCTCTGTAGCAAATCTCTTTGACAAACAGCTGCTAAATTAATGGCAGAATATTGTTATCAACAAGTCGTATAGCATCCTGGTCACGTGTCTAATGACTAGCACGACAGAAGCGAACAAAGCAGACCGCCAACGCATTACTACCAGATGGTGTACCCCATCGTGACGGTGCGTAAATAAATAGATAACCACTCATTTTGCCAGGGCTAACTGCCATTTAGTGCATTAAGCGACATCAAATGCCTGATCGTTTATTTCCCGACGACTTCCATTAGGTTTAATCTGCCACCTCTAAAAGGTGTTTTAATTGCATAACTGCTCTTAAAGAAAAGGAAGTTGGGTAGCAGTAATGCGGATTCATCTAATGGCGTCAACATTTTATTGCAATCATTTTAAGAGGACGTGTGTAAAAAGAGGGTTTTCTACCGGTTTGTGTGCACTAGCCATTATACCCCAGGTGCTGGAAGCTGTAGGCTATATTGGGAGTGGCTTGTAATGATATTTTGTTGGTATGCGTGCTCTTATAAATGTTAAGATAATGATAACGTTTATGGAATTATGTTTTTAGTTAGCCTTTATGAGACTGATTAGAGTTATAGCATGTCTGCGGGCACCTGAAGTAAACCTGTATTAAACTGCCATAAGTAAGAGATGTCGAAGGTGTGTGTGCCCCATGAAGCACAGCAGTGTGGCACTAAACTTCCTGGGAGTTGCATTATTTTCCATAGAATGCATTGCGCCCCGTGATGATGTTCCTGTTTATACCACGGCTATAATTTAACACCCGTGCACGTTGAACACTGTGTGCATGTGTGGAAGTTGCTAGCAAGTTTACTAGGTAGCTGCAGTAGTTGCCTTGTTAACCAAACAGACTTACTAGCTAACAAAACCATCAGTCCTAAATATAGTCTAGCTAACTATTTATGAAAATTGTTTATAAATTGTGCTGAAATAACAAGCAAACTCATAGCTGTTGCTTATTGCTGTGCATTATAGCGAAATAATGCACACACTCGAATGCCCTTCAAGCCAATCAGAAACAAGTATTCAACAACGCCATGGTATAGAATGACATGTCTGCTTTGACGGGTCATTACTGTTGTTAATGGAACCCAGCCTAACATCACCTGACATAACCCTGTAGTAACTGTTCGATGCTTTATAACAGTGCACAGTGATGCTTTACCTCTATTGTTGTTACTAAGTTGACCATTTGTGTCAAAGTGACGGGTGCTATATCATTCCCATAACAGAGTTGATAAAAGCTTGATATGTTAGCCCACCTCATGGAAAAGTGTCAAAGCTGTCCGTGTGTGTGTGTGTGTGTGTGTGTGTGTGTGTGTGTGTGTGTGTGTGTGTAAAAACGAATCCTGAAGGGGACTGTCACGCTTGGCAGTACACACTTTTCAATAAGGGGGGAGGGGGTCACTTACTGGCATGTTTTAAGAGGAGAGAGAGATGTCTCGTCACTTCGCTATATTTGCCTTGGCTTGACAATTGTTAGTGAAGCCGTCTCTTGTTTTGCTGGATAACAACAAAGGGAATCTGGATTCTTGCGTGGAATGGGAGGCATTAGTCATGTTAAGCCATTACTCTGGCTTATTTTAAATCGGCGTGAGGTCATAATCGAAGTAAGCATATGCCAATTAAAACACAGTGGACGTCGGAAGTTTATATACACTTAGGTTGGAGTCATTAAAACTCGTTTTTCAACCACTCCACAAATTTCTTCTTAACAAACTATAGTTTTGGCAAGTCGGTTAGGACATCTACTTTGTGCATGACACAAGTACTTTTTCCAACAATTGTTTACAGACAGATTATTTCACTTATAATTCGCTGTATCACAATTCCAGTGTGTCAGAAGTTTACATACACTAAAGTGACTGTGCCTTTAAACAGCTTGGAAAATTCCAGAAAATGTCATGGCTTTAGAAGCTTCTGATAGGCTAATGGACATCATTTGTGTCAATTGGAGGTGTACATGTGGAGGTATTTCAAGGCCTACCTTCAAACTTTGCCTCTTTGCTTGACATCATGGGGAAATCAGCCAAGACCTCACAAAAAAAATTGTAGACCTCCACAAATCTGGTTCATCCTTGGGAGCAATTTCCAAACGCCTGAAGGTACCACGTTCATCTGTACAAACAATAGTACGCAGGTATTAACACCATGGGACCACGCAGCCGTCATACCGCTCAGGAGGAGACGCGTTCTGTCTCCTAGAGATGAACGTATTTTGGTGTGAAAAGTGCAAATCAATCCTAGAACAACAGCAACGGACCTTGTGAAGATGTAGGAGGAAACAGGTACAAAAGTATCTATATCCACAGTAAAACGAGTCCTATATCGACATAACCTGAAAGGCCGCTCAGCAAGGAAGAAGCCACTGCTCAAAAACCGCTATAAAAAAGCCAGACTACGGTTTGCAACTGCACATGGGGACAAAGATCGTACTTTTTGGGGAAATGTCCTCTGGTCTGATGAAACAAAAATGGAATTGTTTGGCCGTAATGACCATCGTAAATCCAAGATGGCGTAGCAGTCTTTTGTCCTCGTCGTGTCCTTTTCTTCGCATAACATTTTATATATTTTTTAACTTCAAAATACTCTCCTGCAACCCGCCTCACCCAATGTGGTACGGATCAGTTTTTTTTTTTTTTCAAGTATTGAAATGATTAATGAAAACATTCTTGGCAAATGCTTTCGCTTTCGTCCTACTGGCAGATCTATCTGGTTTATTCACAGGAGTAGTAGAGGGAACATGTTACAGTAGCTCATAATTAAGGATCTAATTTGCTTTGTTTTTGGCAAATTTGGACATTTTCACCTGGATCTTGCAGCTAGCTAGCTGCTATCCTTGTGACTATTGGCTAACGTTGGTCCCGGGGTAAGCACCAATTAGACTGAAGCTAGCCTGTGCTCTGCCCATCTTTCGTCTGCCTGAAGAGTCTCATCAGCCACTCATGGGCTACAACACCTATCCGGACCCGTTTTTACTGCTGGTGCGGAGCCTCACCGGGCCTTCACGAGTGGACTACCGACGTTATCTGCCCGAGGGGGTATTCAACCGGCCTCCGTCGCAACGTCACCTGAACGCCCATCAGCTAACTGGGCCTGCTAACGTTTTGCTGTCTAGAGCATATCGGCTGCTCGCTAAACAGGTCCATCGGACAATTTCTTGGGCCACTATTACCTATTTTGCCAATTGGCCTGGTCCCCTTCACCACACGGAACCCCACTAACCCATCACGACTGGTCTACCGACGGAAACGCACGAGGATGCTCTAAATAGACTTCCTCCCTCTTTGTTAGCCGGCCTGCTAGCCTTTGCTAGCTTGCTAACCCCGGGTAGCTGTCTGAATTGCCGTGTCCCCAACCAGCCTCACTACTAACTGAACCCTTATGATCACTCGGCTAAGCATGCCTCTCCTCAATGTCAATATGCCTTGTCCATTGCTGTTCTGGTTAGTATTTATTGTCTTATTTCACTGTAGAGCCTCTAGCCCTGCTCAATATACCATATCCAACCCTTCAGTTCCACCACACACACATGCGATGACATCACCTGGTTTAAATGTTTCTAGAGACAATACCTCTTTCATCACCACTCAATGCCTAGGTCTACCTCCACTGTATTCACGTCCTACCATAGCTTTGTCTGTAAATTATGCCTTTAATCTATTTTATCGCCCCCTGAAACCTGTTCTTTTTATTCTCTGTTTAGAACGTCCTAGACGACCAGTCATAATAGCCTTTAGCCGTACCCTTAGCCTACTCCTCCTCTGTTCCTCTGGTGATATAGAGGTTAATCCAGGCCCTGCAGTGCCTAGCTCCACTTCTATTCCCCAGGCGCTCTCATTTGTTGACTTCTGCAACCGTAAAAGCCTTGGTTTCATGCATGTTAACATTAGAAGCCTCCTCCCTAAGTTTGTTTTATTCACTGCCCTAGCACACTCTGCCAACCCGGATGTCCTAGCCGTGTCTGAATCCTGGCTCAGGAAGACCACCAATAACGCTGAAATTTCCATCCCTAACTACAACATTTTCAGACATGATAGAATGGCCAAAGGGGGCGGTGATGCTATCTACTGCAAAGATAGCCTGCAGAGTTCTGTCTTACTATCCAGGTCTGTACCCAAACAATTTGAACTTTTAAAAATCCACCTTTCTAGAAACAAGTCTCTCACTGTTGCCGCTTGCTATAGACCACCCTCTGCCACCAGCTGCGCTCTGGACACCATATGTGAACTGATTGCCCCCCCATCTATCTTCAGAGTTTGTGCTGCTAGGTGACCTAAACTGGGACATGCTTAACACCCCGGCCATCCTACAATCTAAGCTTGATGCCCTGAACCTCACACAAATCATAATTGAACCTACTAGGTACAACCCCAAAGCCGTAAACACGGGCACCCTCATAGATGTCATCTTAACTAACTTGCCCTCCAAATACACCCCTGCTGTTTTCAACCAAAATCTCAGCGATCACTGCCTCATTGCCTGCATCCCTAATGGGTTTGCGGTCAAACGATCTCCCCTCATTACTGTTAAACGTTCCCTAAAACACTTCAGCGAGCAGGCCTTTCTAATTGACCTGGCCCGGGTATCCTGGAAGGATATTGACCTCATCCCGTCAGTAGAGGATACCTGGTTATTCTTTAAAAGTGCCTTCCTCACCATCTTAACTTGTTAGGGATCGGCTCATGAGGTGACCGTTTTGGAGAGCCTGGCGTGCCCAAAGTACAATGCCTCCCATTCAGGTCCAGAAAATAGGATATGCACATATGTAGTACCATTGGATAGGAAACACTCTGAATTTTCCAAATGTGTTAGCCAGTTGTCTGTGAGTGAAACAGAACCCATATGGCAGGCGAAACCCCGAGGAATTTCTGTCCTGGAAAAAGTGATTTTGACACATTGCTCATTTGGAACCCCTCCCTCATGAAAATGACCATATAAGGGCATATGAATGCAGTACCCATCCCTTCCTTTCGAGACAGTGTAAATTTTCATTTTGGATGCTTTAGACCAGAGAATAAGAGCAAACCAGGAAGTGACCTTTTTATGTAAACAGTACCCAGTGCGCGCGCTCCCGACAAGCCGCGCAGTGTCTTTTTTTACCGTCTTTATTGATCAGTTTATATTCTGGTTGATTTATAATAGTAAATATACGTAAAAGTGTTCCTAAGGATACATTTAAAACTGTTTGATTGTTCTTGGACAAGTTTATAGGTATAAGATGAACGAGTTTGCGTCACGTTTCAATGGAGGAGTGGAGGCTGTCGTTTCTGATAACGCGCGAACCAAATGGAGATTTATGGATAAAATACATTACTTTTTCTAACAAAAGAACCATGGATTGTCTTCGTTGGACACTTAGGATGACCTCAGCAGAAGTTCTTCAACAGGTAATTGATTTGTTTTCGCTTTGAAATGTGTTATGTGTGTGCCGTGATGGCTAATCGATTCATGGCTATGGGAAAAATATGTGAGGTGCTACCCTCAAACAATCAATTGTGCTGCTTTCGCCGTGAAGCCTTTTTGAAATCTGACAGCGCTGTGATATTGCCAAGAAACAGAGCTTTTGATGAGTATGGAACACTTGTATATTGGTGGATGTTTAATAATTAAACTTTTGGATTTTGAATTTGGCGCCTTACATTTCACCTGGTAGTGTCGGGATTGGGGCGCTAGCGCCCCAGCAATCCCTGAGAAGTTAACTACTTAGGGAGCAGTGGGGCACCATGCTTCTTTTGTTAGAAAAAGTCATTTATTATATCCATAAATCTCCATTTGGTTGGCGCGTTATGATCATAAAATCCACCGTTGAGTCGCCCATTGAACCGTGAAGAGAACGCGTTCAAATTATACCTATCATATTTCTCCAAACAAATCAAACATAATTTTTTATGTTTCCTTAGGTATCATTTTATGTATATTTACTATAGTATTTCAACCGGATTGTATCCTGAACGATAAGAAAGGAAAATAAAGTGGAGCGTCGATTCTTGCGCGCTCAAGAAAATCTTGTTGACATCTGAGCTCACTTGACCATTTTCTCTTCCTATCCGTTCTGGTCAGGGCTACCGTTTCCTGGCTTTGTATAGAGACTGTTGACATCTAGTGGAAGCCATAGGTACTGAAATCTCTGAGCTGGTTGCCTTTGAAATCAATAGGGAGACTGTCAAACAGGTCACAAAAATCTAATTCCGAATGGATTTTCCTTGGGTTTTCGCCTGCTATATTTGTTCTGTTATACTCACAGACATTATGTTAACACTTTTAGAAACGTCAGAGTGTTTCCTATCCAATAGTACTAATTATGTGCATATCCTATTTTCTGGGCCTGAGTGGGAGGCATTTTACTTTGGGCACGCCAGACACTCCAAAACCGTCACCTCGGGAGCCGCTCCCTAAGAAGTTAAACACTGGAATGGTAGATGTGCAGTAGATGAATGTGCAATGTAGAAAACCGGGGGTGCAAAGGAACAAGATAAATAAATACGGTGGGGGATGAGGTAGGTGGTTGGGATATTTACAGATGGGCTATAAACAGGTGCAGGGGTCTGTGAACTGCTCTGACAGCTGGTGCTTAAAGCTGGTGAGGGAGATAAGTGTCTCCAGTTTCAGAGATTTTTGTAGTTCGTTCCAGTCATTGGCAGAGAACTGGAAGGAGAGTCGGCCAAAGGAGGAATTGGCTTTGGGGGTGACCAGTGAGATATACCTGATGGAGCGCGTGCTACGGGTTGGTGCTGCTATGGTGACCAGCGAGCTGAGATAAGGCGGGACTTTACCTAGCAGGGACTTATAGATGACCTGGAGCCAGTGGGTATGGCGACGAGTGTAAAGCGAAGGCCAGCCAACGAGAGCGTACAGGTCGCAGTGGTGGCTGGTATATGGGGCTTTGGTGACAAAACTGATGGCACTGTGATAGACTGCATTCAATTTGTTGAGTAGAGTATTGGAGGCTATATTGTAAATTACATCACCGAAGTCGAGGATTGGTAGGATGGTCAGTTTGGCAGCATGAGTGAAGGATACTTTGTTGTGAAATAGGAAGCCAATTCTAGATTAAATTTTAGATTGGAGATGTTTGATGTGAGTCTGGAAGGAGAGTTTACAGTCTAGCCAGACACCTAGGTATTTGTAGTTGTCCACATAATCTAAGACAGAACCGTCCAGAGTAGTGATGCTGAACAGGGGGACAGGTGCGGGCAGCGATCGGTTGAAGAGCATGCATTTAGTTTAACTTGCGTTTAAGAGCAGTTGTAGTCCACAGAAGGAGAGTTGTATGGCATTGAAGCTCGTCTGGAGGGTAGTTAACACAGTGTCCAAAGGGGCCCGAAGTATACAGAATGGTGTCGTCTGCGTAGAGGTGGATCAGAAACTCACCTGCAGCAAGAGCGACATCATTGATGTATACAGAGAAGAGAGTCGGCCCGGGAATTGAACCCTGTGGCACCCCCATAGAGACTGCCAGAGGCCCGGACAACAGGCCCTCTGATTTGACACACTGAACTCTATCGGAGAAGTAGTTGGTGAACCATGCGAGGCAATCATTTGAGAAACCAAGGCTGTCGAGTCTGCCGATAAGGATGTGGTGATTGACAGAGTCGAAAGCCTTGGCCAGATCAATGAATACGGCTGCACGTTAATGTCTCTTATCGATGGCGGTTATGATGTCATTTAGGACCTTGAGAGTGGCTGAGGTGCACCCATGACCAGCTCTGAAACCAGATTGCATAGCGGAGAAGGTACGGTGGGATTCGAAATGGTTGGTAATTTGTTTGTTAACTTGGCTTTCAAAGACCTTAGAAAGGCAGGGTAGGATAGATATAGGTCTGTAGAAGTTTGGGTCAAGAGTGTCTCCCCCTTTGAAGAGGGGGATGACCGCAGCTGCTTTCCAGTCTTTGGGAATCTCAGACGTCACGAAAGAGAGTTTGAACAGGCTAGTAAATAGGGATAATTTTAGAAAGAAAGGGTCCAGATTGTCTAGCCCGGCTGATTTGTAAGGGTCCAGATTTTGCAGCTCTTTCAGAACATCAGCTAACTGGATTTGGGAGAAGGAGAAATGGGGGAGGCTTTGGCGAGTTACTGAGGGGGGTGCAGGGCTGTAGGGGTAGCCAGGTGGAAAGCATGGCCAGCCGTAGAAAAGATCCTCAGTGCAGTGGGCAGCTGGGAGGAGGTGCTCTTATTCTCCATGGACTTTACAGTGTCCCAGAACTTTTTTTGAGTTTGTATTACAGGAAGCAAATTTCTGCTTGAAAAAGCTAGCCTTGGCTTTCCTAACTGCCAGTGTATATTGGTTCCTGACTTCCCTGAAAAGTTGCATATCACGGAGGCTGTTCGATGCTAATGCAAAACGCCACAGGATGTTTTTGTGCTGGTCAAGGGCAGTCAGGTCTGGAGAGAACCAAGGGCTATATCTGTTCCTGGTTCTAAATTTCTTGAATGGGGCGTGCTTATTTAAATGCTATATTGTAATTACTTTGCCACCATGACCTATTTATTGCCTTACCTTCCTTATCCTACCTCATTTGCACTCTTTGTTATATAGATTTTTTTTCTACTGTATTATTGACTGTATGTTTGTTTTACTCCATGTGTAACTCTGTTGTTGTATGTGTCGAACTACTTTGCATTATCTTGGCCAGGTCGCAGTTGTAAATGAGAACTTTGTTCTCAACTTGCCTACCTGGTTAAATAAAGGTGAAATAAAAAATAAGGAAAAAGGGGAGGCTTGCAAGCCAAAGAACACCATCCCAACCGTGAATCACGGGGGTGGCAGCATCATGTTGTGGGGGTGCTTTGCTGCAGGAGGGACTGGTGCACTTCACAAAATAGATGGCATCATGAGGAAGTAAAATTATGTGGATATATTGAAGCAACATCTCAAGACATCAGTCAGGAAGTTAAAGCTTGGTCGCAAATGGGTCTTCCAAATGGACAATGACCCCAAGCATACTTCCAAAGTTGTGGCAACATGGCTTAAGGACAACAAAGTCAAGGTATTGGAGTGGCCATCACAAAGCCCTGACCTCAATCCTATAGAAAATGTGTGGGCAGAACTGAAAAAGTGTGTGTGAGCAAGGAGGCCTACAAGCCTGACTCAGTTACACAGCTCTGTCAGGAGGAATGGGACAAAATTCACCCTACTTATTGTGGGAAGCTTGTGGAAGGCTACCTGAAATGTTTGACCCAAGTTAAACAATTTAAAGGTAATGCTACCAAATACTAATTGAGTGTATGTAAACTTCTGACCCACTGGGAATATGACGAAAGAAATACAATCTGAAATAAATCGTTCTCTCTATTATTATTATTATTATTATTATTATTATTATTATTATTATTATTATGACTTTTCACATTCTTAAAATAAAGTGGTGATCCTAACTGACCTAAGACAGGGAATTTTTTACTAGCATTAAATGTCAGGAATTGTGAAAAACTGAGTTTAAATGTATTTGGCTAAGGTGTATGTAAACTGCTCAGAAAACTACTTGAAGTTCGAAATCTTTCGAATTATTAGAACATGTAAACAGGTGTGTGTGTGTTTTATCATCGTTCCAGCTGTGTATTTGACCTCCGCATGTGCCAGCACCGGGTAGAGCAAGCTTCCTTCTTATGTGCGAGTTAAGTAAGTTCGGAAAAACTGAAATGATGCATCTTATAGTTTTCACATACTAACTTTGTATGCCCGAACTCAGAATCAAATAGTCTTCACTAAAATAACATGGTCACTGGGGTAGAACATTTATTATCAAAAGTCCCATCACTAGTGTGGTTTCAGATGTGTCCATGTAAACAGAATTATTAGGGAAATCGTTCTTCTTGTAAAGCATGTAAACATTTTAAACTATTATATTAACCTAACTATCCACAATAATCTCATTCATGTGTGCATGTAACCGTGCTCATTGTCGAATTCTTTGGCCACAGCAGTCTCTTTTGACAGAGGTGCCCCATACAATTCTAGTCTACAATTCTACCCAGGTCTGTTTGTTATCCTGCAAACTCCTATGGTCATTGCATTGGCATAACAACGGCCGTAGGAGAGACCAGGCTAATACAATACGTAAAGGAACTGTACATTTCTCATTTGTCCCCCTGACATTCTCTTTGACACCTCTATTAATGCACGGCTGGCTATTGTGTGTGCGTACGGCTTGGGCAGGTAATTACATAAAGAAAATACAAATATTCAAATGTATTAAAACACTTCAAATACATATTTTCAACGGTATTGACAGTATCGAAAAACCATCCTGTGGCTATGTCTAAATACCCTGGTATATTGCCCAAGCCTAGTGTATGCATCTGCACATGGTGTAACTGTGTATGACCACCATTCAGGAAGTAATGACACACCACTAGCTACACTATTCCAAAACCTCTACAACTGCACTACGCAGCACGGCCGCAGGATATGTCATGTGAAAATGTTTGCGGTCATAATTGATCATGAGGTGCTAGGCAGAAAAGTACAGTGTCAAAATCTAGAATAAGGGTTGCACACCGACTCCCTCATGCCCCAACACATACCCTGTATTGTAGTAGCAAGACTGACAATGTCCCAGGTATTAATCTCTTTCCAAACAAGGGTATGTGTTGGCACATGTGAAAGTGCAGCTGGGGCCCTACGCTATAGTTCAACTTCCACATGTTCTGAAATATGAGGGGAATGGAAAAAGTGAATTATCGGTGTTGAATGAATGGAATGTTCTTTTTTCTGAGAAGTCAGTGCATCAGCTATTACTACAGCTGAGCAAGCAGAGAGGCAGTGAGTTCCCTAAAACAAGGCAGCTATTTCTCAGGGCTAGGTGTCTTGATGGGAAAACCCTTTGTGGTCTAGGGCACCACATGCACGTACGTGTGCGCGCACACACACAGATTTACCCGTGTATTTAGACATGAATAATCATATTTTTTGGCTTAATTCCGTATCTAATTACAAATGTTTGGCCCCATGCTGGCTCCCTCCATGGGGAAGTGACAGCTGTTCCTGGCTCTGACTCATATACTTGTGTAACTCCGGGGCCGAAATGAAACGCATCTAGCTCCAGCTTCCTGAGAAAATGCCCTTGGCTTTTTCCCAGTCTGAAGGGGATTTTGCAGGAACGTTTTTCTGCAGAGAAATGAAGTGCACTGCATCTAGGTGGTGTTAGCCTTATCAAAGCAATTCCTGTCAACATTAGGGCTTGGCTAGGCCCATAATGTTCTCACTATCACACACGCATGCGTTGCTATTATACTAGGGCCCTATAAAATCTGTTTTATTTTTTGCCTGATTCCGCCGTTATAGTTTTTCCAAGTTTCCACCCCCTTTCTTTTTAAATAGAACATCCAATTTAGTTGTTTTTCTAAGTCCACAACAATGCTTAACCTCTCAGGGATTGCTAGGGCGCTAGCGCCCCACTCCCGACACTACCAGGTGAAATGTAAGGCGCCAAATTCAAAATCCAAACGTTGAATTATTAAACATCCACCAATATACAAGTGTTCCATACTCATCAAAAGCTCTGTTTCTTAAGTAATGTATTTTATCCATAAATCTCCATTTGGTTCGCGCATTATAATCAGAAACAACAGCTTCCACTACTCCATTGAAACGTGCTGAGAACTCGTTCATCTTATACCTATAAACTTGTCCAAGAACAATCAAACATAGTTTTAAATGTATCCTTAGGAACACTTTTACGTATATTTACTATTATAAATCAACCGGAATATAAACTGAGCGATAAAGACGGTAAAAAAGACACTGCGCGCCTTGTCGGGAACGCGCACTGGGTACTGTTGACATAAAAAGGTCACTTCCTGGTTTGCTCTTATTCTCTGCTCTAAAGCATCCAAATTGAAAATGTACACTGTCTCGAGACTGTTGACATCTAAAGGAAGCGATGGGTACTGCATTCATATGCCCTTATATGGTCATTTTCATGAGGGATGAGCAATGTGTCAAAATCACTTTTCCAGGACAGAAATTCCTCTGGGTTTCGCCTGCCATATGCGTTCTGTTTCACTCACTTCAGACAAATGGTTAACACTTTTGGAAAATTCAGAGTGTTTCCTATCCAATGGTACTAAATATGTGCATATCCTATTTTCTGGGCCTGAATGGGAGGCATTTTACTTTGGGCACGCCAGGCTCTCCAAAACGGTCACCTCATGAGCCGATCCCTAACAAGTTAAACCACATCAGTAGACCACTTTTGAGGTCTGGTAACATTGAGAAATGTGGATTTTTGGGTGTAGTGACCCTTTAATTCCAGTGCAAGATGTTTTAGCGTTTTTCTGTACCGCACATGATGGGAGTGTTTTGCAGAACAAAATTCCCATTGGATTGAGGCAAATAATCATGATATCATTCTGCCAGGTAAGCATAGTCAACTACAAAGTAAACATTTAAATTAGAAGGTTTTTGGGGAAGCCTTTCCATCTACCAGAATACTTTTCATAGGCATCATTGCTAATGTCTACAAAGTGGTAGATTCGGGGCACCAAACATACACAGGCGGGGAATTCTCATTGCCTCTTCAGAAAGTTACAGGCAATATGAATCAACAGAGGCGTCATGCCCTCAGATTTTGATTTTGTTTCCCTCTCAAAAATATATATTTTTGCTCTGTAATACTACTATAAATTTTATGAAGTTGGCTTTAGCCAGCCCAGATAGTTTCCCTTTCTCCCATTTCAGGTTATCAGTCACGTTTAGAGTAGCTAGCTTGTCTAACGATCTTAACTGGCATGCCTGCTGGCAAGGTTTGTAGACTTTAGAAAAGAATGCAATAACTTAATGTACTGAATAAGACTCACGTTCCTTTCAAACTTTTACCCAGATGCAGAGAAGCATATTTAGTTTGTTTAAAATAAGAACCACCAGTCAGGAGGATAGACTTAGATATGCAGAAAAATTGTCATAAAAAAAAAAAAAAAAGTAGAATTAAGCATAATGTTTATAATTCTAGATTGCAAGAAAAAGCTGTTTCGGGTGTTTGACAAAAGCAAAATTCTCCACCTTCCTTACTGTGGTTATAGCACCCTCTGGACCAGCCCCCAGCTATCCATACATACTTTCTGCCCCCTCCAGACTTTTGGGGTGCTTGCAACTCCTGCAAACCACTAATGCATTCTGTTCATGGTTTATGATAAACTTGGACAAAATTAATACATTTTCAATACGTTCACTTGATTCCCTACTAAGTTCAATAAAAAAAATGTAGGTTTTTGAATTCCGTTTTAATCTATGGATTCCATGATTCTCTCCCCCTTTCTCTGCATCACAGATTTCATAGGACCCTTTTATACTCAGCCACAAACTACTTCTCCGTCTCTTTATCGATCCAAAGCACAACTCTACCCCTTCCCCCCGCACCTGACCGTGTGCTAGTGGGAGACGTTTGCTCAGCCAAGCCTGACACCCAACAAGCACAACAACCAGAACAAAGTGGATTTTAGGGAGGGAGGGCTGCCAAAATGACCCAATTTAATTTGCCAATTTAACTGATAATCATCTCAAAGTGCGAGTACAGCTCGTGGGAGAGAATGCCGTGAGCTCAACAGCTGTGGTGCATACAGCACTAAAACACACCCACAATATGTGGGGAAACCTATGAGCCAAGATATGAGCCTAATGTTACTGAAGGATATACCCACATGATTTCTGGATCATTTTCTATATTGTTGCTATCATTTTCTATGTTGTTGCCAATTCAGTCAGTAGTGAGTAATCAAAATACTCTATCAATGTCATTCTTGCCCCATTCTCCTCGCCACTCTACTTTTTCTCTGTCCATCCATCTGTCCCTGCACCCCCCTTCCTCTCTGTCTGTCTGTCTGTCTGTCTGTCTGTCTGTCTATCTGTCTGTCTCTGTGGGATTTGCGCCGTATAGCATTACAATTTCAAAAAGCCCCATCTTATGGACTCCCTTGTCAGTGAAGGCCAGTGGCGATGTTTAGGGGATGTGAAGTATGAGGAATGATTCCGGAGGGCAGCGCTCCCACTGTTTACATTGCCATGTCACGTATCATTAGGCCAGTGAAGTCTTAAGGCCTCGCTGCTCATCTCAGCTGGCCCTCCACACCAAGGCCTCTATAACATGCCCCAGGCCGCTCATTGATCAAACTCAAACTTTTTAAATGTTTTTTCTCTACACGCACCATTCTCCTCATAGTGTGTATTTTTGTGTTTATTATCTCCACTCTTCCTGGGGTCCAAACACCATTAAGGCGCTTACATCACACATAAAACAAAAGATTGAACCGTACATCATATAACATTATTACACCACTACATATCTACAATACAAAATGTATAATACCACCATACAACAATATTACAATGTACGTGTGTAGTGTGTGCGTGCTAGCGTTGTGTGCATATGCGTGTGCGCACATGTGAAAGTACGAAGTGTTTTGGAGGTAAAATGGATTCAATAACTTATCTATTGGTGCCATATGCAAATAATTTATTTCTGGATGGGAGTGCTCCGGTGATTCCGTTTAGCAGATTTCTCACCTTACCCAAGGAGCGAAAACAATGAACAAACCTGCTGCATAATGAGCTCAGGAGAAAAATAAAATAAAAAATCCCAGCCAGAATTGGCGCTTCCAATTATCACTGTGTTGCTGTGACAGGCTCCCCGCGGGCTTGGATCTCACCGCTCCTCCTAAGTGTTTGTGTACACATTTGGGCTCCCGAGTGGCGCAGCGATCTAAGACACTTCATCTCAGTGCCAGAGGTGTCACTACAGACCCTGGTTCGGTTCCAGGCTGAATCACAACTGGCCATGATTGGGAGTCCCAAAGGACGGTGCACAATTTGGCCCAGCGTTGTCCGGATTTGGCCAGGGTAGGCCGTCATTGTAAATAAGAATTTGTTCTTTAACGGACTTGACTGGTTAAGTAAATAAATAAAATGTGTAGAGTATGTGCCTTAGCAAATCTCTGAGGTGTCAGAGGCGATGTGCATCTGATCCTTGTCCTAACAGAGTTTATTCGCTATGCACATTTTAACCCACCACACATTAATCAAATCAAAATCACATTTTATTGGTCACATACACATATTTAGCAGATGTTATTGCGGATGTAGCAAAATGCTTGTGTTCCTAGCTCCAACAGTGCAGTAGTATCTAACAATTCACAACAATACACACATCTAAAAGTAAAAATTGAATTAAGAAATAATATACAGTACCAGTCAAAAGTTTGGACACGTTTTTTCTTTATTTTTTACTATTTTCTACATTGTAGAATAATAGTGAAGACATCAAAATTATGAAATAACACATGGAGTCATGTAGTAACCCAAAAAGTGTTAAACAAATCAAAATATATTTGATATTCTTCAAAGTAGCCACCCTTTTCCTTAATGACAGCTTTGCACACTCTTGGCATTATCTTAACCAGCTTCATGAGGTAGTCACCTGGAATGCATTTCAATTAACATGTGTGCCTTGTTAAGTTCATTTGTGGAATTTCTTTCCTTAATGCATTTGAGACAATCAGTTGTGTTGTGACATATTAGGGGTGGTATACAGAAGATAGCCCTATTTGGTAAATGACCAAGTACATATTATAGCAAGAACAGCTCAAATAAGCAAAGAGAAACAACAGTCCATCATTACTTTTAAAGACATGAAGGTCAGTCAATCTGGAAAATTTCAAGAACTTTGAGTTTCTTCAAGTGCAGTTTCAAAAACCAAGCGCTATGATGAAACTGGGTCTCACGAGGAATGGAAGACCCAGAGTTACCTCTGCTGCAGAGGATAAGTTCATTAGAGTTACCAGCCTCAGAAATTGCAGCCCAGATAAATGCTTCACTGAGTTCAAGTAACAGACACATCTCAACATCAACTGTTCAGAGGAGACTGTGTGAATTAGGCCTTCATGATTGAGAGAGTGAAATGGACAGTGCGAAGGAGGGTAGAGGCTGTCTAAGAAAAACCTTAGTCAGTAAAGGCTCTGGAGGTTTCCCCATTGTGCCTGTCGCTAACCCTCATGGCTAAGCTCTGCCAAAACCACCCAACCAACCCCAAAGCTTGAAAGCCCTGCCCCTTACCATTAGAGTGTGGGGTCAGAAAATGGCAGGTAATTGTTTTCCCTTTCCCCTTTTTACCACCACACTCCATGTGCAGGCCACCCACACTCTCCATATTGTTTAGGCTGACAAGACAGGAGCTAAGTGACCGAGCTAGCCAGGAAAATGAAGGGAAGAAAAAAAGAGAAAAGAGTTGGCGGTTCTCCAAAGAAGGCAAGAAGGAGAGTGAGTAAGGAAAGGAAGACTGGGAGAGAGAAGTAGGGGAAAGGAATCAGCTTCTCGCTTCATCGATTCCTAAAAAGGATGAAAAAAAGGAGCCACGTTCCTTTCAAATGGAAGCCGAGCGCGTCTGCAATCAACTGCCTGCTACTTTATCTGGCAGTACATTTCCATGGCAACCCTATTAGAAAGCCAATAGAATGGGGCCTTGGGTTGAAGGGGAATGCCAAATACTGGTGCGAGAGTTCACTGTGGCAGATGGTACAGGTACAGATGTAGGATCTTTAATTTGATCACCCTGTTGCAAGAGAACTTTCCTTCAACACAGGAAAAAAAAACATATAGTATATTTGAGGTTTAAAAAGGCTACTAAAAAAATTGTCAAAGACCCCAGCCACCCAGTCATAGACTGTTCTCTCTACTACCGCATGGCAAGCGGTACCGGAGTGCAAAGTCTAGGACCAAACGGCTTCTCAACAGTTCTCAACCCCCAAGCCATAAGACTCTTGAACAGGTAACCAAATGGTTACCTGGACTATTTGCATTGTGTGCCCCCCCAACCCCCAACCCCTCTTTTACGCTGCTGCTACTCTCTGTTTATCATATATGCATAGTCACTTTAACTATACATTAATGTACATACTACCTCAATTGGCCCGACCAACCAGTGCTCCAGCACGTTGGCTAGCCGGGCTATCTGCATTGTGTCCCACCACCCGCCAACCCCTCTTTTTACGCTACTGCTACTCTCTGTTCATCATATATGCATAGTCACTTTAACCATAACTACATGTGCATATACTACCTCAATCAGTCTGACTAACCGGTGTCTGTATATAGCCTCGCTACTGTTATTTTCAAATGTATTTTTACTGTTGTTTTATCTCTTTACTTACCTACACACACACACCTTTTTTTGCAATTTTGGTTAGAGCCTGTAAGTAAGCATTTCACTGGAAGGTCTACACCTGTTGTATTCAGCATTTCACTGTAAGGTCTACACCTGTTGTATTCGGCACACGTGACAAATAAACTTTGATTTGATTTTAAATGTGTAATTTCCATTTAGAAATGTCAGACTTGATTTTCCCTTACAGAAAATGTACTAACCTCTACAAAAAGGCCCTTTACATTTCCTGTTACAGGGTTATTACTGGCTCAAATTAAGATCCTACATCTGTAGGGTACGAAGGGGGTTCTTACAGACAAAAAGGGTATTGGAAAGGCTTTGATAGGTGTTATTGTGTTGGCTACTTCTCCCGGCCTCTTTGTGTAGAAATGCTAATGCTATCCTGCATATCTCCGGTTATGTTAGTACCCAACCATGTTGTTCTCAACTGTATCTCTGTCTCTATTGAGAATCAGCCCTATCCTGGATTCCTCACCCGTCTCCAGATCTCAAGCACAGGAACACAGCATCCCGCTTAAATATGCCTCACTTGCATTCATTAGTTCCCTTTCCCTCTTCAACACATATACACTTACTGTATGCACATACATTCTGGCTCTGAAAAGTTCCACACAGCCGGCGAGCCAACGTGTCTCTACAGCGTGTAATCTTGAGGAATTTTCAAAGTCCCTCTGCTTCTGCAAAAACCCCTTTGAGGTGATTTGCGTGGAGAAGTCGACGATTGAGATGTAAGGTTTTCTTTTTTCCTCTCTTCCCACAAGCGTGTTTAGAACACACAACTGTCCCAGCATGCCAAACAGGATCTCCGAAATGAAAAACCTTGAAGATCAAGGCTCGGGTCAAAGGTCGCAGAGGGGTGTCCCGCCGTGGCTCTTATCTCCGGGATTTCTGGAAACCTTTTATTTTGTTCTCCTTTTATTCCTCCAGTCCTCAGCCAGAATCCACCTGTCAAGAGTTAGTCATAAATAACCATGAAGCTTTCTGTATATCACTCAGGGTCTGTTGAGTTTGAAGAATAACAAATGTCTTTATTAAATCAAGCAGCCAGACCTCTGTAGTATATCAAGTCTTACTGTAATTCCACCCCACTCCCTCTTTCCTTTCTCTCTACATTTCCTACCGCGTTCCTGTTCATTAGTTCAAGTATATTCTTCAGTGGAGCTCTGGACATGATTCACCGCCATGACACCTGCTCGCCATGACACACACACACTTTCCCTAGAGACCCCCCCCCCCACACACACACCTGCTATCCCCACTGGTATTGGTAGTTTTTGTAAGTGCAAAGATCAAAAGGGAGGCAAGACAATAATTTTTCCTTAAAGCTGAGATCTGCGCATTTGTTCTTATTTTTGTTTTGAGGAAATGAACATCCAGCGTTATGGTAAACATCCTAGTTAATACTCTGCTGTTCTATCGCACGTGCGGGGAGGGGAGAGGGGCATTTGTTGTTTGAAGTAAGGTATGTGTTGTAAAATCGCGAACAGACGTGGCAGTTTCACAGCTATGGAGTCCAGCTTTAAGTAGGATATTAGGCGGTGTTATGCATCTAGTTGAGTTCTGGACCATCTCCGCCCTGGCCTGGAATTTTGCCATTGCTGCTGTAAAATTAAGGTAGACCTAATGCTCATACCTACTTCGATGGCCTTTTTATATGGCCCTGTTGTAATTCTACACTCACCCTGAACGTTAAAGCTAATTGCTAATGCTAATAGCCAGTCATTATGCAGTTGTCACGATAGCGACTGCTGGGTTGGGTTTGTAAAAAAAAAAAAAAAGTACTCTGGTCCTTCTGTACTATTAGTGCTTTGGTATACTGCCGATTTATCAAAGGTGTCTAGCATATCATACTGGAGGATTTGGTGCTAGTTTCTCAGAAAATTGGATACAATAAGATAACCAGTACAACCAAAGCTGTCCACTGATTTTGTTTTTGTTGCAATAATCGTCACTTCGACACAATTTCAAGCTGGACGACTGGCATTTACCATGCAGTTCTGCCCTTGCACACCTGGCCGGCACTAAAAGAAACTAAATAATATTTTATTTCTCCACTCCAGGTCCTCTGTCATCACTTTTTATCACCAGGCCTGATTTTGAACAGGGAACCTTCTAGTATTGAACATGGCCAGTGTTTACGAGACCCAAGTGTGACAGAGTGGAAGCCCATCCTTTCCTTTCTCTGCTCACAGGTTATTTATCTACCACCGGTCCCACTACCAGGACCCCGGCAGTATTAAACATGTCGGAAAGATGTCTCTCTCTCTGGCGGGGATGGGGTATTGAGATGTGTGACAGGTCCGGGGGTATGCAGCGATGCGCCACACCTGTCCGGATTAAACATGGCAACATTTACGAGCCCCTCGTGGGACAAGAGAAGCAATCTTATTTTGGGTAATCGCGGCGCTCTTGGCTGCTGGTCCATCTGCGGCACACCTGCTTCAACTCTGAGATGAGTGGAGAGATCTTGTTGCGGCAGGGCCCGGGAACAGGAGAGTCCTGGGTCATCGGCAGTTTCCTCATTAGCTTCTTTCTCCATAAGATGTGTGAAACATCTGGCAACCGCCTCTGTCCTATCGATCGCCTGTTATTTATTTTAATGATGATTCACACCCGTTGACCCTGAAGACATGCTGAGGTTTCCTTCACAGCTGACATCTCTCATCCCTTCTTCCCTCCTTCTTTCTCTCTCGCTCAACCTTTGCCCTTCCCTCCCGCTTAAATCATAGATTCTATTGATAAATCAACTTTCACCCCTTCTCACTCAACAAAAGATGTCTTTCCCCCACTTCCTTCTCACACAGACAATGTTCATCACCCTGTTAGGTCATTAGTTAGATAGTTATGTTTGCTTGCCTGAACTGGGTGACATGTTCACAGTTCCAAGAAAAGCCTGAACTTGGATACATTTATTCTGGCTCCAAAAAGAAGGCTCTGAGCTTCTTTGATGGTACGGGGAAACCTAATTGAAATTCTCCTCCCTGCCTTTCACTTTCTCTCCCTCTTTACTGCCATGCTGCTGACAGTGAAAATCTCCGCCTACTGCTGCCGACTCTGCACCCACACCGCTCTTTGAGCGTTTCAGTGGTAGAGTAGAGCACACCAACCGCTATCCATGTAACGGTGTGGGGGGATTACTGCTTGTCCTTAAACACCGCTGTGCCTTATCACCATGTACTTGACTCATCAAAAGGAAACACCCCCCTGCATGACCATCCAGTCATTTCTACTTAAAGATGGAATCCTTAATGGTGAAACTGCCACGTCCATTTGCGATATTACGACAACAAAAATCACTGCAAACAAACAGTTTTTCCCAGCTGACATCATTGCGCGCGCGATAGAACAACACATCATGTACTGCACATTTTGTTTTACAATGCTGCGTAGACGCTCCTCAGCTCAGCAACAATAACAGCGGAAGTATTGCCAGTCCACATCTACTACAGTATTATGGCTGTAGAGGATGATCATCGTTTGTGTTTTAGACAGAAATGGACTGTGTGATCCAGGAGGACTTTATATTTATATTTTATAAATGTTGATTCTCTATCTATTATCTTTGATCAGGATAGACTATATAAAATAAATACTCCCCCTCTTAAATTATGCCCCCCCTTATCTCCATATCTACATTATGATTTTATGGCTGTAGAGGCTTGATCAAAGATGACATGTTCCACTAGAGCCAAAGTAGAAAGAACAGCAACCTGGAAGATGTTACTGTGGTAATGATAGGCATTCATCTTGGTGAAATGCAACAGAAATGTATGGTAAATGTACTAATGTGCTCCGTGATGTGTTTATTAATATTGATAAGGTCTACAGATGTAAGATCTTTATTTTGCTGCGACAATACAGGTCAAATGATCTTGCAGCAACAGGATTTGAACATTTAGTCTATAATGTTGCTTGATCGCCGGTTAGTATTAGCTGGTCAAAATTAGGCTTCATGAAAAGTTGAATTATTTTAATATAACCGTCTGTTCATGCGAGTTTAGAGTGAACTTATGTAAATCAGAAGCTCATCTGCATTTCCTGCGACACAGGAAAGTCTCAGCAACAAAAGAGTGATCAAATTAGGACCCTACATCTGTAAGTATGCCTAGATGTTTAATTAAAGACAATAATAAAAAGGGGTAAAGTACATTAGATTTATTTCAATCTTTATTTCAGCATTCCAGACTAGACGTGTGCCTTTAACTCTTTCAAATATACAGCGCATTCGGAAAGTATTTTGTTACGTTCCAGCCTTTTTCAAATGTGTAATTTTTTTGTCTCATCAATCTACATACCTTATTTACGTAAGTATTCAGACCCTTTGCTATGCGATTTGAAATTGAGCTCAGGAGCATCTTGTTTCCATTGATCATCCTTGAAATGTTTCTACAACTTGATTGGAGTCCACCTGTGGTAAATTCAATTGATTGGACATGATTTGGAAAGGCACACCTGTCTATATAAGGTCCCCCCAAAAAAATGACAAGCCATGAGGTCGAAGTGTCCATAGAGCTCTGAGACAGGATTGTCAGCACAGACCTGGGGAAGGGTACCAAAGAAAATTCTGCAGCATTGAAGGTCCCCAAGAACACAGTGGCCTCCATCATTCTTAAATGGAAGAAGTTTGGAACCACCAAGACTCTTCCTAGAGCTGGCCCCCTGGCCAAACTGAGCAATCGGAGGAGAAGGGCCTTGGTCAGGGAGGTGACCAAGAACCCGATGGTCACTCTGACAGAGCTCCAGAGCTCCTCTGTGGAGATGGTTGTCCTTCTGGAATGTTCTCCCATCTCTACAGCACTCTACCAATCAGGCCTTTATCGTAGAGTGGTCAGACGGAAGCCACTTCTCAGTAAAAGGCACATGACAGCCTGCTTGGAGTTTCCCAAAAAGCGCCTAAAGGACTCTGATGATAAACAAGATTCTCTGGTCTGATGAAACCAAGATTGAACTATTTGACTTGAATGCCAAGTGTCATGTCTGGAGAAAACCTGGCACCATCCCTACGGTGAAGCATGGTTGTGGCAGCATCATGCTGTGGGGATGTTTTTCAGCGGCAGGGACTGGGAGACTAGTCAGGATTGAGGGAAAGATACAGAGAGATCCTTGATAACCTGTTCCAGAGCGCTCATGACCTCAGACTGGGGTGAAGGTTCACCTTCCAACAGGACAATGACCCTAAGCACACAGCCAAGACAACGCAGGAGTGGCTTTGGGAGAAGTCTCAATGTCCTTGAGGCCTAGCCAGAGCCCAGACTTGAACCCGATCTAACATCTCTGGAGAGACTTGAATATAGCTGTGCAGTGACCCTCCCAATCCAACCTGACAGAGCTTGAGAGGATCTGCAGAGAAGAATGGGAGAAACTCCCCAAATACAGGTGTGCCATGCTTGTAGCATCATACCCAAGAAGACTTAAGGCTGTAATCGCTGCCGAAGGTGCTGAGTAGAGGGTCTGAATAATTATGTAAATGTGAGATTTCTGTTTTTATTTTTAATAAATGTGCAAACATTTCGGAAACCTGTTCTTGCTTTGTCATTATGGGGTATTGTGTGTAGATTGAGGGGGGGAAACATTTTAATCCATTTTAGAATAAGGCTGTAACATAACAAAATGTGGAAAAGGTCGAGGACTCTGAATGCACTGTATGTATTTACAATGTAGTATCTGTATGTACACATGGATGCTGGCTCATGTTGACTCCAATCCTTCCAACAGTTGTCAAGTTGTCTGGATGTCCTTTGGGTGGTGTACCATTCTTGATACACACAGGAAACTGTTAAATGTCAACCCAGCAGCATTGCAGTTCTTGACACAAACCAGTGCACCTGGCACCTACTACCATACCCTGTTCAAAGGCACATGTCTTTTGTCTTGCCCATTCACCCTCTGAATGACACATATACACAATGCATGTCTCAGTAGTCTTGAGGCTTAAAGAACCTTCTCTTCCCCTTAATCTACACTGATTTGAAGTGGATTTAACAAGTGGCATCAATAAAGCATATCTTTCACCTGGTTGGCCCATATCATGGAAAGAGCAGGTGTTCAAAAAGTTTTATATAGTAAGTGTATGTATGTACACTGTAGTATATGCATGTACACTGTACAGGATTATAGCACTACAAACAAACCCCCTTACCTTTTTCAAATCTGTATTTTGCAGCTTTTGTGATGGACCGTCAGATAAGCATGTGATACATGTGATGAGCTAGTGTTCACCAGAAACAAACCATTTACCTAAGCTGCGGTCAGACTGATGAAGAATGACTGACACATATACACACACACACAATCAATTCTCCCGACAACACAGACTGATTAAAGGGAGAAAATGAAAAATTGGCAGATTGGCAGATTGTCTCTGAACAGTTCCACTCAGTCTGTGATGAAGTGACTTCGTAATCTGAGAAATGACTTAGACACGTTATCATCATGGCAGAGCTGTCCTCTGGAGCGCTTCTCCAGCTGCTGTCGTTTTATTCTTATTGACACGGACTCTCTTGCACTGGCTTTGTGCACACACTGACACATACTACACTGATACTCCAACACACACTACATACGCTCACATAACAAAAAACACATGCATATTGACACCACACACAGACACTTTCATGATCTTCACACACACTGCTTCTACTGTTTTATTATCTATCCTGATTGCCTAGTCACTTTTACCCCTACCTATATGTACATACTGTATTACCTCAACTACCTCGTACCCCTGCACATTGACTCAGTACTGGTACTACTTATAGTCTCATTATTACCTCAACTACCTCGTACCCCTGCACATTGACTCAGTACTGGTACTACTTATAGTCTCATTATTACCTCAACTACCTCGTACCCCTGCACATTGACTCAGTACTGGTACTACTTATAGTCTCATTATTACCTCAACTACCTCGTACCCCTGCACATTGACTCAGTACCGGTACTACTTATAGTCTCATTATTACCTCAACTACCTCGTACCCCTGCACATTGACTCAGTACCGGTACTACTTATAGTCTCATTATTACCTCAACTACCTCGTACCCCTGCACATTGACTCAGTACCGGTACTACTTATAGTCTCATTATTACCTCAACTACCTCGTACCCCTGCACATTGACTCAGTACTGGTACTACTTATAGTCTCATTATTACCTCAACTACCTCGTACCCCTGCACATTGACTCAGTACCGGTACTCCTTGAATATAGTCTCCTTATTATTTAGACTATTTCCTTTTTGCAAATTTGACTTACTTTTGAACTCTGTATTGTTGGTTAAGGGCTCGTAAGTAAGCATTTCACAGTAAAGTCTACACCTGATGTGCTTGAAGTCAACTATGAGGCCTATAGTGAATGAGTCTATAGGCCAGGGATCATCAATTAGATTCAGCCGCTGGACGGTTTTTGTGGAAGCTGCTGATTGGGGTGCCGGAACATCATTTCTACACTGCAAATCGACTACAACTATGCCCCAAAAAGAGTGTATTTTTAAAATGACATTTCATACCTTGATTACATTGAGACAATGAAAAGTATGCCTACATTTTTTTTCTATTTGTGGGAATACTTGACAACATATATATATATATATATATATATATATATACAGTGGGGAAAAAAAGTATTTAGTCAGCCACCAATTGTGCAAGTTCTCTCACTTAAAAAGATGAGAGAGGCCTGTAATTTTCATCATAGGTACACTTCAACTATGACAGACGAAATGAGGGAAAAGAAATCCAGAAAATCACATTGTAGGATTTTTTATGAATTTATTTTCAAATTATGGTGGAAAATAAGTATTTGGTCAATAACAAAAGTTTATCTCAATACTTTGTTATATACCCTTTGTTGGCAATGACAGAGGTCAAACGTTTTCTGTAAGTCTTCACAAGGTTTTCACACACTGTTGCTGGTATTTTGGCCCATTCCTCCATGCAGATCTCCTCTAGAGCAGTGATGTTTTGGGGCTGTCGCTGGGCAACACAGACTTTCAAAGATTTTCTATAGGGTTGAGATCTGGAGACTGGCTAGGCCACTCCAGGACCTTGAAATGCTTCTTACTGAAGCCACTCCTTCGTTGCCAGGCGGTGTGTTTGGGATCATTGTCATGCTGAAAGACCCAGCCACGTTTCATCTTCAATGCCCTTGCTGATGGAAGGAGGTTTTCACTCAAAATCTCACGATACATGGCCCCATTCATTCTTTCCTTTACACGGATCAGTCGTCTGGGTCCCTTTGCAGAAAAACAGCCCAAAGCATGATGTTTCCACCCCCATGCTTCACAGTAGGTATGGTGTTCTTTGGATGCAACTCAGCATTCTTTGTCCTCCAAACACGACGAGTTGAGATTTTACCAAAAAGTTATATTTTGGTTTCATCTGACATTCTCCCAATCCTCATCTGGATCATCCAAATGCTCTCTAGCAAACTTTAGACGGGCCTGAACATGTACTGGCTTAAGCAGGGGGACACGTCTGGCACTGCAGGATTTGAGTCCCTGGCGGCGTAGTGTGTTACTGATGGTAGGCTTTGTTACTTTGGTCCCAGCTCTCTGCAGGTCATTCACTAGGTCCCCTGTGTGGTTCTGGGATTTTTGCTCACCGTTCTTGTGATCATTTTGACCCCACGGGTGAGATCTTGCGTGGAGCCCCAGATCGAGGAAGATTATCAGTGGTCTTATATGTCTTCCATTTCCTAATAATTGCTCCCACAGTTGATTTCTTCAAACCAAGCTGCTTACCTATTGCAGATTCAGTCTTCCCAACCTGGTGCAGGTCTACAATTTTGTTTCTGGTGTCCTTTGACAGCTCTTTGGTCTTGGCCATAGTGGAGTTTGGAGTGTGACTGTTTGAGGTTGTGGACAGGTGTCTTTTATACTGATAACAAGTTCAAACAGGTGCCATTAATACAGGTAATGAGTGGAGGACAGAGGAGCCTCTTAAAGAAGAAGTTACAGGTCTGTGAGAGCCAGAAATCTTGCTTGTTTGTATGTGACCAAATACTTATTTTCCACCATAATTTGCAAATAAATTCATTAAAAATCCTACAATGTGATTTTCTGGATTTTCTTTCCTCATTTTGTCTGTCATAGTTGAAGTGTACCTATGATGAAAATTACAGGCCTCTCTCATCTTTTTAAGTGAGAGAACTTGCACAATTGGTGGCTGACTAAATACTTTTTTTCCCCACTGTATATATATATATTTTTTTTTTAAGTCTCCTTTTTGGTAAAATAGTCAATGCTTCAGTTGAAGACTGCTGGCATAAGCCTATATGACAGTGTCCCACTAAATGGCAAAATGGCTGTCACATCTCCTATGCCTCATCATGGGATTTTGTGACTTGGTATTTAAGCGTACTTTTCATTGTCATGAACCACCAAACCCATTAATTCGGCTATGGGCCTATTGGTGTCATATCCTATTTCTGCGTGTTGACACTTTGCTGTTCTATTGCCCTTCATGGCATTATCATTGATGCGCACGGAATAAGAATAATTGCAATGTTCAAGATGAGTCAAGTTCCATAGTTCATACTGATAATCCTAAAGAAGCACAGAATGAGACATATTTAAAACTTTAAACACCTGTCGGATACCATTTATCGACAATTCCTAGAGATACCTGTATCTCTTTCTCAAAATGGACATCGATGAACATTAGTAATTTAAGTAGTCTCAGGGGACGAACACTTAACTCCCTCTCACTTACTTAATGCACTCCAAAAATCTGAAGAACTTTCTTTGAGAGGAACTTTCTGTTGAGGGGAGAGTCAACAAGGCCTCTGAAAGGCTATGTAAATCCTTGCTCTATATACCCCCCGTTCAAGTCAAGTACTTCTGGTCCCCTGAAAAGCTGTAAAGAGGCATTTAAGTTTGCTGTTGTGGCTGAATGCTTGCTTGGACGCCATTAAGCCACTACTGCAATCTTTGCAGCCTCTTGCTGTAGCCTAAACTCCCAACTGTGTGCCTTGCCTTACCAGTGTAGTTTTACCGGGAATCTTCAAAGGATCTTTAATGGGTTTTAATGCAATGCTGGAATTCGAAACATTGCGGCGGTGGTGGCAGTTTTAGGTGTAGCTAACCCAGTGGCACTCTGTGAAGTGTCTCTTCCCTCTGTTGAATTATTCAGTGTCGCTCTATTTCCCTAGTTTGAGAATGTTCTTATTGGAAGACGAATAGAGAGAATTGTGTGTGGATGTGCCTTATTGCCTGCTAGGGCTGCACGATATGGGGGAAACATTTAATTGTGATTTTTGTTCCAAATATTTTACTTGCGATTTTATAGATCGAAACACCCTTGGGTAAACTGTTGGAATCAAATAGAATGCTCATTCTAACTTTGTGGTTGGAATGCAGTTTTGTTTGGCATGACAACCAATGAAACAGTAAGGAAGGAGGTGGTTGTGACAGAGTAGGAACCAAAGTGTTGGTCAATGTTTTTCCATAGGACCCTAATAAGATTTAAATAGGTAGATTCTCTTTGCCTTTTCCTCTGATTTAAGAACAAGCTGTTGCATAAACAATCTTGACATACTCCACCACTGGTACCGGCCTGTATTAAAGAAAAAGTTTGCTAGAGTGATTTACCTTCTCAGTGGATTTAGCTAGCCAGGTATCACTTAGCATTAGGGGCTAACACACATTTTGCAGGCATATTTACAGCTTGCTAAGAACAACTAATTAGCGTTTTGTATAAAATATATATATTAAGAAGCTAAATGGAAAGTTGTGTGGTTTTTGTTTTAAGAATCTGACTGCATGCTGTGGTTTAGTCAATGCTTGAAGAGTCTGAGTGAATCTCGAGCACAAGGAACTGAGAGTGAGTGATGGGGCTGGGCTTGGTGTGTGGGATTGGGAAGTGGACAAAAGAGGAGAAATTGAGAGAGAACTCTGTCAGTGGGGTTTCAAAATATTACACATGTCAATATCACAATTTTGATTAAAATGTGATCAGTCGTGCAGCCCTACTGCCAGCATATACAGTGGGGCAAAAAAGTATTTAGTCAGCCACCAATTGTGCAAGTTCTCCAACTTAAAAAGATGAGAGAGGCCTGTAATGTTCATCATAGGTACACTTCAACTATGGCAGACGAAATGAGAAAAAGAAATCCAGAAAATCACATTGTAGGATTTTTAATTTATTTATTTGCAAATTATGGTGGAAAATAAGTATTTGGTCAATAACAAAAGTTTATCTCAATACTTTGTTATATACCCTTTGTTGGCAATGACAGAGGTCAAATGTTTTCTGTAAGTCTTCACAAGGTTTTCACACACTGTTGCTGGT
Organism: Brachymystax lenok tsinlingensis; assembly: GCA_030435695.1. NCBI lineage: Eukaryota > Metazoa > Chordata > Actinopteri > Salmoniformes > Salmonidae > Brachymystax > Brachymystax lenok. Next base: position 11,639,708 of record CM059782.1, on the reverse strand, counting down.
ATTTTGGCCCATTCCTCCATGCAGATCTCCTCTAGAGCAGTGATGTTTTGGGGCTGTCGCTGGGCAACACGGACTTTCAACTCCCTCCAAAGATTTTCTATGGGGTTGAGATCTGGAGACTGGCTAGGCCACTCCAGGACCTTGAAATGCTTCTTACGAAGCCACTCCTTCGTTGTTCGGCGGTGTGTTTGGGATCATTGTCATGCTGAAAGACCCAGCCACGTTCATCTTCAATGCCCTTGCTGATGGAAGGAGGTTTTCACTCAAAATCTCACGATACATGGCCCCATTCATTCTTTCCTTTACACGGATCAGTCGTCCTGGTCCCTTTGCAGAAAAACAGCCCAAAGCATGATGTTTCCACCCCCATGCTTCACAGTAGGTATGGTGTTCTTTGGATGCAACTCAACATTCTTTGTCCTCCAAACACGACGAGTTGAGTTTTTACCAAAAAGTTCTATTTTGGTTTCATCTGACCATATGACATTCTCCCAATCCTCATCTGGATCATCCAAATGCTCTCTAGCAAACTTCAGACGGGCCTGAACATGTACTGGCTTAAGCAGGGGGACACGTCTGGCACTGCAGGATTTGAGTCCCTGGCGGCGTAGTGTGTTACTGATGGTAGGCTTTGCTACTTTGGTCCCAGCTCTCTGCAGGTCATTCACTAGGTCCCCGTGTGGTTCTGGGATTTTTGCTCACCGTTCTTGTGATCATTTTGACCCCACGGGTGAGATCTTGCGTGGAGCCCCAGATCGAGGAAGATTATCAGTGGTCTTGTATGTCTTCCATTTCCTAATAATTGCTCCCACAGTTGATTTCTTCAAACCAAGCTGCTTACCTATTGCAGATTCAGTCTTCCCAACCTGGTGCAGGTCTACAATTTTGTTTCTGGTGTCCTTTGACAGCTCTTTGGTCTTGGCCATAGTGGAGTTTGGAGTGTGACTATTTGAGGTTGTGGACAGGTGTCTTTTATACTGATAACAAGTTCAAACAGGTGCCATTAATACAGGTAACGAGTGGAGGACAGAGGAGCCTCTTAAAGAAGAAGTTACAGGTCTGTGAGAGCCAGAAATCTTGCTTGTTTGTATGTGACCAAATACTTATTTTCCACCATAATTTGCAAATAAATTCATTAAAAATCCTACAATGTGATTTTCTGGATTTTTTTTCCTCATTTTGTCTGTCATAGTTGAAGTGTACCTATGATGAAAATTACAGGCCTCTCTCATCTTTTTAAGTGAGAGAACTTGCACAATTGGTGGCTGACTAAATACTTTTTTGCCCCACTATATGCCCTTTTGAGGCTGCCTTCTTCAACCAAGTAATACACTACTAAGTTGCTGTCTGGTGACTTAAGGCTAAATACCAATTGTAATTCCATAAAGCCCCAGCAAATACAAGGAAGGTTTGGATGATTTGATGCTACGTGTCCAGAACTAGTCCAAATCTAGCCTACCTCCCGTCTGTTTCAACCATCTCTTAATCTTTTGTTTTTCCTTTCTCTTTCTTTCTTTTGGTTCTTCAGTCTGAAATGTGTGTTGAGTGCCTTAACATCTGGCTCCGGGCCCCCAGAGTCCTCTTCAGTCCTCAAATCCCTCACACTGTCGTCTCTCCTCTTCAACCCTGCAGCCCCTCTCAAATCCCTCACACTGTCATCTCTCCTCTTCAACCCTGCAGCCCCTCTCAAATCCCTCACACTGTCATCTCTCCTCTTCAACCCTGCAGCCCCTCTCAAATCCCTCACACTGTCATCTCTCCTCTTCAACCCTGCAGCCCCTCTCAAATCCCTCACACTGTTATCTCTCCCCTCAGCACGAGAGCGGGTGCATCTCGATAGTCTAAGCTGGCTCATCTCCTCTCTTCCATCTGAACTGATGTGGAAGAACCTGACAGGAGGAAACAAGTTCACAGTAGCTTTCTGGTATCCTATAGCTCCTATCCTGTAGAGGAGCGTACTTTAGTCCACACTTGCACTAGGACTAGTCACAGCCCCACAGACCTCACTGATATGGCTCTTCAGAAATCTGCCCATCTTTCTGAGAAGGAGAATATTAGCAGCTGGGCAGTGTTTCCTCTACCATTGTATAGGCAGGGTCAGCTCCCCTGCCTAGATCTGTTGCCCCCACCTGAAGGACTGGAATGTTGGTGTCAGAGGCCCAGGATGTTGGTGGTATTAGGACATTGCACTATGATTGTTTTGTCATTTGTTCCCTTGTTGTATTCTCAACTGTTTACTCAGGAGCAGTATATTCAGGGGCTGACGTCATGCCAATTGAAGACAATTCAGTAAATGCAATGAAGAGAATCATAGACTTTGACTTCATCCGATTCTTGCTGTCTCTTTTGGCGCTGACGTCCCTGCTTAGAAATGCAGGGCTTTCCCTATTTCCTGTTTGTCGTGTAGAAAGCAATTAGTTTCAGATTGTAGTAGTCCCCTGTAACTGGCATTGGAGCGAGGCATTGGTAATCCTTGTCATCCATAGTGATAGAGGGCTTGTTTTGCTGCCAAGAAAGAGGAGTGACTCATTAATATCACATGGGGGTCTTAAGAGACGTCCCACTGTGCCTCACTTTCCTTAAAACCTCTACGGGCTAGGGGGCAGTGTACAGAGTTTTGGGGAGTCTGGGGTGCCCAAAGTAAAATGCCTGGTACTCAGGCCCAGAAACTAGGATATGCACATAATTAGTAGTATTGGATAGAAAACACTCTGACGTTTCTAAAACTGTTAAAATAATGTCTGTGAGTATAACAGAACTTATATGGCAGGCGAAAACCCGAGCAAAATCCATCCAAGAAAATCTGATTTTGTGACATGCCTCCTTTTCCAATGGGTTACTATAGGACATGCTTTAGTCCAGAACCCAGGTTGCAGTACCTATGGCTTCCACTAGATGTCAACCGTCTTTAGAAAAAGGTTTGAAGAGTTTACTTTGAAAACTAGAGGAATACAGGAAGTTTTTCCAAGTGGAGTGATTAAGTCATTTCTGTCTGTGGCACGCGAGACCCGGGAGCGCGCACCTCGGTTTTTTACTTTTCTATCGCCCAGGATATTATCCGTGTGAAATATAATACTTAATATACATAATAGTGTACCTAAGGATCGATTAGAAATGTGGTTTGATTTGTTTGGACAAAGTTGATAGGTACATTTTGAACGCTCTATGTCTTGTATAATGGGACGAGTGGACAGTGGATTTTCTGAACAGAAAGCGCCAACCAAACGGAGCTTTATGGATATAAAGAGAGACTTTTTCTAACAAAAGGAACATTGGATGTCTTGCTTGGACACTTCGGATTGCCCTCAGCAGAAGATCTTCAAAGGTAAGCGATTTATTTTAGCTCTTTTTATGTGTTTTGTGACACCCTCGCTGGTTTTATTATTATGCTAATGGGGGAAGTACATGGGGAGCTGTCCTCAGACAATCAAATGTTCTGCTTTCACCATAAAGCCTTTTTGAAATCTGACAACGCTGTGAGATTGCCAAGAGTCTAAGCTTTTGATGACACTTGTATTTTTTTGACTGTTTTATAATACTACATTTGCATTTTAAATTTGGCGCTCTCCAGCTTCACCGGATGTTGTCAAATCGATCCCGTTAACAGGATCCGATCCGTGAGAGGTTAATGACCTACTCCTAGAGAAACGTATACATTCAAACATATACACTCATAGATTCACACACTTGCACGCACGCACATACACACTGAAACTGTAGTCCCACACACAGACTACATACCAAAACGCAATCACATGGCCACAGAAGGGACATGTCTATCTTTCAAATGGGCATAGTTTGAGCCACGCGCTAAAGTGCTTGAGAAAGCATAGCGAATCAAGCATAACTACTTCAGCAAAGTGTCAGTCAACAGAGCTAAAGCCTGAGCCGTATGACCAGCCTGCTGCGCCTCGGTAATAAGGCTATAGCCGTATGACCAGCCTGCTGCGCCTCGGTAATAATGCTATAGCCGTATGACCAGCCTGCTGCGCCGGTAATAATGCTATAGCCGTATGACCAGCCTGCTGCGCCTCGGTAATAATGCTATAGCCGTATGACCAGCCTGCTGCGCCTCGGTAATAATGCTATAGCCAGTATGACCAGCCTGCTGCGCCTCGGTAATAAGGCTATAGCCAGATGACCAGCCTGCTGCGCCTCGGTAATAATGCTATAGCCGTATGACCAGCCTGCTGCGCCTCGGTAATAATGCTATAGCCGTATGACCAGCCTGCTGCGCCTCGGTAATAATGCTATAGCCGTATGACCAGCCTGCTGCGCCTCGGTAATAATGCTATAGCCGTATGACCAGCCTGCTGCGCCTCGGTAATAATGCTATAGCCGTATGACCAGCCTGCTGCGCCTCGGGGGGGGAGCGGCGGGGGAGTTGGGTGATAAAGGTGGGGGGCGGCGGTTATCAGGTGTCAGGACTGGCCGTGACTGTTGGAACCACTCGGCCTCGTACCAATGGGCTCTAGGGACCTGCAACACCATGAAAAGATAAAGAACAGAATATAACAACAAGGTCTCTCCCTCTGGCAGCAACAGAGATGGGAAGATGAGCAGGAGATGGAGAAAGAGGGGTGACCGAGCGAGATTATATTGGTGGTAATGGGGAAAGAGAGGAGTGTATTCCGTATGATCTGGGAGAAAGGCGGTAATGGGGAAAGAGGAGGGTAACAGTATGATCTGGGGGAAAGGTGGTAATGGGGAAAGAGGAGGGTAACAGTATGATCTGGGGGAAAGGTGGTAATGGGGAAAGAGGAGGGTAACAGTATGATCTGGGGGAAAGGCGGTAATGGGGAAAGAGGAGGGTAACAGTATGATCTGGGGGAAAGGCGGTAATGGGGAAAGAGGAGGGTAACAGTATGATAGGATCTCAGGACCCATGCCAAATCTTCTTAGTCTCCTGAGGTGGAATAGGCTTTGTCGTGCCCTCTTCACGACTGTCTTGTTGTGTTTGGACCATTCTAGCTTGTTGTTGATGTGGACACCAAGGAACTTGAAGCTCTCAACCTGCTCACTACAGCCCCGTCGATGAGAATGGGGGCGTGCTCGGTCCTCCTTTTCCTGTAGTCCACAATCATCTCCTTAGTGTTGGTTACGTTGATGGAGAGGTTGTTGTCCTGGCACCACACGGCCAGGTCTCTGACCTCTTCCCTATAGGCTGTCTCGTCGTTGTCGGTGATCAGGCCTACCACTATTGTGTCGTCTGCAAACTTAATGATGGTGTTGGAGTCGTGCCTGGCCATGCAGTCGTGGGTGAACAGGGAGTACAGGAGGGGACTGAGCACGCACCCCTGGGGAGCTCCAGTGTTGAGGATCAGCGTAGCAGATGTGTTGCTACCTACCCTCACCACCTGGGGGCGGCCCGTCAGGAAGTCCAGGATCCAGTTGCAGAGGGAGGTGTTTACTCCCAGGATCCTTAGCTTAGTGATGAGCTTTGAGGGTACTATGGTGTTGAACGCTGAGCTGAAGTCAATGAATAGCATTCTCACATAAGTGTTCCTTTTGTCCAGGTGGGAAAGGGCAGTGTGGAGTGCAATGGAGATTGCGTCATCTGTTGATCTGTTTTGGGCGGTATGCAAATTGGAGGGGGTCTAGGGATTCTGGGATAATGTTGTTGATGTGAGCCATTACCAACCTTTCAAAGCACTTCATGGCTACGGACGTGAGTGCTACGCGTCTGTAGTCGTTTAGGCAGGTTGTCTTTGTGTTCTTGGGCACAGGGACTATGGTGGTCTGCTTGAAGCATGTTGGTATTACAGACTCAATCAGGGACATGTTGAAAATGTCAGTGAAGACACCTGCCAGTTGGTCAGCACATGCCCGGAGCACACGTCCTGGTAATCCGTCTGGCCCCGCAGCCTTGTGTATGTTGACTTCTTTAAAGGTCTTACTCACGTTGGCTACGGAGAGCATGATCACAGTCGTCTGGAACAGTTGATGCTCTCATGCATGCCTCAGTGTTGCTTGCCTCGAAGCGAGCATAGAAGTGATTTAGCTCGTCTGGTAGGCTTGTGTCACTGGGCAGCTCTCGGCTGTGCTTCCCTTTGTAGTCTGAAATAGTTTGCAAGCCCTGCCACATAAGACGAGCGTCAGAGCCGGTGTAAAAATACACCTAATTGTGTCTCTGTCGGTGTCTCTCTCTGTGTCTGTCTTTCTTTCTCTGTGTGTGTACAGTTGAGGTCGGAAGTTTACATACACTTAGGTTGGAGTCATTAAAACTCGTTTTTCAACCACTCCACATGTCTTGTTAACAAACTATAGTTTGGGCAAGTCGGTTAGGACATCATCTACTTTGTGAATGACACAAGTAATTTTTCCAACAGTTGTTTACAGACAGATTATTTCACTTATAATTCACTATCACAACTGCAGTGGGTCAGAAGTTTACATACACTAAGTTGACTGTGCCTTTAACCTCTTAGCGCACCGATCCCTTTAGCGGGATCGTTTTCAGAGCAAACATAACGCGCCAAATTCAAAATACATATTCGTAATACATATTCGTAATATTTAACTTCGATATACAAGTGTTGCATAGTGTTGCATAGCCATCAAAAGCTCTGCTTCTTGGCAATATCACTGCGTTGTCAGATTTTAAAAAGGCTTTACGGCGAAAGCACTACATTTGATTGTTTGAGGCTAGTACCTCACATATTTTCCACATTAGCATAAATTCATATCCAGCTCGGTTCTCAAAATGTCCATATCACAGCTAATATAAATCGCTTACCTTTCAAATAACTTCTTCTGAGGTCTTCCCAAGTGTCCAAACAAGATAATCCATGGTTCTTTTGTTAGAAAAAGTAAATAATTATATCCATAAATATCCGTTGTTTTTGGCACGTTACGTTCAGCTACTCCACCAAGCATTGTCAGTCTACTCGCCCGCTTTACAGTGAAGGGATCGCGTTCAAATTATACCTCTCATCTTTTCACAAACAAATCAAATATCATTAATAATGCATCCTTATGTATTCTTTTATGAATAATAGCGATCATATTTTACAAGAACGGTAAGTGAAAGCGTTAAAAGACGAAAAAGAAAGTTGGTCGCGCTTGGGCTGCGTTCACGTTCTCGTGAACGTGCACGTCTGTTTACCTTTTTTCCCTACCGGTAGTAATTCTCTCTCTCTAAGGATCTGGTCAGAGCTTTTTCCTCCATACCCTTTCCAGAGACTGTTGACATCTAGTGGAAGCCATAAGTACTGCAACCTCGGTCCTATTCCCCATAGAAAAATATTACATGGGCTTCAAAATGAGAGGAGAGCAACAGAAAAATAAATTCCGGACAGAAATTTCTCTGGTTTTTGCCTGCTAAATCTGTTCTGGAATAGCCACAGACTATATCTTAATGGTTTTATAAACTTCAGAGTGTTTCCTATCCAATAGTACTAAATATGTAAATATCCTAGTTTCTGGCCATGAGTGGTAGGCATTTAACTTTGGGCACGTCAGACAGGCGAAAATTCGGAAAATGGGACCCTAGCTGGAAGAGGTTTAATAAACAGCTTGGAAAATTCCAGAAAATGTCATGGCTTTAGAAGCTTGTGATAGGCTAATTTACATAATTTGAGTCAATTGGAGGTGTACCTGTGGATGTATTTCAAGGCCTACCTTCAAGCTCAGTGCCTCTTTGCTTCACATCATAGGAAAATCAAAGGAAATAAGCCAAGACCTCATAAAGAAATTGTAGACCTCCACAAATCTGGTTCATCCTTGGGAGCAATTTCTAAACGCCTGGAGGTACCACGTTTATCTGTACAAACAATAGTACGCAGGTATAAACACGACCAAAATTGGGGAGACTTGCAAGCCGAAGAACACCATCACAACCGTGAATCACGGGGGTGGCAGCATCATGTTGTGTGGGTGCTTTGCTGCAGGAGGGACTGGTGCACCTCACAAAATAGATGGCATCATGAGGAAGTAAAATTATGTGGATATATTGAAGCAACATCTCAATACATCAGTCAGGAAGTTAAAGCTTGGTCGCAAATGGGTCTTCCAAATGGACAATGACCCTAAGCATACTTCCAAAGTTGTGGCAAAATGGCTTAAGGACAACAAAGTCAAGGTATTGGAGTGGCCATCACAAAGCCCTGACCTCAACCCTATAGAAAATGTGTGGGCAGAACTGAAAAGGCGTGTGAGAGCCAGGAGGCCTAATAACCTGACTCAGTTACACCAGCTGTCAGGAGCTGGTTCACCCAACTTATTATGGGAAGCTTATGGAAGGCTCCCCAAAACGTTTGACCCAAGTTAAACAATTTAAAGGCAATGCTACCAAATACTAATTGAGTGTATGTAAACTTCTGACCCACTGGGAATGTGATGAAAGAAATAAAAGCTGAAATAAATCATTCTCTCTACTATTATTCTGACATTTCACATTCTTAAAATAAAGTGGTGATCCTAACTGACCTAAGACAGAGAATTTTTACTTGGATTAAGTGTCAGGAATTGTGAAAAACAGAGTTTAAATGTATTTGGCTAAGGTGCATGTTATCTTCCGACTTCAACTGTATCACTGCAGTGCTCACCTCCCTCCCTGCATTGAGACTGGCTGAAGTACCTTTGGTTCTGGTCCACATATGGCCAGGGCGGTGGCGTGGTGTGTGCCTGCGCTGATGGCAGGTGAATGGGAGGATATATGATCGTAATGTGGTGTCACGCCGTGTGAGGAATAGGCCCCGTTGTAAAAGGGTGCCTACGCTAGCATTATTTGGAGGCTAAGCTTGCACTGCGCAGCAGCAGCGGCCCGGGTACAAATCAAGATATGAGTCCCTGGCTGCTCTCCTTCCTCTTTGCCATTTCAATCTTTCTCATTTCACCTTGTTCTGTTCTCTCATTCTCTTCTGCCATGGGGTTATATTTAATTTTCTTCCTCTTTTGAATCTCTGTCTCTGTGTCTCTCTCCCTCTCTCTCTGTCTCTCTCTCTCTCTCTGTGTCTCTTTCTTTGTCTCTCTCTCTCTGTGTGTGTTTGTTCTTTTCCCACCCTTTCTCTTTAACTTCCTGTTCGTACAGCGTATGCCTCGCCTCCTACGCTGATTACCTCAACTTCCACTTCTACTTCTGTTGCCCTTTATTTCAGTTTCTTTCATTTTGTCAACCAATGGCGGGCAACCTATTGTCTGTTAGCATGTTTGTTATAGGATTGTTTGACTACAACTAGCACATAAGAACCTAATGAGTCGGTGTTATTCAATTCTAAATGGCGAACGTCCATAAAGATGCCAGAATTAAGATATGACGTCATTTGTTTTTAGCTCTATCCACTGAGTTTTTATACTACGACATGGATTTCATGCTAATAAATCAGCACAATCTCCTTTTTCAAATTGCTGGTGTCTTGAAGCTAAAACTGGGATCATGTGTACTCTGCTAATGACCATAAAAACATAGTAACACCACAATGTACAATATGGTGAACTTTGCTATTTTATGAATGAACTACATGACCCCAAAAAAGTATGAACACCTGCTCGTCTAACATCTAATTCCAAAATCATGGGCATTAATATGGAGTTGGTCCCCCCCTTTGCTGCTATAACAGCCTCCACTCTTCTGGGAAGGCTTTCCACTAGATGTTGGAACATCGCTGCGGGTACTTGCTTCCATTCAGCCACGAGCATTAGTGAGGTCGGGCACTGATGTTGGCCGATTGTGTTCGATGGGGTTGAGGTCAGGGCTTTGTGCTGGCCAGTCAAGTTCTTCCACACTGATCTCGACAAACCATTTCAGTATTGACCTTGCTTTGTGCATGGGGGCATTGTCATGCTGAAACAGGGAAAAAGCCTTCCCCAAACTTTTGCCACAAAGTAAGAAGCACAGAATCGTCTAGAATGTCATTGTACACTGTAGTGTTAAGATTTCCCTTCACTGAAACTAAAGGGCCTAGCCCGAAACATGTTGAAAGTCACTGAACTATTCAGTACGGGCCATTCTACTGCCAATATTTGTCTATGGAGATTGCATGCCTGTGTGCTCGATTTTATACACCTGTCAGCAACGGGTGTGGCTGAAATAACCAAATTCACTAATAGAGTATTTGAAAATAGGGCCCTACTTATTTTATTTGGATAGTCCCCTAAATATAGTCAGTAGATGCTAAAACTATCGCCCTCTGTTGATATGCAACGACTGGGTTAAGGTTAGGGATGTACAGTTGAAGTTTACATATACTTAGGTTGGAGTTATTAACTTGTTTTTCAACCAGTTGAACAGTCTTGTTAACAAACTATAGATTTGGCAAGTCGGTTAGGACATCTACTTTGCATGACAAGTCATTTTTCTAACATTTGTTTACAGACAGATTATTTCACTTATAATTCACTGTATCACAATTCCAGTGGGTCAGAAGTTTACATACACTAAGTTGACAGTGCCTTTAAACAGCTTAGAAAATTCCAGAAAATTATGTAATGGCTTTAGAAGCTTCTGATAGGCTAATTGACATCATTTGAGTCAATTGGAGATGTACCTGTGGATGTATTTCAAGACCTACCTTCAAACTCAGTGCCTCTTTGCCTGACATGGGAAAATAAAAAGGAATCAGCCAAGACCTCAGGAAAAAAAAATTGTAAACCTCCAAGTCTGGTTCATCCTTGGGAGCAATTTCCAAATGCCTGAAGGTACCACGTTCATCTGTACAAACAATCGTATGCAAGTATAAACACCATGGGCCCATGCATCCGTCATACCGCTCAGGAAGGAGACACGTTCTGTCTCCTAGAGATGAACGTATTTTGGTGCGAAAAGTGCAAATCAATCCCAGAACAACAGCAAACTTGTGAAGATGCTGGGGGAAACGGGTACAAAAGTATCTATATTCACAGTAAAACAAGTCCTATACCAACATAACCTGAAAGGCCGCTCAGCAAGGAAGAAGCCACTGCTCCAAAACCGCCATAAAAAAGCCAGACTACGGTTTGCAACTGCACACGGGGACAAAGATCGTACTTTTTGGAGAAATGTAAAGTAAAGTGGTGATCCTAACTGACCCAAGACAGGGATTTTTTACTAGGATTAAATGTCAGGAATTGTAAAAAACTGAGTTTAAATGTACTTGGCTAAGGTGTATGCAAACTTACGACTTCAACTGTATCTAATTCAGTACTCACTGATTCACGAAGCCTTTTAAACCAAATCTGTACATGTGACTTCATTGACATTTACTGTATAACTAATTAATACATGTTCTCAGTGATTCAATGTGACATTCTGTGAATACTGCCAGTGTGGCATCGGGTAGCCCAGTGGTAAAGAGCGTTGGGCAAGTAACCGAATGGTCACTGGTTTGAATCCCCCAGCTGACTAGGTGAAAAATCTGTAGATGTGACATGGAGCAAGGCACTTATTGCTCCTGTAAGTCACTCTGGATAAGAGCGTCTGCTAAATGAATGGGATTAAATCAAGTGGCATTGTTATGAATGACATCCTCCTAACTAATGCTGTGCTGTATACAGGTACTGTATGTGCAGTGATAGCTGGTCTACTTGTGCTGGCGGTTGTGTGGTTAATACTCCCTGTTGTGTGTTTTAAAACTCATCTTAAAACTCGCTGTCATGTTTTTGCAATAACAATCTTGTGGAAAATTGTGATCATTATTGCTATCCCATCAGAATAGCACAGTCAGCATTTCCGGCTGATACATTCTGCCAGTGTGGGGCCCATCCATCAACAGTGGTGCAGAGTTGCTGTGTGTGTGTGTCCCCTGAGTGAATGAGAGCTCATGTGAGACAGTGTGTGTGTGCGTGCAAGAGAGAGACACACACACACACACACACTCAAATACAACAGCTTTGTGTTTAGTGAAAACTCTTAGAGAGAAAGGGATCAGACACCAAGAGAAACTCCCGGTATTATAATGGATGGGTGTATTAGTAGGCTGCATCCATCTTGTCAGCTTTGTAACAGAGCCGCTCTATGCTAGGCTGGGTCGGGAAGCTCTCTCTCTCTCTCACCCCCCACTCCCTCGCTCACGTTCTCCCTCTCTCACGTTCTCCCTCACCCCCCACTCCCTCTCTCACGTTCTCCCTCTCACCCCCCACTCCCTCTCTCACATTCTCCCTCTCTTCCCCCCCACGTTCTCCCCCTCTACCCACCGATTCCAAGACCCATCATATCTCATTCTGTCAGGTGTGCTGGTGTAGTGAAGTCCCCCCAGAGGGGGGATCCTGCCGTGTCGTACTCTCCAACTCGCTTGCAATGTAGACTGAGCGGAGCGCTAATTTGTAATGAGATCAGAACTCCCACATGTAACCCACCTCCAGACTTCAGTTCTCCCCAATCCAGCTCAGCTATTCATCAAAAAACTGCTCTTATTTTCCCCCTCTCGTGTTAGTTCCCTCTCCTATATTCTCTAGTCATAGCAGGGGGCCTGGCAGGGACGTGAGGTGGGATTCTGAATGCTACTTTAACTTCAGAGGCTTTTGTTTTGTGGATCTGTATGCTAAAGGGAATGAACTACTTTAAACTAAGTTAACAGTGCTTGTGTTTCCCAACATGGGAATGTCATCTTTTCCATACCCGAATCACTCTAGTTACACAATAATTTGCTAATGCGGTCAAATACCCTGGAATTTCCACTTGTTTCCCGAACACCCCAAAAGCCTAGAATTCCAAACTGGAAGTCTTGAACCATGACTACTACACTGATACTTGACAGGGGTGGGCATGACTGGACACTGAGACAATAAGAAGAGTAATTGTCCCAAAGTAACCCTTCAAAGACCTGAAGGGATGGAAAAAGCTATTAGTCTCACCTTTTGACCTGCACGTTTCAAAATGCCTCAGAGTGGAGGGAAAATAGAAAAAGGGGCCCCTCTTCTCCCCCATCTCAGTTACCTGGCACAAAATAGCTGCCTTGTTGCCTCACTATCTCTCTCAAAAGACAGCTAGGGGTGGAAACTAAGAAGCGGTTGGCTCTACTGTTGATTTGAATTTCACTTGGCATCACTGTCCCCACTGTCTCAGTTTAAAGGTTTGTTATGACCCCGCCAGTGGAGATAAGAGTGTAGGGATCACTCTGAATCATTATCGGACCCTCTCTCCGGCTCTCTAAATCAAATCATTTTACCAGGATCTGTTTTGGAAGGCAATGACCCTCTGCTGTTTCTCTACAGTCAGATTGCATCTCAATGTACAGGCCAGACAGTGGAGTCTAATGGTTAGAATACTGAAGTGGTTTGTTCATCTGGCATGTAAAGGGGAATAGAGTTATGCAGGTGGGGGTATGGATGGTGAGGTCATGGTTGGCCAACAAAAAATCCATACGCACACTGCCTCCTGGAGCTGGAATGCATTTCCCGTTATCTGGCTGCAGTGCAGTAGAATACCACAGTGAGGTCAGGCCTCTTTGCACGACAGGTATTTCTGCAGAGGAATGTTCTGCCCCTGTTTTTTTCTCTTTTCTTCCTCTAGAGATGATTATGTTCCAAGGTGTGCTTCAATCCAGGTCTCTGGTCTGGACCCCATAGTAGCCCCTGAGGTCTGGTTATGATCCGGTTAAGCGCCAACGATAATGTCCCCAATATATCAAAACCGACGTCAATGTCAACATTCACAACAGTGATTTGTGATGACAAAGTACCCCTGATTCTTCACTGTCTTTTTTCCCATAGAGTATATTTATGCTATATATTTCACAGGTGTGCTCTTCACAATTCACTTCGGTCTTTGACAAAACTTCAAGTGGTCTGTAGAACGCTTACTGAGGTCTTATGTGGACACTGTTGATCCTTTATGGCTTCCATAGGTCATCTCATTTTAATTTTTTTGTATGATATCACTGTATTGATATTTTCATTAAGTGGTTTTCCTCTGTTGTGTTTTGCAGGAAGTTCTACTACATCACCCTGCTGAGGGACCCCGTGTCGCGCTACCTGAGCGAGTGGCGCCACGTGCAGCGCGGCGCCACCTGGAAGACGTCCCTCCACATGTGCGATGGGCGCACACCTACGCCCGAGGAGCTGCCGCCCTGCTACGAGGGTACGGACTGGTCAGGCTGCACCCTGCAACAGTTCATGGACTGTCCCTACAACCTGGCCAACAACCGGCAGGTGCGCATGCTTGCCGACCTCAGCCTGGTGGGCTGCTACAACCTCTCCACGGTGCCCGATAAGCGGCGCTCGCAACTTCTCCTCGAGTCGGCCAAGAAGAACCTGCGCGACATGGCCTTCTTCGGTCTGACTGAGTATCAGCGCAAGACGCAGTTCCTGTTCGAGCGCACCTTCCGACTGCGCTTCATCCGGCCTTTTGTGCAGTACAACAGCACGCGGGCGGCCGGCGTGGACTTGGACAACGACACGGTGGCGCGCATCGAGGAGCTCAACGACATGGACATGCAGCTGTACGACTACGCCCGCGACCTCTTCCAGCAGCGCTACCAGTACACTCGGCAGCTGGAAAGACGTGCTCACCGCCTGGCGCTTCGGAGTCACGGGCTGGACCCCCGGGATTTTCTCAGAGAGGAGGGTGGTGTGGGGGGCGAGGGGACAGCCAGGCTGCCCACAGAGGACTACATGAACCACATCATCAACAGGTGGTAGCCCCTACCCCATCCCACCCCAACCACTAACTTTCCTGACCTCCCCATTGTCTGATATGGTGAGGTTGCATCAGAGTGAATGTTTAGGAAAGGTGAGATTTGGCACTTGTGGCTCGGGAGGAAGAAAGTTGCAGAGGATTGGGTGCTGCAGTGGCTTACCTACGGACTTTGCATGAGGCGAGCTGTGGGTTGCGAACCAGATGATATCACTTCCAGCTCCTGGTCGTCCTTTTGGTCTTCTTGGACTATGTGGAGAGATTTGATCTTTGTGATTGGAAGCCCATGATAAACCTGAGTCACCCTCTGGAGTTCTCGAAGCAACAACTGTCTCTACTCAGATTCCCAATGGAGCAAAAGAAAAACGACAGATAATTCCTTTACAAAGTAAACAAACTTGTTTTACTTTCCGTTCTATGTCTTGGCCCATCAGAATAACATATGTGCTTAATATGTTGTTGTAAGGAATTACAAAGCAGTGCGACGGGAGATCACCTGTACTGGACATTTCTGACCAGCCATCTATTTATTTATTAAATTGCTTTCTGATCATTTGAAATACATATTTTTTAAATGTGAGAGACTATTTGGCTCTGCTTGATATACAGTTTGACACTTGTAAGTCATGATGGTGACTTTAAAACAAAAAGGGCGTAACATACTCATCCATTTGCTGAAAGGTTACTAACATTTGCTATCAAAATTTAGAGCTATATCTTACTATAAATTATGGATTTTATTTTTTTTAATTTTTTTTACACTTGAATGTTTTTACCATTTTGTCAATGTCGTGTGAAGAGTCCAGTCTCTTTGGTTCCAATGTATTTTCATTTGCCCATTGTACTGTGATCTGTACACTAAAGGAGATGTACAGAATTGAATGAGAAGGTAAATAATTGGCAAAGGTTTGCCCAGGAACATTTCTGACCACATAACCTCCATACAACAATGGATGCTCAACAGGAGACCGACCGAGGGTCTCGCACTGAAGGGGAAACAGGAAACACTGTCTTATTACTTGTACAAAATAAAACTTCTGTGAGTGTGTGCATGTGTGTAAGTGTGTGTATTGTAAGTGTGTGTGCGCGTGCTTTTGTTTCGGAGCTTTCATGCTCAATTCATTTCCTTCTGATTGGGATGAAATGTGTCACTTAAAACCAGAAAACTACAATAAACGGGTGTAATGGATGGATTATTAGTTGAGTTTGCCATGCTCTTCAAGATGTACATCTGTTGGGGCATTATAAAATAAAACAATGTAAAAAGTGCAACAGGTTTCATATTAAAGGGGTGAAGAATGCACAGCCACTTGTCAACCATAAGCTCTTTTTGTTAATAATACTTTTTTTTGTAAACTGAAATAGGATGATCCCCTGGTAACCTGTGTTTAATTAACACTAACAGAATGTGTCTGGACATGATATAATCCTCATCAATCAATACTGGTGTATATGGAACCTCCATAACTATCCTATTTAAAATTCAATTCCCAAAGTCCCCCATCTAACAACAACAAACTGTAGTCCCACAGGCATGGCCAGTACTAAAAACAGACCCAAGACTAATTGTTTGGGGAGTGTTAAGATGCTAATGCATTATTATTAAGGAAATTTGGACCAGTGTGTGCAGATCCTGCAAATGACTGTCTTTTCATCAAGAACAGAACGTTTCTGTTTTAGTGACGACTACTAACATTATGTCCCACCCTCTCCGGAGCGGAGGTCAAATGATTGGTAGCAGGAGACTTCTCTAATGCAAAGTATTTCCATTTTTATCTTATTTGAGAAAGATAGCTTTGGGGAAGATGGATTACAAAGCTATGGATTAGACAAATCGTTACAGAATGAAGTGTATGTGTGTGTGCGTGCAGTCGTGTGAGAGAGAAAGCAAAAGAGTGAGAGAACAAGAGAATTGAGTGAAGTGGGACATTTTCTAAATGGTCTCTGGTCTGGTTTTACCCATATTGTATTATCGCTGTGAGTATTTCTGTTCTTCAAGCAGGTTGGATCTTCTATTCAACAATAAAATATTTCTTTGCATTTGAGTCTCTGCTCTTATTCCTCTTCATCCATCGTTTGTTGTCCTGTTTGCGTTTGTTGTTTTTGTCGTTTTGTTTTCTATATTGTTTGTACTTGGAATGGACCAGACAGCATCCAGAAAACTACACAGCACGTTGCCAAGGACTGAAAGACGTGGAGCCGAGGGCCCCCCCCCCGATAGCATGTGAACACGTCATAAGCTATAACATAAAAAAAAAATATTATTACAGGAAGTTAGCTTTAAAACGACGACATTTTCTCTTAATCTCATGGCAAAATGTGTATAATAGCAGGAAATTCGCCAGGGATTCTTGAAAGTCAGGACAATCCTTGTCTGGCAGGGAAACTTATTATTATTATTGTTTTTTTTTTCATTATTTGAGCTTAAAAATGTACATTAAGGGGAAAAAATATTGTTTTTTGAATACTTTAAAATGTTATTCATTTCCATGCCAGCTCCATACCTGGAAATGCCCTTGTCCGAAGCAAAGGATCCCAATTTCAAACTCCAAAAAAAACGTTTAAATTCTGAAAACTGGCAATGGATATTAACTGGAAAATTATCGTAAGTAGGTTCTTGCAATAGCCCTCTGACTTGTTAAAGAATATTTATCTCAACTTTGATTCCTAAAAGATGTCCGGAGATTTGATAAACTCCATCAGATTTGTCTAAAATCCTGAATTAATCAGGAATGAGCAGGGTCAGCTATAACATAAGGACCCCTTATTCATGCCCTCATTACATGTATTGCAAAAAGACCTTGTGGTCTGCAAAGTGCTCTACTTCCTTATAGATTTAAACACACAATATTGGACTCGCCATGGTCACAACCATAAATTGTCAACACCATCTGCTTGAGATTAAAATAAAATAAATTGCTACTGTGTATACTACTTGAATGAAGACTTATTTTTGTCAAACTCCAGCACATTTTTGTCTGTCAACTCTGTCAGTGTTGAAGATCTGATAGAATGCTTGTTTTTATTGGGGATTTTCTATATTTTACAAATGTTTATTTTGAACTTCTATTTTTAGAGGCAAAAATGTCTGTTTTGAGTATCTGTCAACTCTGTAAGTAGCTTGTCACCTCCGTCACAAATATTCAGAAAAATATTGTAACTGTTCTGCGACATATGCTTAATCAATTAAAGGGGCAATCAGCAGTTGCTACATTCATTTTTGGACTTTTAATATGTACTCATTGATTCTTGAAGAATATTACTTTTAATGCCTCATGAGCTTGAGTCAGAACCCAAAATATAAGCGTGTTTTCCTCCAATGTTTGTAAACAAAGAATGTAAACAAACACTATATAACACTATATATCATGGATGGTCAATCCTTGCATCCATAGCGCTGTCTATAAATTTGAAAGGGATACAATTTCTCCAGCCTCATCCCTCCGCTTTTTACCCAACCAGGGGTGGGGAGACCGCTGTGTTATTGTTTCTACTGCTGATTGACGCTTTAAAGTACTTGCTGTGCAAGACCTAAGAGATAATGTTTGCTTTATAAATGTTTTATGTTCTAAATTGATAAAAACATGCCAAAATGCTAACGTAATTAGCTTTAGAGATTTGTATTACATATTTCAGTAATCTGTTAGAATTAAACAATCAAGGCCTTTCAACAGTTGTTGGAAAATAATGTAAAAAATGAAATGTGTTTTATAGTGTCTGATGAGTTTACATAAATCCAGTTGGTTGCATTTTATGAAAAAAAGTATAAATAGGTTGTTCCTTTACATGGTGTGATAGCTCTTTGGTCTATCAAGTATACATTTCAAATATTGTTAATATTAAGACATATTTTGGGGGGAAAGGTTTACATTTTTTAAGAATCTCTGAGCTCTAAAACAAATTTTCTCTGTCCTTTAATGAATAATGTTGCTACTGTTTACCATCTGTCACTTTATTCCTAGTTACATGTACATATCTACCTCAATGACCTTGTATCCCTGCACAACGACTTACTCATTGTGTATATGTTTACTTTAATTTTGTGTTTAACTGCTTCATTAATGTTGTTTTATTGTCACTATTTCCTTTGAGGGGCTACATTTTATTTTTCACCCTGCGTTGTTGGGAAAGGGCTCGCAAGTAAGCATTTCACGGTAAACTCTACACCTGTGGTATTCGGCACATTTGATTTGTTAGAACTTGTGACCAGATTTAAATTAAATCATCCAAGCAAGAGACATAGCAGACAGAATCACTCTGGCCTTCGCCATTGGTCAGGTAGGCTCATTGCCACAGTAAGCAGGGGTGTAAAGTAATTTACTTCACTACATTCCTAAAGAAAATGTACTTTTTACTCCATTTTACTTTTTACTTACTGGACGGGATGTTTTTCCTGATACCCCAAAATATTTGTTACATGTTGGATGCTTAGCAGGACAGAAAATGGTCCAATTCACACACTTCTCAAGAGAATATCCCTGGTCATCCCTGCTGCCTATGGTCTGGCGTACTTACTAAGCACAAATACTTTGTTTGTAAATGATGTCTTAGTTTTGGCATGTGCCCCTGGATATCCATAAATAAAAAAAAAACAAGAATTGTGCCATCTGCTTTGCTTAATATAAGGAATTTGAAATGATTCATACTTTCTCTTGATACTTAAGTATATTTTAGCAATTACATTTTACTTTTGATACTTAAGTATATTTAAAACCAAATACTTTTAGACTTTCACCCAGTAAAGTACTACTTGAGTAACTTTCACCTCTACTTGAGTAATTTTTTCTATTAAGGTATCTTTAGTTTTACTCAAGAATGACTATTGGGTACTTTTCCACCACTGACTAAGTTAACTAACACTAAGATGTAAATGAATAATGAGTTAATGAATGACTTTTGAGAACAGGGCTGTACTGTGTTGTCTGTAAGAAGTCAGGAAACGTTTTGAGAATGATAAGCAAGTGCACAGTTCTGTTGGGTTTGAACAAGCGGCAGTTGAAACGGAGAGGGAATTGGGATTATGACTGTCTCCCTGTCCCTGCGGAGCGAGTCAAACAGATGGCAACAGCTGGCCAGGTTTAACCTGGGGGTGAAATCTGCTCGAGTTGAGCTCCACATGAGGTACCGCTGAGAGCATACCAAGGTCACACTCAATCACCCAGTATATATCATTACTCTCTACAGAGAGCATTATTGTATTAACAATGTATTAAAGAACTGAAGCAATACACGAGACAGCACCACATTAGTCATTCTCTTGGAATACTGGTTGCGTGTTTATGTGTTTGAATTTATCAGAACATACAGTAGAGCAAACCACTTTGGGTCATTTCTAGGTGAAATTAACAGTCCTAAACACAATACTTTCTGGTGTAAACATGATTTTGATAACATGTATGTTTACATTGTATGTTTATCATATGTAGTGATTATAGGTTCCGTTGGATTTTTCTAATTGACTGTTGAAACATTACTTGAATGTGTTTCCCTCGTGCTCACTTACCTCACAATTTCAGTTCAATCTTTCAAGGATCCTGTTTTTGTTACCAAACCACCTAGCCTACATTACAGTGAGGGAAAAAAGTATTTGATCCCCTGCTGATTTTTGTACATTTGCCCACTGACTAAGAAATGATCAGTCTATAATTGTAATGGTAGGTTTATTTGAACAGTGAGAGACAGAATAACAACAAAAAATCCAGAAAAACGCATGTGAAAAATGTTATAAATTGATTTGCATTTTAATGAGGGAAATAAGTTTGACCACTCTGCAAAACATGACTTTGTACTTGGTGGCAAAACCCTTGTTGGCAATCACAGAGGTCAGACGTTTCTTGTAGTTGGCCACCAGGTTTGCACACATCTCAGGAGGGATTTTGTCCCACTCATCTTTGCAGATCTCCAAAGTCATTAAGATTTTGAGGCTGACGTTTGGCAACTCGAACCTTCAGCTCCCTCCACAGATTTTCTATGGGATTAAGGTCTGGAGACTGGCTAGGCCACTCCAGGACTTTAATGTGCTTCTTCTTGAGCCACTCCTTTGTTGCCTTGGCTGTGTGTTTGGGGTCATTGTCATGCTGGAATACCCATCCACGACCCATTTTCAATGCCCTGGCTGAGGGAAGGAGGTTCTCACCCAAGATTTGACGGTACATGGCCCCGTCCATCGTCCCTTTGATGCAGTGAAGTTGTCCTGTCCCCTTAGCAGAAAAACACCCCCAAAGCATAATGTTTCCACCTCCATGTTTGACGTGGGGATGGTGTTCTTGGGGTCATAGGCAGTATTCCTCCTCCAAACACGGCGAGTTGAGTTGATGCCAAAGAGCTCCATTTTGGTCTCATCTGACCACAACACTTTCACCCAGATGTCCTCTTAATCATTCAGATATTCATTGGCAAACTTCAGACGGGCATGTATATGTGCTTTCTTGAGCAGGGGGACCTTGCGGGCGCTGCAGGATTTCAGTCCTTCACGGCGTAGTGTGTTACCAATTGTTTTCTTGGTGACTATGGTCCCAGCTGCCTTGAGATGATTGACAAGATCCTCCCGTGTTGTTCTGGGCTGATTCTTCACCGTTCTCATGATCATTGCAACTCCACGAGGTGAGATCTTGCATGGAGCCCCAGGCTGAGGGAGATTGACAGTTCTTTTGTGTTTCTTCCATTTGCGAATAATCGCACCAACTGTTGTCACCTTCTCACCAAGCTGCTTGGCGATGGTCTTGTAGCCCATTCCAGGCTTGTGTAGGTCTACAATCCTGTCCCTGACATCCTTGGAGAGCTCTTTGGTCTTGGCCATGGTGGAGAGTTAGGAATCTGATTGATTGATTGCTTCTGTGGACAAGTGTCTTTAATACAGGTAACAAGCTGAGATTAGGAGCACTCCCTTTAAGAGTGTGAAATCTTTCTGATTGAGAGGGGGTCAAATACTTATTTCCCTCATTAAAATGCAAATCAATTTATAACATTTTTCATGTGTTTTTCTGGATTTTTTTGTTGTTATTCTGTCTCACTGTTCAAATAAATCTACCATTAAAATTATAGACTGATCATTTCTTTGTCAGTGGGCAAACGTACAAAATCAGCAGGGGATCAAATACTTTTTTCCCCTCACTGTATGTGTATCAACTATATATAATGTATTACTTTCGGGGCTTCAAGCTTAACGTCGGAGACCTGTTTACAACTGAAGCGTACATATTTCAAGAGCCATATAAGAGCATGAACATGTGTCCACAAACACAACCAGGTGCACTTGTCACTATAACTGACAAACCCAGACATCATGAATTAACCGAATAACAAGTCTTTCTGATGATATACTGTAGACGCTGTTGGGTTGTTTCATGTTTGAATTACAATGAATAAGTCAGAGCTCAGCTGGTGGCTGTGTCTGGAGAGAACTCCAAAGAAAGACTCCATCAAAACATTTCAATGAAAGATGAGTCAATTTGGCAGAGAAAGAGAGAGGCTGAGGAAATAGCTGGAGGATTGGCCTTATAGTATTGTGCATTTTTCAGTTTACTCAAGAAATAAAGTAAACCTTGTGCTTCTCATCACCTTTAAAATGTGTAAGTTGCACAAGACCATACATTTTCAACTGCCTAACCCAATTACAGTGCAACAAATGGGGACAGAATTTAATTGACAGAGCTATTCGTTTATGCGAGATAAAACAGGCTTACATTGTATAGAGCTGAGATCAAAAGACAGCCTCTAAACTAAGACTGTTGTTATATAATTCCAACTGTTTCTCTCTTTGGTTTCCCATAATGAGTGAACCATGGAGTGATCTCTTGCAAACCATTAAATTAATTAACTCAAACACAGCACATCAAACCAACTGAGTAATATTCATATAATTGAGCATTTACAAAACAAAGGTTTTGTGAGGTGATATAAGGTGATAGCGCCAAAACTTTTCACTGATCCTTGAGTGGATGTTGAATTAATATTGGCTCCTGAGTGGCACTGCATCTCAGTGCAAGAGGCATCACTACAGTCCTTAGTTCAAATCCAGGCTGTATCACATCTGGACGGGATAGGGAATCCCATAGGGCGGTGCACAATTGGCCGGGGTGGGCCGTCATTGTAAATAAGATTTTGTTCTTAACTGACTTGCCTAGTTTAATAATGCTTCAAAAACTAGCTAACAAAGATTAGGCTCTGTCTCCTTCTACTGGTTATAAACTGCCAATCCACTACTCCCCTTGTGTTGATATCGAATGGCATTTTCTTTTTAGTATGTTTAAGTAAAACTGAGCCAACAAATATAATGCTGTATTTCTTGTAATAAGCATGTATAAACATTAAGGTTCATATTCTAATCTATTTCTATGTTGTAATTTTGCAAGATTTATAATGGATTATAAACTCAGCAAAAAAAAGAAACGTCCCTTTTTCAGGACCCTGTCTTTCAAAGATAATTCTTAAAAATCCAAATAACTTCACAGATCTTCATTGTAAATGGTTTAACCACTGTTTCCCATGCTTGTTCAATGAACCATAAACAACTAATGAACATGCACCTGTGGAACGGTCGTTAAGACACTAACAGTTTACAGACAGTAGGCAATTAAGGTCACGAGTCGCGGTTGTGTCTCACCAGGGGTGATGGTCGGATTCGCGTTTATCGTCGAAGGAATGAGCGTTACACCGTTACACCGAGGCCTGTACTCTGGAGCGGAATCGATTTGGAGGTGGAGGGTCCGTCATGGTCTGGGGCGGTGTGTCACAGCATCATCGGGCTGAGCTTGTTGTCATTGCAGGCAATCTCAACGCTGTGCGTTACAGGGAAGACATCCTCCTCCCTCATGTGGCACCCTTCCTGCAGGCTTATCCTGATATGACCCTCCAGCATGACAATGCCACCAGTCATACTGCTTGTTCTGTGCATGATTTCCTGCAAGACAGGAATGTCAGTGTTCTCCCATGGCCAGCGAAGAGCCCGGATCTCAATCCCATTGAGCATGTCTGGGACCTGTTGGATCAGAGGGTGAGGGCTAGGGACATTCCCCCCAGAAATGTCCGGGAACTTGCAGGTGCCTTGGTGGAAGAGTGGGGTAACATCTCACAGCAAGAACTGGCAAATCTGGTGCAGTACTTAATGCAGCTGGTGGCCACACCAGGTACTGACTGTTACTTTTGATTTTGACCCCCCACTTTGTTCAGGGATACATTATTCAATTTCTGTTAGTAACATGTCTGTGGAACTTGTTCAGTTTATATCTCAGTTGTTGAATCTTATGTTCATAAAAATATTTACACATTTACACTGAAAATAAACGCAGTTGACAGTGAGAGGACGTTTCTTTATAACCGCCTAGAAAACTGTATCTTATGTATCATCATCATCATATTCCTGCTGCGTGCTTTCCCTCAAGGCTTTATGAAGTCTGATCCAGAACACCTCCTGGTCATGATCCTTCTTGGGCCACAACAAGCATGTTTTCCGACGCACCATCTTGCATAACCGAGTGTAAGGGGAGAGACAGTAGTCTGGCATCTCTTCGAGAAACATCAACAGAAGAATATTGTTCCCCTCACACAGAAGTCTCAGACTGGCCAACTGGAAGTCCAGAATGCACCACTCACTGGGGAGAAATTCTCGGGGTCACCACGCAGAGCGTGTTTCAGACCTTGTAGATGGCTGCTTCAATCTTCTCTAGGAGAGCCGTGCCCGGGCGGAAATTGCAGTGGTGCATGTACAGTCAGAATGGAGCTGATCCCAACATAGTCCCCTCTAGACAAGCTACCAGCTCCCTCATCACACACGACTCATCCTTGGAGCTGTAAGAGATGAAGCTGTCGTACTGGTAGTCACCTTTCCCCGCTGCCTTACACTCTCGAAGGTGAGTCTGCAGAAGGAGCAGGTAACTGATGTCAAATTTGGTATTGTGCCAAATCTCCACCAGGGCCATGGTAGCGTAACGCCACGTACTTTGTTTGTTCTTGTCCATAACTGTTCTGTACTTTGTCATGTATTTGTACGTTTTATGTGGACCCCAGGAAGAGTAACTGCTCCATGTGCAGTAGCTAATGGACCCCAGGAAGAGTAGCGGCTGCATGTGCAGTAGCTAATGGGGATCCTAATGAACTAAACTAAACATATTCTAGTACTTTCATATTAACGACTGGAGCGTCGTCCTTATCAAAATGGAGGCAGTTGTTATACAACACCAGTTGTTTTAGATTCACAAGACCTTGTAGAATGGCAGGAGTCAGTCTTTTGATATGGTTCCTAAATAGATCCAGGTAGTCAAGGTTTTGCAGGTCCCGGAAGGATCCTTCCTCAATGTATTTGATCATGTTGAGGCTGAGGTCCAACTTTGAAAGTCTGCTGAGTTTGCTGAAAGATTGATTGGTGATGTAACTCACAACATTATATCGCATGGAAAACTTTTCAAGGTTCTGTAGGTCACTGAAAGTATTTAGAATGAATTCAATCATTTCACTTCCGATAATGGACAAGCGTCAAAGGTTTCTTAAAGGGAGGAACCAGCTATGTTCACAATGTCTTGAATTTGCCTGACACCCCTTAAATCCATCTGAACCTGATGATGATGAGCAGCATGAAGAAGAGACAGGATCTTGTCATATTTTCTTTCACAGCCAACTGCACCTAAATAAGGAAATACAGAAACGGAACACAAGCTAGTGATCTGTCAATATGCCCTTGAGCAAGGCACTTAACCCTAATTGCTCCTGTAAGTTGCTCTGTATAAGAGCATCTGCTAAATTACTAAAATGTAAAGTAGATCCAGGGTAGGAAGTGTCCAAGCCTGCAGGACAGCCATGAGGATGCAGAAAGGGAATGAGAGAACAAGACTTTGAAAGAGCTAAGCCAGACAACTGCACTGACCATTCAATTGAATTAAAACCTCCACTTGTTAGTATACACAAAGGTACATTGGCAGTCATACATACAAAATCCATTTAAGTTACAGGTTGTAATGCAACAAAATAGGAAAAACACCAAGGGGGATGAATACTTTTGCAAGGCACTGTAGTGTATCTAGACTTTAGAAAAGCAAGCAATAACTTAATGCACTGAATAAGACTCATATTCCATTCAATCTTTTGCCCAGTTTTGAGCAGAGATGCGGAGAAGCAGATTGTTTATTTAAAAAAAGAACCACCAGTCAGAAGGGTGCAGCCAGTTCAAGAGGTATGCTTAAAAATATACATGTTTTTAAATAGAATTAAGCATAATGATTATGCCTCCAGATTGCAGGAAAAAGCTGTTTCAGGTGTTTGAAAAAGGCAATCCTCAGATTTTAGGGGTGCATGACACCACTGCCCAGTAGACTACACTGCTGCAAGTAGAAAGGTTACCTAAGTTATGGTATAGAAGTTGCGTGTGTGAGTAGCGACCCTCTGGTCTGGTGTATCTTGTGGTAAATATATTCATCCCGTTATTATCTGCCTTTACGCCCAGCAATTATTGCCCCTTGGGGATAAATAGTTGATTGAATTAAATGTAATAGATAGTCCTGTGCAAAGACCCTCAGAAAGATGTGGACATGAACAAACATCCAAACATCATAGAGAAACATCAACGGCAACAGTACTGCTAAGCTCATGTATAGGAAAATAAATGTTTAAAGTAAGTGTGTAGCATAGGCAGGTTGTCTCTTCCCTCTAGTCAATAACTTGAAGCTGGAGGGTGTTCTCCTTCACTGGTCCCACCAGATTGAACAGGTGCTGACAGGAGGCGAGCAAATGAGGAAAGAGGACGATGATATAGGGCCCTCTGCTGAGCTGGAGCATTGGAGCAGCCGCATGACCACTTTTAACAGGTACCCATACTCACTTGTCATCCCACCCACCAGAAGAATCCCTCCTTTTTCTGACAAACTGCTCAGCTCCACACTCAGTCTTTCTCAATACATAACCTTGAACACAAAAATGTATTCCAATTAATTTCAATAACCAACAATGCAGTTCAAGAATTACAGTTAAGAAAATATTTACTAAAATGAAATCAAAAAGTAACAAGAAAATTACATAACAATAACGAGGCTATATACAGGGGGTACTGGTACCGAGTCAATTTGCAGGGGTACAGGACAAAGGTTATTGAAGTGCTGCAAGTGGCCAAGTCAAAGACATACATAACGTGGACAGAGTTGGTCACCATCTCTCAAATTCTTTATATGAGAAGTCAAGCATTAAATTATCAGTTGCATTCAGTCAATTTTAACACAGATATTTTGAATTCAAGCAGTAACCGAATGAACTTTAAAACTAACCTTTCGGACTGCAGTCTGTCCACACGTTTGTTTTCGCCCTTTAATGGTAATAAATTATGCTACAGAGTATAGTGAGTTTTACTGTACCTCTTTCACAGTTCAGTGGTGCTGTGTGTGAGCAAAATGAATCCATATAGAAATGATCTGCTGTTGGATGGAAACATCCCCATTGTGGCAAATTAAGCAAAAGACAATGTGAAATACCTCCACACATTGAAGAAGTTATTTGGCCCACTTGGAAAGTGCACTCCTGTAAAAACATTAACATTATATCTGGGTGGGAATATTTTTTAATTTTACCTTTATTTAACCAGGTAGGCCAGTTAAGAACAAGTTATCATTTACAACTGCGACCTGGCCAGGATAAAGCAAAGCAGTGCGACACAAACAACAGAGCTACACATGGAATAAACAAACACACAGTCAATAACATAATAGAAAAAAATCTATATACAGTGTACATATGCAAAACGTTTATGAAAATACTGCCACATTATATTCCAAAACTAGACATTCTAAGTCTTCTAAGACTGGACATTCTAAAGCTTCTAAGACTGGACATTCTAAGACTAGACATTCTAAGTCTACAAAAACTAGACATTCTAAGTCTTCAAAGACTAGACATTCTAAGTCTTCAAAGACTAGACATTCTAAGTCTTCAAAGACTAGACATTCTAAGTCTTCAAAGACTAGACATTCCAAGGCTTCTAAGACTGGACATTCTAAGACTGGACATTCCAAGTCTTCAAAGACTAGACATTCTAAGTCTTCAAAGACTAGACATTCTAAGTCTTCAAAGACTGGACATTCCAAGGCTGCTAAGACTGGACATTCTAAGACTGGACATTCCAAGTCTTCAAAGACTAGACATTCTAAGTCTTCAAAGACTAGACATTCTAAGTCTTCAAAGACTAGACATTCTAAGTCTTCAAAGACTAGACATTCTAAGGCTTCAAAGACTAGACATTCTAAGACTGGACATTCTAAGGCTTCTAAGACTGGACATTCTAAGGCTTCTAAGACTAGACATTATAAGGCTTCTAAGACTGGACATTCTAAGGCTTCTAAGACTAGACATTTACGGCTTCTAAGACTGGACATTCTAAGGCTTCTAAGACTGGACATTTACGGCTTCTAAGACTGGACATTCTAAGGCTTCTAAGACTGGACATTCTAAGGCTTCTAAGACTAGACATTCTAAGGCTTCTAAGACTAGACAGTCTAAGGCTTCTAAGACTGGACATTCTAAGTCTTTAAAGACATTCTAAGGATTCTAAAAATATACATTTTAAGGCTTCTAATACTGGACATGCGAAGGCTTCTAATACTATAAATTCTAAGGCTTCAAAGACTAGACATATTAAATCAAATAAAATCTTATTTGTCACATACACATGGTTAGCAGATGTTAGTGCTTGTGCTTATAGTTCCGACCATGCAGTAATATCTAAGTAATCTAACAATTTCACAACAACTACCTTATACATACACAAGTGTAAAGGAATTAATAAGAATATGTACATATAAATATATGGATGAGCGATGGCCGAACGGCATAGGCAAGATGCAGTAGATGGTATAGAGTACAGTATATACATATGATTTGAGAATTGTAGGGTATGTAAACATTATATAAAGTGGCATTGTTTAAAGTGGCTAGTGATACATTTATTACATCCAATGTTAATTATTAAAGTGGCTAGAGATTTGAGTCAGTATGTTGGCAGCAGCCACTCAATGTTAGTGATAGCTGTTTATCAGTCTGATGGCCTTGAGATAGAAGCAGTTTTTCAGTCTCTCGGTCTCAGCTTTGATGCACCTGTACTGACCTCGCCTTCTGGATGATAGCAGGGTGAACAGGCAGTGGCTCGGGTGGTTGTTGTCCTTGATGATCTTTTTGGTCTTCCTGTGACATTGGGTGGTGTAGGTGTCCTGGAGGGCAGGTAGTTTACCCCCGGTGATGCGTTGTGCAGACCTCACTACCCTCTGGAGAGCCTTACGGTTGTGGGCGGTTCAGTTGCCGTCCGTACCAGGCGGTGAGACAGCCTGACAGGATGCTCTCGATTGTGCATCTGTAGAAGTTTGTGAGTGTTTTTGGTGACAAGCCAAATTTCTTCAGCCTCCTGAGGTTGAAGAGGCGCTGTTGCGCCTTCTTCACCACGCCGTCTGTGTGGGTGGAAAATTTCACTTTGTCCGTGATGTGTACGCCGAGGAACTTAAATCTTTCCACCTTCTCCACTACTGTCCCATCGATGTGGATAGGGGGGTGCTCCCTCTGCTGTGCTCCCTCTGCTAAGTCCACGATCATCTCCTTTGTTTTGTTGACGTTGAGTGAGAGGTTACTTTCCTGACACCACACTCAGAGGGCCCTCACCTCCTCCCTGTAGGCCGTCTCGTCGTTGTTGATAATCAAGCCTACCACTGTAGTGTCGTCTGCAAACTTGATGATTGAGTTGAAAGACTAGATATTCGAAGGCTTCTTACTTTAGCCATTGGGTATAGTGCTATTGCAAAGTGCAAACAGTCCTCACAGCCTAAACTTATGTAGTGTAAGTGTGTATGCAAATCCTTGAAACTGTGCATGCCACAAACTAACTTTTATTTGTTTTATTTAACCTTTATTTATACAGGTTTTTCTCATTGAGATAACATCTCTTTTCCAAGAGAGACCTGGTCCAACAGCAGCAGGGGGAACAACGTTTCAGACAAAACAACTTACATACACTAATACTACATTAAACAAAACTATAAACACACATACAGTACAACAAAAACATTTTACGTCTTGACTAAAAACAGCTGGCCTAAAAACAATTACACTTTTCTATGATATATACATCGATCAAGTGTTTAAACTCCACCAACAAAACTAGATCATCAAATTTTTAAATGTTCAGGAGAGAATTCCAGGACCACGGAGCTAAGTAACTAAAACTATTTCTACCATGCCCTGTTCTAATTTTTGGTACTGTTAGAAGCAAATGAGAATGGGACCGTAATTTATATTTATTTACTGACCTGACTAAAAAAAGAACAGAGATAAAATGCCATTTTACCCAATATGGCCTTATAAATCAGTGTATACCAGTGTTTAAGCCTACGCAAGGTCAATGACGACCAGCCAACAGCACTGTAGAGTTCACAATGATGTGTTAGACGTTTTTGATTTGTAATGAACCTGAGGGCTGCATGATACACTGAATCAAGTGCTCTCAGGGTAGTGGCTGAGGCCTGCATATATATTACATCACTAAAATCTAAAACCGCCAGTAATGTACATCGTACCAGCTCCTTCCTGGCCTCAAAAGAAAAACAAGCCTTATGCCGGTAATAAAAACCTATTTTCAGCTTGAGCTTCCTTATCATGTTCTCTACATGCACAGTGAAGCTCAGCTTATCATCAACCCACACACCCAAATATTTGTACACTTTAACTTGCTCTATAGTATGTCCAGCCAATGTAGCAATGACATGATTAGTAACATGCCTGGCATTTGAAAATACCATGCATTTTTTTTTTTTTACCCGAATTTAGAACCAGCTTTAAATCATACAGATTCTGTTGTTTGATGAGCAACAAGACAACTCTGCTAAAACACTGTACCTGTCTATGTGCAATGTGCGTACATAGGTATTGTAAAGCGGGGCCAACCAATTTGACAAGACATTACCTTTTCTAGACGAGCATGTTGGAACACATCCCCAGGCTGAGGAACAGCCTCAATATGATCCACAGCATCTCAGAGAGAATGACCTCTGTCTTCGTCAAGGTCACCAACCAGACGATCACAACCTGCAAGCCCTACCTATGCCAGGACGTGGCCAAGGTCTGGGATAACGACAGGTATTTATCCTAATATTAAAATACATAGTATGTGTTCCATGCAGGAATTGAACCCACAACCTTCGAGTTGCTAGAAGCCAATGAGACACACAGCTGGCTTTCTTCCACCGTGGTCCAAAATGAACAATGCTCTGCATTGAACAATGGACAATGCTCTACATTTCTTTAGCAGTTTTACTTCATGGTCGTCACAGATACATGAGTGGGCATTATTAATGTCTTCAGTCTGTATGATCAGATTTATAACATTCTTAACATAAAAAAAATGGCCCCTGTTATGCAATTGAATATTATATATACACATTGTGATAATTATACCACATTATACACAGAAATACCACATACTGTATGTTACAATGTGTGACAAATGAAACCCTGAATGAAAAATATTGATTTATTTCGCAATCTAACAAACTGCAGCTATGAAAACATTTCAACCTATTTCCATAAAGTAAGTAAGCCTCTGAAATCGATGTAGGGATGTTGGCCATTTTTCTGCACAGTCATGGTATTCAAGCAATGTAATAAGTCACCCAATAACTTCTTGTGGAAAGTGGCCTGAGCTTTGTAAACTGCAGTACAAAGATTTCAGGACTGTTGCTTTATTCATATGTACATTCGTCTAGAGGAAATTCAAATGAAAGTTAATTATACATTTTAGCTTCTTTAATAAAAAAAGTAATAATTGCACCTTTATTTAAAGATACACTATGCAGAAATTGCTCCGCCATTTGTTGTTTGCAAAAATTCTAATAGTTTGCGTAATTTCAGTTTATGTGACAAAACAAGCAAGCTTAGTGTAGAGAATCATTGTACAATCTAAATCGATGGGAAATGTATTTTCTTTAACCAAAATGTTTGTATTTTCAGCTGTTTGAAGATGGTGTACAAAACGGAAAATAAAAGATATCTATAGCTTCTTAGGCAAGATTTCAATGAGAATGATAGATCTAGAACTCACATTTCTATATGAATTTGGTCAAAAAGGGTCGCCCAAAAAGTTACAAATTGCAGCTTTAACTAGGCAAGTCATTTTATCTTCCAACTAGTCGACATGACTGACATGGTGATTGCTGTAAGGTTACTGCATATGTTTTTATATAGCTGTGCTTAAGTAAAGCAAATCTACAACTTTGCCAAGAAACTATTGTTGGCCCATACTATTATATTATAGTATAATTACATTATTCTTTTAATATGTAAAAGTATTATTGAAGGAAGTCCGTGGCATCTCTCCTCTCAGAAACAAGCTGTTGAGGAGGAAGAGTGCATACAGCTCAACCAGAGTTATTTACTACAAAGAAATATATGCTAATTAGCCAGCTAATTAAAATAAACTATAGATGTTCTGGTTCAGGCTAAACTTAGATATGTGTTTTTGGTTGTTGAGTCAATTATACCATGCTCATTTCAAGGTATTCTCAACAAACAAATATTTCTGAATATTTAGGCAAGTTAACTGGCTAATTCATTGAGCTTGCATTGTACAGTAGTATACCTCTCAAGAGTATTAGCTGTGCTTCCAGAGGATGCGGGAGAAACTTAGAGACAAGCCCAACGACAAGCAGTTTGAGTTCAGGTAAACAAAACTAAAAACTAGTCTAGCTGGAGAAACCTGACCTAGGTCAATAATACACTGTATGTCAAATACTTAAGTTGCGCTTGATTTCATTTGCTCTATACAATGGAACCAAAATAGGATTAGTCCCAAAAGTGCAAACACAAATCAAGCGCACCTCATATACTTTCAAGTATTTTAAGGTATTTTCTTTTCTTTTTTTCTTTTACAGGTATGGTATTTGACTTAGGTCTGGGTAAAATACATACAATTACGGACAGGCCAATGACCTCTGTCACTGTCTGCAGTGAAAATGACATCTTTGGAATGTTAGACACATTCTGCAAGCGTCTGGACAAGATTGCAGACATGGCTTCCATTTGGAAATACCTTGCATCTCTGCAGCACATGAAAGTGGAGGGCATTGAGAAGATCTTTGTTCGCTATC
Source organism: Brachymystax lenok tsinlingensis (assembly GCA_030435695.1). NCBI lineage: Eukaryota > Metazoa > Chordata > Actinopteri > Salmoniformes > Salmonidae > Brachymystax > Brachymystax lenok. The sequence continues at coordinate 11,607,056 of CM059782.1, read as the reverse complement.
AGACCATTGTGACCATCACCAAGTCCAAGACCTACAGATGTAGTATCTTAATTTGATCACCCTGCTTGACGAACAATAGAGTATATTTGAGATTTAAAAAGGCTTCTGAAGTTTGTAATTTCAGACTTTATTTTCCCTTATGAAAAATTTATCAACCCTGACAAAAATGTTCTTTAATTATAATCCAAATAATAATTCACATTTCCTGTTGCTGCAGGACTATTTTCCTGCTGTATCAAACTGGTGCAAATTAAGATCCTACATCTCTGTAACTACACAGAGTTCAAGTTCCAGATCCAAAGCCTCTTTCAGTCTCCCCAGTCATCGTTAGTGACCTGGTGACCATTTTAATTTGGACCATAGAGATTCTGATGTACAGTTTCTAGAGATTGATCATGACTGGTTATGTTGCATCTACTGTACGTAACCTATTGTTATAACTGGCAAAGCAGCAATTTATATGTTTCAGTTATGATTGCTCCCCTTTGACCTCACTGAATTATTTCTCTACCATCACGCTGTGCAAATGCTTGACCTCTAAGTTTGAGAATGGAGTCGGTAAGCAGCTGGACCTCACAGACAAATACATGGCAGCACTGCAACGCTATAGCCAAGACCTGGAGCTTGTCAGTAATCTCTATCAAAAGCAGAAGGACAACCCTCCCATTTCTCAAAACATGCCTTCAGTAAGTCCATGTAGTAAGTAGAGCTGAATATATTGAGAAAAGTCACCTTGTCCTAGAGAGATTTACACTTTTATCAAAATATAATGCCATGGTAAGTCTACACGAAACACAGCCCTTATTTTAAGTGTTTCTAAAATTGGTTGAAAAACAGTTGAAGCATTTCCTTGTTTAACCACTAAGTATAATGGGTAGTATGATTCATACTGTGCTACTCTATAGAACTAAGCAACACCTTACATTAATATTCATAAATGCTACATTATATAAGAGTGTGTTGTGCAAATTTTAGATTTCTTTCTGTTAACTCACCCTTCAATATTGTGATTCTTCCCTGACCAGGAGATACTGTATATCTTAACCTTGACCCCTTTGTCCTGGAGGTGCTGCATGAAGCTACGTGCATGCATGCATGAGCTTGGCATCGGTCGTCCCAATGGTGATCTTGAATGTGTGCCAAATAAATTGAGCTGAAGGCCCAGGAAACAGGGGATTGATTGAATCAAGTTTCAGTGATGTTAACTAAACCGGCTCTCCTTGTAGCACCCCAGGACCAGGTTTGGTGGATAAGTAGTGACTATTCTTCTAAGTGCTTATTTTCTGAAGCAGTTCAAGCAACAATGCCCTTGGTATCATAGAGGATGTTTTAAGAGTGAAATCCCTTTGTTCCAGGTTACAGGAAATGCTGCAGGACTTTGAAACAGCCTTATCCAGGACCCCTCCCTTCCTTCTGCCCCTGATGAAGCCCTTCATCAGCCGCGTGGAGAGTTCTTTCTCTCCTCATGGGTCACCACTCTCTCCTGGAACAACCTGTTTAAGCCTGCTGAGCTAAAGCCTAGGCATTAGCTCGGGGAAGCTAATGTATTCATGTCTCAAAGCAAGTTACTAATCACGGGAGCGTGGTTCACTGAACTACCTCCGTTACTTTAGCTATAAACATCCAACAACACCTATTAGCAACACACTAACTCTACAGTGTCTACACCCGGATGCTAAACAGAAGACACTTTGCCAGTTGTGTCTACCCTGTCACTATTACAACCTGATGGCTCAGCTATGCCAGAGGAACACATAGGCCCTGGTCAAAGGTGAGAGAGAGGACATTTATTCAGATTGACCTTTGACATATGTGAGGTCATCAGGGTTGGACTCAACTCTTGATTGAGCCAAACAAACCATGCAACAATTGAATGAAATTATAAACATTGGCAACAGTTAGCTGTTTATGAGTACCACAACCACCCTAAATTAAAGTATTTCTATTTTCATAGCTCCAAGGTCATCCCTTGATTCTGAGACTAAACTTAATGTGGTGAGCTCCAAGTACCAGTCGTACTCTTACCGGAGTCGACCACAGGTCCAGGTTCCTTTGCTCAAGGCATTGTCGTCAGGCACCAGTCTGAAAGACATCAAGGTACTCCTTGACACATTTAAAAAGAGAGTTCACTCCAAAATCAACTTTCTCCAATCTGCAAGTATCTCCAGGTAGGATTCCTGAATTGTGTTACTATCATGTTTCTCCTAATAATTACTCGTTCCTTAAATATTGTTAAAATAATCATTTAAGAAGTGATCCAAGTTGGAGTCTTTGTGCCACTCCATTGATTCCATTCCAGCCATTACAATGAGTCTGTCCTCCTATAGCTCCTCCCACCAGCCTCCTCTGTCATCAATAGTATTCACTGTGCAAACACTAACCTGCACCATGAAAATTGGAAAATAGTATTGAATAGTTGCTGTGGTTTTTCCCTGTATTTAATATCCAAACAGGGCAAGAATGTCCAAAGGTAAACAGAGTGAAAGAGGAATAGACAGTGTGTCTCTAGGCCTACTTTAGTTCTTCCTTAATCTTGGCTTCCCAGAAGCAAAATGATCTTGTGAAGATTTGTTATTTCCTTTTTTATTCTGGGGGGGAATGCCATTAACAATTGTGATTCCTTTGTACAAAGGAAGGAAAAGAAGTCTCCTTCCTCGTAAATCTGTCCACGAGAAATGTGTTCTTCCCAGGACCCAGAGGAGCAGGTGAAAGCCTTCCTGGAGACCAGTCCTTCCTTCGCAGAGTTCACCACTCAAATTGTCTCCTCCTCTGTAAGTGACATTCTCTCATTGTTTGAAAATCCAAATTGTAGTCCCATTTAAAATGTATTAAAATGTTTATTTAAAATAAAAATGAATACATTTACCGCAGCAATGGTTCTCATGAGACTTGGCAACATTTGGCAACATCAGAGGACAGAGATGAAAGCTTCTGCCTGTTTTAGTATGACCTCTGACCCCTATCACAGTAATCCAGTAATAGTACCTCTACAGTATTACTTCATGAGCTATGTTCTTTGTATGACTAGTCTTCCTCTGCTCACCTTATGCAGAAACTGGATGCTCAGATTGAAAACGTGCCAGCCTCCTGCACTGTGGGGTCAGTCCTGTTCCACAGACCACCTCAAGCTCTCTCTGACTCAGGAGTGTCGTACCTGGAAGCTGTGGAGCTGAGCTGAACAGCCAGGCCTCAGCCAACATATAGGTTTGGTGGATAAGTAGTGACTATTCTTCTAAGTGCTTATTTTCTGAAGCAGTTCAAGCAACAATGCCCTTGGTATCATAGAGGATGTTTTAAGAGTGAAATCAGCCAACATATACTCCTTTGTGGACAGCTTGACCAAGAGGCTCCAGAGGCCTATCGATGACCTGGAGGATGTTTGGGGAGCCATGGCTGCTCTCCGAGAGGTAAGAAAGGCAGAGATCCGGATAGATGGCACCATCGGTCCCCTGGAGGAGGTGTTCACCCTGCTCAACCGCCACGAGTAGATCTTCAGCGAAGGGAATGCAGAGAAGGTCGACGGGCTGATGTACGCCTGGAAGAACTTTAATGCACTGGTGGGTGGAAAATTAAACCTCATTGGACAGGAAAAGGCGCAACACTTGCTCATCATTAAAAAATCGTAGTTTTATTAGGCAAGTTTAAAAGATTGACATTTCTGCGTTCTTCAGAATAATCACTAAGGGAATGGACAAGTTCATATAGAGCATGGGAAAGACAATTAGGGAGAAAACTCTCTTCAGCTGGTGGTGCTAATGAGAGACGGTGTGGTAGACCATACATGGTGGTACTCATGGTGTGGGGTACTATGGCCAATGTCTCCATCTAGTGATGAAATACAGAAGTGGAACCAGTAAAAATCTATTGGAAAACTGGGCAAGCTTTTTTTCAACTACAGTAGGTGTAATACATAAACAACAATTACTATATAATACTTGTTGAAAATGTTGGGTATTTAAGCAGTAAGGCACAAGGGGGTGTGGTATATGGCCAATGACGCAACCCCAGAGGTGCCTTATTGCTATTATAAACTGGTTCCCAACGTTTTGTCATACCCGTGGTATACGGTCTGATATACTATGACTGTCAGCCAATCAGGATTCAAGGCTCGAACCACCCGATTTATAATGGAAAATAAACAACAGGGCCAAGAAAAACTAGGGATAACAACAAAAAACAAAAAACATCAACAGCTTGAACAACAGTTAGTGAGCTCCCTCCATGTGTAAACAAGAAGTACAAATGGGGGTCCTTCAGTGTTTGTCAACATTGCCACCCCGTTTGTTTTTACTGGCTTGTTCAATTCCAAAATAAAACAACTCACAAAGTGAGTGTCCTCGCTCTTAGGGGTGGAGGGCCACTGGGCTGTTGGGGTCAGCATGTCGAATGGCACTTCGGTGCTCACACATTCTAGTGCGCAACTACCTTGAGGTCTCTCCTACGTAAAATAAGCCCCATGGACAGCGAATCACATTGCGAGAATTACAATCGATGGTACTTTAGATATGTATGTCACAGCCCGACCTGGGGTGCTAAAAACGTATCATACATTTGGTGTACTAGCTTTGAGTACAATTTCCACAGTTAAACCTGTCATCAATTGAACGTCACATGTAAGTCATATGTCACATTTTCTCGCCTGATATTTCATGGTTCTTCGATTCACTTGTCATGTGTGAAGTGTGGTTATCTTGTAGCCTACCGAGGCCAAATATACAAAAATGTCTCAGGAATTTGTCGAAGTTCAAGACTAACATGCTGTATATATTGTAGAGAGAGTGTATTAGTTGTTGCAACCAACCAATACATATATTCTATACATTTGGCAGCAGAGGGCAGCAAATAACTGAGTATGTGGACATGGACATGCCCTTCCTGCTCTCTCTCAAATTCATGCCGAAGATGGTGGATAAAAGAAGATGTCCAACAACAACAAAAAAATCACAGTTTCCGGTCTGCTTAAGGGGTGACTCTCCCATAGGCACTAACGCATTAGTAACTGTGACTGGTCTGCTTAGTTCATTGAATGTATATAAACCAGAAAAAGAATAACGGTCATTCTGCCCCTGAACAAGGCAGTTAACCCGGTAGGCCGTCATTGTAAATAAGAATTTGTTCTTAACTGACTTGCCTAGTTAAATAAAGGGTAATAACAACAATTAAAGAGAAAGTCCACGCCAAAATCTTCCTGTCCTGAAGCCACTCCTGCGTTGTCTTGGCTGTGTGCTTGGGGTCGTTGTCCTGTTGGAAGGCACGCCTTCGCCCCAGTCTGAGGTCTTGCGCACTCATTAAGGATCCCTCTGTACTTTGCTCCGTTCATCTTTCCCACGATCCTGACTAGTCTCCCAGTCCCTGCCGCTGAAAAACATATCCACTGCATGATGCTGCCACCAACATGCTTCACTGTAGGGATAGTATTGGCCAGGTGATGAGCGGTGCCAGGTTTCCTCCAGACATGATGATTGGTATTCAGGCCAAAGAGTTCAATCTTGGTTTCATAAGACCAGAGAATCTTGTTTCTCATGGTCTGAGAGTCCTTTAGCCTTTTGGAAAACTCCAAGCGTGCTGTCATGTGCCTTTTACTGAGGAGTGGCTTCCGTCTGGCCACTCTACCATAACAACCTGATTGGTGGAGTGCTGCAGAGATGGTTGTCCTTCTTGAAGGTTCTCCCTTCTCCACAGAGGAACTCTGGAGCTCTGTCAGAGTGACCATCGGATTCTTGGTCACCTCCCTGACCAAGGTCCTTCTCCCCTGATTGCTCAGTTTACTTAACTTTACTGACTTTATTGTCCCCATGGGGAAATTTTGTTGCAGTGTCATGTACACGTTTAAAGTGGCGTTTTAAATACAAAACAAATTGACAGTACAACTTTCATAACAGTTACATACCATTAAAAAGAGACTAGCCTGCTGGCCTTACTGGGTCAATAGGAACATTAGCCCAAGCTATTTAGGAGGAATATCACACCTGGCACAAATGACTGTTTAGTTCTGTTTTTCCTGTTGAGGGGTGCCCTATACCTGCGTCCAGTGGGAAGTAGTTCATAGTCTAGGTACAGGGGGTGGCTTGGGTCTAAAATGATTTTGTGAGCCTTGCGGAGGGCGCTGACCTTAAAGATCTCATCCAGGCCTGTCTGTTTGACTCCAAGTACCTTGCTTGCTGTGGTGATAATCATTCTCAGCATATTTCTCTGGCTGACAGTGGCATTGCCAAACCAACAAACAATACCAAAAGTTAAAATACTCTCAATGAAAGATTTGTAAAATAGTCAGTATAGTACAGTCTACATTAAAAGATCCCAGCTTTTTGAGAAAGTACAACCTCTGTTGGCTCTTTTTGTGGATCAGGTCTGTACATTTACTCCACTGAGACTTATTGTCCAAGAGGACAGACACCCAGATATTTGTATTCCTCTACAATCTCTACGCTCTGACCTCTGATAGATGTTGCAGAGGTAGGCGTTGTACGCTTCCTGAAGTCAATGCACATCTCTTTGGTCTTGTTGGTATTGAGGACCAAGTGTGATTCGTCACACCACTCTACAAAGTCATTTAGGACCGGGCCATGATGTTCCTCGTCATCATGCAACAGGCTGATCAAGGCAGTGTCATCAGCGAACTTAACTAGGTGTCTGTCAGGATGGGAACTAGTACAACTATTAGTGTACAAGATGTACAGGAGTGGGGACAAAACACATTCCTGAGGGTAGCCTGTGTCCCACACGTGCGGACCTACTTTGACCCGCTGTGACCGCTGGCTCAGGAAGTTCAACAGCCACAAAACCAGCCCCCCATCTAAGGTGAAGTCCCAAATGAGTCTCTGTGCCAGAATGTAAAGCTGGATTGTGTTGAAGGCAGAAGAAAAGTCAACAAACAAAACTCTGACGTGATTTAGCACCCTCTAGATGTCTATAGACCATGTTGAGGAGAGGAAGAATGGCATCATCAACTCCTCTGCTGGGCTGATAGGCAAACTTAAACGGGTCGAGAATCTTCTGGGTGGCGCTGAGAACATGACTTTTCATAATTTTCTCAAGGCATTTCATTACTAAGGAATGCAAGGCAACAGGACGGTAGTCATTCAGCATAGAAGGATTAGATGCTTTAGGAATTGGTATAATTATTTCGTTTTTCCACAATACTGGCACGTGTTGCTGCTCAATCGAGGATTGGAAAATGTCTGTTAAAACACCAGCCAATTGTTCAGCACAGTTCTTTAACACATGTCCACTTATTTTGTCTGGGCCTGGGCTTTTGTGTGCATTATATCCCATAAACAACTTCAAAACATCAGTCTGTTTAACAACAACCTTCTCAAACATGTGTAATGTTGTTTCCATTTGTCACTGTGTTCTTGGGGACCTTCAATGCTGCAGAACTATTTTGGTACCCTTCCCCAGATCTGTGCCTCGACACAATCCTGTCTCGGAGCTCTACGGATAATTCCTTCGACCTCATGGCTTGGTTTTTTCTCTGACATACACTGTCAACTGTGGGACCTTATATAGACAGGTGTCTGCCTTTCCAAATCATGTCTAATCAATTGAATTCACTACAGGTGGACTCCAATCAAGTTATAGAAACATCTCAAGGATGATCAATGGAAACAGAATGCACCTGAGCTCAATTTCGAGTCTCATAGCTAAGGGTCTGAATACTCACGTAAATAAGGTATTTCTGTTTTTTATTTTTAACACATTTGCAAACATTTCTAAACCTGTTTTTGTTTTGTCATGATGGGGTATTGTGTGTAGATTGATGAGAATTGTTATTTATTGAATCCATTTGAGAATAAGGCTGTAAGGTATCAAAATGTGGAAAAAGGGAAGGGGTCTGAATACTTTCCGAATGCAGTGCATGTACCTAAACTGTTTTCCATTCAGACATTTTTGGTAGTTAGATGATAGAGCATGTGTTTTACAAGTGGCCCTGGAGTGGAAGGTTTGGCCCCAAATGAAACCAGTGACAGACTGCAGAGGTTCCAGGCCCAGTTCAATGAGCTGTGGAGAAAATATGTTACCTTCTCTGGGGGAAGGACTATTTCGGCCTCACAGTTAACGGTGACTATTCTCACATTCATATATATCACAGGAGGCTGCTAAGGGGAGGACGGCTCATAATAATGGCTGGAATGGAATGGTGTCAAACACATCGAAACTATGTGTTTGATTTGTTCGATACCATTCCATTAATTCCGTTCCAGCCATTACTATGGGCCCGTCCTCCCCAATTCAGGTGCCAATGGCCTCCTGTGATATCCATATATACAGTACATTGACATACACTGTTTCCTGGACCCATAGTATGCATATCATTGGAATTTAAAAAATGTTTCATGGAGATTTGTTATTGAGAATAATTTAATTCAGGACTACGCTAATATGGCTAATATCTCTCAGCCACAGAATATCCACATCTTCAGATAACTAAAACAGAGCTGGGTCTTTCGTCAAAACTTTACACTCTCTACAACTCTACTGTACACTCTCTACAATACTCAGTCACTGAAAGTGTCACTAGTTACTATGATATCCAATGGGCTGACCTAAACTTAGACAAGATCAACAATGAACTGCAGGATTTCCAGAACAGGTAGAATCCCATGAACGGTGATATACCCCTGGCACTTCCTTTCCCAGTATGTGTTCCAGTTCTCTGAGGTAATTAAGAGTGTTTTCCGCACCAAAGGAACCTTTCAGGGACCTGTTAGGCCAAGAAGTGCACAGAGTACTTTGAGTTATTTCGCCGTCAGACATACGTCACGCACAAGTCCTATCTGTCCTTCATCGACGGCTACAAGATAATTTACTCTGAGAACATTGCTCATGTGGGAATGCTTGCTGAGTGATTGAAAACAGGTAAGATAAAACTATTGTTGTAATCTGCTGAAGATATTGTGCATTGTTTAGCATTTTGCATTCACAGAGTATTAATTTAATGACGATAACTTCTTGTTTATCGCCATTAAAGCCCTTTTTCCTCACCCAACCCGTCTCCCTCTCCCCAGGCCTGGCCAAGCTGACCCCTCTCCCCAGGCCTGGCCAAGCTGACCCCTCTCCCCAGGCCTGGCCAAGCTGACCCATCTCCCCAGACCTGGCCAAGCTGACCCATCTCCCTCTCCCCAGGCCTGGCCAAGCTGACCCCTCTCCCCAGACCTGGCCAAGCTGACCCATCTCCCTGTCCCTAGGCCTGGCCAAGCTGACCCATCTCCCCAGACCTGGCCAAGCTGACCCCTCTCCCTCTCCCTAGGCTGTGGCCAAGCTGACCCATCTGCCTCTCCCCAGGCCTGGCCAAGCTGAAGGAGGCAGAGCAGTCTGTGAGCCTGTTGCCAAGGAGTTGGATGTAAAGGAGCAAGAGCTGGAGGTGGCCTCCAGGAAGGCTGACAGGGTCCTGTAGGAGGTCAAGGCCCAAGGGGCAGAGAAGGTCAAGATGAAGGTTCAGAAGGTGAAGGACAGGGCTCAGGCCATCGTGTACGACATCAAAGTCAATAAGAAAGTGGCAGAGAGGAAGCTGGAGGCAGGCCAGCTAGCAGCCGCAGAGGCCACCCTTCAGGTACTGTAGTGAACCCCCACCATTAGTACAGTAGTGAACCCACACCATTAGTACAGTAGTGAACCCACACCATTAGTACAGTAGTGAACCCCCACCATTAGTAAAGTAGTGAACCCACACCATTAGTACAGTAGTGAACCCACACCATTAGTACAGTAGTGAACCCACACCATTAGTACAGTAGTGAACCCACACCATTAGTACAGTAGTGAACCCACACCATTAGTACAGTAGTGATCCCACACCATTAGTACAGTAGTGAACCCACGCCATTAGTACAGTAGTGAACCCACACCATTAGTACAGTAGTGAACCCACACCATTAGTACTGTAGTGAACCCGCACCATTAGTACAGTAGTGAACCCACACCATTAGTACAGTAGTGAACCCCCACCATTAGTACAGTAGTGAACCCCCACCATTAGTACAGTAGTGAACCCACACCATTAGTACAGTAGTGAACTCCACACCATTAATGGACAACTAACCGATACAGCATTTATTTTCCACGCAAAGCTTTAGCTTTAGCTGCACAAGGTAACAATGTTTAACGTCTTCCTTCAACAGTAAGACCAGAGCCATCTGTACTGTGGATCTGGGTATGACGTCTGAGTATGACGTCTGAGTATGACGTCTGAGTATGACATCTGAGTATGAAATGTCTCACCTACACAGAGGAGGTTGGTGGCACCTTAATTTGGGAAGACAGGCTCGTGGTAATAGCTGGAGCGGAATAAGTGGAATGGTATCAAACACATGGTTTCCGTTCCAGCCATTATTATGAGCCGTCCTCCCCTCAGCAGCCTCCACTGCACTTACAGTGTGGCTATAACAGGTTTCGAAGTAAAGCCCTTCTGCAGGTCATTACTAGCCTTGGCCTTAAATACAACAATGTCATTTACTGTCTGTCAGTGTGTTTGGCTTCAAGACAGGTGCTTCCCTGTATCTTAACTCCTATAATGGCTCTAGAGTTTCTTCCCTAACTGTCTGCAGTCATCTGCACGCGTTCACTAGGGAACACACACACACACACACACACACACTGAAGGGATTAGAAAGTCTGTCATTCACAGGCAGTGAAATATGGACGCCAGGGGAATGCCCCGGCATAGTAAGACTGTGCGGCAGTGTGAAAGAGAAACAGAGGTGCCAGTGAAGTCAAGGAACCTGATGTCACAGCCCTTTGTCCCATCAACACTCAGAGGAACATGGTGTTATTGGAGTTGCAAAACCACATGCGGTCTGATATGACTGACTGACTTTCTTCTGTTCAATCTGTCATGAGCCTTTAAATAGATGTTTATCAAATGAACGTCCTTATTTTAGACCAGGGTTATTCAACTACCGGCCCTCAAGGGCTGAAGAACTGCTGGTTGCATTTGTCAACCTGGAAGTCTATTGTTAGATTGGTCAATGTCACTGATAGGCCAGAGAGTCCACACTGAATCAGTGTCTGATTAGAAGGGAAGAATGAACGTCTGATTGTGTTCCTGTCCTCCAGGCCTGGAGTAGTATAGCCCTGAATTAAAACCCAAATATAATTTAAACCTAATTTATGTCAATTACTACCAATACATGTGTGTACTCTTGTACCGTCATGGAATCAGGACTCTATCACTGAGGAGGTAGCTGTTCGCATCATACCTGGACTAGAGGATTACAACCTGGAGATGGCCAAGAGGATATTGGCTATGTGGTTGGCCTCTGCTCCTGGACTGAAGCTATGAAGGACTTATTTTTTATTGACAAAGAGGTCATCCCTTTGAAGGTACACTACTCTGCAACCATGCACCCTTGGATGGAGGAAATATACAGTGGGGTCAGAAAATATTCACACCCTTGGTAAAGATGAGCAATAATTACATCAAATAAATAATTCACAGACTGAGATATATTGTACACTCAAAAATTTTGGGAAATTATATTCCTTTATTCTAATACAATTTTGTTATTCTCAAAAAGGTAGTCGTCAAGATTATTGACACCTCTGTTTTTAATACCTTTCACTACCTCACCTTACCATAACGGCACTGAGCCTTTTTCTCAAATGTTTTATGAGTTGGAGAACACATTGGGAAGGATCTTAGACCTTCCAGATCCTTGATATCCTTCAACTGCGCGTATATTCTGCCCACAGGTTTTCAATGGGTTTCAAGAGACTGAGATGGCCATTGCAAAATGTTGGATTTGTTGGTAATTAGCCATTTCTATGTGGATTTTGATATGTGATTGGGGGTTATTGTCTTGCTGGAAGATCCACTTGCGGCCAAGTTTAAGCCTCCTGGCAGAGGAAACCAGGTTTTTGGCAAAAATATCCTGTTACTGTCTACATTTCATGATGCCATTAACAAGAGCCCCAGGACCAGTGAAAGCAAAATGGCCCCCTCTCTATCAGGAGCTGGAGTCGGAGCGTGTGAAGCGCATGGAGGAAGTGACGTCCAACAAAAGGAAGTGGGAGCTGGAGGATAGCCTCCTGTACAGACTGACCAGCACTGAGGGCCCTGTAGTTGGAGGACAAGTCCCTCATTGAGGTCCTAATGGTCAGCAAGACCACAGCAGAGGAAGTATGTTACAGGTACTGTTGCAGAGATATTTGGGTTGTTAATTGGATTCGTTCCAGCATTTTCTTGATTTAATTTTTTTTTATTTCTTAAATTATAATTATTTGTGTTCTTGTTTGTCATTTTACTGCAGGTTACACGTGTGTGTGTCTCCCTTCAGTCAACATTATGTACCAGACCTCATTACGCCAGTCCCTGGTCAACATCATGTACCAGACCTCCCTACGCCAGTTACTGGTCAACATCACATCATGTACCTGAACTCCCAACGCCAGTTCCTGGTCAACATCATGTACCAGACCTCCCTACGCCAGTCCCTGGTCAACATCATGTACCAGACCTTCCTACGCCAGTCCTTGGTCAACATCATGTATCAGACATCACGATGCCAGTTCCTGGTCCACATCATGTACCAGACCTCACTACACCAGTTCCTGGTCAACATCATGTACCAAGCCTCCCTACGCCAGTTCCTGGTCAACATCATGTACCAGACCTCCCTACACCAGTTCCGGGCCAACATCATGTATCAGACCTCACTACGCCAGTCCCTGGTCAACACCACATCATGTACCTGAACTCCCTACGCCAGTTCCTGGTCAACATCACATCATGTACCTGAACTCCTTACGCCAGTTCCTGGTCAACATCATGTATCAGACCTCCCTACGTCAGTTCCTGGTTCACATAATGTATCAGACGTCACTATGCCAGTTTCTGGTCACATCATGTATCAGACCTCCCTACGCCAGTTTCTGGTCAACATCATGTACCAGACCTCCCTACGCCAGTTCCTGGTCAACATCATGTACCAGACCTCCCTACTCCAGTTCCTGGTCAACATCATGTACCAGACCTCCCTACGCCAGTTACTGGTCAACATAATGTACCAGACCTCACTACACCAGTTCCTGGTCCACATAATGTATCAGACATCACTATGCCAGTTCCTGGTCCACATCATGTATCAGACCTCACTACGCCAGTTCCTGGTCAACATCATGTACCAGACCTCACTACTCCAGTTCCTGGTCCACATCGTGTATCAGACCTCACTACTCCAGTTCCTGGTCAACATCATGTACCAGACCTCCCTACTCCAGTTCCTGGTCAACAGCATGTACCAGACCTCCCTACGCCAGTTACTGGTCAACATAATGTACCAGACCTCACTACACCAGTTCCTGGTCCACATAATGTATCAGACATCACTATGCCAGTTCCTGGTCCACATCATGTATCAGACCTCACTACGCCAGTTCCTGGTCAACATCATGTACCAGACCTCACTACGTCAGTTCCTGGTCCACATCGTGTATCAGACCTCACTACTCCAGTTCCTGGTCCACATCATGTATCAGACCTCACTACGCCAGTTCCTGGGCATATTCGACTCCTCCATGGAGAAATCCACCAAGACCCAGATCACCTCCAATAGGATCCTCAACATCACTGAGTTTCTGAACTACCAGGAATTTCGATATACAGCGAAAGGCCTGCACGAGGACAACAAGTTCACCCTGCTGCTTGCCCTGAGGATCGACCTGCAGGCCAGGAACATCTCCCACAGCGACATTTATCAAAGGTTTGTCCAATCACGTTCATATTTGCAGACCTATATCACATTGACATCAGAGTTCTTACCTCCTGACGTGTTATGAATTTGGCTGATGTTTTCAACTTCCCAGACATCCAGCTTGGAAATGATACTGATAGCTAAATACAGCAAACACTTTTGAACATCTATGTCAGTTAGTGTCTTTTGGCGACAATTGACTTGTCAAGAATGAAATCTATCCCTTTGCTTTTATCACCCAAGTATTGTAGTGATCTCATAGTGTCTCACATGCGACTTGGCCCACCCACAAGGGGGTGTAACTGAATATCTCAGACCTTGTTCAGCTTACATCCCACTGCTGACTTAATGCATCCAGATCTATTTTAGCCAGACGAATTTCCCTCCACACACACCAATGGCATTAGGACTTTCTTTGACTGCCATAATGACACCAGGTTGTGTTGCTCTTCTTCTCTTTAGTTTTATTTTTTGGGGGTAGATCAGATGTAATATTGCAGATAGATTGTAGTTTCTATCAATGTAGTTGTCTGCATAAATTACAATCTCATATATATTTATTATTTATTTATTTATTTATTTTATATATATTTTCCATTATTATTTTCCCCTAACCCTACCACCCTTCCCCTAATTGGAGTGAACTAATGGATAACAACACTTAGGCTTCTACTTCCAGCTTAAACATACTATATACATTTTACAGACACACTATATTTTACATTTAGTTATTTTGTTGTTTTTAGTCCCACCCTTCAGCTCCACTCAACCCCTTCCATCTATCTCTGAACACCATCCAGTTTTGATTTCTACTTAGTGATGAGGATGATTAGCCGCCATACTTCCATCTCATAATGAACCCACTATTTTCTCAGCAAATTCCCTATGAGTTGAGTTCTTCACCCTCAGCCCTAATTTGTTACAAATTAGCAATGAATCATCATATGGGAAACTTTATAATTCTCAGTCTCTCTGCTGTGTTTGTTGCAGTTATTCAATTCAATAATTATTGACCCAGTAGTAGTAGGCATATTCACTGTGCAGCGAAGCATTACAGAAGATGCTATTACTTAAATTATACCACAGCATTGTTGAATACTCTGATTTGCTAGAAGGGCATACTAGAATAAGCATTAAAACCATATAGTTGGAAAAGATATCGGGACACCTTGCAATCATGATGCAATATGCACCTACACATGCAGCCCGTACTTGTTACAGAAAGCTAATCCAACAACCACACATACTGAAATTGGATACATTGTAAACGCAGGTTCAACGAGGAAAAACGTAGCTATCAATCCATTTGGTTGAGTCTGGTCAATATCCAGGCCCTCGGACCTTCTCACATCACTGAGGTGTGCGGTAATTCCCTGGCAATGCACAGTATATTGTGTGTTGATGCTTATGCAATGTACAGAACCTCAGCGTTTATACCTTACATGCACTATATGACCAAAAGTATGTGGACACCTGCTCGTCGAACATCTCATTCCAAAATCATGGGCATTAATATGGAGTTAGTCCACCCTTTGCTGCTATAAAAGCCTCCACTCTTCTGGGAAGGCTTTCCACAAGATGTTGGAACATTGCTGCAGGGAGTTACTTCCATTCAGCCTCAAGAGCATTAGTGAGGTCGGGCACTGATGTTGGGCGATTAGGCCTGGCTCACAGTCGGCGTTCCAATTCATCCCAAAGATGTTTGATGGGGTTGAGGTCAGGCCTCTGTGCAGGCCGAACCCAGATTCGTCTGTTGGACTGCCAGATAGTGAAGCGTGAATCATGACTCAAGAGAATGCGTTTCCACTGCTCCAGAGTCCAATGGCGGCTAGCTTTACACCCCTCCAACCGACACTTGGCATTGCGCATGGTGATCTTAGGCTTGTGTGCGGCTGCTCGGCCATAGAAGCCCACTTCATGAAGCTCCAGACGAACAGTTCTTGTTGCAACAGAGGATAGATGATTTTTACGCGCTATGCTCTTCAGTGCTCGGCAGTTCCGTTCTATGAGCTTGTGTGGCCTAGCGCTTCGCCATTGTTGCTTCAAGACGTTTCCACTTCACAATAACAGCACTTACAGTTGACCTGGGCAACTCTAGCAGGGCAGAAATCTGACAAATTGTTGGAAAGGTGGCGTCCTATGACGGTGCCACGTTGAAAGTCACTGAGCTCTTCAGTACGGGCCGTTCTACTGCCAATGTTTGTTTATGGGGATTGCAAGACTGTGTGCTCGATGTTTTACACCTGTGAGCAACAGGTGTGGCTGAAATAGCCAAATCCACTAATTTGAAGGGGTGTCCACTTACTTTTGTGTGTGTGTATATACAGTGTATATGTATAGCTAGTTAGACAAATGGAATGCATCTCCTCCTCCCCTAGGAGGTGCTTCCCTCAACCTGAACTATATGGAGCCCACGCCGAACACAGGATGCAGGACATGACGTAGTTCGGCCTGGTCCAGCTGTCCAGCGTGCACCCCTGACCCAGGTCACCCACAATGACCGCTCCTGGAGGGCCTGGTTTGACAAGCACGCCCCCGAGGACGCCCTGGTGCCTGATGGGTACAACACCATGCTGGACACCTTCAGGAAGTTATTGTTGATCCGGAGCTGGTGCCCCGACCGTACCATTGCACAGGTGGGTGAGGGTGGTCCTACCTGTTGTTATTGATGCCTCACTTCCGAATTGGGTCAGAGTCTGCTCAATCAACATTTCCTGTGCTATCGGCAACAATCTATTTCGGTTTCAACAGAATATTCTTAAATGAATGTGAAAAAGTTTCATTATCTATGTCTTCTAGTGTAATATGTACATTTGCATATCCGTTTATTTCCGAGGTACTAGTTTGTATCTACCCCTCAAATCAAATGTAATTCTTTCACTATATCAGCCAAGCTTAAACACATCTTTATGAATCTTTCTTTGAGTCTGAATGGTGCCTTTAATCTTTTGCTGCAGCTACTGTGCCTCAGAAATAAACATCCATCAAATTATACCAATCAGGGACTAATTAGCTCCCATTTAAATCTAAATAAAGCCGATTGCTGAGTGATGTCATTTGAAAAGCCCATTTCCTCGGTAACCATGGAAACTCTGGGGAGAGAGAGAAAGGCACAGGTGCACTGTAATCTCTTACAAATGCATCATTACAGACATGCACCTCCCCTTTCGGTTCGAACTTGGAAGGGAACTATAAAAAGCCTCTCTGAAATGAGCGAACAGCTGACAGCCCACATAGCCAGAGATTACCAGTTCAAATCCACCATCTCTCCTTCTCAACCAAACCATTGGCAAGTTACACACAGTGGGTTCAAATGCTTTAAACACTGAGCAAATGTTATGTGTGTCTGAAGAAATAACAACCATTTGATGATACGATGTGCTGTATTGTGTAATCATAATTTGAGGTCAGGTTGATTATGGTTTTGAAAAACTATTTAAAAATGTATCGGTTTTGTCAACAACATATGCTCTTTCCTGAACTGAAATGAATAGACATAACAGCAAGGTAAGGGTGGGGCGGTACTTTCCCACTTTAGGACAGCCAGAGGAACTAAGGCACTGAATTCCCATGTCAAATCTGATCTGAGCCCTCCACTTTTGAAATGCCACCTACGTAATAAGGGGAGGCAGCGTATTACATTTTGACTCACAGGACAGGTGGAAGCTGAGCTTGAGGCCCTTTGCCAAACATCCCCTAAAACAGGACTAATCCACAAGCCTGAACCCCTTTTACACTACTGAGCCAAACCAGGCTCAACCCAGCAGAGCTGTACTGGGCTGGCCACTCAGCCACCATAGTTTATGGATCCATGCTGGAAAGAACAATGTGAAAATAAAATAGCTGAGCCAGCGCAGTATTGTCCATGTCTGCCCCCTACGATGTTAATCAGGCACTGCATGCTCCTGAAACTGGGACGAAGTTCCCTCACAGTGTTGGTGCTGTAAACAAGCTGATTTTTAAATTAATGTTTTATATATTTAGTTAATGTTCTCCACACAGTTTCTTCTCCTTCAGTCAGTGTTGAATTCTGTGGCTTCCCCCTTTGACAACACCTGTCTGTGTCTATTCTGCCAGCGCAATGCTGGCCAAGCGTCACGTTTCCAATCCTCTATATTTATAGAACACGACTCACACTACTGCTCTCTACGCTCCTAGGCTGCAGATCCTCTCTGTTGCAGGCTGCAGATCTTCTGTGTTGCAGGCTGCAGATCCTCTGTGTTGCAGGCCGCAGATTATCTGTGTTGCAGGCTGCAGATCCTCTGTGCAACATGGAAGTTATTTGTCTTTAAGTTATTGCTATGTGATACAAACAAAATTATTTACTATTGACCTTATTATCACCCTGCAATATCAACTTTTCACAAATAAAAATAGGTGGATTCAAAACGTAGATTTTTATTTCACTGGTCTCTGTCATCTTCGAACCCTATGTTAATGTTTTATGTCTACAGTTGAAGTCTGAAGTCATTAAAACTAGTTTTTCAACCACTCCACAAATTTCTTGTTAATAAACTATAGTTTTGGCAAGTCGGTTAGGACATCTACTTTGTGCATGACAAAAGTAATTTTTCCAACAATTGTTTACAGACAGATTATTTCACTTATAATTCACTGTATCACTATTCCAGTGGGTCAGAAGTTTACATACACTAAGTTGACTGTGCCTTTAAACAGCTTGGAAAATTCCAGAAAATGATGTCATGGCTTTAGAAGCTTCTGATAGGCTAATTGACATAATTTGAGTCAATTGGAGGTGTACCTGTGGATGTATTTCAAGGCCTACCTTCAATCTCAGTGCCTCTTTGCTTGACATGGAAAAATCAAAATAAATCAGCCAAGACCTCAGAAAGAAATGTGTAGACCTCCACAAGTCTGGTTCATCCTTGGGAGCAATTTCCAAACGCCTGAAGGTACCACGTTCATCTGTACAAACAATAGTACGCAAGTATAAACACCAGAGGACCATGCAGCCATCATACCGCTAAGGAAGGAGACGCGTTCTGTCTCCTAGAGATGAACGTACTTTGGTGCGAAAAGTACAAATCAATCCCAGAACAACAGCTGGATGCTGGAGGAAACGGGTACAAAAGTATCTATATCCACAGTAAAACTAGTCCTATCTCGACATAACCTGAAAGGTCGCTCAGCAAGGAAAAAGCCACTGCTCCAAAACCGCCATAAAAAGCAACTGCACATGGGGACAAAGATCGTACTTTTTGGAGAAATGTCCTCTGGTCTGATGAAACAAAAATAGAACTGTTTGGCCATAATGACCATTGCTATGTTTGGAGGAAAAAGGGGGAGGCTTGCAAGCCGAAGAACACTATCCCAACTGTAAAGCACAGGGTTGGCAGTATCATGTTTTGTGGGGGCTTTGCTGCAGGAGGGACTGGTGCACTTCACAAGAGATGGCATCATTAGGTGTCAGAAGTCTCAATGTAGCAGGTAGGCAGAGTCAGGCGCAGGACAACGGAGATGAGTAATCATGTATATTTACTCAAAATACAAAACTACCAAAATTGGTAGTACAAATACAAGCTCAAATAAACAAGAACCTCTAACATAGAATAAACACGCACAAACCCATGGGGGAAACAGAGGGTTTAAATAAGGAACATGTCATTATGGGATAGAAACCAGGTGTGTATAATGAAGACAAAAAAACATTGAAAATGAAAAGTAGATCGGCGGTAGCTAGAAGACCGGTGACGTCGACCGCCGAACGCCGCCCGAACAAGGAGAGGGACCGACCTCGGCGGAAGTCGTGACATTAGGAGGGGAAATTATGTGGATATAGTAAAGCAACATCTCAAGACATCAGTCAGTAAGATAAAGCTTGGTTGCGAATGGGTTTTCCAAATAGACAATGACCCCAAGCATACTTCCAAAGTTGTGGCAAAGGACAACAAAGTCAAGGTATTGGAGTGGCCATCAAAAGCCCTGACCTCAATCCAATAGAAAATGTGTGGGCAGAACTGAAAATTCACCCAACTTATTGTGGGAAGCTTGTGGAAGGCTCCCCGAAACGTTTGACCCAAGTTAAACAATTTAAAGGCAATGCTACCAAATACTAATTGAGTGTATGTAAACTTCTGACCCGCTGGGAATGTGATGAAAGAAATAAAAGCTGAATTAAATCATTCCCTCTACTATTATTCTGACATTTCACATTCTTAAAATAAAGTAGTGATTCTAACTGACCTAAAACAGGGAATTTTACTAGGATTAAGTGTCAGGAATTGTGAAAAACTGAGTTTAAATGTATTTGGCTAAGGTGTATATAAACTTCCGACTAACTGTATGTTAATGTTTTCAGCGTATGTAAATTGTAAAGTATTTTTCGTCCGTTACAGAGGTATAGCCTGTGTTCTCCATGTTAGCTGGGGAATGTTAATAATATGCATGTAAATCTCTCATGGCTCTAGTTGGAGGAGAGATTGACTTCATCATTACTTGTTTTTGTAAGAAGTGTTGACATGCTGAATGCACCAAGGTGTCTGTTTAAACTACCAGCACAGAGCTCTGACACCTATGCATACCCCAGAAGACATGCCATCAAAGGTCTTTTTACAGTCCCCAAGTCAAGAACAGACTATAGGAAGCACACGGTACTACATAGAGTCATGACTATATGGAACTCTATTTTACATCAGGTAACTGATGCAAACAGTAAAATTAGATTTAAAAAACAGATAGAAATACACCATATGGAACAGTGGGAACTGTAAAGAGACACACACAGACACACATACACATGGTAAGGGGGGAACACACTGAACGTGTTGTGTAAGGTGTTGTGAAATGTAATGTCATGTAGTATTTTAAACTGTACGTAACTATCTTATGTTGCTGGACCCCAGGAAGAGTAGCTGCTGCCTTGGCAGCACCTACTGTGGATCCATAACAAATACAAATAACCCATATCATACCTCTATATCATAACCCACATCATACCCCCATATCATAACCCACATCATGCCTGGTACGGCAACTGCTCCGCCCACAACCGTAAGGCTCTCCAGAGGGTAGTGAGGTCTGCACAACGCATCATCGGGGGCAAACTACCTGCCCTCCAGGACACCTACACTACCCGATGTCACAGGAAGGCCAAAAAGATCATCAAGGACAACAACCACCGAGCCACAGCCTGTTCACCCCGCTATCATCCAGAAGGCGAGGTCAGTACAGGTGCATCAAAGCTGAGACCGAGAGACTGAAAAACAGCTTCTATCTCAAGGCCATCAGACTGATAAACAGCCATCACTAACATTGAGTGGCTGCTGCCAAAATACTGACTCAAATCTCTAGCCACTTTAATCATTAAAATTGGATGTAATAAATGTATCACTAGTCACTTTAAACAATGCCACTTTATATAATGTTTACATACCCTACATTACTCATATCATATGTATATACTGTACTCTATACCATCTAATGCATCTTGCCTACGCCGTTCGGCCATCACTCATCCAGATATTTATATGTACATATTTTTATTAATTCCTTTACACTTGTGTGTATAAGGTAGTTGTTGTGAAATTGTTAGATTGCTTGTTAGATATTACTGCATGGTCGGAACTATAAGCACAAGCGTTTCGCTACACTCGCATTAACATCTGCTAACCATGTGTATGTGACCAATAACATTTTCTTTGTTTTGACCTCATCTCCCATATCCCCAATGTCTGTTTCTTTCATAACTATAACTCTCTTTCCATCTACTGTTCCTGTTTCCCTTTTCTCTGGTTCTTCCTACTGCTCTGCCTCTGCCTCTCTTTCCCCTCTGCAGGACAGGGAACCTTCTGAAAATCACTACTGTAGGTCTACAATAAAATATTAAGTTGTACACCCTGTATGAATAAATGGAGGAATGAATGAATAATTCACAAATGTATAAATTACTTAAGAAGTGAATTAATCAGTCAATCCATCCGTCATTCTAATGTGTGTTGCGTTTTCTCCTTGAATGAGAGGTGTAAGTTTGGCCCCCTGGGCTGGAACATCCTCTATGAGTACATCCAGGCAGACTTCACTTCCAGCATGCAGTCCAGAACCACCTGGACGAGTTGGGTGTGAAGTGTGGCGCTAACTGGAGCTGCCTGAGCTTTCTTTTGGCCGATGTCCAATATGGTGGCCACGTCACAGACGACCTGGACAAACACCTTCACCCACGTGTGGTTCTGCAAGAGCACGTTCGCCGACAAGTTCCGTTTCTACAAGGGTTATACTATACCCAAAGCCAAGAATGTGCTGGATTAGCGGCTCCACATTGAGACCCTGCCGCTGGTCGACTCGACAGTATTGGTGTGACATCGGTGCTACATCGTGCTTTTCTGATTTCAGTCAGCAGACGGTTCATGTTAGACAGCTTTTAGTTCATTTTTAATAGGCAACTATCAGAATGGAGCAGCTAAGATATTTTGCTCTACTCAAACATACAACACACATACTAATCCCAGTTGTGTGACCGACAGGTATTCATTCAGTCTTCACGAGACCCTAAACACAATCATCAATATCCAACCCAAAGACAGCGGGGAAGGGATAGTGGGTAAGGGACAGCGGGGAGGGGGAAGGAGTGCCCAGTGAGGGAGGGACAGTGGGGGAGGGGAGACTATAGAGGCCACTGCCAGATTCTGGTCAACGAGATGCTGGACAAACTGCCAGCGGATTATGTTCCACGTGAGGTACCCAACCAGAGATGGACAAGATTGTTAGTGTCATTCAGGGGTTGGGGTCTAGAAACTATATATATTGGCATTGTAAAGATCTCATATGTACCACAGACCAACTGAACAACTGCATCAATAATAAGGTCCCCTGTACTTTGTTCTTCAGGTGACAGCTCATCTTTATTACATCTTTCTGTGGCAGGAGCTTGACCTCATGCAGCGAATCATAGTCTGTGTACGGAGTATCCTCACCGATCTGACACTGGCCATCGATGGTAAGTCTCTGAAAAACACATACTGTAATACAAAGATACTATAAAAAAGGAAATCTGTAATAAAAACAATTTTCCACACTATACTGTATAACTAACCTTAGACAATATTTTCCTCTAGTCATCATGTTTTACCAACTGAATTATTTTAGTTGCGTTTCAATAGGTTTCAGGAAAAAAAACTTAACTGAGTACCATTAGAGATCATTATCATGTCTGAGGATTTGAGGGATGCCTGGACAGCATACAGTGGGGCAAAAAAGTATTTAGTCAGCCACCAATTGTGCAAGTTCTCTCACTTAAAAAGAGGAAAGAGGCCTGTAATCATCATAGGTACACTTCAACTATGACATACAAAATGAGGAAAAAAAATCCAGAAAATCACATTGTAGGATTTTTTATGAATTTATTTGCAAATTATGGTGGAAAATAAGTATTTGGTCACATACAAACAAGCAAGATTTCTGGCTCTCACAGACCTGTAACTTCTTCTTTAAGAGGCTCCTCTGTCCTCCACTCGTTACCTGTATTAATGGCACCTGTTTGAACTTATCAGTATAAAAGACACCTGTCCACAACCTCAAACAGTCACACTCCAAACTCCACTATGGCCAAGACCAAAGAGCTGTCAAAGGACACCAGAAACAAAATTGTAGACCTGCACCAGGTTGGGAAGACTGAATCTGCAATAGGTAAGCAGCTTGGTTTGAAGAAATCAACTGTGGGAGCAATTATTAGGAAATGGAAGACATACAAGACCACTGATAATCTTCCTCGATCTGGGGCTCCACGCAAGATCTCACCCGTGGGGTCAAAATGATCACAAGAACGGTGAGCAAAAATCCCAGAACCACACGGGGACCTAGTGAATGGCCTGCAGAGAGCTGGGACCAAAGTAACAAAGCCTACCATCAGTAACACATTACGCCGCCAGGGACTCAAATCCTGCAGTGCCAGACGTGTCCCCCTGCTTAAGCCAGTACATGTTCAGGCCCGTCTGAAGTTTGCTAGAGAGCATTTGGATGATCCAGATGAGGATTGGGAGAATGTCAGATGAAACCAAAATAGAACTTTTTGGTAAAAACTCAACTCGTCGTGTTTGGAGGACAAAGAATGCTGAGTTGCATCCAAAGAACACCATACCTACTGTGAAGCATGGGGGTGGAAACATCATGCTTTGGGGCTGTTTTTCTGCAAAGGGACCAGGACGACTGATCCGTGTAAAGGAAAGAATGAATGGGACCATGTATCGTGAGAGGGCATTGAAGATGAAACGTGGCTGGGTCTTTCAGCATGACAATGATCCCAAACACACCGCCCGGGCAATGAAGGAGTGGCTTCGTAAGAAGCATTTCAAGGTCCTGGAGTGGCCTAGCCAGTCTCCAGATCTCAACCCCATAGAAAATCTTTGGAGGGAGTTGAAAGTCCGTGTTGCCCAGCGACAGCCCCAAAACATCACTGCTCTAGAGGAGATCTGCATGGAGGAATGGGCCAAAATACCAGCAACAGTGTGTGAAAACCTTGTGAAGACTTACAGAAAACGTTTGACCTCTGTCATTGCCAACAAAGGGTATATAACAAAGTATTGAGATAAACTTTTGTTATTGACCAAATACTTATTTTCCACCATAATTTGCAAATAAATAAATTAAAAATCCTACAATGTGATTTTCTGGATTTCTTTTTCTCATTTTGTCTGTCATAGTTGAAGTGTACCTATGATGAAAATTACAGGCCTCTCTCATCTTTTTAAGTTGGAGAACTTGCACAATTGGTGGCTGACTAAATACTTTTTTGCCCCACTGTATATGATGCCCACATCCACAAGCTGTGTCAGAAGATCTGATGGGACTTGACAATGTGGGCTTCTGGTTCATCAAGCTACTGGAGAGGAACCAGCAGTTCCATACCTGATCTCCACTGGACGGTTCCACCAGTTCTGGCTCACTGGACGGCCCCACCGGTTCTGGCTCACTGGACGGCCCCACCGGTTCTGGCTCACTGGCTTCTTCAATCCACAGGTGGGGTATAAACGTTTCTACCAGGGGTGGGTCTAATCCTGAATGCTGATTGGTTAAAACTGCATTCCAGCCAGTGTCTATTCCACAAGTTACCACCGTCTAAATCTGTGACGTTATCATGCCTATTTACTCTGTTCCATCTGACTGCGCAATACACTGTCTCGTCAGCCCAGCCAGGCAATTTAGAAACTTGATCTCCACTATAAAAACCATTGAGAGATTATCTCACTGTCACGGATCCCTCCGGAACTGTCATTGCGCACACCTGGCCCCAATTGCCAATGATTAGTGTTTGTTTATACAGTGGGGAAAACCTATGATGAAAATTACAGGCCTCTCTCATCTTTTTAAGTGAGAGAACTTGCACAATTGGTGGCTGACTAAATACTTTTTTTCCCCACTGTATGTGCCCTTTGGTTCTCTATTGGGCTGTTGATTATTGTTCTATGTCCGTTGGTGCATGTGAGTACCTGTGCTGTGTGTTTTGGCTTTCGTGCCATTGTGGATTACGTAAATGATTCCGGGCCTTGTCCTGTATATTTAATCATTGTGCGCGTCTGTATTTATTCCAGGTACTCCTTGCTCTTTTTGTTTTGGGTTTCAACCCTATGTTTTTGTATGTGTTTTTGTTTCGTCTTCGTCCCTGTGCCTATACACGGCACGCCGTAATATGGGCATAAATAAAAACCCATATTACTCATTCCTGCGCCTGTCTCCCGACCCTTTATACCAACGTCACACTCACATTTCTTATAGACTAACATTTCGTTTTCAACAGCGGAGATTTGTTTAAACCTTGCTGTCTGTCTCTGCGACATTTGGAACAATGTTTCAATATTCAAATTTGATCTCCAGATGTCCCATAGTAATGAACGTGTCGAGAGTTTGGATGAGACCGGCAGGCAGCTATTCTCAGCCAGTCAAAATCAAGAATCAGCATCATTTTTATGGATATATCTGAAGAAATATCAATAGAAAACAGGTCAAACTAAACGAAGTGCAGCTAGTTTGCGGTCTTTCCAGCTTCAGTTTGAAGTGATTTGTGTTAGGTGTGTTGTTGGTTAGCTCCTCTGAATAACAGTGTCCTGACAAGAGAGCACATTTTCAATGCCAGGTGAAATTGCGCCTCATTAGCTCATTGTTATGGATGTATCCAAATGTCACTAGAAAACAGCTTAAACAAATGAAAATGCAGCTACTTTGTTGTTATTCTGTCTGCACTGTTTGACGTGACTGTAAATTAGCCGTAGTTGGCTAGCTAGCAATGGATAAGAATGTTGCCAGCCAGTATGGCAATATAACATTTAGAATGAACCATAGATATATCCATAGATATAGAACAAAAAGACTTAATGACTGGGTCTCTGGCAACCGAACCGATAGAACGAACAACCAGCCGGCTTGTGTAGCAATACTAGATTTGTGTCGGGACTATATCTTGTGGGATTAAATATTATGAATATATTCATAAATATTACGTTTTTAATTCAAATGTGTAAATCATTATTTGAATATTTTGTTAACCCGTTGTATAAAAGTGATAATGCCCTCAAAGCCAATGTTTGGAGGATATATTGTCACGGTTTGAAGGCGCTCGTCTTGGGCACCCGTGCAAATATATCCTCCAAACACGGGCTTCTCAGGCATTATCACTTTTATACAATGGGTTACCAACATATTATCACTTAAATAAGATCAGAGGTAAAGCAAATGTGTGGTTACAGTACTTTATATTTATTACCTGGGAATAATTAATGTTAAAATATAATATTGATGTTGTGGTTTTAAATACAACATTTAAACTGTTCTTTTTATACACCTAGCAAAAATGATACATTTTCCTTTTACCTGTGATTTTCAGTGATAAACTGTCTGTGGTTTGTCATATTCTGACTGCCATGAGGCAGGAGACTACAAGGGTTTGTCATAGGGTTTTCTGACTGCCATGAGGCAGGAGACTACAAGGGGTTTGTCATAGGGTTTTCTGACTGCCATGAGGCAGGAGACCACGAGGGTTTGTCATAGGGTTTTCTGACTGCCATGAGGCAGGAGACTACAAGGGTTTGTCATAGGGTTTTCTGACTGCCATGAGGCAGGAGACTACAAGGGTTTGTCATAGGGTTTTCTGACTGCCATGAGGCAGGAGACCACAAGGGTTTGTCATAGGGTTTTCTGACTGCCATGAGGCAGGAGACCACGAGGGTTTGTCATAGTGTTTTCTGACTGCCATGAGGCAGGAGACCACGAGGAGTTTGTCATAGGGTTTTCTGACATGCCATGAGGCAGGAGACCACGGGGGTTTGTCATAGGGCTTTCTGACTGCCATGAGGCAGGAGACCACGGGGGTTTGTCATAGGGCTTTCTGACTGCCATGAGGCAGGAGACCACGAGGGTTTGTCATAGGGTTTTCTGACTGCCATGAGGCAGGAGACCACAAGGGTTTGCCATAGGGCTTTCTGACTGCCATGAGGCATGAGACCACAAGGATGAACCTAGCCAAAGGCTGGGCCCTGAACACTGTTGTCCTGCATAACGATGTCGCCTGGATGATGAGGAAGGATGTCATGGCGCCGCCACCAGACAAAATGGGTGGACTCTTCTTGGACAGGGCAGGGTGGGACCGGAAAAAAGTCACGACTTATGAATCGCCTTTGAAAGGTTACAAGAAACATCTCATCTTTCAATGGAAATGCTTACACACATTTTTGTTTTTCATTTATAAAACGGATAGTGAAATTATCTGAATCTGAATATATTGTCACGGTTTGAAGGCGCTCGTCTTGGGCACCCGTGCAAATATATCCTCCAAACACGGGCTTCTCAGGCATTATCACTTTTATACAATGGGTTACCAACATATTATCACTTAAATAAGATCAGAGGTAAAGCAAATGTGTGGTTACAGTACTTTATATTTATTACCTGGGAATAATTAATGTTAAAATATAATATTGATGTTGTGGTTTTAAATACAACATTTAAACTGTTCTTTTTATACACCTAGCAAAAATGATACATTTTCCTTTTACCTGTGATTTTCAGTGATAAACTGTCTGTGGTTTGTCATATTCTGACTGCCATGAGGCAGGAGACTACAAGGGTTTGTCATAGGGTTTTCTGACTGCCATGAGGCAGGAGACTACAAGGGTTTGTCATAGGGTTTTCTGACTGCCATGAGGCAGGAGACCACGAGGGTTTGTCATAGGGTTTTCTGACTGCCATGAGGCAGGAGACTACAAGGGTTTGTCATAGGGTTTTCTGACTGCCATGAGGCAGGAGACTACAAGGGTTTGTCATAGGGTTTTCTGACTGCCATGAGGCAGGAGACCACAAGGGTTTGTCATAGGGTTTTCTGACTGCCATGAGGCAGGAGACCACGAGGGTTTGTCATAGTGTTTTCTGACTGCCATGAGGCAGGAGACCACGAGGGTTTGTCATAGGGTTTTCTGACATGCCATGAGGCAGGAGACCACGGGGGTTTGTCATAGGGCTTTCTGACTGCCATGAGGCAGGAGACCACGGGGGTTTGTCATAGGGCTTTCTGACTGCCATGAGGCAGGAGACCACGAGGGTTTGTCATAGGGTTTTCTGACTGCCATGAGGCAGGAGACCACAAGGGTTTGCCATAGGGCTTTCTGACTGCCATGAGGCATGAGACCACAAGGATGAACCTAGCCAAAGGCTGGGCCCTGAACACTGTTGTCCTGCATAACGATGTCGCCTGGATGATGAGGAAGGATGTCATGGCGCCGCCACCAGACAAAATGGGTGGACTCTTCTTGGACAGGGCAGGGTGGGACCGGAAAAAAGTCACGACTTATGAATCGCCTTTGAAAGGTTACAAGAAACATCTCATCTTTCAATGGAAATGCTTACACACATTTTTGTTTTTCATTTATAAAACGGATAGTGAAATTATCTGAATCTGAATATATTGTCACGGTTTGAAGGCGCTCGTCTTGGGCACCCGTGCAAATATATCCTCCAAACACGGGCTTCTCAGGCATTATCACTTTTATACAATGGGTTACCAACATATTATCACTTAAATAAGATCAGAGGTAAAGCAAATGTGTGGTTACAGTACTTTATATTTATTACCTGGGAATAATTAATGTTAAAATATAATATTGATGTTGTGGTTTTAAATACAACATTTAAACTGTTCTTTTTATACACCTAGCAAAAATGATACATTTTCCTTTTACCTGTGATTTTCAGTGATAAACTGTCTGTGGTTTGTCATATTCTGACTGCCATGAGGCAGGAGACCACGAGGGTTTGTCATATTCTGACTGCCATGAGGCAGGAGACCACGGGGGTTTGTCATAGGGTTTTCTGACTGCCATGAGGCAGGAGACCACGAGGGTTTGTCATATTCTGACTGCCATGAGGCAGGAGACCACGGGGGTTTGTCATAGGGTTTTCTGACTGCCATGAGGCAGGAGACCACGAGGGTTTGTCATAGGGTTTTCTGACTGCCATGAGGCAGGAGACCACGAGGGTTTGTCATAGGGTTTTCTGACTGCCATGAGGCAGGAGACCACAAGGGTTTGTCATAGGGTTTTCTGACTGCCATGAGGCAGGAGACCACAAGGGTTTGTCATAAGGTTTTCTGGCTGCCATGAAGCAGGAGACCATGAGGGTTTGTCAAAGGGCTTTCTGACATGCCATAAGGCAGGAGAGCACCAGGGTTTGTCATAGGGCTTTCTGACTGCCAGGAGGCAGGAAACCACAAGGGTTTGTCATAGGGTTTTCTGACTGCCATGAGGCAGGAGACCACGAGGGTTTGTCATAGGGTTTTCTGACTGCCATGAGGCAGGAGACCACGAGGGTTTGTCATAGGGTTTTCTGACATGCCATGAGGCAGGAGACCACGGGGGTTTGTCATAGGGCTTTCTGACTGCCATGAGGCAGGAGACCACGAGGGTTTGTCATAGGGTTTTCTGACTGCCATGAGGCAGGAGACCACAAGGGTTTGCCATAGGGCTTTCTGACTGCCATGAGGCATGAGACCACAAGGATGAACCTAGCTAAAGGCTGGGCCCTGAACACTGTTGTCCTGCATAACGATGTCGCCTGGATGATGAGGAAGGATGTCATGGCGCCGCCACCAGACAAAATGGGTGGACTCTTCTTGGACAGGGCAGGGTGGGACCGGAAAAAAGTCACGACTTATGAATCGCCTTTGAAAGGTTACAAGAAAACATCTAATCTTTCAATGGAAATGCTTACACACATTTTTGTTTTTCATTTATAAAACGGATAGTGAAATTATCTGAATTAAAAAGAGATGTACCAGGACTGGGTCAAATAATAATGTCATACACTTTCAAATACTATCTTCACGCTATCTTCCTCTTCACGCCCCTCCTTGTGGTCAATGTCTATGTTATCAGCACCTTGGCTGACGATGCCAGGGTCAGCAAGGGATGAGCCTGTATCCCTGCCCCGTGTATGAGAAACCTAGACATACAGACCGGATCTTCATCTTAGGTCCCCTGACCACTGGACGCTGAGGGGAGTGGCTCTGCTCTGTGACTGAAAATGAGTGGGAATTTCACTTCAAGTGGTAGCTATTTTAGTTTGCACAAGTTGTTTGTGTGTGTGTGTGTGTGTGTGTGTGTGTGTGTGTGTGTGTGTGTGTGTGTGTGTGTGTGTGTGTGTGTGTGTGTGTGTGTGTGTGTGTGTGTGTGTGTGTGTGTGTGCACGTGCACGTGCATGTGTGTCTCAACCACATACTGAATACGATAATGACAATGTGTGTGTTTATCGCATTCCAAGTGATTTGTCAGAATTATACTCTATTGAAGTACACATTAATTGATTAATCAGTAACAATATCATTTTGTGCAGCCAATTTACAATCATTTGCATTTTTATTAAACAGATTTTCAAAGAACACCGGAAGATGGAAACAATGCAATGGTCTTATAGAAATCATCACTTCCTGGTGTTGTATCTGCTTAATTGCTGTAGAAAAGATTGTCGTTTGATAGTCAACCTGTCATTCCCAACACCCTTGTCCTAAGACATCCACATAAATCAAACCCTCTATGACACTTTATGCTGTCAAAAAGCATTTAAATAGCGTCATGTGGCATCATAGTAACAACTTTATAACCTTTTTTGGTCCCTCTTTATTTGAAGTGCATTTTATGAAGGCTTCATAAAGCCTTCATATAGGATTCATAAGCGCTACATAGATGCTTCATAAATCATCTATAACCGTATATCATGCTCTATAAAGATTCATAAAGTGGTATAACTGTGTAACAACCATCAATTTATTTGTTCACGTTTATTAATCTTTTATAGAGCATGAAATACGGTTATATATTATTTGTGACCCATTTATGCAATTCTAATGAAGCCTTCATAAGATGCACTTCAAATAAAGCAGGACCCATTTTGTTAATAATTTTGTAATAAAGCATAACATAGCAAACAAGGATGCCATTTATTTTTTATTTTTTTACAGTTCTATACTTTATGACTGGGTCGTGTGTGTACGTTGTGTTAAACAAAGTGTGGATGTCAAGCTGTTACAACACATTTTATGGGAACTTACAAAAGCTTTTGACTTCATGTAAAAAAAATGCCAACTATCTTGAGATATGTTGCGCTATAGCAAAACAGTTAGTCTAGAATTGCACCTATTTTAGACCTTTTTAAACAAGAGTAAAGAACTGTGTTCATTAATATAGAAACTAAATCTACAATTAACAAGGTTATTGGACAATTGAATAAGATGATAACATGCACAATGTGTTACCTCTCCTTAGCAGCAGAGAGGCTTCATATATAGTATGTATTCAGTGACATTCACTCTAGAGAATTACTCTCAACTTAAACTTTAAAGAAAATAATATCTATAAACATGCAAAATCACTCACTCTATTGCAGCAAACAACTCTCAATAAAATGTCCTAATAATGGCTTTATATATTAAACTACACTAGATGTGGAGCTGATGCATATATCTATGAATCTGCTTATGTCCATTTGACCATTTGTATAACTAATATTTTTTTTCAATAAAAATGTAATATCCATAGACATTTGACATAATGCACATTAGTTTCTTCACCCACCAATTTGTCCATTCAATTATATATGCATTTTATATATGCTTTACTCCTCAGACACCAGCTGATTGAGTTTTTATCTGCAAAAATTGCACAAGAAATTCTATCACTAAATTCTGGTTTGGCTGGCTTTAATTTACATAATTGAGACCAAATGCTCATCGTTCTTCACTTACCTTTGCACAAAGACATTTTCCAGTCAATTTAATGTTTTGTGTATGAAACATTAACCGTAATCAAACTATACCAGAACTCCATTTCAACTTCCATCACTTCAGTAGTTTAGCCCATATTCAGCCTTTCAACATGCAAATTAAAGACAATTGAATGTCTTATGTATTATAATATGTTGATTTATAAGTCTGTAGAAAATGTCCAATCGTACAAATTTACTGTAATTCTTGTCAGTTTATTTGTTTTGCATACTTGTGAGTCCATGTTCAATAGAAGAAAAAATGACAAAAAAAGATAGAAGTATATCTATATAAATCATTGAATTCCCAAAACAAAGACGGCTTCAAAATGTTGTGTGGATTATATAAACTCATTGTGTTGAAACCCTAACTGGCCTGTTTATGGGACTATCGGTCACAGGCCAATCCTTCAAAAAGATTCAAAGAAAAACACGCATGTTGTTGTTTTCCATTTCCTTGAACGCTGGTTTAGGTGAGCTGTTTAATATCATGCATCGGCACCTCCTCCTCTACGCCATCCTCAGCGAGCTTAGGGCTGACGGATTTGCGGCCCTTGGGTGGCGGGACAGGTGTGGCGTCCTCGGTGACCCCCACAGCCCCCTCCTGGCCCTCCGCCACAGTCCTCTCCTTCTTTAGTTTGGCTGGCACATGGCTGGCAATGGAATCTTTGAGCCGCGAGCCGGACTGCTTGAGCCTCTCCCCAGACTGGCGGATCTTCTGCCGACGCTCGGTTGATACGATGCGCTCACCCATCTGGCCAACCTTGCTGCTCATGTTCTCTTTCGTCTTGGTCATGTTCATGCGGGAGAAGGTGGACTTGAAGCTCTCCATGCGGGTCAGGCCTGATTTCTTCATCTTAGTGGCCGTGGACGAGGCTTCCTCCACCACCATGTACTCATCATCAGACTCAGGGGGTAGTTCAAAGTGGTCTGGCTCCACTTCGGCCATAGACGGTTTGGGTTCTTTGGGTTCCTTTCCGGCTGCCACAGCTGACACCTCACTGTCCCCCTGTAATGGGAACAGATACCAGATCAAGTGTCATAAAACTAACTCAAAATAATCGAAGGGATTCACAAAAGCACTTGTGAGTCTGCCTGCTAGAACACATCTGTGGTAGCCCTTTATCAGGTCTGAATGATGTCTGAGCACTAACAGAGGCATTGCAATAGTATTGAGCTGTAATACTTAGAAAATAAAGACCTCAAATAAAAGTCCCGATAGATGTTTGGAAGAGAATGGCAGCCATAATATTTCTGTTTGTGTCTGATTTGTATGATCTAAATCATGTTAAATAAAGTTTCTCACGCCTTGACAATCCTGAGAAGGAGAGACCAATTGTTTTCGCTTAATGTCGCGGTTCCCATAACCCAGTTAAGACATTAGTTAATGGGTTAATGTTTCATGTTTGAAATATGAGCAGCCATTATGAAGACATTGCCAAGAATCATAAATCATTCTATATTATGAATGACCATAGAGTAAGCTACAGTGCCTTCAGAAAGTATTCGTACCCCTTGACTTATTCCACATTTTGTTGGGCTACAGCCTGAATTCAAAATGGATTCAATATTTCTTTTTGCTCACCCATCCACAAACAATAATCCATAATGACAAAGTGAAAACATGTTTTTAGAAATGTGCTTTTGGAAAGTCCTACAGAAGAACTTTGTAAAGTTGAAAATTAAATACAGAAATATCTAATTTACATAAGATGTTGATTATTGCTAGACAACCATTTTCAAGATTTGCCATACATTTTTAAGCAGATTTAAGTCAAAACTGTAACTCGGCCACTCTTGGTAAGCAATTCCAGTGTAGATTTGTCCTTGTGTTTTAGGTTATTGTCCTGAAAAGGGAACTAACCGTCCAGTGTCTGGTAGAAAGCAGTCAGGTTTTCCTCTACGATTTTGCATGTGCTTAGCTCCATTCTGTTTCTTTTTTATCCTGAAAAACTCCCCAGTCTAAGCATACCATAACATGATGCAGCCACCACTATGCTTGGAAATATGGAGAGTGGTACCCAAATGTATTGGATTTGCCCCAAACACAACACTTTGTATTCAGGACAAAAAGTGAATTGCTTTCCCACATTTTTTGCAGTATTACTTTAGTGCCTTTTTGCAAACATGTTTTGGAGTATTGTTATTGTACAGGCTTCCTTCTTTTCACTCTGTCAATTAGGTTAGTATTGTGAAGTAACTACAATGTTGTATTGTGAAGTAAATACAATGTTGTATTTTGAAGTAACTACAATGTTGTATTGTGAAGTAACTACAATGTTGTATTGTGAAGTAACTACAATGTTGTATTGTGAAGTAACTACAATGTTGTATTGTGAAGTAACTACAATGTTGTATTGTGAAGTAACTACAATGTTGTATTGTGAAGTAACTACAATGTTGTATTGTGAAGTAACTACAATGTCCTCCATCCTTTAGATTTTTCCTATAACAACCATTGAACTCTGTAACTGTTTTAATTGGCCTCATGGTGAAATCCATGAGCGGTTTCCTTCCTGTCCAGAAGGACGCCTGTATCTTTGTAATGACTGGGTGTATTGATACACAATCCAAATTGTAATTAATAACTTGATCATACTTAAATGGATATTCAGTGCTGTAAGGTGCCCTTCTTTGCATGGCATTGGAAAACCTCTGGTCTTTGTGGTTGAATCTGTGTTTGAAATTCACTGCTCGACTGAGGGACTTTACAGATAACTGTATGTGTGAAGTACAGAGATGATGTAGTCATTCAAAAATCATGTTAAACACCATTATTGCGCACAGAGTGAGTCCATGCAACTTATTATGTGACTATGTTACTCCTGAACTTATTTAGGCTTGCCATAATGAAGGGGCTGAATACTTATTGACTCAAGACATTTCAGCTTTTCACTTTAATACATTTGTAAACATTTAGAAAAACAATTCAATTTTGACATTATGGGGTATTGTGTGTAGGCCGGTGATTAAAAAATCTAAATTGAATCAATTTTAAATGCAGGCTGTAACATAACAAAACATGGAATAAGTCAAGGAGTGTGAATACTTTGTGTAAATAAAATGTAAAAGAGTCTAGTTAATTACTGTATGTAATTAGCATGCAAATACATGGTCTAGGACCACTTTAATTCAAAGTGGGACGGCCCACTGTGTATATTGTTCTCACTGAATAAAGTTTAACGGTGAACTGGGACTATTAATAATACTCACACCGGCTGATTTAGCTCAGCTTTAGGCGGTAGAAAGCTAAACATATCACATCACAGCTTTTGCAACTTTTTATAGTGTGTAAGTAGCTTTAAGCAATCTGTATCCGTTTCAAAGAGCAACTTTATCAGTCAGGTAACTTGATGTCTAATATAATACAACAAATAAGTAAAAAAAAGATACAAATGATTGGTTAAAAGTATCATGCTAAAGCCTTACAGGTATTCAAGTTCCATTTATGGTTGACGAAGTTTGCTTGCAGTGTCTAATTCAGAGTTGCAGGGCTGTTCCATTATAGCTACGTAGCTAGGTAGGTACCATTCAATATATGAGATATAATCACTATTAATGTACTGTATCATTTATATGCCTCTTGCATATTATGTGAAACCTGATCTAAAACTTACAGTAGACATTCAAACATTTGACTGTATAAAAATAAAGCCTCACACACTTAGGATGAACACCCAGTATACCTTGACAATCAACCAACATTACTGTAACCATGCCATAGATATCACCACACCTTGTTTGATTCCTAAACCTCCCTATTATGTTTCATTTTGACTTCCCCCTTTAGTGTGAAATGGAATGGAGGTGTCATGACACTGTACGTATGAGTACTGAGCAAATATTATTTGAATAAAATGGTATCACTTTATTTTGCAGTCCCCTAGTAACCTGGTATTTGACTTAAAACCACAGGGTAACAGCTTATGTACAAATGTATTGTTACCAAGAACCATTGTCACCAATCTAGATACATTATTTGAAGTAACTATTCGAAATTTCAATTTTTTTGTAACTTCACATAAAATACAGATAAATAACAGTGGTAATATTAAATAAATCATTACATTTTCTATAAGGTCTTTTAGTACCAAGTGGTGTTAAAATGTTGGACAATTGATCCAGTCATCTTACTTAGCTTTAATTACAGCATGACATTCCATTTTCATAGAAGGGAGAGTATGAATTAAATCTGTTCATTTGATGCTGACTTCAAAGCATGTGCTTGATTCAACATTGGTATGTGACGCATGCCAAACTGCATATTTGTCAGTGATTATGCGGCTGCCAGTGAATCCAGTTTGTCTATGGAAAAAGCATGTTGTTCTTCATGTTATTTGACCTTCCCCTCTTCTTTCCTCATCTCAAATAAAATGGCTACCAAAATCCACTACGCCCCCATCCCTGGCTGCTTCATCCAAATCGTATCGTCATTGGCTATCTGCCACATAATCTTGTTCTTGAGTGCAGCATCTAACCTTTCAGTAGACTGCAGTATATCTTGCTGCTGTCAAGGCAACTTAGACCCTGAAAAACTCTGGTCAACCATGGGCTTGCAGCTGTTAGCTTTGAAGGCCAAAGTAAAATTAAGCCAGTATCATTCTGTCATCTAAAATGCTTTGATTTCACTATAACACCCTCAATTTAGCAGATGCTTTCACCCCTCCTGTCTGTTGTTTCTGTCGGCAACATCTTAACTAAAGTACACAAGTTTTTAACAATTTACCACATCCTTCTACAACTATTGAGAGTATGATCCTTAAATAACCGATAATGAAGCCAGTTAGTGGATAAAGATGACAATGATTACTACCGATGCTTCTGACACCATGCTTTTTGCAACAATGAAATTGGCTGGATGGGATTACCTGGTAGATAACAACCCGGAACTTGTTCTTGGCCAACAGTTCCTCCTGGGTGGTTTCCACCTTCTTGACACGGATGTTCTGATTCTCTACCCGTACACGGACGTCCTTGATGTGGCAGCTGACCTTGCGTGTCTTCTCCAGCAGCTTGTCCACTGTGCTGCCGGTGATGGCATGGTTTACCGTCAGCTTCACCACATCCGCCTGGATGGTCTTGACACTGTTCTCCAGCTCGAGCTGCCTCTCCTCCATACGCGTCTGGCACGTCTGCACGTTGTCGATGATGCCCGCCACACGCTCCAATAGCGCCATGATGGTCGCAGTATCGTCCCCCACAGCCAGACCTAGTTTATCAGCCATGGTTGGTGTCTTCAACCACAGCGTCTCGGATCCAAAGGGAAAAGGTTAAGGTTAGAAATCCTATTTATTCTTAGTGGTCAGTAGAAACCACAGAAAGAGCAACCAGGCCTCTAGGTAGCTTCAACCTGAGACTTGTCAGAAAGAGCGACTAGGCCTCAGGTAGCTTCAACCTGAGACTTGTCAGACCAGCAGGTGTTGGGTAGGGTTGGGTTGCTGGATCATTGGGCCATGGAGGGCAGCAGACACCTCGGCCAAAGAGACTCACGCTGCAACTGGTGCCTCACCCAGATCCAATGCACAAGAACACGGAGGCTCCACCTCTCTAGGGTGTGGGCAGCTCAGATACGAGAGGGCAGACACCGTCAGGCAGGGCTCAGAGTGAGAGAGTGACAGAGAGAGACATGGGGCCCAGACTTGTCATGCGTTCGCCCCAGCTAAAAATACTAAGCGTAAAGTGACTCCTCTACATTTTTTGAAGATGTGTGGGATCATGGAAACCCCCCTATCCATTCTACTTTCATCTTCTCTAAGCAAGTTATTATTTTTATGTTGCACCATTGGACAACAATATGCAAGCTATTGCTTTGAGCGCCTACAGCACAATCAGGAACATGCCTTTAATTGGAAAAAACTCTCAAAGGAGCTATCATTAAATACAGTAGACCTTTTACGCTAAGGTACACTAAGGTACATAACTGTTGCCCCAGTAAACATTGGTATACAGAGATCTATGCTTTCCCCCCAGCAGACCACTCAGATCAGGGGTTGGGCATGCGTTCCAAGAAGTATGCTAGTATGGATGTTGGAACGTAGCCCAGGGCTCATGCATACTATGGGAGTGACATCACATTTGTGACCTTGTGGTACTGGATACAGACTTAAAACATGGGTCCAACAAGATACAATAATTGCTTATTCTCTTGTGTATTGTGTCTTGTATCTCTGTACTGCCTTTTATTATATGAATGCATTCCCAGGGTATCTTTGGTTTGTAATTTGGTTTAGGAACAGATACATTTATCTCTGCATCACTAGTGAATTTCTGGGATGGGTGCTAAGCTCTTCGTCTACCCATCTTTATATTTAGGCCAGTCCAAGGGGACTTCCATGATTGAGTATCTCAGTATAGCATTGGTAATATAACTTAAGTTAATCATCGTAAGATTATTATTGGTGCAAAGAATTTGACTCAATTAAGCTTGTCAGTAGTCAGAATCATCAGTAGGAAATGAAGTACACTAATCAGTTACTGATTGATACATTAAGTTAGAAAAGTTGCTGGCAGGTAGCTCAGCGGTTAAGAGTGTTTGGCCAGTAACTGAAAGACTGCTAGTTTGAATCCCTCCACTGACTAGGTGAAAATCTGTCGATGTGCCCCTTGAGCAAGGCACTTAACCCTAATTGCTCCTGTTAGTCACTCTGGATGAGAGCATCTGCTAAATTACTAAAATGCTGGGAAATCAATAGATTCTTGGAAGTTGTGGATCCCTGGTTGTAGATTGTGACTTTTTCTCTGCACACTGATTGGATATTGCAAACAATCAGTTATCTGAATTAGGATCGATATCTATTTCATGTGATAAATTACAACTGAGTTGCAAGCAGATTGCAGGAAATTGTTGAGAGTGACACACGGAACGCGCAACTTTGTTTTAAGCAAACAAAGGATGTGTGTTGAATGATTTTACCTTCATTTAAATAGGTACATTGATTGAGAACGCATTCTCATTTACAACAACGGGATACGGCAGGGCAGAAGTGAACATTATCACTATTTATTTTTCCAAAATACCGAAAAGTCGGGCTGGCTGAGAAGGTCTCCATAACTTAGCAACCTGTGCAAGGCGTTCCTTCCATACAGGGAGGGGATAGGCACCTCCATGGGGAATGGGTAGGGGGAAGGGGACTGTCCAACTCCTAAAATGATGCCACCAGCTGCTGTCTATAATTAAACACTGGATATATCTATAATTGCCCATGTCCCGTCATAGCAAAGAGCAAGCTTACTTCATCCATATGAAATCTTCATCCATATGAAAGTTACTCACTCACTCACATAACCCAGTGCATATAATATCCCCAAATACCATTACCCATCTCTATACCTCATATCCCCATGTTGTGCCCCTCCCAAGATCTCTTAAACGAAAGATTACACACCCGTTTTAAGCTAACACGGTTCTGAACTCCTCACATACTAAGATAGGAACAGAGTCCTTGAAGGATTGGCTAACCCTGCCAAGTGTCTATAAATGTAATGTATGCTGAGAAGTGTGTCTGCTGCCAGCATGACTATCAGAGACACTTTTGTACCCATCAGCTTTATATC
The DNA here is from genome assembly GCA_030435695.1 of Brachymystax lenok tsinlingensis. Classification (NCBI taxonomy): domain Eukaryota; kingdom Metazoa; phylum Chordata; class Actinopteri; order Salmoniformes; family Salmonidae; genus Brachymystax; species Brachymystax lenok. Next base: position 11,567,559 of record CM059782.1, on the reverse strand, counting down.
GATCAGCTTTGTACCAATCAGCCTCGGACTTATCAGCTTCATACCAGTGATCTTCGTACCAATCAGCTTTGTGACCATCAGCTTCGTACCCATCGGGGTTCTTTATAGAAAATTATGTGTTGATTATGTGAAAGGGTAATACACTTAACATAATGTTGTATATAACATAAATAATTATATTCGTTAAATAAAAAAAATGTATTCTCAATTGTCATTTAAAAATCTATTAGATTTGAACATTGTCACCTTTTAAAAGTCACCCTAATCCTATTCATTAACATGGAATGTTCAGAGATATGTTGACAGTAATGGTCCAAGAGAGATACAGTGCCTTTGGAAAGTATTCAAATTAAATTAAGTTTTATTAGTCACATGCGCCGAATACAACAGGTGTAGACCTTACAGTGAAATTCTTACTTACGAGCCCCTAACCAACAGTGCAGTTAAAAACAATATGGATAAGAATAAGAGATAAAAGTAACAAGTAATTAAAGAGGAGCAGTAAAAAATAACAATATATACAGAGGGGTGCCGGTACAGAGTCAATGTGTGGGGACACCGGTTAGTTGAGGTATTATGTACATGTAGGTAGAGTTATTAAAGTGACTATGCATAGATGACAACAGAGAGTGGCAGGGGTGTGGAGAGGGAAGGGGGGTCAATGTGAATAGTCTGGGGTTTCTGGGATGATTTCAAAGCACTTCATGGCTACAGATGTGAGTGCTATGGGTCGGTAGTCATTTAGGCAGGTTACCTTAGTGTTCTTGGGCACAGGCACTATGATGGTCTGCTTAAATTTTTTTGGTATTACAGACTCGGACAGGGAGAGGTTGAAAATGTCAGTGAAGACACTCGCTATTTGGTCCCCGCATGCTCGCAGTACACATCCTGGTAATCCGTCTGGCCCTGCGACCTTGTGAATGTTGACCTGTCTAAAGGTCTTACTCATATCGGCTGCCGAGAGCGTGATCACACAGTCTTCCGGAACAGCTGGTGCTCTCATGCATGTTTCAGTATTATTTGCCTCGAAGCGAGCATAGAAGTAGTTTAGCTCATCCGGTAGGCTCGTGTCATTGGGCAGCTCTCGGCTGTGCTTCCCTTCGTAGTCTGTAATGGTTTGCAGGCCCTGCCACAACCCGACGAGCGTCAGAGCCGGTGTAGTAAGACTCAATCTTAGTCCTGTATTGATGGTCCTGCTTTAATTGTTGCTTGTAAGCAGGAATCAGGAGGATAGAATTATGGTCAGATTTACCAAATGGACGGCGAGGGAGAGATTTGTATGCATCGTTGTGTGTGGAGTATAGGTGGTCCAGAGTTCTTTTCCCTCTGGTTGCACATTTAACATGTTGACAGAAATTAGGTAAAACTGATTTAAGTTTCCCTGCATTAAAGTCCCCGGCTACTAGAAGCGTCGCCTCTGGGTGAGCGTTTTCTTGTTTGCTTATGACGGAAAACAGCTCATTCAATGATATCTTGGTGCCAGCCTCTGAATGTGGTGGTATGGAAACAGCTACAAATAATATAGATGAGAACTCTCTCGGTAGGTTATGTGGTCTGCAGCTTATCATGAGAAACTCTACCTCAGGCGAGCAATGGCTCGACACTTCCTTAGATATCATGCACCAGCTGTTGTTTACAAAAATACATAGATCGCCTTCCCTTGTCTTACCAGACGCTGCTGTTCTATCCTGCCGGTACATCGTAAAACCAGCCAGCTGTATGTTGATATTGTCGTTGTTCAGCCATGACTCCGTGAAGTATAAGATGTTACAGTTTTTAATGTCTCGTTGGTAGTTTAATCTTCCCAATAACTCGTACTCCTCAGAAGGCAGCCCACCCTCCGGCCTCTATTTCTCCGCCTCCTCTTCACGCAGATCACGGGGCTCTGGGTCTGTTCCCGAGGGAGCCGTATATCCTCCGCCTTGTGGTCGTCAGAGTCGTGAAAGAAGATAAAGGATTCTGCTAGTCCGTGGTGAGTAATCGCAGTCCTGATGTCTAGAAGTTATTTTCGGTCATAAGAGACCATAGCGGCAACAATATGTACAAAAATAGAAAAAAATAAGTTACAAACAACGCAGATAAACAAACAAACAAAAAATAATGGTTGGGGGCACGTAAAATGTCCGGCGCCATTTTACTACCCCTTGTCAGACCCCTTGTCTTTTTCCACATTTTGTTATGTTTCAGCCTTATTGTAAAATGGATAAAAAAATAATCATCCTCAGCAATCTACACACAATACCGCATAATGACAAAGTGAAAACAGATGTTTAGACATTTTAAACATAAATACCTTATTTACATAAGTATTCAGACCCTTTGCTATGAGACTCGAAATTGAGCTCAGATGCCTCCTGTTTCCATTGATCGTCCTTTAGATGTTTCTACAACTTGATTGGAGTCCACCTGTAGTAAATTCAATTGATTGAGCATGATTTGGAAAGGCACACACCTGTCTATCTAAGGTCCCAGAGTTGACAGTGCATGTCAGAGCAAAAAACAAGCCATGAGGTCAAAGGAATTGTCTGTAGAGGTCTGAGACAGGATTGTGTCGAGGCACAGACCTGGGGGAGGGTACCAAAAAATGCCTGCATCATTGAAGGTCCCCAAGAACACAGTGGCCTCCATCATTCTTAAATGGAAGAAGTTTGTAACCACCAAGACTTTTCCTAGAGCTGGCCGCCCCGCCAAACTGAGCAATTGGGGGAGAAGGGCCTTGGTCAGGGAGGTGACCAAGAACCGGATGGTCACTCTGACAGAGCTTTAGAGTTCCTCTGTGGAGATGGGAGAACGTTCCAGAAGGACAACCATCTCTGCAGCACTCCACCAACCAGACCTTAATGTTAGTGGCCAGACGGAAGCCTCAGTAAAAGGCACATGACAGCCCACTTGGAGTTTGCCGAAAGGCACCTAAAGACTATCAGACCATGAGAAACAAGATTCTCTGGTCGGATGAAATCAAGATTGAACTCTTTGGCCTGAACGGCAATCGTCACTTCTGGAGGAAACCTGGCAACATCCCTACCATGAAGCACGGCGGTGGCAGCATCATGCTGAGGGGATGTTTTTCTCTGGCAGTGACATGGAGATTAGTCAGGATTGAGGCAAAGATGAACAGAGCAAAGTACAGAGAGATTCTTGATGAAAACCTGCTCCAGAGCGCTCAGGACCTCACACAGGGGCGAAGGTTCACCTTCCAACAGGACAACAACCCTAAGCACACAGCCAAGACAACGCAGGAGTGGCTTCGGGACAAGTCTCTAAATGTCCTTGAGTGGCCTAGCCAGAGCCCGGACTTGAACCTGATGAAAATTCTCTGGAGAGACCTGAAAATAGCTGTGCAGCAACGCTCCCCATCCAACCTGACAGAGCTTGAGAGGATCTGCAGAGAAGAATGTGAGAAACTCTCCGAATACAGATGTGCCAAGCTTTTAGCGTCATACCCAAAAGAATCGAGTCTGTATCGCTGCCAAAGGTGCTTCAACAAATTACTGAGCAAATGGTCTGAATACTTATGTAAATGTGATATTTTAGTTTTTTTGTTTTAGTAAATTAGCTCAAATGTATAAAATCCTGTTTTTACTTTGTCATTATGAGGTATTGTGTGTAGATTGATGAGAGGGAAAATAACATTTGTGACGCATGCAAAACTTCATATTTGTCAGTGATTATGCGGCTGCCAGTGAATCCAGTTTGTCTATGGAAAAAGCATGTTGTTCTTCATGTTATTTGACCTTCCCCTCTTCTTTCCTCATCTCAAATAAAATGGCTACCAAAATCCACTACGCCCCCATCCCTGGCTGCTTCATCCAAATCGTATCGTCATTGGCTATCTGCCACATAATCTTGTTCTTGAGTGCAGCATCTAACCTTTCAGTAGACTCCAGTATATCTTGCGTGCTGTCAAGGCAACTTAGACCCTCTCTCTCCAGAGAATTTTCATCAGGTTCAAGTCCGGGCTCTGGCTAGGCCACTGAAGGACATTCTTGCGTTGTCTTGGCTGTAAAATTTGTACAATTTAATCAATTTTAGAATAAGTCTGTAACGTCACAAAATATGGAAAGGTCAAGGGGTCTGAATACTTTCCGAAGGCACTGTATGACAGAGACACTGTACGGTAAGTGGTTTTGTCTACCTCTGCTGGAGTCTTGTGTCTACTGTAGCTCTAACGTTGAGGTCACAAATGTTATGGCTTTTTACACTACCAAGTAACCAGTGTTGGGGAGTAGTGAACTACATGTAGTTCAACTAGTAATTTAACTACATTTTGCAGTAGCTTGGTGGTAGTTTAACTAAATAAAAATCTTGGTAATTGTTTCAGTAGTTAATTACTTATTTTGCGGTGTAGCTAACTACTGGAACTACACATTTTCTTTTGAAAAAGTAGGTTAAGTAGACTTTCCCTTAATTCTCAGCAGCAGACCTGCCGAATCATAGTTTCAGCAGCAGACCTGCTGCAGCAGACTTGCTGAATCATAGTTTCAGCAGCAGACCTTCTGAATCATAGTTACAGCAGCAGACCTGCCGAATTCTTACTTGAATCATAGTTTTGGTATTTAATAGGTTAAATAGGCAACAAAAAAAACTGCAGAGTGATCTGTTATTGCAATTTGTAGTCTATGACATTTCAGATTTAGATAGGATAATTTATCACATAGTAGTTTGGATGTTTTTCAAAGTAACGTTAGTTAAGTAAACTATATTTTTCTTAAGGGTAGCTTTAGGCTAGCTTAACTTCTTCCAGTGTGAAGTAATTGGTAGCTTGGTAAACTATATTTTCAGAGTAGCTTCCCCAACACTGCAAGTAACCCAATAACTTAATTAAAACCAGTGTAGTTCTCAGAATCATAACAATATTGTGTGTATTATGTAATATGCACATATGTAATAATATTGTGTGTTATGTACTGTATCTGAAAAATGAGTTGGGTTTGACATTAACCCATTACTACTGTAACAATATTACAATCGTATAATAAAAAAAATAATATCACAATAACATTACATGAATATAACTACAGACTATTCTGGTTCTGTAATTGAACTATTTATACCCACATGAAGGCAACATGAGCGTTTGGAACACAGATATTTTAATACTACTGAAACAACATCTCTAAACGCATTTTCACAGCTCATGCAATATACAGTACCTACAATCAAATATGTTTACAACTATTTAATTAACAATAATACAAACAACATCAGAACATCAAAAACTACAAATTATATATAAAAACATTTAAATTAGTACCTAGTGGAAAAAAGTGTTCCATCCCCGGAATGGTATATTGAAAAGTAACCAAAACAAACTGTACACATCAGCTTATACCTCATTTATAGAAAACTGCATTTGGTATATAGTTGAATTTTGTAAAAAAAAGAAAAAAAAAAAAGAAAAAGAAGTAAAATGTACTGAGAGAAAGTCACTTGAGCTGAAGCTAGGTGTCCAAGGTTTGTGTGCCTAAAGCTACCACCACCACCACCTTGCAAACAACGGATGATCAGATAAAAATAGCTGTCCTTTTTCTGCCCATTGAAAGAAATTATAATTCAGCAGTCTGAAAAGAAAGCAGCAAGAGCTGCATATGTCCATAGGGAGAGAAAAATAAGGCCCCATTATAAAAATAAAATAAACGTCCATTCAAAATAAAGGAGGCACAAAACAACAGATATCAAAATGCGATCCATGTGGTGCAATCCAAAATGCATTCAAATAAAAAAATAACAAACAGCTACATCATCCTAGATGAAGTCCCAGAGGGAAAATGTCCAAGGTGTTGTGTTTATCTTCGTCCCCTCTGGTTTTTGGGACACCTCCTATTTAAAAAGAAAAAATGAATAAAAACAAACTGTACATTTTGACTGCCCCTCAAAGTACAGTATTCTGAACTTTAGAACTTAAAGAAATATGGAATCAATTACAAAATTAGCATAGTATGTATGCATACACTTTTTTCAAGTGACACACATTTGGCATAGCATCTTCCATAAGACTTTTCCATAAGAATTCATGCTACTGTATGTTGTTTACAAAAATGACATAGGCTTATAAAAGACAGAAACATGTAATCTGCTTTTCAGAAATGTGCTAATAAGATCACATAGGTCACTTTGGAGAACACACCCACCTTGTGAAACACATGACAACGGCAACGATGATGGCGATCTGTACGGCTCCGATGATGGCCGCTATAAGAACGTAGTGGAGTTTCTGTCCACTGGGAACCACGTACAGGATGTTGAAGTCTTGGATCTCCTCACACTGCTGGCCAGTGTAGCCTGAATCACACCTGGGAAGTCAACCAACCAGGTAGCACTTAATTTCATGATACAGAAATTACCAGGTGTTCACTAAGAAATGACACACACACAGTAATTACCTATGAATTAAGAAAAAAAAGACACACAGCACATTGTTGCTGTCGGATGAAAACCTCATCTTCAAAACAGAAAAATGTAATTTTCGCATTAATAAACATACAATTATGACACATTAGACACTATTTTTAATAAATGTTTACATTTGTAAATATGTAGTTACAAGGTTTTTATCCGACAGCGACGATATGCAGGTAAGTAAAAAAAAAGGACACCACATTATCTTACCGGCAGGTGGGGATGCTATACTTGATTTCACATTGGCCGTGTTCACAGAAGTTGGCGTAGTCCTCTGTGCAGGGGGTGGGGATCCCTCCATAAGCTCTATCCTCCCCTATGTCTGCCGTGTCTTTAAAGGTATAAAGAAAATCGCGGTCATTGATATTGTTTATATACATTTTAATGAGCGAGCTAGACCTTGTCATCATTTGCAAATCAAATATAACTGAAATGTATCGTCGAGCAGAAATATTATTTGTAGTGATGTAACAGCATAACAACACTATTCCCATATAAACAACACGAACCATGGTCTGAGAGATAAATCAACTACCATAACAACATCATAACAGAGTGTGGTAAATGGGAGCAACCTTACCAAAAAGATCAGTCTTGCTTTTGCTACCATCGTCTTTGTCTTTTTTCTGCCCTTTTTCTGAAAACAAGACACATATTTGTGAGTGCAACACAGACATTGCTCAGTATTGCAACAAGGCCCTTTATCTACTTCCCCTTTAGGGGATAGCAGCATTTTAAATGTGAAATAATTCATTAGGCTACCTTAAAAATATTTTTTCTACTGTAAGAAGTTAAAGAGAAATTGAATTGGAGTGACTCAGTGTTCCAGCTCTTTGTTCTTGGAGTTGGAAAACCGTAATCACAAGGATTATACGACTGATTATAAGAGGCCTGAAAACTGCCCCCACATCATTTTTTTGCCTGGAGCAAGCGGTGGCACGGTCACATTATGGTCTCATCCCATTACTCAGTGCTGCCTTGATAGAAATAGTAATTTACATACATTTCAGCTCCACCTCAAGAATATAATAGAAATACTATTTCCACTCTAATATAGTACATGTCCAAAATTTGCAATTGCAGTAAGCTAGCCTCATCATATAAATAAATTTGGTTGATCAACAAACCAGTTATATGATGTGGATTTTGAACAAGTAAGATACTTACCATTTCTATAACAAACGAATAACCTACAGTAGTGTTTAGGAGGCTCATTGACAATAAGACGACCATAGACACAATGTGAGGGGTTTGGCGGGTTTCTATTTTGGCCAGTCGCCGTAGCAGGCTGCTGGTAACTCTGACAGACAGTTATTGTAATGCATGCAATCATTTGCAATGCTCATTTGCATTACCAAATGAAATAAATGACAGATAAGTGGCGAGTGGCTGGGTTTAACTTGAGGGGAATTTGGCCTGTTGAGATGTAGGGTGACACAGGCATCCTGCAGCTTCACTGCATTTAATGACCAATTGGCCAACTGTACCGTCAGCAGAAATGCCACGCAACTGATTTAAGAAGAGATAGACACGTACATAGGGGTCACATGACAAATGTTGTTAAAACACATATCAGGCTATGCACAACAATTACTATCTGGGAATGAATGTAATAACACCATGGTTGCCAATAATATCACCATAGTTGCCAATAATATCACCATGGTGGTATACAACGTGAAATCCCATTATAGGAATACTATAGGAATATTGGAACATCCATAACTAGTTATTAGGTTTCCACTGTGGGATGCATTCTATTCAAGTTTAGATTAATGTGATATGTGGGACAAATCAGTTAATTATTTGTGTACATTTATATTTTAGATCTACAGCTTTTACAACTAGATTTTGGGACATATTTCAAATAGGGCCATTTTTGGTGTGGTATGGCATTGCACTCAAATAAAGAACTACATTGGAAAAATAGCTTTAAACTGATTTTCTAATAAGAATGGAGAAACATTTTTGTAGTTCTCTGACCAGCTGGTTGCCCAATGTCCCTGGGTCATAATAATGTGCCCCAAATCCCAACTTTGTGAGATTGGGGTCATGTTCGCATTGTAACGTTAGTGTACAGAAGAAAGAACAATCTCAGGTCTTTTGATTTGAATCTCAAGCATTGTATAAAGCTGTTGTAAGTATGGGTGAACCTAACAGACTTAGCTATCCCCATGTATAAAGCTGTAAGTAGGGATGAACTGTCGTGGAAATTCTAATTAATGAGGAGAGACCTTGTTATTTCTTCAAACAATCAACCTTTATTTTTGTTAAGAATTGCAATAATGGAGCTGGTCAACCCTACACTCTGAGGTGGAAGGTGAGAGCTCAAATGACACAAGAAGTGCAGGAACCTTATATAGTCAGGCTGTCTGATGCAAGCATATACAAAACACGTGATCTTGGTATGTGTACGTATGTGGAGAAACAGGAAATCACTCTAGACATAGTTCCTCATTATTTGGCTAGCAAGCGCCTTTTGCTGTCTGCCCAGATGATAGATGATTTCCCACATACACACCTACACATACACAAGCATGAACCTTTCGCTCAGCAACAGGCTAATACCAGGACAACAGCTTTATCAACGGTGTGCGGGATACAACACTTTGCTCTGCTTTCAGTAGATTAAGAGGAACCAGTTCATTCTCTTCTGACTAATAGGAAACCATAGGTCAATGCCGGTCAGCTCTTGGCTGTGCACACAGAACGAACCATGGGGGTCTACTTCCCTAGTTAGGTTCCTATACTGAACACACAAGACAGGGTGAAACAGGCCAATATTAGTGCACACACATTTCTATTTTATGTGATCAAGTTTCTTTAACAATCTCAACCTTAATGCCTTAAGCAATTCAGTTTAAGGAAAGATCTTTGAGTATACAAGCATCAGCAAGGTTTAACAGAGATTTCCCTCACAGAACCTAATAGACTTAGCTATCCCCATGTATAAAGCTGTTGTAAGTAGGGGTGAACCTAACAGACTTAGCTATCCCCATGTATAAAGCTGTTGTAAGTAGGGGTGAACCTAACAGACTTAGCTATCCCCATGTATAAAGCTGTTGTAAGTAGGGGTGAACCTAACAGACTTAGCTATCCCCATGTATAAAGCTGTTGTAAGTAGGGGTGAACCTAACAGACTTAGCTATCCCCATGTATAAAGTTGTTGTAAGTAGGGGTGAACCTAATAGACTTAGCCATCACCGTATACTGTAGCATAGCATAGTGTACAGTCATAGTGAGAATCGATCAACCAATTGGAGTGGGGATCAAATTTGAATTGCCCTTCCTATGTTCACAACAGAGGCATCAGAGTTTGACATTAACTTGCCATTATATAGATCACTGGCTGTGTACAGTGATGCAGGGGAAAGTCATGACTTGAAAGGAGGGATGTTTATATTAACACACTACGCATCAGGAATATCAGGACTGGCACCAGAAACCCAAGGGAGGATATCTAGGACATTGTACTCAACATGCAAGCATTATATAATCTACAATAAAAATCTCAGTCAAATTTAAAATTGTGATTTGTTCTCTTTCCCTGAGATTGTGAAAAATAAATCAAATCCATCAAAAGCCCACTACCCAATGTTTTCCCCCCTGAAATAATCCTCTTTATAATACAATACAATATAATAATGCAATGCAATGCAGGGTAAATGCAGTACATTGGACATAAAATTACATGTTTCTAAATAAAATGTTAAGATGAAAATGTGGCATTACCTGGACATCTCCCCAGATGCTTCACGTCAATCTTCACCTGCTTCAAGCACGATGCCTCTCTTACGTGACAGGGGGCACTGTAGGAGTTTCCGTCTGTTCCACACACCGGGTTGTCATTATGACCACTGCAGTCAATGTTGCACATGCACCTGGGTGTTGAAGAAAACATTTATATCAACATCTGTTTAATGAACACTGTATGAACACTGTGTGAACACTGTATTAACACTGTATGAACACTGTATGAACACTGTGTGAACACTGTATTAACACTGTATGAACACTGTATGAACACTGTATGAACATTGTATTAACACTGTATGAACACTGTATGAACATTTTATGAACACTGTATGAACACTGTATTAACACTGTATTAACTACTTACGGAGTGGTGGGGCGCTACCAGGTGAAATGTGAGGTGCCAAATTCAAAATCCAAAAGTTGAATTATTAAACATTCATCAATATACAAGTGTTGCAGAGTCATCAAAAGCTCTGATTCTTGGCAATATCACAGCGTTGTCAGATTTAAAAAAGGCTTTACGGCGAAAGCACAACATTTGATTGTTTGAGGGTAGCACCTCTAATAGTTACGCATTAGCATAAATCCATAACCCAACACGGGTCTCACAAAACGCATAAAATCGCTTACCTTTGATGAACTTCTGCTGAGGGCTTCCCAAGTGTCCAACGAAGACAATCCATGCTTCTTTTGTTAGAAAAAGTCATTTTTTAATATCCATAAATCTCCGTTTGGTTGGCGCGTTATGATCATAAAATCCACCGTTGAGTCGCCCATTGAACCGTGAAGAGAACACGTTCAAATTATACCTATACACTTTCTACAAACAAATCAAACATAATTTTTTATGTATCCTTAGGTATCCCTTTGGGTATATTTGCTGTAATATTTCAACCGGACGATAACGTGAACGATAGGAAAGAAAAATAAAGTGGTGCGCGTTCACAATCTTGCGCGCGTCAAACCTTGTTTACAAAAGTGGTCGCCTGACAATTTCCTGTTCCTATCTGTTCTGGTCACTCCTAGAATTCCCAGACTTTGTATATAGACTGTTGACATCTAGTGGGAGCCATAGGTACTGCAGTCTCAGTCCTACATAAAGCTGTATGCAATAGGCACAATGGAGAAGATGCTCATTTACAAAAAAAACTGCAAATCCGGATGGATTTTCCTCGGGTTTTCGCCTGCTATATCAGTTCTGTTATACTCACATACATTATTTTAACACTCTTAGAAACGTCAGAGTGTTTCCTATCCAATAGTACTAATTATGTGCATATCCTATTTTCTGGGCCTGAGTGGCATGCATTTTACTTTGGGCATGCCAGACTCTCCAAAACCGTCACCTATGCAGCCGCTCCCTAAGAAGTTAACACTGTATGAACACTGTATTAACACTATATGAACACTGTATTAACACTGTATGAACATTGTATGAACACTGTATTAACACTGTATGAACACTGTATGAACATTGTATGAACACTGTATGAACATTTTATGAACACTGTATGAACACTGTGTGAACACTGTATGAACACTGTGTGAACACTGTATGAACACTGTGTGAACACTGTATGAACACTGTGTGAACACTGAGTGAACACTGTGTGAACACTGTATGAACATTGTATGAACACTGTATGAACACTGTATTAACACTGTATGAACACTGTATGAACATTGTATGAACACTGTATGAACATTTTATGAACACTGTATGAACACTGTGTGAACACTGTATGAACACTGTGTGAACACTGAGTGAACACTGTGTGAACACTGTATGAACATTGTATGAACACTGTATGAACACTGTATTAACACTGTATGAACACTGTATTAACACTGTATGAACACTGTATGAACATTGTATGAACACTGTATGAACATTGTATGAACACTGTATGAACACTGTATGACCACTGTAACATTAAAAACTCTAAACATACACCATCAATCAAACAGAATCGAATGTGACAACCCAGGACCCCAGTATATGGAGAAAATAACAGAAGATTTGGAAGGAGGACTAGCGGTCGCTAAGGATTCAGATAATTGGAATCCAAATAAAGAAGTCCCCCTTTCAGAAACTACTGGTTGCACAATAATATACCTTTAAAATCTATACATTTTCCCAACAACTTTAGCATCCCAACAACTTTTTTCCACCTTTTCTTTATATCTGAACAGTGTTCCCGGTATCAAAGCCAAAACTTTTATTTCCGCAAACCGACCTAGTCATGATTGCGGTCAAGTTCTACCTATGGCTTAGTATGAAATGTAGCCGTAATGCTGAGGCGGCATTGGCACGCACTATGCTCTGGTTGCTAGGCAGCGCCCATTACTACTATCCTCCTGGCAGTTGTAAACTTTGCGAGTCATGTCACTTCACCCATCTCTTCACAAAGCCCACCACACACACTGTTTTCTTAACCACAACTGGATGGATCCATAAAGAATTACTGTGGAAATAAATATCACTGAATGACGATAATACTGGAATGAAGTAGGCTAATGCAATGGAAGGCATCAAATTATTGGTTACTGAAACTCCCAGTCATCTAATTGTTATAATACATTTGAAGCAATAGCAACTATTTCAGCACCGTTTTGTGCTGCTTTGAGACAGGTGTGGGGATCAATCAATGTCATAATATTCTCAGTTTGGATATTAGTTAGGGAACAATTAGGCTGTGGAAATGTTAGCTAAGCTGAGGTGAGTGCTGCTCATGATCACCTTGTCTAGCTGGTTCATTCATTAGCACTGGTCAGAACATTTTGCCAGCATGTTATGTAGCGGATCCTTTTGCTCTTTACTCGCAGTCGCTTAGTGGCCTAGGCCTTCTCCTGACCAAAATCCTGTGACTTGTCTAAATCAATAAATGTGATTTTGTTTCACTGAATATCCGTCTGTATATTTGGTCAATTCTCTGGCTGGGCAGATAAGTGGAGGTGGTATAGCTCATCTATCACTGATCAGAAACATGTATCATGCTATAATGTAGCCTAAATCAACTGAAGGTCTATTACTTTGCTCAATCAACCTAAAGCAACTCCAAAAGCCTGCAGAGTTTGTGAAATATAAACACAAAACTCACATGCTTTTGAAAATATACAATAGATAGATATTATTTTCTATCGGTATCGTGATGAAGATACTCTCAATGTAAAACACTACGCCTGCTCCCAAAGCGGAGTGAGGTCAGGAAAAATACAAAACGTGGATAATAAAAGCATGGGTTCAGTTTCAAAATATCACTTTTTTTTATTTGACAGCAGTTCCACACGCTGTCGTGATGCAAGTTGTATGGGAAAAGTATTATTTGTATTTTATTCTGTTGTATTTCATTATATTCTTAGCCTACTGTAAAATATATGTGTGTTTACTGTGATCACGGTAGTCTAAGTCTTGTCTGTTTAATGAACTAAATAACTATTGATTTCCTGTGCATGGCACAGCCATGTATCCTATAGGATGCACAGACCAGTAACATAATTAAACTCAAAATGTCATTCTAATCTTATAAAAATAAATTTTTGTTTAGTCTTATAATGTTTCTTAGGACCTGCCTAAAATATAATGGATTTCTTTGTGATGGTGTATATTTAATGGATTTATTCAAATCCACCACATCAGCCCACGTCTAGTCACACTCCTAAACGTGCCAGCATGTGCACGGGAGATATAAAAGGCTTATCCTGGAAAGGATGTGCCAAAAATGGACCTGTATGAATTGGGTTCTAAAAAACATTGCCTGATTTATTTTAAAGGCAACATACCGTGAAGTCTTTCTGTAAAGGGTATAATTCCAGAAGAAAGTACTCACAAGATATCCTCAGAGTCCACATCGCATTCTGCTCCAAACTTGCAGGTGCCACATTTTGTAGGCTTTTTCCCTTTGCCTGTGCCTGATCCTTCATCATCTGTAGGAAAGGAGCATAACAAAAATGTGCTGTTAGCTGTCAACAAAGTTAATATTGTTCCATTAGTGTTCGGATTTGCAAAGCTTTTCTTTTAGCAAGCTCTTTCTGTAACATTGTAACATGGGTTGGCAAGTCCAACTTATTAAAGTGAAGACTAAGTTACAGCACTATACCTCTGTCGCCTGATCCAGAACTGCCATCTGTGAGTTAGAGCATAGAAAATGAGTTAGTTTCAGCTTAATCTAAATGAGTAATAAGGCAATGACTAGGGACAGTTTAGGGTGAGAAAAAAGTGATCACAAAGATCTATGCGGTCTGCTGCATCCTGACACTCACCGGTATTGCAGGCCCCTTCAGAGACCTGTGATATGGACTTCTGCTGCTTGCACGCTGCTCTCCTCATGAAGCACTCGTTCTGGAAGGTGTCTCCGTTGGACCCACAAACAGAGATGTACTTCTTAGAGCACTGGAACACAACGGGTAATGGTTGGATGTTAGAGTTACTGAACCATCATAGCCTAGACCTAACCGTTTCTGAGGACAGGAACCTGAAAGCGCATATACCATTTTTAATGCCTATAGGCTTCAGAAATAATTTATAAGCAAATGCCATGCTAACGGATGGCAAAGGGTTTGCTTTGTTGCTCATGGTAATGGCGATGGCAGGCTTATACCACAACAGAGAACATGAGAGCATATTTTCTACTGTGTTACTTACATGGAACTGGCAGACACATTTCAGGTCAGCCCCATTCTCTCGACAGGTTCCCCCATAACGACATGTTGCAGCATCACACACTCTCAGGTCACTCTTCTTCTCAGACGCATCTGTAAAAAACAAGGTGTTCTTATCAGCAAGGCAGTGAAATACCGTTATTTTACAAATAAATTAAGTAGAGATATATTTTCCAGTTTACAATAAAACCATCTAAATATGTTTCTCAATGTATGTAGTGTAGGCTACTAGTATCCATGTGATATAGCTTTTCTATCTTTGAGAATAACATATGAATAATTGAGCCTAAGCTCTTTTTTTACTAAGAGTATATGAAATAGTGTGAAACCCTGTATAGCTATGCTCGTATAATTCATGTTCCAAAACACACCTTCAACTTCCCACTCAAATTTGTACACAAACACAGTATTTTCCCCCATTTGTATATTACCTTAAATACAGTTAGCCTGGAATCCAAATCCATATGCTTTGTTTCAGTTAGGATTCCAGGCTAAAATCCAGTATGAACCAAAGCTAATTAACTCCAGGCAACTCAAGAGTTCACGGACACTCCCTCCAGTAATGACTTTCATCACTTGTATAAGCTCCAAAGCCAATAACAAGCTTCCCCTTTAGCCAGAAATACACTTGAACATCTCTCATACTGGGCAGTATTTATCAGAGCAAGGAGAAGCAAAAATCAATGGCACTAAAAGAGCGAAGATCCGGGTCGTTAGCAGCACGTAGCGACCGGACTGCTTCACCACAAGACATCAATAGTAGTAATCTCCTCACTTCATCAATGGTTCTACTAATGAGAGATCCGTTACAGAGAGAGCTTAGCTACACATCATTGAGAAAGACAGTGCTATGTGCATTGTGCAACAGTCACTGCCCAGTATAACTGGACTGAGAAATGTAGCCACTAGTCATTCAGAACATTCGGCCCTCATTTACAAACGCCTTGGCATTACACGATCACGGGAGTCCAAAGCCACATACAATCAACAGGGACCTAGATAGTTGACCAGAAAAGATTGGAGGAGAAGGCAATCTGAGAATCTTTAATCGGGAGCTGAAGCACATTATGTGTAAGAGGCATCGCTGATAGGATTGATGAGGATTTCAGGTAGCCACGGTAGGCTTACCAGCACAGAGCCAGGTATGCCATCACAATGTGTACGGAATTATATTGCTGAGGATTCATGTGTTATGTCATCGTGATATTTAGTGAAAACAAAGCCAGTACAACCGTTAGGCTTTCAGTAAACTGTTTCATCCCCCCTGTTGACATGCAGTTGCAGTATATTTAGTTTTTTCCCCCTAGCTTTGATAACTACAGCAGGAGTGGGAAATGATTGTTGTACTAGAACAACTCTAGGTTCATGGACACCCTGAGGGAGAATGTTTGACTCTGGAGGAAAGGTAAACACAGAGCTCTTAAGGGAGGAGTGAGAAGGCCTTCCCAGCCTTCCAGGCAGGTTTGACAGCAGCCATTTACATCCTCCCGGGGTCAACAGCGTTATCTCCTAGCCTCCTAACCCATTTTCAACACACATGATGTGCAATGGGAGCTTTATGTTATGTTACTCTCAAGAGTAACCCCTCTGTTAGAGAAGGTATAAAAAGAGGAGGGCACTAGTATGCTGCTAATCCAACAGTTTGAGACTGGTAAATGTGCCACAGGGGCTAATAACCCAACTTTAGAACAAACGGGAGGCAAAGTAGTTCCAGGCCAAAGATTATCATCAGCCATTCCTAACAATTAGCTCCTCTTCTCAATAGACCAGTCTGTTACTGATAGGTAGTCCTGTGTAGCTCAGTTGGTAGAGTATGTCGCTTGCAACTGGAGGGTTGTGGGGGACCAGCACAAAGAAAGTATGAAAATGTATGCTCTCACTACTGTAAGTCGCTCTGGATAAGAGCGTCTGCTAAATGACTAAAACGTTACTCAACCAATGGTCCCAGTTTCTGTATAAAGGCAGCTATCCCCCATCTCAGTCACCCTGTACTTAAAGGACTATTGACCAAACGGCTAATTTCCTCATTAAAGTCACGCCCTGGGGGTCCTGAAGCTAGCCGATTTAAATACGGGTCCTGACCTAAAACTCCTCTATAATCACAAAATAGCACCACTGCATAGGATCAGAAGTCTTCAAAGCACTGCAGTAGTCATAGAGCATTTACAAGCATTTCACCACACCCGCAATAACATCTGCTAAACATGTGTACGTGACCAATAACATCTGCTAAACACGTGTACATGACCAATAACATTTGATTTGACTTGAGCAGGACCAGGCCTAGAATTCAATCAAACAGCATTGATCCTGACCAACACTATAGAAGCATTAGTAATGCAAGTATGGTAATTATTGCTGTTTTACCAGTATTTGTTCTTTACAGACATTTTAGTAATTTTGCAGATGCTCTTATCGAGAGCGACTTACAGTAGTGAGTGCATACATTTTATTTTCACTGGTCCCCCGTGGGAATCAAACCGACAACCCTGGTGTTGCAAGCACCATGCTCTACCAATTCAGCTACTGCAGAGCAGCAGTGCAGGTTCACAACAACCATGCTTCCACTGAATTCAACCCAATCAACGCATGCTTTGACAAATAAAATCAGTGTTTCTCAGTGAAAGTGGGGAAATGCCACAATTCACTGTATTTAAAGGGACAGTAAACTCCAAAATGTACATTTTGTCAGATCTTTTTTAGAAGTAGTCTAATGTCAGGTCCCACATTATCAGTTGCGTGACCTAGATCCACCTAAATGCCTCAACCTGAAAACCATGGAAAAGATAAATGCACCCAATAAAGGCAGGAAATATAGTGCTTGGATTTACCATTCAATTCTGAAAGGAATTTTACTCTTTATATCTGGGAGATTTATGGTTGCTAAGGTCACATCTGCTATGGGGTTTTCTGAGCCTGATCAGCACCCAATTATAGGTTGTTTTCATGAGCAGTGAGCAACCAGGACCATAGGGAAAAGGAATGACTGTGTTTATTGAAGGTAAGTGAATCGGGTGAGTAGCGAAGGTAAACAAATAGCTTAACACGAGGAAAACAACGACTATTGGTTTTATCAGGAAAGCTATGCCGACATGCTCTTCTTTATAAATCGGAATGCTTTGAAATGAAAAGTAAAACCCTAGGTTATTTAATGAATACCATACATATAGGCCTCCATTAAAAACAGATGCTATGGGAACACTCAGGGCATTTGGGATTAGGTAGGGGGTGGAAATATATCCACATTGTGTTTCCATTCATCTCCAATGTCATCAAGCATAGGCCAAATCATAGGTCAAATCTGGTTCCTCTCTAGGTTTCTTCCTAGGCCACAATAAATGGAACACTAGTCAATTTAATAATGCCACTTGAATAATGTTTACATATCTTGCATTACTCATCTCAGATGTATAGTATATACTGTATTCTATACTATCTATTGCATCTTAGCCTATGCTTCTCTGTCATTGCTCATCCATAGATTTATATTTATATATTCTTATTCCATTCCTTTACTTAGATTTGTGTGTATTAGGTATCTGTTGTGGAATTGTTAGATATTACTTGTTAGATATTGCTGCACTGTCGGAACTAGAAGCACAAACATTTCGCTACACTCCCAATAACATGTGCTAACCATGTGTATGTGACCAATAACATTTGATTTGATTTTGACTTTATTTAGGTTCCTGCATTTTTTAGGGAGTTTTTCCTAACCACTGTGCTTCTACATCTGCATTGCTTGCTGTCTGGGGTTTTAGGCTGGGTTTCTGCATAAGAACTTTGTGACATCTGATGATATAAAAAGGGCTTTATGAATAAATGTGATTGATTGAAAGTCACACTGAATGTTGTCTTCCATCCAGATCATCCTGATGGTGGAACCCCACCCCCCAATTTGACCAATGATGACACTGTATACAAACAAAAGGCATTACTCCTAACCAGGAAACTGAGCACTGGCAGTATCCATTTAATAATGAAACACAACCAACGAGAGCAGGACAATCCAGGGTGGGGTTCACAGATGGAAATTATTTCCCTGCATGCACCTCACCAGAGGGGACAGATCGAGGCATCCCCCAAATACACATAGGCCTATCAAATCAAAATTCTCAAAAAACATGCATTGATCCAAAGTTATTTCGCTTATGAAGCAGGGCCACTCAGTGCCGTATTTCCGACTAATTCAGACTAAGTGAGCATGATGTTCTTTGTCTGCTGGTCAAGGGTGCCCAATTATCGAGCAGCGTTCATTCAGCAAGGAGGATAACCTACACCCAGAGGTCCTATGTAGCAAAAACACAGAAAGTGTTTGATACACACAAATTATTCCCCTATAAGAGCTTGCTTTGTCAAAGTGAACTGATAAAGTAAATGTGTTGATACTCACCTAGGCAGCCCTTGCCTTTTCCTGAGACACATTCGCTGCTCTGAGAGTATGAAGCTTGTGCTCCAGGCAGTGTAGAGACGGCCAAAAGGCAGAGGACCGAGGAGAGAAAACGGCCCGCCGATGGTCCGTGAGATGAGAGGGGATATCCTCTGGACATGATGCTTACGATGCTGTGTAGAATGGACACTGTGTTTCTATGTTTCCTAACCTATGTTTTTTTTTTCAAATTGCTGAAATATTCCAACGAATCCACCAGATGTGTATGGACACCCAGCGAACAAAACGCGATGTTATTTGCAAACGGTTTCACCCACAGCTAAACAAAAAGGTTTCATCTCCAACGCAGAAAGGGGATTTTCTCCCAGGATAGCCATAGAAAAAACACCATTATCTCGGACTTTAGCACACAAATTGCATAAACCAAATGCCGGGTTGATTCTACTGGTCGCTCGACTGACCGTCGTACAGATAGAGTGTGCGATCACGGGCTATTTTGACTGTCGCCTTTACCTTTGACGTGCCTGCCTTTCTCTATTTTATCCAAGCGGAAAATGTCCCTGGTTAAAATGTCCCTCCTTCCTCAACACAATCCCAGCAAAGGCGAAAATATATTGTGTTGTTGTAGCAATTTACCCAGACAATGTCCTCGTGAGGTTTTGTGTATCACCATCAACAAAGGACTTCGGTGAAGCTTGGGGATCACATGACTCGAGACCACCCCCATCATTGAAGCACGCTTTGCGATGGAGGGGCAATATAACCCCTTATAAATAACATGTGTGGGGAGGGGATTCCGATTGTACCCTGGTAGGACACGTTATAACGCGACAGTTACGAATCCTGTATAAAGCCTACCACCTATGAGACCAGGCGGAGGCTACAGCCTAAGCCTAAACTTTATTTTGTTAACATGGAAATTAAGACAATTAGGTCTAAAGAAATTAGAATTATTACAATTCTTATATTTTTTTTAAATCTTCAAATGCAGGCCTTATGTGCTCTTTTACACAGATCAGAAAATATAGGTAGCCTATATCTGGCAGATGGAGAATACAGATATACATTTTACCAATCCATGTTCAATTGATTATTTCCAAGTCTTGTTATTCTTAACAAATTATATTCCAGATTCACAATTATACAATTTATAAAAAGCTTTACGTTCTAAACACTGATTATTATGGCACTGTCTTTATATTAAAAATACTGATTATTATGGCACTGTCTTTATATTAAAAACACAGATTATTATGACACTGTCTTTCAGTAGCAGTTTGCCTCACGAGTAGCCTCACTAGAGGCTTATAACATGGTTTATAACACGGTTTATAACATGGCTAATAACATGGTTTATAACATGGTTTACAACATGGTTTATAACATGGCTTATAACATGGTTTATAACATGGTTTATAACATGGCTTATAACATGGCTTATAACATGGTTTATAACATGGTTTATAGCATGGTTTATAACATGGCTTATAACATGTTTTATAACATGGTTCATAACATGGCTTATAACAGGGTTTATAGCATGGCTTACTTATTCAATGGCTTATTAAATGGCTTATCTCTATGGCTCACTCAGCCCTTATACGGCACAGGTTCAGTGTACCATGTGCTGTTGGTGAGTACCACAGCAGCAGTGTCATTATTGATCCTGATGACACAACCACTCTTTCCATTTCATGTTTGGGCTGCCCTTCAAAAGACACATTGAAGGGTAGTCTAGCCTGTATCAGAAATGTGAGGTGCTTGCTGTGAATGTTGTTATTCCAAGAGCACAACACATGGTTTTGTTATAGGATTACCTAAGGCAAATCAGGACTAGTTTGACTAAAATATGGATTCCTTTTTTCGGAGTGAAGAGATGTGTCTTGTCCAGCTGTTTTTCCAAACTGAGTCAGCTCACAACTGCATCAATGAGCTTGGACATCTAGGACTGGTGCAATTTAAAGATGTGAGTAAAAACAATCACATTTCCAGTGAAACTTATGGAATGGTGGTACATACTAAAGTAACTAAACTATATTAACGGAAAGTTCTTTACATTTGAGGCTTCTCGTCTAACCCTTTTATAGTATGACTTTTTCTAGATTTTTCAACTATTGGGTATTAGTAGAAGTTTTCAAAATATTTTTTTTGTAGTTGAAATAGCCCATGTTAAAACGAGCACAGTATGGCTAACGGTATGAAGGTCAAATCCATTTAACTGCATGCCAGTCTAATACATATTGATTCCACCACGTACAGTGGCTTAATATTGACACATCGCTGTAAGTTGAAATAATATAGAGTCATTAAAGAAAAAAGTTGAACCTATCCAAATCCTTGTGCATTCTAATGACAAATAATATATTTAATATTATATTTGGCCCGTATAAAGCCTTCCCCAAAATATATCATTATGTTTGTGCACAAACCAACAATTACATATTTACCATGCAAAAACAAACGGTTACTTTTACGCATACTTACTTTAATGCAATTACATAACTGATCCTATTAGAACGCGATTGATCATTTATGTTGGGGAAGGGGAAGCTGAGACTAGATCTATACATGGGAACTTCAACCCAGAGCAATTCAGTTTGGTTGGTTACAGTACTTGGTTCAGTGTGAGTTTTTGTTTTCTATTGAAGGTAAACACTTCACACAGAATATGATAAAATAGTTTACACTGAAATCATTATTTGAACTGCAAACGAGGCTACTAACAGCTAACACATGTCAACCAATTGAAGTATATATTTTCATATGTTTTAGCTAAATCCTGGAACAGTCGCCTTTCAGCGCAGATTTGTGAAGGAGGTGAAGAAATGTGAGGAGATGGAGAGAATTCTTCGTAAGTATGTGGTTTTTAAAGGTAGATTTAAATAGGAGTCTGGACAAATGCCCCTTCTAAATAAATACCTAGAATATCCCCTCTCTAAACATTGGGCTCATTTCTACTAGGGTTCTTGGAAAATGAGGTTGTCAAATCAAACATCCTCATCCCGGCAGACTTTACCAGTGAGACAATACCTCTTCCACGAGATGTTCTGGATTTAGAGGTAAGACGCTTGCTCTCATAGTTGGTTGGCTTCTTTCCTAGCCGTGTCATCATTAGTTTGATGTAACTTGTTTATACCAAGTTAGGCCAATGACAACCATTTAATACAATAAACTCATTTTGCGATCCCCCTTTCTCCATGTATGTTAAAGTCTAGCTTGATTTGTGTTATGATATGGGTGGAAGGTTAGTGTAAGGACATAGACAAACACACTACCAGGATGCACTTCCACACTCCATCTCCAGGTGGCAGCAGCAACCTTCAAATCAAATCAAATCAAATTTTATTTGTCACATACACATGGTTAGCAGATGTTAATGCGAGTGTAGCGAAATGCTTGTCACGGTCTGTGCTTGTCACGGTCTGTGCTCTACCAGGAAGCCTTGATAAGCACTACAGGTGGTGCCAATCAGGATTCATTGGCAATGCCTGACGAGAGGCCTCTAGGCTTGTTTGGGGTTGTTTTGTGTTGGTTAACCTCCTTAGTTTAGGCATGCCTCTTTGTAGTTTTCTTTTTGTATATATTTACTTTGGGTCACCACTTTGAACGGATACAAATCTGCTTGGACTGGCCGATGATGGGAGTCATGACTGAGCTGGCCCTGGACCTGAGGTAAGGTGACTGTCTTCTGGGTAAAAGCACTGAACACCTGGTCGCATGCTTATGTCTCACATTTATGCACACATCAAATCAGGTTACAGACCATGTAGCTAGGCCTAAGACCCCTAGACGTAACGAGTCAGGTTATAGACCATGTAACTAGGCCTAAGACCCCTAGACAAAACGAGTCAGGTTACAGACCATGTGCCTAGGCCTAAGACCCCTAGACGTAATGAGTGCAGCAAACCCAGTAGGCTAGTTATTGTTTTTTGTAAAAATGTGTTTGATGTTAATGTAACTTGTTTATACCAAGGTAGTCCAATGACTACCGTTTAATACAATAAACTCATTTTGGGATCCCCTTGTCTTCATGTATGTCACAGTCTTGCTTTGATAAACTGGAGCAGGAGCTGAAGGAGATCAACTCAAACCGAGACACCCTCAGGCAGAACTTCACTCAACTAATGGAGATCAACCATCTCCTGCAGATGACTGATGACTTTTTTGAGGAGGTAAATGACTGACTGCATTTGACTTATGTCCTCCTAACAAATACTGGGATGGAAAGAAGAATGTCATAAAGAATGATAGCATAAACAGTCCTGTTTCTTCTCATGTTATGCCTATAGGCTGAGTCCCAGCTTTCCATCTCTGAGCTTCCTTCTGAAGACTCAGTGTACTCTTCCAGGGTGACAAGCCGACGCACCAGTTACACCAGCACCAACGGACCCCTGAAACTTGGGTGAATTATTAGCCTAATGTTACTAGTCAGGCTAACCACAAAAAAAAACATTTTGTTTTTAAAGTAGGGGCCACCACCATTTTTAGGTTGTAGAGACATCAGATAACCAAGTAACGTATTTGATGCCTTCCTATTCTATCCCCATGGCAGGTTTGTTGCAGGAGTCATCAAGCATGAACGTTTCCCTGCCTTCGAAAAGATCCTGTGGCGATTGTTTTATGGAAACTTTGTCCTCCGCCATGCTGAAATCAAGCCCCATGAGGAGGAGAACATGGCTGTAAGGAAGTGGTTCACTAATAAGCACATGTTCAAACATAAGGATCTCCTCTATTTAGAGGCAAACAACCATTAAACAAAAAGGTTGTTCAATAGCTTACAATAGCAGACACGTGTTGAGTAAGCAAACATTGTTTTATGCTCACAGGAGGATCCAGTGAAGAAGGATGTGTTCGTAGTATTTGTCCAAGGAGACCAGGTCAGAGGAAAGATCCGAAAGCTATGTGATGGGTGAGTGAAAAGATCCCTTGAGTATGTCAAAAGCCTTGAAAATAAGTAAATAAGCAAAAAATATTAATATTATGTTCTACTTCAGGTTTCATGCCAGCATGTATCCATGTCCCAACAATGCATACGCAAGAAAGGAGATGAGAACAAACGCCAACACACGCATTGAAGACCTTCGATTGGTAAAAGTTCATTATAGAACCCTTTGACAATGAAGCTTCTCCCGAGTGGTGCAACGGTCGAAGGCACTGCATCTCCAGGCTGTATCACAACCGGCTGTGATTGGGAGTCCCATAGGGCGGCACACAATTGGCCCAGTGTTGTTAGGGTTTGGCCGGGGTAGGCCATCATTGTAAATAAAAATGTGTTCTTAACTGACTTGCCTAGTTAAATAAAGGTATGCATGCTAATACATACATTATATGTCAGTAATATGTCAGGACTTTTGCTATCCTGATTTAATTAGTCCTAATGTAATGTCACAGATGGAAGTAGAACAATATTTAAAACAAGAGGTTAGAGGGATGGAAGAAAACAAAACCCTTTTCTTTCTTTCTGGTCATTCATCTTCTGTCAGGTCCTGAAGAGGACAGAGGAGTTCCGTGCGACTGCCCTGACTGCAGCAGCAGCCAACCTTCAGGAGTGGACCACTAAAGTAAAGAAGATGAAGGCCATCTATTACACATTGAACCTGTGTAACATAGACATCACACAGAAGCTGATTGTTGCTGAGATTTGGTGTCCAGTGTCTGACTTAAACTCTGTGCACACTGCACTGATACATGGATCAGTAAGTCTCCCAAACTTGCTTTAATTACTAAGCATTCAGGGTGTACACGCAGATTTTTCTAAATGAACTGTGTGTGTTTATCTTTCTGTGTGTATCTGTGTGTTGGTGCTTTTTTAACATTAGGAGCAGAGCGGCTCCAGTCTTAGCCCTGTCGTGAACAGAATCCAAACCCAGCAGACACCCCCAACATTCAACAGGGTAAACTCCTTTACCTCAGGTTTCCAGAGCATCATTGATGCTTATGGGGTCGGCAACTATCAGGAAATAAACCCAGGTAACAACACCACTATCTCCTGTGTGCTTGATTTACATTGGAGATTGCACTTTGGGGACTTCCATTTGATCACCCTGTTGCAGGAGAACATTGCTGCAATGCAGGAACTGTAAAACTTGTAGTGTATTTGAGGTTTAAAAAGGCTTCTGAAGTTTGTAATTTCCACTTAGAAACTCGATTTTCCTTCATGAAA
The DNA here is from genome assembly GCA_030435695.1 of Brachymystax lenok tsinlingensis. Lineage (NCBI taxonomy): Eukaryota > Metazoa > Chordata > Actinopteri > Salmoniformes > Salmonidae > Brachymystax > Brachymystax lenok. The sequence goes on along the minus strand of CM059782.1, from coordinate 11,542,189 downwards.
AATGTATCTGACAAACATTTTCATTCATTACAATCCACATTTCCTGTTTCTGCAGGAATACTTTCCTACTGTAGCAAACTTGTTCAAATTAAGATCCCACATGTGTATTAGGAAGTATTTTACTTTTTTTTATTTAATTAGGCAAGTCAGTTAAGAACAAATTCTTATTTACAATGACAGCCTACCCAGGCCAAACCCTCCACTAACGGACGACGCTGGGCCAATTGTGCGCCGCTCTATGGGGCTCCCGATCACAGCCGGTTGTGATACAGCCCAGGATTGAACCCGGTCTGAAGTGATGCTTCTAGCATTGTAATGCAGTGCCTTAGACCGCTGCGCCACTCAGGATCCCTTAATGACATAATGTGACTGACCTAGATCTGATTAGCTTATGTTTGTTTCCTTTTTTAGCTGTTGGTAATATTGTAAAGAAAATGAGAAGTCCCTCCAAAGTCATTTTGGCAGAGATCACAACTATTGAAATCATGTTCGAATGTGATATCTTTTCAGCTCCATACACCATGGTGACCTTCCCCTTCCTGTTTGCGGTTATGTTTGGAGACTGCGGTCACGGTCTCGTCATGACTCTGCTCGCTCTATGGCTAATCCTACACCAAGAACACTTCAGGAAGCTGAAGAACGAGGTATGAAAAGCGCTTTGTCAGAGGATGGTCTGAGCCCTGAGGATGAATAGTATAAGTCAATTGTGTTGTTTAAGTGCCACTAGTGAAAAGTCAACTTTTGAAGCTGTAAAAGTGATGTTTAAAAACAAAATTAGGGTGTTACAACTACACTAACATTGAAAGACAATGCGGTGCATTGTTTTGACTCTAACGTTAGTTACTCGTCCCTGCAGCTGATTGACATGCTGGTGGATGGACGCTACATTATCTTCCTGATGGGCCTCTTCTCCATATACACTGGCCTCATCTACAACGACTGCTTCTCCAAGTCCTTCAACGTCTTTGGGTCCTCGTGGAGCGTCCGACCCATGTTCCATCCACACGGACCGTGGACGTGAGTTTCCTCCTTTATTAAAGCGGTAATAGTATTGTAACAAATGAGTTGGAATAAGAATGTAAATTGTTTTTGTTCTTTCTCCCAAGTAATGACACGTTGCATGACTCTGGCCATCTTCATCTGGACCCCCGGGTGTCTGGAGTCTACTCTGGCAATCCCTACCCATTTGGTGTTGACCCGGTTAGTGTGTGCAAACTCTTCTAACCATCTAACCCCACATAGATTTGAGGGCAAAGGGTCAAATACATTTATCTCTATTTGCAGTTGTTGAAAAAAGTGAATAGAATTGTTTTCATTGTCATTATGTTACTGTTCATATCATGTCATGAAAAGTGCTTTTCTCTGCTACTCAATAAGGCAGGCTTTCCTTTAGTGTATTTTATTCTGGGTTTTGGTTCTTTCTTTTGTGCATTTTCTTTTATTGTGTATTATAAATTCTTGGGTATTAAGTTATTAACCAGTTATTAACCATGCTGATACAGATTTGGAATATTGCATCGAATAAGCTGTCGTTCCTGAACTCTTACAAGATGAAGATGTCTGTTATCATGGGAGTGGCCCACATGCTCTTTGGAGTCACTCTGAGTCTGGTGAACTACATGTAAGTAAAGTGCTTCCAGACAGGAAGCGAAACTTGCCAAGTTCGCCAAAATAGAGCAGATTCCTATTTTCTCCGCCTCCGCCAGGTGGCTTTCACAAGCACCGCCGACTGCTCCGCCTGGATAGATTTCCACCCCCCGCCTAGCTCCTTTGAAAGTGAATGGGAAACTCTGTCACCGCTTTCTGTCTGGCAAGCCCTTAATACTGACAGAGGCAGGAATATCACTGTGATAATTACATGTAAGAGTAACAGGGTAATAAAGAAAAGTACATGTATTTTGCCAGGAGAACTAAAGTACTTACAAAAACACAGTGTACAGCACTGTTTATTATAAACCAATACACTGTCACTTAAAATGTAGTGCCATCTGATTGCCCCCAACAGAAGACTTTCATCATCTGTATCGTTTCATTGCAGATTCTTCAGAAACTTAAAGGATGTTGCGTTACAGTTCATTCCAGAGGTGATTTTCATGCTGTCTCTGTTTGGATACCTGATCTTCCTCATCCTCTACAAGTGGTGTGTAGTGATGAAGTCTGAATCTGCTCCTAGCATCCTGCTCCTCTTCATCAACATGATACTATTTGACTACAGCTCTGAGGGTACTCTGCTTTACAGAACACAGGTACAATGGGTTTCTTCAACCTAAAATATCATGGGTTCTTAAAATATAATTTGCCGGTTCATTTCCCAGATTGGAACACATATAGATACTCAAAATGTAGGCACTCACTTTACTTTAAGACCTTTGGATAGAATACTCTGCTAAGTGACAATGTAATCATGTCAGGAAACCACAGAAATTATTTCCGTGTAACGTATGCATTTGGACACAATAGAGGATAGTCTCCTATGCCCAGACGCAACAGAAACCTCGCTATGCATTAAGTTCTAAGCAAAAACTGTAATTTTCTCATTTTTTTATTTTTTATTATACAGAAACCTGTGCAAATATTTCTGGTGGTTGTAGCTGTGCTTATGGTACCTTGGCTACTGTTTGCCAAGCCCCTGCTCTTGTATAGAGAATACAAGCAATCAAAGCTGGTAAGTCAACTAGATTAGAATAATGCATTTTATAAGTAGACGTTTGTGATCAAAAGTATTGTATTGACAAGGCGGTTTTTTTATGTCAATGTGTACTCAGTAAGTAGACTGTTCTTGCCTATATACCTGCCATTAAAATACATATTTTAATTAAACTTAATATAAAAACTATTCCAACAGAAGCCCTCAACAAACAAGCTTCCCATGCAGGTTTTGGGGATCTCCAACCAAGAGGCTTCAGATAACAGGAAAGAGAAGGTATGTCACATCTAAAACAACAATGTTAATAAATAAGTATACATCAAATCAAATAAAAAAATCTAATTACATTTATTTATAAAGCCCTTCTTACATCAGCTGATGTCACAGAGTGCTGTACAGAAACCCAGCCTAAAATCCCAAACAGCAAGCAAAGCCGGTGTAGAAGCACGCTGGTTAGGAGAAACTCCCTAGAAAGGCCAGAACCTAGGAAGAAAACTAGAGAGGAACCAGGCTGTGAGGGGTGGCCAGCCCTCTTCTGGCTGCGCCGGGTGGAGATTATAACAGAACATGGACAAGATTTTAAAATGTTCATAGAACAGGCAGAACAGTTGAAACTGGAGAAGCAGCACAGCCAGGTGGACTTGGGACATCAAGGAGTCATCAGGCCAGGTACATGGTCAGAAAATATGTTCTGTAAATTATCATAGTTATTTTTCTTTTAATATTTACCACAATATATAGTTATGTTCATGATAGAGAACAATGTGTTTATGCAAATGGCTGTGTATCTATCAGGGCCAGAGTTTTAGGCTGGCGTGTTTAGTTTAGTTTTTGGTGAAGGGTTTTTTAGTTCTAGGTGTTGTATTTCTATGTTGGGGAAATGGTTCCCAATTAGAGGCAGCTGAGTGTCGTTACCTCTAATTGGGAACCATATATATGTTTGTAGTTTTCAGAGGGGTTTTTGTGGGTTATTGTTTGTTCATAGCTTTGTTGGTTTTACTTGTTATGGTCAAAGTTACGATCTTCGTTCGTTTTGGTGATTGTTTTGCCAGTTACGTTATTTAATAAAGAATGTATACTGGATACCTCGCTGCGCCTTGGTCCCTCACTCAGGAAGATCGTGACAGAATAACCCACCAATACAGGACCAAGCAGCGAGAGAGACAGGATTTCTGGACGTGGGGGGAAATCCTGGCCGGAAAGGGACCCTGGAAGAGGACGATGGAGCATCATCACCCCAAGAAGGAGATGGAAGCGGTGAAGACTGAGCGAGGGAGTTATGAGGATTTATATGGAGCATGGAACCCGGAGAGGGAGAGATATGTTGGGACTCGCCTGGCGCGGAAACCCGAGAGGCAGCCCCCAATTGTTTTAGGGGGGGGGGGCACACGGGGAGTTTGGCCGGTTCAGGATGGACTCCTGAGCCAACTCCTCGTGCTCTTTGGAGGGAGCGTTGGAGGGAGCGTCGCACTGGTAAGACGCCATGCTATGCAGTTTTGCGTGCGGTGTCTCCGGTTCAAGCTCACAGCCCGGTGCGTGACATTCCAGCTCCCATCATCCGTGAGGCAAGGGTGAGTGAACAGCCGAAGAGAGAAGTACCGGCTCCAGGCACCAGGTCTCCTGTACGCTTAGATAGCCCAGTACGTCCAGTCGCTGCTTCGCGCACCAGGCCCCCTGTGCGCTTAGAGAGTACAGCACGTCCTGTCCCGGCTCCGCGCACCAGGCCCCCTGTGCGCTTAGAGAGTCCAGCACGTCCTGTTCTGGCTCGCGCACCAGGCCCCTGTGCGCTTAGAGAGTCCAGCACGCCCTGTTGCCCGCCCGCACCAGGCCCCCTGTGCGCTAGAGAGTCCAGCACGCCCTGTTCGGCTCCGCGCACCAGGCCCCCTGTGCGCAGAGAGTCCAGCACGCCCTGTTTCCGGCCCGCGCACCAGGCCCCTGTGCGCTTAGAGAGTCCAGCACGCCCTGTTCGGCTCCGCACCAGGCCCTGTGCGCCAGAGAGTCCAGCACGCCCTGTTCGGCCCGCGCACCAGGCCCCCTGTGCGCTTAGAGAGTCCAGCACGTCCTGTTCGCCCGCGCACCAGGCCCCCTGTGCGCTTAGAGAGTCCAGCACGTCCTGTTCCTGCCCGCGCACCAGGCCCTGTGCGCTTAGAGAGTCCAGCACGTCATGTCCCTGCTCCACGCTCCAGGATCCCTGTGCGCGTCGTGGACCCAGCACGTCCTGTCCCTGCTCCACGCTCCAGGATTCCTGTTCGTGTTGTGGATCAAGTACGGCCCGTTCCAGCTCCCCGCACCAGAGGTCCAGTGCGCATAGTGAGCCCATCACGGCCCGTTCCTGCTCCCCGCACCCGAGGTCCAGTGCGCAAAGTGAGCCCATCACGGCCCATCCTGCTCCCCGCACCAGAGTCCCAGTGCGCGTCGTCAGTCCGGAACCTCCAGAGAGGGTCCCCAGTCCGGAACCTCCAGAGAGGGTGCCCAGTCTGTGGCCCGCAACAGTGAGCCCAGTATGGCCGGTTCCTGCTCCTCGCACCAGAGTCCCAGTGCTCGTCAGGAGCCCATCACGGCCGGTTCCTGCTCCTCGCACCAGAGTCCCAGTGCTCGTCAGGAGCCCATCACGGCCCGTTCCTGCTCCCCGCACCAGAGTCCCAGTGCGCGTCGTCAGTCCGGAACCTCCAGAGAGGGTCCCCAGTCCGGAACCTCCAGAGAGGGTGCCCAGTCTGTGGCCCGCAACAGTGAGCCCAGTATGGCCGGTTCCAGCTCCTCGCACCAGAGTCCCAGTGCTCGTCAGGAGCCCATCACGGCCGGTTCCTGCTCCTCGCACCAGAGTCCCAGTGCTCGTCATGAGCCCATCACGGCCAGTTCCTGCTCCTCACACCAGAGTTCCGGCTAATAGCCCAGGGCCTCCGATGCGTGAAATCAAGCCAGCACGGCCGGCACCGGAGCCGCCACCTGGAAGGAAAAGACCCACTGAAGACCCCCATGGACTTTTGGCGCGGTCGGAGTCCGCGCCTTTGGGGGTACTGTCACGCCCAGGCCAGAGTTTTAGGCTGGCATGTTTAGTTTTGTTTTTGGTGAAGGGTTTTTTAGTTCTAGGTATTGTATTTCTATGTTGGGGAAATGGTTCCCAATTAGAGGCAGCTGAGTGTCGTTACCTCTAATTGGGAACCATATATATGTTTGAAGTTTTCAGAGGGGTTTTGTGGGTTATTGTCTGTTCATAGCTTTGTTGGTTTTACTTGTTATGTTCAAAGTTACGATCTTCGTTCGTTTTGATTATTGTTTTGCCAGTTACGTTATTTAATAAAGAATGTATACTGGATACCTCGCTGCGCCTTGGTCCGTCACTCAGGAAGATTGTGACAGCCAAGATATCCTGTGGTGTGACACAGGGTTGGATAATCGGACCTTTGTTATTCCTGTCTTCTACCGTACTTCCCATTCTCTTTGCTGATGATACCAATTAGATTTTATCACACAATAATTTGAATTCATTAATTAAGTCAATTCAGGTATGGCCAAATTTTCTGAATGGTTCCAGATAAACAAATTATCTTTAAATGTTAAAAATCCAACTTTATTGTATTAAATGGTAATAATAAGAAATATTGTTTAAAAAAAATAAAGAGACAGAATCTCAACTGGTGGGAATGAAATGGAACAAGTTACATCCACTAGATTTGTCACGCCCTGACCTGTAGGAGCCTGTTTATGTCTCTTTTTGGTTTGGTCAGGGTGTGATTTGGGGTGGGCATTCTATGTTCTAGTTTTTGTATTTCTTTGTTGTTGGCCGGGTAGGGCTCTCAATCAAGGACAGCTGTCCATCGTTGTCTCTGATTGGGAGCCATACTTTAGTAGCCCTTTTTTTCCCCCTCCTTTCCTAGTGGGAAGTTTACTCTGTTGTTGTGTATGTGCCGTTGGTGCTACACCTATTGATCGTCGTTTGTTGTTTTTGTTTTGAGTGAGTTGACTAATAAACATGTTTGACTCAACCCGGCACGCTGCGCCTTGGTCCATCCCTGAAGATCATGACAAGATTCCTCAGAGTTCTAATTGATGAAAAGTTATCCTGGAAAGATCATACTCAATTTCTCTGCATCAAAGTAATGGAATTCCTAACTCTATACTATGGCTTAATTTACCCATATCTAATTTCCTGTAATATTGTCTGGGCCAGTACATATACCTCCTACCTACACAAATTACTCATCATACAAAATTCCTTCAAGGGAGCATTCTAATGTCGATGTTTAGGTAATGATGCGGTTCTTTCTTCAAGTGGACAAGATCTTAATCAAATGTAGCACATCCACAACTAACTAATCTATCCACCAAATCTATAGATCATTCTACTCTCTCTAATCTAATCTTTGGCCTATTAGGCCACCTCCTCTAATTACCTGGCTCCATCTGCACCTTTGTTTAATAAACTCGATATCTTTTCTATTTACAACATGAATGTACACCAGTTATTAACTTTCATCTACAACTACTCATACCTCCCAGACAGTTTACCTTTCAATGGATTCTTCCAGGTTAATTCTGAAATCATCTTTATAACACAAGACACTGCGATAACCTTCACCTTCCCTACTGGCGCACCTCAGAGTCAAATTCTCTATCAGATACAGAGGTACCATACTCTGGAATTCTTATCTTCACATTGCCGAAAGCTCATCATCCCTCAATAACGAAGACTGGGGGTCAGCCTGATGAACCAAACTACCCAATAATCCCCCTCTATGTAGCCTAACACACACACACACGGTGTTTCTTGTATACTGAGTATATTATGTACAATAATAATTAATATGCTGTTTAACTGATTCAATCAACTTTTTTTTTTAACTTGGTGGTGTGGTTTTCATATCAGCCCTTTTGGGCTTCCAACCTCCCCTGCACACTGTTTTTACCAGGTTTTTATCTCTACTGTTTCACTTCTTTTCTTTGGTGTGAAAAAAAGCCTTTTTCTCATTGCAGGTCAGTATGGGTGACATTTATGTGTACCAGGGCATCCACACCATCGAGTACTGCCTTGGCTGCATCTCCAACACAGCCTCCTACCTCCGCCTGTGGGCTCTCAGTCTAGCTCATGCTGGTAGGGTATTATGCTGCACAACACAATAAAAGCAATATCCATGTGGCTGTTATGGTTATGACCTTGCCTCCTTCGACTTTCTGATCCCCATAGTGAAAAGGATGACATAAGCTAGTGTATAGAGTAAACTTCAATAGCAATCATTCCAGGACAAGTATTTACATTTGTCATTCAGCAGATGCTCTTAAGTGCCCTGCTCAAGGGCCATTAACAGGTTATTCAACTAATCGGTTCAGGGATTCAAACCAGCGACCTTTCGGTTTCTGGCCCAAAGCTCTGAACTGCTAGGCTACCTGCCATCACCTGTTATGTTCAAATTCATTTAACTGTATTCTATGTTCCTGTGTATGTTGTCTGTGTAGAGCTGTCTGAAGTGCTGTGGAAGATGGTTTTGCAGGTGGCTCTGAGGGTCACCTCTGGGATGGGTTCTGTTTTGCTGGCAGTGACCTTTGCTGCCTTCGCTGTCCTCACAGTCACCATTCTCCTGGTCATGGAGGGTCTCTCTGCCTTCCTCCACGCCCTGCGGCTGCACTGGTAGGGACAAGCGACACAAACACACATGCATCTGCAAAGCGCAAATGCGCGAACGCGCACACTCACACATACACACCTGAAATAGCCTTTGGATTCTGCAGCACTCCATCCACGTACAGACCTTGAGCTTATTGACACTACTGATGCAGCAATGATGTAAAGAATATAACAAGTGAATTACACTTGAATGATATTTCCAAAGGTTATGTTTTTCTGTCTCATTTGTCTTTTACAGGGTTGAATTCCAAAACAAGTTCTACAAAGGATCTGGGTACAAGTTCACACCGCTTTCCTTCGACAGGATGCGAGACATGCCGTGATTTCAGATAGAGAAACATGTTATTGCTATTGCTACGAGTCCTTTATTGTTTATGCTGATATGTCATTGTGTTAGTCATTGATCACATTAAGTTGTTTTCGGTATGTGGATCGTACTCTATAACTGTCACCATTGAATGAAAAATCTGTGCAAGCAAGGTGCAGCATTTGCCACAAGATGGCAGTACACAATTATTAGTCAGTCAAGGTTCTAAAAGTAGGCTACATTCAGCAACATAAGAATTGCCAAAATAACACAATAAATACACGGCGATTTAGATGAGCATCTACTTCCTAAAATGTCTTAAATGTCTTAAGAGTTGAATTAGATGAAAAAACTATGAAAAATATTTAGATCCAACAATAGTGTACAAAACATTAAGGACACCTTCCTAATATTGAGTTGCACCCTGCCCCTTTTTCCCTCAGAACAGCCTAAATTTGTCAGGGCATGGACTATACAAGGCCTCAAAAGTGTTTCACAGGGATGCTGGCCCATGTTGACTCCACTGCTTCCCACAGTTGTGTCAAGTTGGATGGATGTCCTCTGGGTGGTGGACCATTCTTGATACACATGGGAACTGTTAAGTGTGAAAAACCCAGCAGCGTTGCAGTTCTTGACACAAACCGGTGAACCTAGCACTTACTACCATACCCCGTTCAAAGGCACTTCAATATTTTTTATTTTCCCCCTCTGAATGGCACACATACACAATCCATGTCTCAAGGCTTAAAAATCCTTCTTTAACCTGTCATCTACACTGATTGAAGTGGAATTAAAAAGTGACATCAATAGAGGATCATAGCTTTCACCTGGTCAGTCTATGGAGAGCAGGTGTCCTTGATGTTCTATACACTCAGTGTACAGTAGTGGCCAAAAGTTTTCAGAATGACACAAATGGAACATTTCCACAAAGTTTTCTGCATCAGTGTCTTTAGATATTTTTGTCAGATGTTACTATGGAATACTGAAGTATAATTACAAGCATGTCATAAGTGTCAAAGGCTTTTATTGACAATTACATGAAGTTGATGCAAATATTTGCAGTGTTGACCTTTCTTTTTCAAGACCTCTGCAATCCGCCCTGGCATGCTGTCAATTAACTTCTGGGCCACATCCTGACTGATGGAAGCCCATTCTTGCATAATCAATGCTTGGAGTATGTCAGAATTTGTGGGTTTTTGTTTGTCCACCCGCCTCTTGAGGATTTACCACAAGTTCTCAATGGGATTAAGGTCTGGGGAGTTTCCTGGCCATGGACCCAAAATATTAATGTTTTGTTCCCCGAGCCACTTAGTTATAAATTTTGCCTTATGGCAAGGTGCTCCATCATGCTGGAAAAGGCATTGTTCGTCACCAAACTGTTCCTGGATGGTTGGGAGAAGTTGGTACCTTGCCATAAGTGTTGGTACCATTCTTTATTCATGGCTGTTTTCTTAGGCAGAATTGTGAGTGACCCTACTCCCTTGGCTGAGAAGCAACCCCACACATGAATGGTCTCAGGATGCTTTACTGTTGGCATGACACAGGACTGATGGTAGTGCTCACCTTGTCTTCTACAGACAAGCTTTTTTCCGGATGCCCCAACCATTTAGAAAGGGGATTCATCAAAGAAAATGACTTTACCCCAGTCCACAGCAGTCCAATCCCTGTAACTTTTTCAGTATATCAGTCTGTCCCTAATGTTTTTCCTGGAGAGAGGTGGCTTCTTTGCTGCCCTTCTTGACACCAGGCCATCCTCCAAAATTCTTCGCCTCACTGTGCGTGCAGATGCACTCACACCTGCCTGCTGCCATTCCTGAGCAAGCTCTGTACTGGTGGTGCACCGAACCCACATCTGAATCAACTTTAGGAGACTTGCTGGACTTTCTTGGGTGCCCTGAAGCCTTCTTCACAACAATTGAACCGCTCTCCTTGAAGTTCTTCATGATCTGATAAATGGTTGATTTAGGTGCAATCTTACTGGCAGCAATATCCTTGCCTGTGAAGCCCTTTTTGTGCAAAGCAATGATGATGGCACGTGTTTCCTTGCAGGTAATGATTCCAAGCACCACCCTCCTTTTGAAGCTTCCAGTCTGTTATTCGAACTCAATCAGCATGACAGAGTGATCTCCAGCCTTGTCCTCGTCAACACTCACACCTGTGTTAACGAGAGAATCACTGACATGATGTCAGCCGGTCCTTTTGTGGCAGGGCTGAAATGCAGTGGACATGTTTTTTGGGGATTCAGTTCATTTGCATGGCAAAGAGGGACTTTGCAATTAATTGCAATTCATCTGATCACTCTTCATGACATTCTGGAGTATATGCAAATTGCCATCATACAAACTGAGGCAACAGACTTTGTGAAAATGTATATTTGTGTCATTCTCAAAACTTTTGGCCATGACTGTATATCTGTGAAATCTTGGGATAGTACATGGAAATGTTATTCTGTTGTGATAGTCTGTAGGGATTCTTCTTGTACATGCTTAGTGCATTGAAATTCAAATCCCAAACCAATCAGTGTATCTGTTGCCTTGCAAGAGGTTTCATATTAACAGTGTAATAATACTGTATATCTTTGGGTTCAAGGGAAGTTGAACCCTATCCCTTCAGCTAAATAAATACTTTCTTGTATAAACTAATTGGTCCTAATAGGCCAAAGATTAGATTAGAGAGAGTAGAATGATCTATAGATTTGGTGGATAGATTAGTTAGTTGTGGATGTGCTACATTTGATTAAGATCTTGTCCACTTGAAGAAAGAACCGCATCATTACCTAAACATCGACATTAGAATGCTCCCTTGAAGGAACCACCATGGAATGCAGGCTATTTCTGTAGAGATATTTAGGCTAGTCGTTAAAGTAAAAACATTCAGTGTGAAAAGCAATGTAAAAAACAACTTTTGGAGTGAAGAAAAACACGTAGATTCAGCTCAATTCATTGCCTTTCAACCGCTTCAGGAAAGGAAAGGCGATTCCCTGGTTACCTTGAAGAATAACAGTTGACCTACATGACCATTGAGATTGCCAATAACAATCGTCAGCTACATAAAACATTTTAAAGAATCAAGTAGCACATTCATATTCATAGCTCAAAAAGGATGGTCACAACAAATACATTAACGACCATCTAAAGCCAGCCAAGTGCATTCAGCTATCAGTGACAAAGTCTATAACACAGCTGTGAAACCATACTGATCACAGTGGGTATCCTGGCCTTTACCCATCCTTATTCTAAGCATTGCAGTATATGTATGTGTTCCTTTGTCTTTGCAAAAAAGAGGAGGGTTGTGACTTGACTATGATGGTGATCTCAGAGACTGACTGCACAAGTCCTTCTGACGTTTATTAGACGTTTATAAATCGTATTTTATTTCTATGGTTACCAGGTGATCTTGTGCCAATACCTAGGAGTTCTGTCAACATGACTATAACACACAGCTTTTTATTATTACTACACAACATTAAGTGTTGAGGTCAGTTCCATCCGTTTACAAGCAATGTTCCCTCTACAATTTTTGGCCACTGAGCGAATGTCAGGTCTGCTGAGCGCAAACTTGAACATTGTGAAAATTCTGTGCAACTTCCGGCTCTCGTTTACTGTGAACACTGAGGCTGTACCAGCTTTAAGTTACAGTTTTACAGTGAACACTGAGACGGTACCCGCTTTAAGGTACAGTTTTACAGTGAACACTGAGGCTGTACCCGCTTTAAGTTACAGTTTTACAGTGAACACTGAGGCTGTACCCGCTTTAAGTTACAGTTTTACTGTGAACACTGAGGCTGTACCAGCTTTAAGTTACAGTTTTACTGTGAACACTGAGGCTGTACCCGCTTTAAGTTACAGTTTTACTGTGAACACTAAGGCTGTACCTGCTTTAAGTTACAGATTTAACAGCGGGCAAGTAGGCTATTTTGTATATTTGATCATAATGCAGATCTACCAGAGTGGCCTACAATAAAAAAACAATGGAGAAAAACGCATCTCATAACATTTTAACATGGAAATGGCTGTTTTATCGTTCACCCTACAGTAGCAGCCAATGTGTGGTGTTCAATGTAGTCCTACAGCCATGAGACTTTTGAGAAAAAAAAACATGCAGGGGTGGACATGAACCTGTTTATACACTTGTCCTTCAGACAAGGCGACTCAAAATGTTTGATGCATGAAACCACTTTACAAAATAAAATGTATTATTATTCCCATACCATTATTACACAGAATCAGACAAATTATGCTACGCTCTGCCTATTGGCTACTTAGCGTATTCAATACCGTCTCAAAATACAACACTGCCCCTTTAAGACAGAAAAAGCTCTTTACCTGTAACTTGACTGGCTTTTCAAAGATGTCTAGAAATGTACATGTTTTGTAAATGGCACAGATCCATACATGGCAATGGTCTATTTGCATATAGGCTTACTGCAGCTCTGATTGGTTACGGTGCTGTGTAGAATATGGGACTTATGTCATGCCTGTCAATGCAATAGTATTCTACTTCAATGTGCTCTGCCTACAAGAAAATCTCAGCGCGCAGTTTAGAGGGAACATTGTTTACAAGTATTCAATGTAATACTAATAGATGTATAATATTTAGTTTTATCTCTATGGAGTACGCCATGGCCTGCCAGTTCTGGGTGTTTACTTAGCTCTGTCAAAACTGGAGAAAAGATGACTGTCAGCTTTACCAACAACAACTAACAATTGTGCATTTGCCATAAGTGCAAGTTGTGAAATGCAGGTGAAAGCAGGTTAATTGAATTGGGCTTTAAACATAGTGTATTGAGTGTGAGAGCATGTGCCAACTCTTGGCCCTCATTCTTTATTCTCCTCGACTTTTCCCACTTACTTTCCCCACTTACTTTCCCCACTTGTGCTTCATGCATGATCAAATCTCACTGAGGGGTCTCAACTTGAATGTTTTTGCACAGGTCAGGCCAGCGTGTCAGAACCCCTACATGTTACTCTCGTTGTTCTTTTTTAAATAAAGAGCATGGACTCAGCCCTATAGGTGTGGATCAATCTGATGTGCCTCAGAACCAGTTTATGTACTGGAGTTTTATGTGGGGTTAATTCCACAAATTCAATTCTAATTAAATTCCCTCTCTAAATTCCATTAATTCAATTCAAATTCCAGGTCAGTCTTTGAATTCAGAGCAATTTAAATTTCTCAATTCTACTTTTAGGTAAATTCCAAGAATGTAATTCATAATTAAATATTATCCCTTACAATTCCACAAATTCCAATTTAACTCCCTCAGGCTTTCTGACTGATCATGTTACCGTTCAGATAGCCTAGCTACAGTATCCTGGAAATATAGAAATACACGTTGAAATGATACTAGGTGTATTAATTCCATTAACTGAGACATTTACAATTCAAATTCCATAACTTAAAGAATGTTGAAAATAGAACGGAATTCAATGTAAATTCTCCACTTCATGAGTAAATTGAAGAATTGTATTTGAAATGAATATGGAATTGACCCCCAACCCTGGCATTCAGCCCTGTAGGTGTGGATTCATCTGACGTGCCACAGAACCAGATGAAAGAGGTCTTGAAGACAAACTCGTCTTCCAGCATTGACCCAGTGTTTGCTCTGACTGACAGGATATTTCCAGGTGAATACCATGATTCACTCATTCACTGATAAAGATCAACTGTCATTCTCTGTTGTAAAGTGTTAAGTACAGAGGCATGTGTGGGCACTGCTTTGTGAGTTTCTAAAGGAAACTATTTAAGTACAAATGTTGTTTTGCAATGTCCGTGAGAAGAACAACTTCTGAGATGTGTTGTATGGTGTATCATATTACAGTAGGTCACATACTGCAACACATTTCGAACAAACAGGTCATCCCAACTGGTCAACTGGGGTATTATTTTCCACTGTACTTCTCTTACCTTATCATACACTGCAGGTTGTGATTTCAACAAAACAATGACATGAAAACATTCCGACAGAGTAGATCCTTAATTTTGCTCTTAGGTTTCCACTGGATACTCACACTGGTTAGAACATGTTAGCTTTATGATTCAGGTGACCTTGGTTGGACAGTTTCTGTTTCTTAGCAATGTGGGATTATGTGTCCTTTACTACAGCCATTTCCCAGCAACTATAAGACAAGTAAATAAAATGTAAGACAGAGATATTTAAATGAGTTATCTGCACATTTCTTGAACATTTTCTGTTTTAAATTGTCAATAAAGTGGACATTTCAGCCCAGATTTTCCGTCTGCAGGTCTTGAGTTTTTGCTTCCGCTCTGTGGTTAAGAAGGCACTTCCAAATTCATTTAATTCACTGTCACCTAATGTACAAAAATAAGAAAGGTAACCCATTTGCCATAATGCTTTGTGTACTCAGAAATGCATAGTTCGCAAAGTAATTTGTTGCATGTTGAAAGCCTTTTTAAACTCGAAAAAACATAGTTTAATAATGCATTGTGCTTTGAAGGTCCAGTGAGTGCATCATGTTTACAACACAGTAGACCTCAAACTATATTTTATGTAAAGTCTGATTCATGAATAGTTTGTGATAACAAAAAGAGTGGCTTTTACATCAAATTATATTTCACCCCACTACGTGGATGAAGAGAAATTGTGTAAGAGAAATTTGAGCTTCAAGATCCTTATCACTAAGGAATTAACATGGTCCACACACACCCACACAGTCGGGAAAAGGGCACGGCTGCGCCTCTTCCCCCTCAGGAGGCTGAAAAGATTTGTCATGGGCCCTCGGATCCTCAAAAAGTTCTACAGCTGCACCATCAAGGCTGCATCACCGCTTGGTATGGCAAATGCACCACCCTCGACCACAAAACGCTACAGAGGGTGGTGCGGACAGCCCAGTACATCACTGGGACCGAGCTCCCTGCCATCCAGGCCCTCTATATCAGGCGGTGTCAGAGGAAGGCACACACACATACTTTCATACTTATCATTGGCTGATGCTACTCGGTTCTTTATTTATCCTGATGCCAAATCAAGTTACCCTGCCTTTATGTACACTGAACAAAAATCTAAATGCAAAATGTAAAGTGTTGGCCCCATGTTTCATGAGCTGAAATAAAAGATCCCAGAAATGTTACATATGCACAAGAAGCTGATTTATCTCAAATGTTGGGCACAATTTTGTTTACAGCTCTGTTAGTGAACATTTCTCCTTTGCCAAGATAATCCATCCACCTGACCTGTGTGGCATGTCAAGAAGCTGATTATACAGCATGATTATTACACAGGTGCACCTTGTGCTGGGGGGCTGTAAAGGGCTACTCTAAAATGTGAAGTTTTGTCACAACACAATGCCACAGATGTCTCAAGTTTTGAGGGAGCATGCAATTGGCATGCTAACTGCAGGAATGTCCACCAAAGCTGTTTCTAGATAATTACATGTCAATTTCTCTATCATAAGCCGCCTCCAACGTCGTTTCATAGAATTTAGCAGTACGTCCAACTGGTTTCACAATGGAACACCACGTGTATGGCGTCGTCTGAGCGAGCAGTTTGCTGATGTCAATGTTGTGAACAGAGTGCCCCATGGTGGCGGTGGGGTTATGGTATGGGCAGGCATAAGCTACAGACAATGAACACAATTGTATTTTATTGACGGCAATTTGAATGCACAGAGATACTGTGACGAGATCCTGATGCCCATTGTCATGCCATTCATCCGCCGCCATCATCTCCTGTTTCCGCATGATAATGCACACCCCCATGTCACAAGGATCTTCTGTACACATTTCCTGGAAGCTGAAAATGTCCCAGTTCTTCCAAGGCCTGCATACTCACCAGACATGTCACCCATTGAGCATGTTTGGGATGCTCTGGATTGACGTGTAAGACATCGTGTTCCAGTTCCCGCCAATATACAGCAACTTCACACAGCCATTGAAGAGGAGTGGGACAACATTCCACAGGCCACAATCAACAGCCTGATCAACTCTTGCAAAGGAGTTGTGTCACGCTGAATGAGGCAAAACGTGGCCACACAAGATACCGAATGGTTTTCTGATCCACACCCTTACCTTTTTTTTAAGGTATCTGTGACCAACAGATGCATATACAGTATGTATTCCCAGTCATGTGAAATCCATAGATTAGGGCCTAATTCATTTATTTCAATGGACTTATTTCCTCGTATGAACTGTAACTTTAAAATTGTTGCATTTCTATTTTTGTTCAGAATACATACTATAATTTACCTCAAATACCTGGTACCCCTGGACAGAGATATGGTACTGGTACTCTGTGTATATAGCTTAATTACTGTGTATTTCATTACTCTTGCATTATTTACATATTTGTAATAATTGTTTTATCATTGGGAAAGGCTCATAAGTAATAATTTCACAGTAAAGTCTAAACCTGATGTATTCAATGAATGTGACAAATAAAATATGATTTGATATGATTTCCAAAAAACATAAAAAACAAACCATAAAATCTAAAATCTTGCCTTTACACAAGTTTCAAGGAAAAGTGACAAGACTGGATGTGAATCACTGCTATACTCCTAAATCTTCAAGTTCTAACAGTGGTGTACAGTAACTAGACTCAACAAGGGCCCTATACCATTGTAGCACTAAGACCTACTGGGAGGAGATTAGGTAATTTGCTTTGGCTGAGAATCATGTCCCACTTGTTTTTGTGACAACACTAAACTACAATATGCTCAGACCTGTATAACCATAATCAAATGCATGATCGACCATAAACTTAAATAATCCCCTAGTAGGGTCTGTATGTTGCCACAATGTTCTTTAAAAAAAAAAGTTTTTATTCACTGTGTTGCATTAAGGGCCTTGTATAAACTTGCTCTGTGGTTGCACCATCAGCCTGCCATTTCCTGAATCTCAAACAAATTGTCCAGAACAAGAGAATAGTATGCTCTGTTTTCATAACATTTGTCATTACTGACTACAGTATTTGTCAAGCTGACTACAGTATTCAATGGTATGTCTGATACATCAGATTTGTTGTGTCATCCAAATCAAGTGATCACTCAATTGAGGAAATTGTTTAATTGGGACTGGTGCTGTGTGGGTTTATATCAAAATTGCTCTGCCATTTAAAATTCTGGTTTACACCTACCAAGCTATCCACAACTCTGGTCCCAAGTACCTGTCTGACCTCATCCTACCCTCCTGCCCCACACGTATCCATCACTCCTCCAGGTCAGGCTCCCTTCAGCAGACTCACAGCAAACTAAAAACTATGGGTGACAGGGCTTTGAGTTGTGCGGCTCCTCGGCTGTGGAACGCACTTACAGTCACTGTCAGGGCTGCAGAGTCTCTGGCCTCATTTAAGACACAAACTAAAGAGAGCTGAGCTGTTCAGAAACGCTTTCAAGGTCTTATGTTAATTTTGTTCTCCTGTCCACCGGGTCTGACGACACATGTATATAGCTTTGATTGTTGTCTGCTTACAATGTTCTGTGTTTTGGATTGCTCTTATTATTATAATTGTATTTTAGATTTTCTTCAGCACCTTGGGTGTGAGCGAATTGCTTTACAAATGAAATGTGTTATTATTATTATTATTATTAGTTTAGAATAATAGTTAGAGATGTATGATCTTAATTTGAACCAGTTTGCTACAGCAGGAAAAAAATCGTGCAGCAACAGGAAATGTTATTATGTGAATTATAATTAATGGACATTTTTTGTAAGGGTTGATACATTTTTTGATATGGCAAATCATGTCTGACATTTTAAAGTGGAAATTACAAACTTTAGAAGCCTTTTTAAACCCTGTTTCCTGTTGTGCAGGAAAATTCTCAGCAACAAAAGATCCTACAGTTGACAGGCAGAGTAAAGATGTGCGAAGGAAGACTACAGTAGCTGAGAGGAGAATTTAAAACTAATCCTACCTGCCTGGAGCAGGAGGAGGGTGGCACTTGTGGTTCATTTGAAGTTTACCCGCAGCATTTGTGATTCATGAGGGCTTGTCAAATCTAGAGGTCTTCACCAGGTTTGCCTTGTAAGGATTTTAGGATTTTACCATATCCAAATGAACAACCTGGTCTCAGAGCATTTTGAATTATTCTTTATGTAAATCAGAGACACTCCATTTAGTATGATATGCTACGTTTCATATGGTATGTATTAATTTGTGGATCTCCATCACACAAATTACAATTCGTATTATATTTTACAAATTTGACAAATGTACAATATATTAAACATTTGCAAAAGTACAATATATTAAACATTTGCAAAAAGTACAATATGTTAAGAATTCTGCCTAGGTGGCTAACATTATCTATGTAGCTTGCTAATGTTAGCTAGGCTAGGCGTTAAGGTTAGGGCTAAGTTTAGGAGTTAAATTAAAGGGTTAACGTTAGGGTTTGGGAAAGGGTTAGCTAAAAAGGCTATGGTTATGGGAAGGGTTAGCTAACATGTTAAGTAGTTGCAAAGTAGCTAAAATGCTAAAGTTGTCCGTGATGAGATTCGTACTCGCAACCTTTGGGATGCTAGACCAACTTCTTCAGGAGCGGTGGTGCGCTAGCGCCCCACTCCTGACACTACCCGGTGAAATGCAAGGCGCCAAATTCAAAATCCAAAAGTTGAATTATTAAACATTCATCAATATACAAGTGTTTCATAGTCATCAAAAGCTCTGCTTCTTGGCAATATCACAGCGTTGTCAGATTTAAAAAAGGCATTACGGCGAAAGCACCACATTTGATTGTTTGAGGATAGCACCTCACATATTTTTCTCATTACCATAAATTCATAAGCCTTCACGGTTCACAGAAAACACATTTCACAGCGAAAACAAATCAATTACCTTTTGAAGAACTTCTGCTGAGGGCTTCCCAAGTGTCCAACGAAGACAATCCATGGTTCTTTTGTTAGAAAAAGTAATGTATTATATCCATAAATCTCCGTTTGGTTGGCGCGTTATAATGAGAAAATACAGCCTCCACTCGTCCATTGAAACGTGAAGAGAACTCGTTCAACTTATACCTATAAACTTGTCCAAGAACAATCAAACATAATTGTAAATGTATCCTTAGGAACACTTTTATGTATATATAGTATAATATTTCAACCGGAATATAAACTGGGCGATAAGAAAGGAAAAAAACACAGAGCGCGCCAGCCGGGAACGCGCATTTTCTTCTATTGACATCTGTGTGGCCACTTCTTTATTCGTCTTCTTCTACAATCTAAAAGCAGCTAAAAATAATCAAAACACTTTCTCGAGACTGTTGACATCCAGAGGAAGCAATAGGTACTGCATTCATATGCCCTTATATGGGCATTTTCCCTTAGGGAGGGGTTCCAAATGAGGCAATGTGTCAAAACCACTTTTTCCAGGACAGAAATTCCTCGGGTTTTCGCCTGACATATTCGTTCTGTTATACTCACAGACAAAATGTTAACACTTTTAGAAACTTTAGTACCAATGGTACTAAATATGTGCATATCCTATTTTCTGGGCCTGAATGGGAGGCATTTTACTTTGGGCACGCCAGGCTCTCCAAAACCGTCACCTCGTGCGCTGCTCCCTAAGAAATTAAGTTACCATCTATCTCATGTAACCATACCAAACGTAACATACAGTATCATACTAATTTAAGTGTTCCGGATTTGCATGTACTATGTTACATCTAGTCTATGAGACCAGGCTGCAATGAAATACAGAGTTCGTTGACCTGCTCAACAACAGATCCTGCCACTTGCCATAGAAGGGCATGTTGTGATAACCTGAGTCTGCATTTCACATCTGACCACCTGATGATGCACATTTAAGGTATCAGACGGTGTTTACTGACATTCCATTGTGTGAGCTAAAATGTCATTATTACATTAGGCAAACAAACTGGTGTCTTATACAATATCTTGCAATAAAGTAGCCTAGTCTACTTTGCAATACGAACATAAACAACCGAAACATGTTATTCGAAGGTTTAAATATTTGAGGCAAACGTATGCAACAGCCTATGACTGTGAAAGGCAATGCTTGAAATAGCTTACCTGCCTTGCTGTCGAACGATCCTCCTTCCGAATGACGTCAAAACAGTTGAAAGTTGCTCGGGCTGCTATTCTAGAGAAAAAAAAGAGAGGACCCTTTGCAGGGAAAAGAGAGAGTGCCAGCGCAACGAAGTCCCACCCAAACAGGCTACACCTATTACCTCCCCCTGGACGTAAAACGGGGGTAGATACATCACACAAACTTAGTATTGTTCGCCCAAGACTATGGACAAGTTTCTCCTGCAATTTCATTGAATATAACACATTTTGGAAACAATGCGACCTGAAACTGGAATAGTTATTGCTGCCTTGTTCAGCCTGGGCTGCAGCATGTCACTAACAGCGGACAGGAAAGGTAAGTGTGAGACCGACTTTATCACGTATATGCTTGTGGGGAATTTGGTAAAAATTTGAAATTAGTTGGGAATAGTAGGTTAATTACTTGAACGGAATGATGGACAACTATGAATGACAATTCTTCTGGATATAACACAGTATAACATATACATTTTTTAGGAGACATCGACAGCATGTTGCCTAATACTGAAGAAATTTCACATGATTTCAAAAGCAACTCTCTCTATGGATCAGTAGAAAAAGGTACACAGTAGTATGTATGTAGGCTGATACACTTAAATAAATTGCACTTAAAAAAAAAAGTTTTTAAATTAATAGTATAGTATTGACATATGCAAGCTATTTAGCCTACCTTTCTGAACACCTGCCTGATAGCTTCAGATATCTACATAGAGCTCTGCAATGTTGTTCCTGTCACTGCATTACTGTCTTAAAGTAATTGTCCAGTGTTTCCAGATTTTTATTAAATATGACCTATAATTAATAAGAATATGAGTGAAATAGTTTCCCCTCCCCCCCAAAAAATTATTAAGTATGTTAAAAAGCATGTTTTCTGTTTTGGAATGGTGTGGGCATATACTGGTCATAAAAATATGAATGCAAGTCAACTACTGACTGGCCAGCTCGTCCTCCTCAGGAGGATGACATCATCCTCTATCAAGAAATAGCAAGTATTTTTTAAATAGTCTGTTTGAGATACACGTTTGAGGTAGTTTAAAAAAAAAATGTTTTTTTCTCTCCAATTTATACTTTGGCCACAAATACGAGTATATGATGAGTCAACAACAATATTTGGGTTAACAAAATATGAGTTAACAAAATATTAACTTTTTAGATTTTCACTGGACAGTTCATTTAAGTCTATTTCTAAGCAAAATAATAATGTTCATATTCTGAACAGAAACACAATACATTAAAAATCTGTCGATGAGCCCTTGAGCAAGGCACTTAACCCTAATTTCTCCTATAAGTCGCTCTGTATAAGAGCGTCTGCTAAATGCCTCAAATGTAAATGAAAAATGGACAAAAGTAACCCACAAGGAGTTGCAAAGCTGCTGTGGGACTGTCCAACCCTGCTCCTTGTCTAAACTGTCTTGGCATATTAGCCACCCCTGGGAAAGAGGAGACCAAATCTGGTGCGGTGTTGTGCCAAAGTTTGTCTCCAGTCCAGATGGTGGTGATGACAGACGGCAGTCCCCAATGGAGCTGGGACTGCCCCATGTTCCCCTGGCTCCCCTGTGGACCTCCACTTGCAGTAGGAGACCCTCTAATCTGGCCGTAGTGTTAGCTGTCTGTCAAAAGACAGCAGATTGTTTGCTAGCAGGTTGTGGATATGTGTGATCTGGTTGGGGTTTTGTCTGGGGGTGTTGGGCAAAAGGCAGTGACACATTTCCAAAATGGATGGAACATGTTAGTATATATTCTATTCTATTTTACATTTCTCGATTTAATGTGCCGTCATACAGTGTTAAAAAGTCACTGGTTTAAAAAAAATCTACATTAAACATATTTTGTAGTCATTTATAAACTGTGATATAGAAGAAAGAACATATTATCCCAGGAAGAATTAACAGTTGTGTTTGATGGAAATGTCGGGGACTTGGAAATTCTACAGTGAGCCATTATAAAGTCTGATTTATTTAATAATCTATTGAGCACCAGAGAAGAAAGATTGTCCTTTTTAGTTACTAAAATGGATGCAAATTGAGCTATATAATGCTGACACGATTTTCTTACATGTTTCTGTAATTAAAAGACCTCTCATCATGAGAGAAAATAATTGAGTTATTGTTCTTCTTTGAGTCAGAATAGCTGACTGTTCCTTTTCTTTGTCTGGCCTTACACAACAGCTTCAACAAAGGGTATATACTGGAAGGACCCTTGCTTAATGCCCACACCCAAATTATCCTGTTTTTTGTGTATGTGTGTGTGTGTATGCCAATTAGTGTTAATCTTCAGTACATTGTCTGAATTGATAAGACTGTTCCCGTGTCATAAACTTGACTCCTTAGGAATGTTCCCTCTGTTTCCACTATAACACCGAGTTTGAAGAAAACATGTATAGAATTAGCATTGTTAATAATAAGGATCATTGGCACAGTATGTCAGTGCAATTGTGGTCCGTTCTCAATATCTTTTAAAAATTCAATAACTGAGTGATAATAGCAATGCAACAATGTCTTTGATAAAATGAACACAGTTATTTAATGCAAGTAAATAGATGGATAGGGAAATGTGCATAGAGTTGATTGGAAGACCCATGTCCCCCATTATTCCTCGGTAATGAATGTCTTGCTCATATGACACTGGTTCAGTTTATACCAGGGATGCTGAAGTGACATTTGCTGTTGTTTTGATTCAATGAATGTTATTGTTCTCTAAAACTCTTGCCAGACTCTCAATGGCAGCTGTCTGCATTTAATCGTAATTTTATTGTGTCAAGGGTCGTCATGGGTTTTGTTTTGTTGCGCCACTCTGCCTGTGGCCTTGAGCAGTTTTAAATACAGTCAAAGCAGCCAGCCATACAGAGCTCATCAGACCTACACACATTAGAATTACAGTCCTGCAAAGCTGTAGTAGGTCTTTAATGAGTCACACAGTCAATGTAACAGCTTTTAATCCATTGACAGAACGTCCAGGCAGTTGCAAACATTCCAGGACTTTAAGAACCCTGCGGAGCATACTGTAATGATGTGGTGTTATGGCTCACCAAAGGTCTCATCTATTGTACAGGGGAAGAGTTAAAAAAGCACACCAGATAGGGCACACAACTGATTTTGAATAATTTTATAGAATGAGAAGGTAAGGTGGAACTCTTTCTGACAGTTTGTGACGTCAGTAATTGTGTTTAAAATGGCCTTCAAGTGGACATCCTCTATATATCCTGTCTGTATGTCAAGTCTTCGTGTCTTGTTCGGGTGTTCATAAAAACACATACAGTATCAAGTATCTCAGTTTGAAATGCTATGCCAAGACAGTAAACTCTTGCCTTAATTGTGACCTTGCCTACTTGAGTATCAGCAACACAAAGTTATCACAAAACATTTGAACGGAAGCAATCCATTTGAGAAAAAGAAACATTTCTTTCTTTCTTCCTCAAGATTAGAAAATCACTTAAGGAAAACTCCAAAAGATAGTTTTTGGGTGGAGTTTTCCTTTAAGTTCATCTGCCTCACCTGTTCCAAAAACGTGTGGCGTCATGTTCTGGACTGCATTTCCCTAGGCTCCATTTATGACAGTATTTCTACCCATCAAACTGTGCACTCTAACCCTACCTGGAATGCTTGTAACGCCTCTGTTTCAAATCATGAATGTACGGGCTCTATTCAATCTGGATCGCTGAAGTGTAATAGAAATGTGAAGGTGATTTCTGATTGAGCTGAGATATGCGTTTACCGTGAATGCAGTCTCCGCTAAAAAAAACATTGCCTTCATGCCGTAACGTTGAACTTCAGTGATTACAGACTGAATCGAGGCCTAAGTATCAAAGTACATTGAAAGGAAGTTGTCAAAAATTTCTATCAACTTTGGGTTTTTTAAAAGCTTGATGAGTGAAAGATTTTGATTGGTATGAATATGTCATTGACATTTTCTTTTACATGTTCTTTAGACCCCTATCTAAAGGACACCTTATCAGTTTGACTGGAGGAACCTTAATGCTAGAATCCTTAAACAATAACGAAGCGGACACCCCGCCTCTGTTTACATAAAAAGCTGAGGGACAGGCCTGGTGAAATGTAACCACTGTCAAATTAAGACAGAGCTATGGATGCAAGGACTGACCATCCATGATATCAAAATTATAGTTTTAACCATGTTTGGATGCTATGCAGTGTTTGTTTATATTTACATTGTTTACAACCATTGGAGTAAAACAAGCTTATAGTTTGCGTTCTCATTGGCTTCGACCATGATCGGACAATCAGTAGCGCTTAAACGGCACATACAAAAACAATATCCCACAAATGCAGGTGGGGAAATGATCACCCTAAGTATGATCCCCAATTAGAGGCAACGAATAACATCTGCCTCTAATTGGAAACCACACACAAAACCAACATAGAAATAAAATACCTAGAAACCCCCCTAGTCACGTCCTGACCTAAAACACCAGGACGTGACAGTGCCCCCCCCAAAGGTGTGGACTCCGGCCGCAAAACCTGAAACTATATTGGGGAGGGTTCGGGTGGGCCACTAGCATCGGTGGCGGCTCCGGTGCGGGACGTAGCACCCACTCAGACCGTGGATCCGGCCATGGAGCCGTGCTGAACGGCGTGCCTGGACTGGTCACTGGTGCAGAGGAAAGCCCCGGCCTAGTGGCAGGACTGGACGCCGTGCCTGGACTGGGCACTGGCGCAGATGAAGGCTCCGGCCTAAGAGCAGGAGTGGACGCCGTGCCTGGACTGGGCACCGGCGCATAGGAAGGCTCCGGCCTTGGAGCAGGAGTGGATGCCGTGCCTGGACTGGGCACCGGCGCATAGGAAGGCTCCGGCCTAAGAGCAGGAGTGGACGCCGTGTCTGGACTGGGCACCGGCGCCTAGGAAGGCTCCGGCCTTGGAGCTGGACTGAACGCCATGCCTGGACTGGGCACCAGCGCAGAGGAGGGCTCCGGCCCGGGCTGGGAAGGAGCACTGGAGGCCTGGTGCGTGGAGCGGGCACAGGTTGCACCGGACTGGTGACACGCTCTTCAGAGCGAGTGCGGGGAGCCGGCACAGGACGTACCGGGCTGGGAAGGCGCACTGGAAGCCTGGTGCGTGGAGCCGGCACAGGTTGTACCGGACTGGTGACACGCACTTCAGAGCGAGTGCGTGGAACCGGCACAGGACGTACCGGGCTGTGAAGGCGCACTGGAGGCCTGGTGCGTGGAGCCGGCACAGATTGCACCAGACTGGTGACACGCTCTTCAGGGCGAGTGCGGGGAGCCGGCACAGGACATACCGGGCTGTGAAGGCGCACTGGAGGCCTGGTGCGTGGAGCCGGCACAGATTGCACTGGACTGATGACACGCTCTTCCAACCGCCTGCACTGCAGCATACTCCTCGCCAACACCTCTCTCCGATATCCTTCCTCAAACTCCTCAATTGTCTCCCATTCGGGCTCTGGCTCTCTCCTTGTTTCGGCCAAGCGTCCCATGTGCCCCCCCAAAATAAAATCTTGGTGTTGCCCCTGGGCTGTTTGTGGACGCGGACCCCGGCGTCGTCGCTGTCCCCCATTATTCCTCGGCGACTCCCGCCAAGGAAGGGTCTCGCATCCACCCATGATCTCGTCCCAAGTCCAACTCTCCTTCACCTTCGTTGCACATTTAATGCCACATACAATTTCAAGAACAATGTAAATCCAGAACTTGTTAGCCATTTAGGCATCATCTGTTATTGAGTGTGTGGAGAGTGAACAACGTTCCATTGATTTCAAGCCTGATTATCCCACTTTATCACCCAGGGGGAGGTCACTTGGGAGTGTGTCCACTCTGTAACACTTATCGGTGTTAGTCCAATAACATTATATCTCACTAATCACAGCTGCTCTGTTGGCTGAATTGCAATGGACTTATTTTGCTTGACAATTACTGGACTCGTTATTCAAACAGCTCTGAAGTCTTATTTGGCAAGTAAATGAGAGAAATTAACCAGAGAATTTAAAAAAAGTTATACATTCAGATCAGAACTAAATTATACAATAAAGATTAAATTATGTTTACTGTAAAATTTATGATTCTGATTTTTTTTATGCACCTGGTGCAAACACTTCTAGATATAGGTCTATCTATTTGTACATTAGCAGACATACATTTGTGTGTTGTCCCCTGGGCTTGATCCCATTATCTTAATTTGGTACATCATCATAAAAGTAATTCATGGGACAGATCATGCTGGATTAGTTTTGTTTAGGAAAATACCACCAATTTTCCAGGAGAAATACTGTAGCCATTAATAAACCAATGTCTCTGTTTAAAAAGATCATGGTCAGGCTAATATTTAACACATTTGTTGATGTTGTACTTATGTCCAGAAATAACTACAGACATTGGTGTGTTAAAGTAGAACAGGAGTGTTCAACCTTCCTCCTGGAGAGCTGCTGGGTCTGCAGGCTTTTCCCCCAGTAATGCTCTACACTCTGGAAAGGCTTTTTCCCCAGTTCTGCTTTACACTCTGGAAAGGCTTTTTCCCCAGTCCTGCTTTACACTATGGAAAAGCTTTTTCCCCAGTCCTGCTTTACACTATGGAAAAGCTTTTTCCCCAGTCCTGCTTTACACTTTGGAAAGGCTTTTTCCCCAGTCCTGCTTTACACTATGGGAAGGCTTTTCCCCCAGTTCTGCTTTACACTATGGAAAGGCTTTTCCCCCAGTAATGCTTTACACTCTGGAAAGGCTTTTTCCCCAGTCCTGCTTTACACTATGGAAAGGCTTTTTCCCCAGTCCTGCTTTACACTCTGGAAAGGCTTTTTCCCCAGTCCTGCTTTATACTCTGGAAAGGCTTTTTCCCCAGTCCTGCTTTACACTCTGTAATTTTACTAATCAAGATAAGAAGCTGATACTGGTGTGTTAGGACAGGGCTTGAGCAAAAACCTGCCTATCCAGTAGTTCTCCAGGAAGAGTGTTGGCCGCCCCTGGAGTAGAGATTCTCACTTGTCTTGAGTTTCAAGTATACTATCATAAAATTGGTGTTATATAGTTGTTTTCTTCAAATTGTCTGAATCCTGTCAGTGTCAAAGCAGGTTTAACTAAAATATACACCATATACACTGTGAATGTATGGTCCTTTTTTAAATGTAATATGAATTTTAGAAAACACTTCTGGAGTAACATTTAAACGTGCGCTATCTTATTTAATCTGAAACGTGTTTCTATACATGTATGTTCCACCTCCTCGTTAACTGCACTATCTAATTTAAAGCAGCCTTAATGTAATTTGCAAAAAAATGTCATATAAAGCTGCTGGTACACATTTCTGTCTTTGTTGGCAACATTTACTTAAAGGGGAACTTCTTTGTACTTAAAGTGGAACTGCTCAGTGAATAATATTCTTGTCTCTCGCTACATACTCTGTGAGAGACAGGGAGACATCTAAAGCCTGATCTCAAAATCTCAAGTCCAAAGTGTTGTGAAATACTGGCTTGCGGGGAAAAAACAAAAATCCTGTCACTGGGTTGATTCTTCTTATGTGGTGGTGTTTTCATATGTAAATGATTCAGACCAGTCAGTCATGGGGATTAAATGTGAGACATTCACCTAGGAGAGAACAGATTTTGTGATCCTATTGAGATAAGAAGCTAAAAAGCCCTTCTATTCGTTAAGAGAGTGACAACCCCTCTTGCAGTTTCAGCACAGGTGTCAGAAAACAGATTACAGGTTTATTGTGAAAGACTCAACCTAGACCCGATTCTTAGAATGAATCTGGATCTAAGATTACTATTGTGTAGTGAACCACACCTTATCTTTCACAAAAGACAGGAAATGAATCCAAAATAAAGTCAAAAGAGAGACAGCATGGATTATATGATAGTGCATCTGTGAGAGTGAAAACATTTGAGACTTACTGGATGTGTGACAGAGTAAGATAATATGTTGCGTCTCCAGTATGTTTGAAGATCTAATTAATTATTATTACTCAACCCAATTCCCTGCCATTTTACTCATATGTTTGTTTCCTCCCATTTAAATCTTCCTTTCTGCTTTGACAAACAAGGCCTGTTTTTTTTTAATCCTCATTGCCATGCCATGTTGAAACATCAGGGTCACCTGCCTCTGCCTCAGTTCAGTGTTGACTTTTACAGATTTCACCTTCCAGTCTTCACTGAGGTCATTTCCAGCAAAACCCAAATCAAACATCCCTGACCTGCCATCGCAGGGGTTTGTCAAAGAACAAACATGTACTGTACTTAACAAGTGATAGATGGGTCACTTGCCTCCTGTGTTTGATGTGGGAGGACGAGAAAAACACTTTAGAATTTCTGCTCTGCTCTAGATCAGAATCAATAACGTTCATGTGATGCTAAGTGGTGGGCTTCAATGTAAATAACATCCTGTAAATCGTATTGATTTGCCCCGATGTTGGACTTCCACGAAAGTGATGTTCTGTATTTTAAAGGGATTTGACAGGTTGCTAATATACGTGTCATCAATTGTAGGGTCTGACTAGGGCATAGACACCAAGACTGCAGCTTGGTTATTTTTACACTGATCTGAATGGTTGTGAATTGATGACCCACACTTGAGGTGAGGGATGTGCCAAAAAGTGCAAAGTTTCCTTTTCTTGCGTAATTTGTGTTTATGCATGCTTTGTGCATTGGTACAATAGTCATGCAACTTTACAGAATCGATATTTCGACGTTCATTCCCGTTACAGAGATAATCTGGAATTGGTACATCCATTTCTGGCTTTAGAGGAATGCAGTTGAATGGTAGAGGGACAGGTTATAGATTATGCCTTAAAACTGATTATTGTAATCAAGTCAAATTAGCGTCACAGGAATATGATTTCTCCTGATTATTTAATTTAGAAAAATAGTAGAGTGCTATGTAGGCCTATGCATACTAACATGTTAACTTTGGTTTTACTTGGATGCTTGCCAGGCACTAGCCAGGGCACTTGACTGTTTCTTCATTCAACAAAGTTAGCCATATCAATGCCTTGCCAATGCAAGACAACAACTAGTTAGCTAAAGCCAAAACAGACTGGCACCCAAGCTAGCCAAACACACCCCTATAATTTAACAGATGGTAAAACTCTAAAAAGACATTTGGAATCGGTACCACCCTCTATTCTTGCTGATACCACATTCCCATAGTAGACACAGAGAGAGTGATATATGAAGACGATGGTGAAAAAAAAGAGTGTTAAAGATAAAACCAAGGGTTGAACGGCCAAACACAGAAAACGGTGTCGACAGCCTTTTGAATGAGGGTAAACAACAGAAAGTCCAAGTTCTCTGGCCTTGACAGGGGAACACAGGGGATAAATCTGTTGGCCAATTAACTGAGCCGTGTGCTGCTACTTCAAATGCAGTCCACTGCCTGCCACTGAGATTTACACGCTTTTCATCTGCGGGCTTTAGGGGAGAAAGAGTGATTTTTATCAGTCCACTGCATATTTATATTAGTGCCTTGTGGGATTGTTTATGCAAAAAAATAAAAAAACAGATCCCTTCAACACATTTCATTCACTGTCCACACAGCACCGGACCTGGGTTCTAGTAGTGTAAAAAATATTTAAATACTTTTAGCTGTGCATGACTGAGCATGCCTGGCACAACTGAACCAATGGAATAGTCCCAAAAGTGCAAACACAACCCATCTGGCTCTCAGGGCAGGTTCAAGCAAACACTCAAAAGATTTGAAAGATTTTAAGCACTATTTGAACCCAGGTCTGTTGTGCATACTCACTCAGCAGGGTGGTTTCCCCTAACGTTATTGTACCAGAGACAGCTATCGGCCCATTCTCCTTAGAAGACCCACCGATTAAACTACACTAAAAATAGCACTTGAGGAGTGATTCAATTGTGTTCAGCTGTTGAATGCAGAATGAGGCAGCCGTCAGTTTGTTGTTTAAAAAGTTTTGAAAGTGTCTGAGAATGTGATGTATTGTAAAAGTTTGGTTACTAGCTAGCTACCTTTTGATTTGGATCTCGTGACGTGGTTGGCATCAGTTGCTGGGACTGCTGCTATCTGTCCAGGGATCCTGCCGACTGAGGGTCTTTTGATGAGCTGCTTTGTTTAGCAGCTAGCCTAGCTGCCACTGTTAGCTGTCTATCAAGCTAGCGGGGTTTCCTTGAGGGCTTGATCGCAGCCCGTGACGTGGTTAGCCCTTGTGGCTGGGACTGTGGATTGTCCTGTGCTTGTGGCTGTCTACATCCCTACAGTTTGTTGCTGTTTCCATCTTCCCTGTGACCTGCCCTGTCTGGAATTGCGGGGAGTAACAGCATAGCCTACGTTGCTACCATGATAAAGACCAAATCCAGTGGGAGTATCGTTGAGTACAGTGAAGGATTTTTTTTTCACAGGTGAAGGATTTTTTAAACAAACGAAAAGAGTTCTACAAGCAGTTGTTACAGCAATAAGAAAATAGCTTCAAGTGTTTTGTCCAAATACTGGTAGAGTCAACTAATAAAAGAATGGACGACCTGACCAGAGAGGTCCAGGACCTGAAGAACAGTTTGCAGTTTTCCCAGGGTCAGCTCGATGAGTTGAAACAAGAGAATGGCAAGATGACAACAATATGTAAGTCATTGAGAGAGGACGTCAGTTCTGTAGTTCTGTTAGTTCATCATAACAATGACAGAGAAATCTGATTATCTTGAGGGAAAATCAAGGCGGAACAACATTGTTGTAGATGGAATTGTAGAATCTCCACATCAGACCTGGATGGAGTCTGAGGACAAAGTGAGGGAAATGATCTCGGAGAAACTGAAATTGGACCACAGGAAGATTGAGTTGGAGTGCGCCCACAGGACTGGAAAACCCAACACCGGCCTAGGTGACAGGCCCAGGCCAATAGTCATCAAGTGATTACTTAATTGGCAAAGGGGGCAAACTGAAGCAGGAAATGCCAACAATGAACAGTGAGCCATCGTATTCATGCATACAAAAAAAATATGAAAGAAAAGCATTGTAAGTTAGAATTTTGTAAAGTTAGTGTGGGACAGGTGGAAAAATCATTGTCATCGATGAATAATGACAAACCTGGCATTGACAACATACTGATGGAAGGCTACTGAGGATGGTAGCTGACTCTATGGCCACTCCTATCTGTCATTTTCTTAATCTGAGTCTAGAGGAAGGTGTTTGTCCTCAGGCCAAAGTCATTCCGCTTGCCAAGAGTGGTGAAGCGGCCTTTACTGGTTCTAACAGCAGGCCAATCAGCTTGCATGCCAGCTCTTAGAAAACTGTTGGATTCTTTTTTTCGACCAAACACAATGCTGTTTCTCTGTGAACAAATTGACAACCGACTTTCAGCATGTTTATAGAGAAGGGCACTCAACATGCACTGACACAAATTATGATGATTGGTTGAAAGAAATGGATAAGAATAAGATATTATTGGCTACAACCTGTTGTTGAGAAAACATGTGTTTTCATCCTCTGCGATATTGTGGAATCAGAGCTATGCATCTAATAGAACTCAGAGGGTTTTCTTTCATGGAAGCTTCTCTAATGTCAAACATGTAGGGTGTGGTGTACCACAGGGCAGTTCTCTAGGCCCTATACTTTTTTCTATTTTTTACCAATGACATGCCACTGTTATTAAACAAAGCCTGTTTGTCCATGTATGCTGATGATTCAACCATATATACGTGTCAGCATCCACAGCTAATTAAGTCACTTAAACCCTTAACAAGGAGTTGCAGTCAGTTGCAGCCAGTAATAAACTGGTCCTGAACATCTCAAAAACTTAGAGCATTGTATTATAAATAATTCCCTAAGTTCTAGACCTCAGCTGAATCTGGTAATGAATGGTGTGGTAGTTGAACAAGTTGAGGAGACTAAATTACTTTGTGTTATCTTAGATTCTAAACTGTCATGGTCAAAACATATGATAAATGTCCTCTCACTGTCAACTGCATTTATTTTCAGCAAACTTAACGTGTAAATATTAGTTCCACAGGTGCGTGTTCATTAATTGTTATGGTTCTTTGAACAAGCATGGGAAACAGTGCTTAAACCCTTTACAATGAAGATCTGTGAAGTTATTTGGATTTTTACGATTTATCTTTGAAAGACAGGGTCCTGAAAAAGGGGCGTTTCTTTTTTTGATGAGTTTAGATTCAATGGTTGAAAAGATGGGGACAGGTCTGTCCGTAATAAAGAGGTGCTCTGCTTTTTTGACTCCACACTCCAAAAAGTCCTGCAGGCTCTAGTTTTGTCTTATCTTGATTATTGTGCCGCAAAGAAAGACCTAGTGAAGCTGCAGGACAGACTGACTGTATCACTTCTTCTTTTTATAAGAAACATTCATGTGTTGAAAATTCCAAATAGTTTGCATAGTCAACTTACGCACAGCTCTAACACACACACTTACCCCACCAGACATGCCACCAGGGGTCTTTTCATAGTCCCCAAATCCCAAAAACAGCAACACCTCTCCGCTATTTGATCTAGATATTTTGTGTGTATGTATAAAAAAAATAATGTATAATTTATTTAACTAGGCAAGTCAGTTAAGAACAAATTGTTATTTACAATGACGGCCTACCCCAGTCAACACTGGGCCAATTGTGCACTGCCCTATGGGACTCCCAGTCACAGCCAGATGTGATACAGCCTGGATTTGAACCAGGGACTGTAGTGACACCTCTTGCACTGAGATGCAGTGCCTTAGACCGCTGCGCCACTCGGGAGCCCAAGTGATATGTAGGCTGTGTGTACCGTTTTTAAATTTATGTAGTAGTTCTGCCCTTGAGCTGTTCTTGTCTATAAATGTTCTGTATTATGTCATGCTTCATGTTGTGTGGCTTTCACAAAAGCTAATGGGGATCAAAATAAAATACCAAAAAACCTGACCGGTCACTGTCAGTCACACCCCAAGGACGGGTGTTACTATAACAGGGTTAAAAACAAGACTTTTGCAGGAATTGAATGCACCTTAACTGTATTATTGAGTCAATGAGGGGTGGCTAATGGCTATCATGCACTTTCCTTAGAATAAATGTATAACACCAATAGAATGGATTCACCTCAATACCACATACATTTGCATCAGCAATTGCTTCATAACCGGTCATCCAGGTTCACAGTGGAAATGATCAAGAGTCTTTTAAATCTCTCTGTAACCAACCTTGGGAAGGTAAACGCTGATTATGGTGAGCACGTCATGTATCTGCCCCATTTCTAATGCCCACACTGTTAAGTCAACATAGCATTTATTTACTCAGATTGGCCTAGACCTACACACTGATGTTATGGTCTGTATGATGTGAAATTATGCAATATCTAGTCATCTATAACTGTAAAAGTGAATGTAGAAACCCATGCCACTAAAGAATGTGAGGGAAACCGCAGGGGAAGCGGCTTGTTCAGTCAGATCCCGCAGCTCAGGTATAATCTTTTCAGGTTCAAACATTCAGATAGGCAAGTACATGCACTCAGGCCAGGGTGGAGCAGGCTTTTGCTCCAACCAAACAGTCACACAGCTGATTCAGCTAATTCACTTTCTTGAAGACTATTTAACAGATTTGTTGTATCAGGTGTGTTACTGCTTTGACTAGAGCGAAAGCCTGCAGCCATACCGGCCTTCTGCGGTTAAGAGTTTTGGGACTATTCCATCGGTTCCATTGCACCAGGCAAGCTCAATCAAGCTCAGCTAAAGTATTTGAACGATTTGCTTGATTTGAACCCAGGTCGGAAGTAAATTCACTCGACACAGATTAGGCCATTAGTATTAACGTAATTCGGTGGATATCGATTAGACCTTCACTAGTGCTGTAAGTCAGTAGGTGCAAATTCTAGACTCAATGTAATTCTTAAGGCAGGCCGTCCAGAGTCGCAGCAGGGCAATTGAGGCTATTTTTATTAGATTAGGTTAGGGGGATACTGTGGCACGAGATGGGGTCAAGCATTCCCAATTATTAAATGAGATAGTTCGGTGCAGTAAGGCAACCCCAGCCAACTGCGGCGGCAGGTAGCCTAGTGGTTAGAGCGAATCCCCGAGCTGACAATGTAAAAATCTGTCATTCTGCCCCTGAACAAGGCAGTTAACCCACTGTTCCCAGGTAGACCGTCATTGGAAATAATTATTTGTTCTTAACTGACTTGCCTAGTTAAATATAAAAATAATATTTAAAAAACTGTAGGATATGAGAATAGACTTAACACCATGGAGCTGAAGGGTATCATACACTATGACCACTGTTACTGTAATATACAGCCTACTTGCATCTTTAAGTTAGGACCACCAAAGCTATCCAAACGCCAGGTTCATGGTACAACACAAGGAGTGTTGTTATCGTCAATGTCCTACTGTCATTCTCTTAGGGCCCGATTCAGAGTTGTGATATGCATGTGCAACTCAGACTTATTGTCAAATGGAAGACTTCAGTTAAGATGCCCTTAGATTGATACATGCCACAAGTGTGGGCATGTGGTGGTATGTATCAAGTTTGGTGGTTGTATGGTTTTTGTGTTGTCTGTTTATTTGTCTTTCATTTTTGCTTTGTTGTTTGTACTTATATAAAAAATTAAATAAGAGATTTTCAAGATGCCCTTAGCCATTTAGACAGCAGGACTGAGGGCAATTCAGCAATATAGGACATTTTCAGCAGGAGCAATGAATGAAACAGGAAGGGACATTTCCTTTTTTCTCCTCCCTCCTTCAGCCAGCAGTCTGAGAGACTGTTTAAAGAGACAGCAGTGGTGAGTGGGCAGGCCAACCCATTTTCTGTGTGAATTGAATGACTGCGACTACGTATTTCTGCAAGAGAGAGTGTCCATCAGTGTCCTCTCACTCCTCCTTCCCTCCATCCCTCCCGTTCTACCATTGCCCAGAGGATACATGGCACAGACTTAGGAAATTCCACACTTCTCTGTGAGGAGGGAGAGGCAAGAGCACAGGAGTGGGCAGAGGAGAACTCTGGAGGAGGAGAGAGGTCATCTGTGGACTGTATACGAATGGAAAGTATGACTTATAGTTTGTCTTGGTTCCAACTCTGCTACCCATAGTGGCACAGAACTTGTATGACAGTCATCTGTTGCTCAGATTTCTATTGAGGCTATTCAAGTAGAAATATATAGACAAATATTTAGTTTAAAAAAGTTTTGCAGCCTTACAATTGCAACATATATTCTCACACAGAGGACTTCTTCTGGCAGCTAATATACAGTCTACACATTTTATTGTGTTCAAAAGTGGGATTACATTTTTTTTTGTCAACGATCTACACAAAATACCTCGGTCAAAGTGGAAGAAAAAGTATATATATTTTTTAAAGATGAATGAAAAATGACACTAATATACCTTGATTAGATAAGTATTCACCCCCCTGAGTCAATACATGTTAGAATCAGCTTTGGCAGCGATTACAACTGTGAGTCTTCTTGAGTACATCTCATAAGAGCTTTGCCCACCTGTATTGTGAAATATTTGCCCATTATTCTTTTTTTAAATTCTTCAAGCTCTGTCAAGGTGTTGGGGATCATGTCTAGACAGCAATTTTCAGGTCTTGCCATAGATTTTCACGCAGATTTAACCTCCAGGCTGTGTAAGGGCTATTTGACCAAGGAGAGTGATGGAGTGCTGCATCAGATGACCTGGCCTCCACAATCACCCGACCTCAACCCAATTGAGATGGTTTGGGATGAGTTGGACCGCAGAGTGAAGAAAAAGCAGCCAACAAGTGCTCAACATATGTGGGAACTCCTTGAAGACTGTTGGAAAAGCATTCCTCATGAAGCGGGTTGAGAGATTGCCAAGAGTGTACAAAGCTGTCATCAAGGCAAAGGGTGGCTACTTTGAAGAATGTAAAATATAACATATATTTTGATTTGTTTAACACTTTTTTGGTTACTACATGATTCCATATGTGTTTTTTCATAGTTTTGATGCCTACACTATTATTCTACAATGTAGAAAATAGTCAAAATAAAGAAAAACCCTTGAATGAGTAGGTGTGTCCAAACTTTTGACTGGTACTGTATACATTTTTACAGTATCTTGTGTAGATCAATGACCATCAATGATCTATTTCAATCCCACTTTTGAACGCACACCAAAATGTCAAAACAGTTCAAGAGGATGTAGACTTTCTATAGGCTCTGTATGTGATGGGTCCCATAGCACTTGGACAGAAGGAAACTTGCTCACTCTCAAAACTATTATAGTGTCTCATTTGGCCTTTCAGAGTCATCCAGCTGCACTCTGTAACATATCATATTTCGAAATTGAATATAAACATTAGTTCTATATTTCCAGCTAAGACAAATTAACTGCAATGTCTCATACAGCAAACATTGAACTTGCAACGTCAGCTAAATAAACTCATACGGTGGGTGTACAGAAGAAATAAAAGGATTGAGATTGCAACATCTCTCTCATATAGACCCACCCAGTACAACACACACAGGAACGTCTTCCTATGCAGTCTGGCATGGCCTTGCAGTGGAGGCTTTCCAAGTCAAACAATCAACTTAGACCTGTTCTTCACAAACAAAGCAGGAGGACCATAGAGAGCTAAACCAGAGAGGATAGCACGCTTTACATCACTGCAATCCAAAGTCATATTAGCAGTCTAATATATCTTCTCATGCTCCATCTCTTCCACTTAAGGTTTTTAACTAATTGCTCTAATAGTCTACTGTGAACAACAGTCATTGAAAAAATATCCCTTTCACACCTCCTTTGTGTATGTTTGAAAAAGAGTAAACCAGAATACTGGTGTTCTTGAATACTTCACAATTTGATTCAAATTGGAGCATCTAAGATCACCAGTGTGCTACGAGCAGCAGCAGAGTGCAAGGGAGAGTTTTTGAGGAAGGGAGGATGAGTTCAACACACTGGTGTGATTGAAGGAGTGGGAAGGGAGGATGAGTTCAGTGGTGTAAAGTACTTAAACTACTACTTAAGTAGTTTTTTTGGGGTATCTGTACTTTACTTTACTATTTATATTTTACTTCACTACATTCCTAAAGAAAATAATGTACTTTTTACTCCATACATTTTCATTGACACCCAAAAGTACATTTTGAATGCTTAACAGGACAGAAAAATGGTCCAATTCACACACTTATCAAAGAACATCACTGGTCATCCCTACTGCCTCTGATCTAGAGGATTCACTAAACACAAATGCTTCATTTGTAAATGATGTCTGAGTGTCTAAGACTATCCGTAAAATATCAGTAAAAAATATATATTGCTGTCTGCTTTGCCTAATATAAGGAATTTGAAAGGATTTATACTTTTACTTTTGATACTTAAGTATATTTAAAATCAAATACTTTTAGACTTTTACTCAAGTAGTATATTACTGGGTGACTTTCACTTTTACAGGAGGGAGGGTACTGGAACAGGAGAGGGGAGAAACAGAACAGGAGGGGGTGAGATACTGGAACAGGGGGAAACTGGAAAGGGGGAGATACTGTAACAGGAGAGGGGGATACGGAACAGGAGGGGGGAAACTGGAAGGGGGAGGTACTGGAACAGGAGGGGGTACGGAACAGGAGGGGGTACTGGGAAAGGAATAGGGGGATACAGAACGGTAGAGGGAGGTACTGGAACAGGAGGGGGGATCGTAACAGGAAAGGGTGATACAGAACAGGAGGCAGTGATACGGAAGAGGGGGAGATACGGAACAGGAGAGGGAGATACTGGAACAGGAGGGGGGTAATGGAACAGGAGGGAGGGTACTGGAACAGGAGAGGGGGTTTCTGAACAGGAGGGGGTACTGGAAAAGGAGGGGATACTGGAACAGGAGAGGGGGTTTCTGAACAGGAGGGGGTAATGGAACAGGAGGGAGGGTACTGGAAAAGGAGGGGGATACTGGAAAAGGAGGGAGGGTACTGGAACAGGAGAGGGGGTTTCGGAACAGGAGGGGGAATGGAACAGGAGGGAGGGTACTGAAACAGGAGAGGGGGTTCTGAACAGGAGGGGGTACTGGAAAAGGAGGGGGAAACTGGAAAAGGAGGGGGATACTGGAACAGGAGAGGGGGGATAATGGAACGGGGATACGGAACGGGGAATACGGAACAGGAGGGGCGGATACTGGAAGAGGAGGGGGTTGCTGGAACAGGAGGGGGGATACTGGAACAGAAGGGGGATACTGGAACAGGACGGGGAGAACTACTGGAACATGAGGGGGAGGTATACTGGAACAGGAGGGGGAGGTATACTGGAACAGGAGGGGGGATACTGGAACAGGAGGGAGGTACACTGGAACAGGAGGGGAGAACAACTGGAACAGGAGGGAGAACTACCGGAACAGGAGGGGAGGTATACTGGAACAGGAGGGAGAATGATACTAGAACAGTAGGGGGAGGGATACTGGAACAGTAGGGGGAGGGATACTGGAACAGTAACGGGAAGGGATACTGGACCAGCAGGGGTGAGGGATACTGGAACAGTAGGGGGAGGGATACTGGAACATTAAGGGGGATACTGGAACAGTAGGGGGTGGGATACTGGGACAGGAGGGGAAGGGATACTGGAAAAGTAGGGGGGTCCTGGAACAGGAAGGGAGGGTACTGTAACAGAAAGGGGGGGGGTGTACTGGAACAGACACGGGGGTACTGGAACAGTAGGGGTGTACTTAGTGGTTAGGGTGAGGGAGCCATACATACACACTCGTATGTTGATTTAGTCAAGAAGCGAGGATGGTCTATGATTTTACTTATAATGTTATAATGTTTGTTCTAAGCCTAGGGGCTTGTAATTTTTTAAGTTAAAAGCAGTTTCTTGAAGAAGAATTTGCCTGTCTACCGCAAACCACAGCATGACTCACTGAAAAGCTTTCTCACAAGCTGCGTAAACAGCTAATATGAACCACAATTATATCAGACTTATTAAATGATTTGTTTGGCTACATCCCCATGATACATCCCCATGATGTAGCTGTTGTCTGATCCCAAGATAAATTACACAGGAACTGGCTATTCCCTAACCTGCTGCTTCACCTCCCACTGACTACAGCATCTGCCTCTAAAACTCTGTGTGTGTGTCTGTGTGTGTAGGTGTGTGTCTGTGTATGTGGGTGTGTGTCTTCATTCAACTCATGATATCCTAGTACATGCTGCCTAACTCTACGTACCAGCGACAACCACTCCCCAAAACACACACACCTATCTGAGAGATCCATGGATTGGTGAACATTTCCCCTTGGTTGCTGTGTAGCCTGCAGCTGTGTAAAGGTTAATGATGTGTCAACCTTTCATCTCCTCAGAACCTGTCCAACCTGTTGTGGAGGTGTTCATATCTCACTTACACTGAGCGTACAAAACATTAAGGATGCTCTTTCCATGACATAAACTGACCAGGTGAATCCCGGTGAAAACTATGATTGGTTATTGATGTCACTTCAATCAGTGTAGATGAAGGGGAGGAGACAGGTTAAATAAGTATTTTTAAGCCTTGAGACAATTGAGACATGGATTGTGTATGTGTGCCATTCAGAGGGTGAATGGGCAACACAAAAGATTTAAGTGCCTTTGAACAGAGTATGGTATTAAGTGCCAGGCGCACCAGTTTGTGTCAAGAACAATAACGCTGCTGGGTTTTTCACGCTCAACAGTTTCCCGTGTGTATCAAGAATGGTCCACCACCCAAAGGACATCCATCCAACTTGACACAACTGTGGGAAGCATTGGAGTCAACATGGGCCAGCAGTCCTGTGGAATACTTTCAACACCTTGTAGATTAATGTTTTGGACACCTAGTGTATTTCAGAGCTGACAGTCAGTCACCTGCACCTCAACACGATTAACTATGCCCACAG
This sequence comes from Brachymystax lenok tsinlingensis, assembly GCA_030435695.1. Taxonomy (NCBI): domain Eukaryota; kingdom Metazoa; phylum Chordata; class Actinopteri; order Salmoniformes; family Salmonidae; genus Brachymystax; species Brachymystax lenok. The sequence goes on along the minus strand of CM059782.1, from coordinate 11,501,863 downwards.
TAGGTTGGGTTTCCATGTTAATGTTCAGTGGGAAACTGTTTGGAATGTACGGTTCCCACTGAATGATGTCTCTTGTCCAAAAGTGAAACTCTGTTTCGTTCATTATGTAAATTACTCACTCATACAGCCAACATTCAAGCCATAATTGGATGTAAACGATGAGCAACTAAACTTTCATAGTGAAACACATTTTCCCTTTAGCTGTCTGGTCCTGTGGTTTCAGTGTGTCAGGGGATCAGCAACAGGCTGACGCTGCTGGGGACTGTGGATGACCACTACAACAACCTGGTGAGGATGTACAGCAACTGTACCGTGGTCCTGGAGAACCTAGAGCTCACCTACATCCAGGACTACCACAACCTGTCCTTCCTCAAGGTGAGGAGATAGAGGGTTCAATTATAACACATTGTTTGCAGTGGCTTCCTATCCACCATTCCTATGTCCTAGCTTCTCTCCCCGTAGCAGATCTAAAATGACGAGAGAAAATTGTGTATCAGCCATTTCAGTCCATTTCTTGCCGTGGCATCTAGCTCCTAGTTGAATGCACTGGCTGTAAATAACTCCAGATAAGAGTCTGCTAAATGATTATAATGTCAATGAATGGTCAGAATAAAGCATTTCTCTCCTTTGTGCCTTTACTAACACCAACTGAACAATGATGGTATTGCAAACCTGGCATTACCTCCAGGGGATGGCTGCACTACTACTAGACCAAACTTTAACATCCTGTTAGAAATTATATTCATTATTTCTATGGTGTTTTGCCCTCCAGTCCATTCAGGAGGTTGGAGGCTATGTTCTGATCGCCGTCAACAAGGCAGCCGTCATCCCACTGGAGAACCTGCGTCTGATCCGAGGACACTCCCTCTACGACAACAAGTACGCCCTGGCTGTCATGTCCAACTACGAGAAGAACCACTCCTCTGTGACCCTCAACTACACACGGGGCCTGAGGGAGCTGATGCTGAGAGGATTGACAGGTTAGTGGGTGACTAGGGGGGTCCACTTCAGTGACTGTATCCAGGATTCTGTCCACATCTGAGTGGGTCAAATTCATTATATCATGTTATTTAAAGTACTTTGAAGTATTTGAGGTGCGTGTGATTTAGCGTGGAGTTTGAACTTTTGGGTCTATGCCATTGGTTCCATTACACAAATATAGCTCCAGTATAGCTCCAGTGCCTTCAGAAAGTATTCACAGTCATGACTTTTTCCACATTTTGCTGTGTGACAGCCTAAAAATATTCCAAAACATGCATCCTGTTTTCAACAAGCCACTAAAGTAATACTGAATTATTACTGAATTTTAACCTAAATACAAAGTGTTATGTTTGGGGCAAATCCAATACAACACATTACTGAGTACCACTTTCCATATTTTCAAGAATAGTGCTGGCTGCATCATGTGATGGGTATGCTTTTAATCATTAAGGACTAGGGAGTTTTTCAGGATACAAAATAAACCAAATGGTGCTAAGCGCAGGCAAAATCCTATAGAAAAACTTTCCACCAAACACTGGGAGATGAATTAACCTTTCATGAGGACCATAACCTAAACCACAAGGCCAAATCTACATTTGGGTTGCTTACCAAGAAGCAAGTGAATGTGGCCGAGTTACAATATTGACTTAAATCTACTTCAAAATCTATGGCAAGACCTGAAAATTGTTGTCTAGCAATGATCAACAACCAATTTGACAGAGCTTGAATATTTTTTTAAAGAATAATGGGCAAAAGTTGCACAATCCAGGTGTGGAAAGCTCTTAGAGACTTGCCCAGAAAGACTCACAGCTGTAATTGCTGCCAAAGGTGTTTTTACAAAGTATTTACTCAGGGGTGTGAATACTTATTCAAATTAGATATTTCTGTATTTCATTTTAAATAAATTTAAGAAAAAATTGAAAAGAACATGTTTTCACTTTGTCGTTATGGGGTATTGTGTGTAGATGGGTGAGACAAAAAAATCTGTTTTAAATTCAGGCTGTAACACAACAAAATGTGGAATAAATCAAGGGCTATGAATACTTTCTGAAGGCACTGGATCTGTCCTTCTATTTTGCACAGAGATTCTCAAGGGAGGTGTGAAAATTGCCCACAATCCTTTGCTGTGTAATGTGGAGACCATCCAATGGTTGGACATGGTAAGCAAGGCCGAAAACCCCAGTATGGAGTTCAAACTGGAGAGCTATGGCCGTTACTGTAAGTATGCTAGCTTCATTTAAAAACAAAAACACTGTAAAGTAATGAATCCTTTTCTCAATTGTGTTCAGTGGAATAATTTTGGGTTGTTGTTTTTCATTTGAAGCTTCTGTAATATGGATGTACAGTATGTTGCACAACTACTATGATTATTCCATATGATACAGATTTCGGGTTTGCATGGACAGGTTTTGACATGTGTTACACTTGAGCAATAAGGCCCGATGGGGTGTGGTATATGGCCAATATACCATGGATAAGGGCTGTTCTTATGCATGACTCAACGTGGAGTGCCTGGACACAGCCCTTAGCCGTGGTATATCGGCCATATATCACAACCCCGAGGTGCCTTATTGCTATTATAAACTGGTTACCAACATAAATAGAACAGTAAACAAGTGTTTGTGCATTATACCCGTGGTATATTGTTTGATATACACACGGCTGAAATGCTGTTTCATTCAATCAGCTTCCAGGATCCAAACTACCTGGTTAATAATAGTTTTATATGAATGAGATCATTCAGAAGTTAAGCAGTGTTTTTCCCACCTGGCAGGTGACAAGTGTGACCCTGGATGCTACAATGGATCATGCTGGACACCAGGACCAGAGAACTGTCAAACATGTAAGAATCCACTCTTCTCTACCTGAAATTAGCATGAGAGTAGTCACACAAAAACCTCACATGCTATTTCTCAGTATTTTGATGATGTTGAAAGTATTTTGTTGGTTGCTCATTTTCTCCCACAGACCCTTGCTCTCAGCGAAGGGTGTGTTCTGTTGACTGATCCTCTGTCTTCATCTCTGTCTATCCTCAGTTACCAAGCTGAAGTGTGCAGAGCAGTGCTCTGGAAGGTGTAGGGGTCCTAAACCCAGTGACTGCTGTAACGAACACTGTGCTGCAGGCTGCACCGGGCCTAGGCCTACAGAGTGTCTGGTGAGGGACTCTTCTGACTCCAATTAATTCATAATTTGCAAAAGTTATAATCACATAGGAAACACATCTAAAAGACAACAGGCAGACGACCCACTCCTGGGCTGCTCCACATTAGAAAACAGATATGGTTGGCAATATTGCACACTTATTGTGATCCTAGTCTTTCATTCTTGTATTCAAAGGCCTGCAGAGTCTTCCAGGATGATGGCACATGTAAGGAAGCCTGCCCTCCTACCATGATCTACAATCCGAACACCCACCAGCTGGCTTCCAACCCTAACGCCAAGTACACGTTCGGGGCCACTTGTGTGAAGACCTGCCCACGTAAGGCCAATAGTGTCCATCTGTATGATCCATTATTAATACAGATGCACTCAGGGGTCTGCTCAGAAAGCAATGTTACTGATCGCCCAGAGAGAAATGTATAGAACAGATGCTTATCTGTCAGGTAGAATTGGAAATTGTGCTAGATTTGTTACTTTCCTTTCTGCAATTTTCAGAACGTTTCACCTCACTTAATACAGCCCAGTTATCTAGAAAACTCCACTGTACCTACATGGTCAAGAGACTTGCCTATAATTGGTTGGAGTGGTGAAGGTGTCTTTGGGTGACCCCTGACCTGTCCTGTGATTGGTTGTCTCTTGCAGATAACTATGTGGTGACGGACCACGGGGCGTGTGTCCGAACATGCAGTGGCAACACACACGAGGTGGAGGAGAATGGTGTCAGGAGGTGCAAGAAGTGTGACGGAATCTGTCCAAAAGGTTAAGGGGGAGTGGTGACCAGTCAAACTGGGCAGTTTTGAGGCCCACCTGTTTAGCTAAAAACATATTTTTGTTGTTGTTGCCTGTTTTGCATGTTATTTTGTCATTAATACTTGTCAAATATCCGTTTGCAAACATTGTAAAAACAAAACAAACAAAAAAACATAATTTAGTTAATAAAGCCGCATACAAACTTGGTAATTTTTTTTATTTCTTGAGTAAGGCAGCTTCACAATAAAGGTGTTTCAGCCTAGCTCAGGGCTTTTTCTGTGGTGGTGGGGCAGCTAGCGAAAAATACAGAGCATAGGTGTTGGTAATGTTCTTTAGTTGCGTCGTGATTGGCTGTGCTCTGTCACTCATGGGGACACTGCGTCCCTGCGAAATCTACGGCTTGAGCTTGAAAATTCAAGCCCCTTGGGTGCTACAATAGAATTACATTAGAAGTGCCCATCCAAGAAAGCTCAAGGTCATTGGCCACAGATAAAATGACGTCAAATCATGTTGTATCTACAGTAGCTTTGATTGGATCTTAGCAGTCATCATCATGAATCAAGTCGACAATCTACTGGCAAATTATTTTAAATCCTTGTGATTTGAAGAGAAATAATGAAGAGAAATTATAGATAAAACGTATCGGTGCTCATCGGCCATAAAAAAAACAAGGTGGGGAGTTTGCTCCACCAATATTTGCTTGCTAAAATTGCCACTGTAAAAGGGGTCTGAATATTGTAAATTTAACTCTTTGTCCATGGTAAGCTGGACAACATAAATGTACATTCTTTTCAACTTTTCTAGCTGTGTGGTTTCTAAACCTCATAATGCTGCATTAGATCGTCAATGATTTGAATGTTTTGGGGTTCTTCTTGTCTAGTGTGCAATGGACTTGGAATGGGGCCGCTTACTGCCGTCTTGTCAATCAACGCCTCTAACATTGATTCTTTCGAAAACTGCACCAAAATCAATGGCGATGTTTCAATAATTGGGACCTCTTTGAATGGGTAAGGAATAACAAGAGCATTGTACGGTGTCCATGGGCTGTCCTAGTATGGACACTGTAGCACTGAAACAAAATGCAATTTGCCCTGTGTTCTTTCAAATTAATTAAATTAACTTGTTCTACTTTGTCTAAGATGTCTTTGTAATTGCTTCTCTCAGTGATAGGTACACATCAACACCAAAAATGGACCCTGCCAAACTGGAATATTTCAGAACTGTGAAGGAAATTTCAGGTAGAACAAAGTTTAACTTATCTTCAATTGCTATGTAATTCAGCTGAGTGTAACCAAAGCAAAGATAATGCTTGATTAAATGTATTTTTGTTACTTCCCCTAAAGGGTTTCTGCTCATACAAGCTTGGCCAAAGCACCTCGATTCTCTCAGTGCATTTGAAAACCTGGAGATTATTAGGGGAAGGACCAAACAGTTGTAAGTGTATCTCTGTCTAACACTATTCTATTGTAATGACTATGAAACATGGTTTTGGGGGTGTTTTTTTTTCAGTGAAGTACCGTTCATGATAGAAAGTAAAAACTCAATAACCTAGGAGATCAACCCTGGGCTGGGTTGAGAAACTCTGCCCTATGATATTTTAGCAATGTCACAGAAACATTGTTCAATGTTATGTATGGGCTAGCTACAGTAGCAGTAAGCTAACCTAGTAGCTTACATTACCTTCCCTCTTCCCATAGTGGTGAGGTGAGTTTTGCTGCCCTCAACGTGGCCCATCTGAAGTATCTAGGCCTCCGCTCCCTACGAGAGATCAGCGATGGCAGCATTGTGGTGAAGAACAACCCCCACCTCTGCTACACCAACAGAGGCCACTGGAATGGCCTGTTCAGAATGGACAAACAGCTCTCAAAGGTGGAGAACAACGCCAACATCAGCACATGTGGTAAGCAAGGACAAGCATCAAATATAAACTGTGATCAACGACTTTGCAAACACTGCTTTTCAAAAAAAAAAGTTAACAATGACCAAATGCTAACATTCATCCCAGTTAGTGCCTGTACTAGTCTACAGCCATATACACATAGGCCACAGGTAGTTGTAGTTAGCTCAGCTACCTAACATTGCCATTATTGGATATAATGAATGTAGTTGTGGCTCCACCTCCACCCTCTGGTAGGTTAGATATATTTTGAGCACTACTCCTTAGACCTATCATACCCATTCAGATTTAACCTAGCCTAGGGGGTTGGGTCTAGGACAGGACTGTTTAATTCCGGTCCTGGAGGGCTGAAAGCAAAACACTTCCGTTTTTTGTTTCTACCTGGCAGTTAATTGCACTCACCTGATGTCCCAGGTCTGGAGAGGATAAAAAACAGAAGTGTTTCGTCCCTCCAGGACCGACATTGAACAGTCCTGGTCTAGGAGTTGTTTCTGGATGGAGCCTATACTCTTCCTCTCTCTTCCCTACAGCCCAGCTGAACAGTACCTGTGATAACTTGTGCACTAAGGAGGGCTGCTGGGGGCCCGGTCCCACCATGTGTTTAACCTGCCTGTACTACACCCGTAGGGGCCGCTGTGTGGGGGCCTGTCATGTACTGGAGGGGTGAGTTAACCCAACGACAGCAAGAGCAATACTACTGATACTGCTCATATGTTGACTACATCAACTCGAGATAGAGGGTTGTGCTCTGTCAATGTTTTGACCGTTTATTCTCGCCTTTCTCTTGCCTTTTCAGGGCGCCAAGAGAGTATGTGTTGAACAACATGTGCCTAGAGTGTGACCAAGAATGTATGGTGAAGAACGGAACCGGAAGCTGCTTTGGACCTGTATGCTCCTTTAACTTTATATCCATCTGAATTGTCTCATCTAATTTCATTATTTTGACATTCAGGTGTGATAGCTATTGAGTTGTGTAACAAATTCTGAAAATTTGATGAGAATATTGCAGTCAGCTGTATTTTCACTCAAGACAACAATTAGATCAGCAATTCTAACCTCTGACCCTCCACTCTGAAGGGCCCTGACAAGTGTGTGGAGTGCGCCCACGTAAAAGATGGCCCCCACTGTGTTTATCGGTGCCCACGCGGCGTTCTCGGGGACGTGGACAGGCCCATCTGGAAATACGCTGACAAGAACAGAGAATGTCAGCTCTGCCATGAGAACTGCACCGACGGGTAAGGCACAGTCTACACAGCGATCTCTAACTAGTCGGTGTAAAGGCAATGTCAGATTTTTTTGAATGATTGTCTATTCAGAAACTATGATGAATGTTTACCATGGTCAGGACTGTGTGAAGTAGTCACTCTGAGCATAGTATTCCCTCCTTTCTTTCTGTAGATGCTCTGGACCTGGACTGGGTGGCTGCAACGCCAGAGGGTGAGCGAGATCTTTCAAATAAAGCAACATGAAACCAGTCTGGTCACAGATCTGTTTGTGCTGTTTGGCGTGACCATGACTATAGTAATACACACAAACACATCTGGGATCAGGCTAACACCGAAACCATATCATAGTGAAAGTAGCATAGATCAAGTGCTAAGTTATCTAGGTTGATATAGCCTTACATAAGTCCAGTATAGGCAAAAGATGAAAGATCAATCAATCAACCAATCAAATGTATTTTATGAAGCCCTTTATACATCAGAAGTTGTCACAAAGTGTTTGATATCAGATGTTTTTATTAAGAAGCTACCAGGAAACTCACCCCTGTGTTGTTGCTGCTTTCCCAGTGGTCCCGTCCCGTCAGTGGTGGCGGCCAGTGTGGTGGGAGGCCTCCTGGTGTTTGTGGTCCTGGCCTTGGGTGTGTTCGTGCTATTCCGCAGACGTCACATCGTCAGGAAGAGGACGCTGCGCCGCCTGCTGCAGGAAAGAGAGGTAACAGACAGAGACCACACTGCCAGAGGGAGGACACTTACTGTACTGTTCACAAGCTGTATACTTGGGCATGCATCAGACATGCACACATATAGACTCAGTCATAGACATGACACGCTCATGTTGATCATTCAACAAGAGGGGCCAACATAGACGTTAACACCTCTACAGGGCCCCAATGACATACAGTAGGTAGATAATTACACTTGCTTTGTTGTTGGTCCCATAGTTGGTTGAACCCCTGACCCCAAGTGGAGAGGCACCCAACCAGGCCCTGCTCCGCATTCTGAAGGAGACCGAGTTTAAGAAGATCAAAGTGTTGGGATCAGGGGCCTTTGGAACTGTCTTTAAGGTAAGCAGAGTGATCAATGCTGTTTTAATGGAGGTGGTTCAGACTGTGAATGAGTAACCTTACATGAGACCTGAACACTTGCGTTCGCTCTCAACAGGGTTGGGCTCAATTCAGAATTGAATTGAGAATGCCTCATAATTTCCAATTCAGTTCTTGAACTTGAAATGAAGTAGTAAACAGGATACAGAATTGTAATTCAAATTTGTATTAAAGGAAATATAATTGAATTCAGTGAATTTAAATGAAATGTAAATGCCTCTTCTATTCTATATGATGTGTAGTCTATACAAATATACATACAATTGTATATAAAACATCAAATGTCATTATACACAGTACCAGTCAAAGGTTTGAACACACCTACTCATTCAAGAGTTTTTCTTTATTTGTACTATTTTCCTCATTGTAGAATAATTGTGAAGACATCAAAACTATGAAATAACACATATGGAATCATGTAGTAACTAAAAAAAGTGTTAACAAAATCAAAATATATTTTATATTTGAGATTCTTTAAAGTAGCCACCCTTTGCCCTGACAGCTTTGCACACGCTTGGCATTCTCTCAACCAGCTTCATAAGGTAGTCACCTGGAACTTATTTCAATTAACAGGTGTGCATTGTTAAAAGTTAATTTGTGGAATTTATTTCCATCTTAATGCGCCAGTTTGAGCCAGTCAGTTGTGTTGTGACAAGGTGGGGGTGGTATACAGAAGATTGCTTATTTGAGCTTGTTCTTTTACCAAATAGGCTAAGAGAAACGACAGTCAATCATTACTTTACGACATAAAGGTCAATCAATCCAGAAATGTCAAGAACTTTTAAAGTTTCTTTAAGTACAGTCGCAAAAACCATAAAGAACTATGATGAAACTGGCTCTCATGAGGACCACCACAGGAAACGAAGACCCAGAGTTACCTCTCCTGCAGAGGATAAGTTAATTAAAGTTAACTGCAACTCAGATTGCAGACCAAATAAATGCTTCACAGACACATCTCAAAATCAACTGTTCAGAGGAGACTGCTTGAATCAGGCCTTTGTGGTCAAATTGCTGCAAAGAAACCACTTCTAAAGGACACCAATAAGAAGAAGATACTTGCTTGGACCAAGAAACATGCGCAATGGACATTAGAAGGTTGGAAATCTGTCCTTTGGTCTGAGATTTTTGGTTCCTCTGTGGAGATGGAAGAACATTCAAGAAGGACAATCAGCTCTGCAGCACTCCACCAATCAGGCCTTTATTGTAGAGTGGCCAGATGGAAGCCACTCCTCATTAGGCACATGACAGCCCGCTTAGAGCTGGTCAAAAAGGCACCTAAAGACTCTCAAACCATTTAAAAAAAAAAATGTATTTCACCTTTATTTAACCAGGTAGGCAAGTTGAGAACAAGTTCTCATTTACAACTGCGACCTGGCCAAGATAAAGCAAAGTAGTTCGACACATACAACAACACAGAGTTACACATGGAGTAAAACAAACATACAGTCGATAATACAGTAGAAAAACAAATCTATATACAAAGAGTGCAAATGAGATAAGATAAGGAAGGTAAGGCAATAAATAGGCCATGGTGGCAAAGTAATTACAATATAGAATATAAACACTGGAATGGTAGATGTGCAGTAGATGAATGTGCAATGTAGAAAAACTGGGGTGCAAGGGAACAAGATAAATAAATAAATATGGTAGGGGATGAGGTAGTTGGTTGGGTTGGGCTATTTACAGATGGGCTATATACAGGTGCAGGGGTCTGTGAGCTGCTCTGACAGCAGGTGCTTAAAGCTGGTGAGGGAGATAAGTGTCTCCAGTTTCAGAGATGTTTGTAGTTCATTCCAGTCATTTGCAGCAGAGAACTGGAAGGAAAGTCGACCAAAGGAGGAATTAGCTTTGGGGGTGACCAGTGAGATATACCTGCTGGAGCACGTGCTACGGGTGCGTGCTGCAATGGCGACCAGCGAGCTGAGATAAGGCGGGGCTTTACCTAGCAGGGACTTGTAGATGACCTGGAGGTCAGTGGGTATGGCGACAAGTGTAAAGCGAGGGCCAGGCAACGAGAGCGTACAGGTCGCAGTGGTGGGTGGTATATGGGGCCTTGGTGACAAAACGGATGGCACTGTGATAGACTGCATCCAATTTGTTGAGTATAGTATTGGAGGCAATTTTGTAAATGACATCACCGAAGTCGAGGATCGGTAGGATGGTCAGTTTTACGAGGGTATGTTTGGCAGCATGAGTGAAGGATGCTTTGTTGCGAAATAGGAAGCAAATTTTTGATTTAATTTTGGATTGTAGATGTTTGATGTGTGTCTGGAAGGAGAGTTTACAGTCTAACCAGACACCTAGGTATTTGTAGTTGTCCACATAATCTAAGACAGAACCGTCCAGAGTAGTGATGCTGGACGGGCGGGCGGATGCGGGCAGCGATCGGTTGAAGAGCATGCATTTAGTTTTACTCATGTTTAAGAGCAGTTGGAGGCCACGGAAGGAGAGTTGTATGGCCTTGAAGCTCGTCTGGAGGGTAGTTAACACAGTGTCCAGAGAAGGGCCAGAAGTATACAGAATGGTGTTGTCTGCGTAAAGGTGGATCAGAGCCTCACCAGCAGCAAGAGCGACATCATTGATGTATACAGAGAAGAGAGTCGGCCCAAGATTTGAACCCTGTGGCACCCCCATAGAGACTGCCAGAGGCCCAGGCAACAGGCCCTCCGATTTGACACACTGAACTCTATCGGAGAAGTAGTTGGTGAACCATGCGAGGCAAAAATAAATCTCCAATCTAAAATTAAATCTAGAATTGGCATCCTATTTCACAACAAAGCATCCTTCACTCATGCTGCCAAACATACCCTCGTAAAACTGACCATCCTACCGATCCTCGACTTTGGTGATGTAATTTACAAAATAGCCTCCAATACTCTACTCAACAAATTTGGATGCAGTCTATCACAGTGCCATCCGTTTTGTTACCAAAGCCCCATATACCACCCACCACTGCGACCTGTACGCTCTCGTTGGCTGGCCCTCGCTTTACACTCGCCGCCATACCCACTGGCTCCAGGTCATCTACAAGTCCCTGCTCGGTAAAGCCCCGCCTTATCTCAGCTCGCTGGTCACCTTAGCAGCACCAACCCGTAGCACGCGCTCTAGCAGGTATATCTCACTGGTCACACCCAAAGCCAATTCCTCCTTTGGCCGACTCTCCTTCCAGTTCTCTGCTGCCAATGACTGGAACGAACTACAAAAATCTCTGAAACTGGAGACACTTATCTCCCTCACCAGCTTTAAGCACCAGCTGTCAGAGCAATTCAAATAGCCCAACCAACTACCTCATCCCCTACCGTATTTATTTATCTTGTTCCTTTGCACCCCAGTTTTTCTACATTGCATATTCATCTACTGCACATCTACCATTCCAGTGTTTAAATGCTATATTGTAATTACTTTGCCACCATGGCCTATTTATTGCCTTACCTTCCTTATCCTACCTCACTTGCACTCTTTGTATATAGATTTGTTTTTTTCTACTGTATTATTGACTGTATGTTTGTTTTACTCCATGTGTAACTTTGTGTTGTTGTATGTGTCGAACTAATTTGCTTTATCTTGGCCAGGTCGCAGTTGTAAATGAGAACTTGTTCTCAACTTGCCTACCTGGTTGAATAAAGGTAAAATAAAATTAAAATAAATCTAAATTATTTGAGAAACCAAACCTGTCGAGTCTGCCGATAAGGATGTGGTGATTGACAGAGTCGAAAGCCTTGGCCAGATCAATGAAAACGGCTGCACAGTAATGTCTCTTATCGATGGCGGTTATGATGTCGTTTAGGACCTTGAGCGTGGCTGAGGTGCACCCATGCCCAGCTCTGAAACCAGATTGCATAGCGGAGAAGGTACGGTGGGATTCAAAATGGTCGGTAATCTGCTTGTTGACTTGGCTTTCAAAGACCTTAGAAAGGCAGGGTAGGATAGATATTGGTCTGTAGCAGTTTGGGTCAAGAGTGTCTCCCCCTTTGAAGAGGGGGATGACCGCAGCTGCTTTCAAGTCTTTGGGAATCTCAGATGACACGAAAGAGAGGTTGAACAGGCTAGAAATAGGGGTTGAAACAATTTTGGCAGATAATTTTAGAAAGAAGGTCCAGATTGTCTAGCCCGGCTGATTTGTAGGGGTCCAGATTGTGTAGCTCTTTCAGAACATCAGCTAACTGTATTTGGGAGAAGGAGAAATGGGGGAGGCTTGGGTGAGTTGCTGAGGGGGGTGCAGGGCTGTTGACCGGGGTAGGGGTAGCCAGGTGGAAAGCATGGCCAGCCGTAGAAAAATGCTTATTGAAATTCTCAATTATTGTGGATTTATCGGTGGTGACAGAGTTTCCTATCCTCAGTGCAGTGGGCAGCTGGGAGGAGGTGCTCTTATTCTCCATGGACTTTACAGTGTCCCAGAACTTTTTTGAGTTTGTATTACAGGAAGCAAATTTCTGCTTGAAAAAGCTAGCCTTGGCTTTCCTATGCTAATGCAGAACGCCACAGGATGTTTTTGTGCTGGTCAAGGGCAGTCAGGTCTGGAGAGAACCAAGGGCTATATCTGTTCCTGGTTCTAAATTTCTTGAATGGGGCATGCTTATTTAAGATGGTGAGGAAGGCACTTTTAAAGAATAACCAGGCATTCTCTACTGATGGGATGAGGTCAATATCCTTCCAGGATACCCGGGCCAGGTCGATTAGAAAGGCCTGCTCGCTGAAGTGTTTTAGGGAAAGTTTGACAGTAATGAGGGGAGGTCGTTTGACCGCAACCACATTACAGATGCAGGCAATGAGGCAGTGATCACTGAGATCTTGGTTGAAAACAGCAGAGGTGTATTTGGAGGGCAAGTTAGTTAGGATGGCATCTATGAGGGTGCCCGTGTTTACGGCTTTGGGGTTATATCTAGTAGGTTCATTGATGATTTGTGTGAGGTTGAGGGCATCAAGCTTAGATTGTAGGATTGCCGGGGTGTTAAGCATGTCCCAGTTTAGGTCACCTAGCAGCACGAACTCTGAAGATAGATGGGGGGCAATCAGTTCACATATGGTGTCCAGAGCACAGCTGGGGGCAGAGGGTGGTCTATAGCAAGCGGCAACAGTGAGAGACTTGTTTCTAGAAAGATTTTTAAAAGTAAAAGTTCAAATTGTTTGGGTACAGACTTGGATAGTAACACAGAACTCTGCAGTAGATTGCAACACCGCCCCATTTGGCCGTTCTATCTTGTCTGAAAATGTTGTAGTTAGGGATGGAGATTTAAGCATTTTTGGTGGTCTTCCTAAGCCAGGATTTAGACACGGCTAGGACATCCGGGTTGGCAGAGTGTGTTAAAGCAGTGAATAAAACAAACTTAGGGAGGAGGCTTCTAATGTTAACATGCATGAAACCAAGGCTTTTACGGTTGCAGAAGTCAACAAATGAGAGCGCCTGGGGAATAGGAGTGGAGCTAGATTCTCTGGTCTGATGAAACCAAGACTGAACTCTTTGGCCTGAATTCCAAGCGTCACGTCTGAAGGAAACCTGGCACCATCCCTGCGGTGAAGCATGGTGGTGGCAGCATGTGGGGATGTTTTTCAGCGGCAGGGACTGGGAGACTAGTCAGGATCGAGGGAAAGATGAATGGAGCAAAGTACAGAGAGATCCTTGATGAAAATCTGCTCCAGAATGCTCAGGACCTCCGGCTGGGGCGAAAGTTAACCTTCCAACAGGACAACGTCCCTAAGCACACAGCCAATACAATGCAGGAGTGGCTTCAATTCAAGTCTCTGAATGTCCTTGAGTGGCCCAGCCAGAGCCCGGACTTGAATCCGATCGAACATCTCTGGAGGGACCTGAAAATAGCTGTGTAGTAACGATCCTTATCCGACCTGACAAAGCTTGGGAGGATCTGCAGGAAATAATTGGATAAATTCTCTAAATACAGATGTGCCAAGCTTGTAGCATCATACCCAAGAAGAGTCAAGGCTGTAATCGCTGCCAAAGGTGCTTCAACAGTACTGAGTAAACGGTCAGAATACTTTTGTAAATGTAATATTTCCGTTTTTTTTATTTGTATAAATTAGCAAAATGTCTAAACCTGTTTTTGCTTTGTCATTATGGGGTATTGTGTGTAGATTGATGAAGATTATATATTTTTTAAATCCACTTTAGAATAAGGCTGTAACGTAACAAAATGTGGAAAAAGGGGACTGAATACTTTCCGAATGCACTATACATATAAAATATTGTTGAAACAATTTATTTACAGGAAAAACACTTAAATGAATGATCAAGGAAAACAAAACCTGGATGCGAATATTCTACGTTATTATATTTCATTAATCACTTAAAATTTGTTAAATATTGGGAAAATACAACATTCCCAGAATGCATTAGTTTTATCCTCAAATTGATCCTAAGGCCTAGAAAAAGGAGCCAAACAAATGAAATGGTTTGTGGAAATATAATTGGTTAATCTATACACTAAGGTTAAAAGAGTATACTGTATATGAACATTGTTTCCAGAGAAAAGTGATATATTCTTTGTTATCTGTAGGTGTGACCTGTCAGATTCAATGACTGAGTAGAATTTCTAAGAATTGCACTGAATTAAATTATATTTCTTCAAAATCTGTTGAATGTGAGTCGATTCCAAAATTCTGAATTGAGCCCAACCCTGCTCCCTAAGCTTTACCTCAGCGGATGAACAAAGTCTTTTTGCAGGACACCGGGGTCCAAATCTCGTCGGTCACACTTTACACAAGTCACTAGTGATCAAACGGATCCTACGAGGTGTTCCTCGTCCAGTGATAGAATAGTATGTGCTCATTAGTTTGTTAAAGGTGACAAACGTTAGGGCCGGGACGATACCAGTATTGCGATACTCGTTAGTATCGTGGCAAGGAAACAAAACACGAAGCAGATTTAACTTCTTTAGGAAAACAGCCCTAATGTTGGAAACAAACATCATTATGTTTCCATCCAGAGTCACATTTATTTTCCAAGCTATAGCACACAATATTTTACATACAGCAGATTTTTTTATTAAAAAAGAGTTTGGTCTGCTTCGTGATTACATTTTTGGCATGGAAAAACTATTGCGATACTGGTATCGTTCCAGACCTAATAAACAGGTGTTATTTCTCCCCAGGGAGTGTGGATTCCTGAGGGAGAAAATGTGAAGATCCCTGTTGCCATTAAGGTGTTGAGAGAGGCCACATCTCCCAAAGCCAACAAGGAGATTCTAGACGTGAGTCAACTGTTTGTATAGTATATATTCTGAATGAAGCCCAAGTGGTCAAGGTTCCCTCTTTCTGCAGTTGGGCTGCACTTTTCAGCAGATTGTCATATCATATTAATTTGGTTCCTTCCTGAGATGTTAAACACTTCTTCAGGCGTTGTGAGATCTAAAGATGACCCCCCCTTCCCCATGTTTTCTGTCTGCAGGAGGCCTATGTGATGGCCAGTGTGGAGCACCCCCACGTATGCCGTCTGCTGGGCATCTGCCTGACGTCCACAGTGCAGCTCATCACCCAGATCATGCCCTATGGCTGCCTGCTGGACTATGTCAAGGAGAACAAGGACCTCATCGGCTCCCAGTGCCTACTCAACTGGTGTGTACAGATCGCAAAGGTGAGCAAACAGGAAATAACTGCTGTGTTAACTTACATTTGTGTCTTATTTCTGTATACAAGTATACTGTACCCATTACATCTAGGGAAAACAGAACCTTCTAAGAAATCATTAGCAACCCTCTGTCAAAGAAGTAGCTACATTGTCAGTCAATCTGGATCTGACTAATGCGACAAGTCTCAAATAGAACTATGCCAGCCACTATCACAGCTGGATAACCAGATATGTCTGCAATATGTAGACGGACGGTAGCTAGTGCAGGATGGTTAAAATGGCGCAGAAGAGGATGGCTGACGTTTTACATGCCCGTAATCAATTGTGCTATTTTGTTCATTTTTTTTGCTTTGTTTGAAACTTATTTGTTTACTTATTTTGTACATAATGTTGCTGCTATCGTCTCTTATTACCGAAAATAACTTCTGGACATCAGAACTGGGATTATTCACCACAGACTGGAAGAAGCTTTTTCCTTTAACGAGTTTGACAAGAAAGATATACTGCTCTCCCGGGAACAGGCACAGATCCACGTCATTTGCGTGAAGAAAAACAGAGGAAAAGAGGACACAGATCAGGCTGCCTTTTGAGAATCCGTAGGCGAGCGAGTAAACTCCAATTGCCATCAATTCTACTTGCTAACATGCAATTATTGGAAAATAAAATGGATGACCTACGATTACGATTATCCTACCAACGGGACATTAAGAACTGTAATATCCTATGTTCCACCGAGTCGTAGCTGAAGGACGACATGGAGAATATAGAGCTGGAGGGATTTTCATTGCACTGGCAGAACAGAGAAGCTATGTCTGGAAGACGAGGGGTGGGGGTATGTGTCTTTTTGTCAATAACAGCTGGTGTGCGATGTCTAATATTAAAGAAGTCTCGAGGTATTTCTCGCCTAAGGTAGAGTACCTTATGATAAGCTGTAGACCACACTATCTACCAAGAGAGTTCTCATCTATATTATTTACCACCACAGATCGATGCTGGCACTAAGAGCGCACTCAACCAACTCTATAAGGCCATAGGCAAACAAGAAAATGCGCTCCTAGTGGCCGGGGACTTTAATACAGGCAAACTTAAATCAGTTTTTTTTTTACCAGCATGTCACATGTGCAACCAGAGGGAAAATAAAACTCTAGACCACCTTTACTCGCTCAATACAGAAGTGGTCAGATGGTGCGGATGCGACGCTACAGGACTGTTTTGCTAGCACAGACTGGAATATGTTCCGGGATTCATCCAATGGCATTGAGGAGTATACCACTTCAGTCATCGGCTTCATCAATAAGTGCATCGACGACGTCGTCCCCACATTGACCATACGTACATATCCCAACAAGAAGCCATGGATTACAGGCTACATCCGCATCGAGCTAAAGGCTAGAGCTTACGCTTTCAAGGAGCGAGACACTAATCCCGACACCTACAGTGAGGGGAAAAAAGTATTTGATCCCCTGCTGATTTTGTACGTTTGCCCACTGACAAAGAAATGATCAGTCTATAATTTTAATGGTAGGTTTATTTGAACAGTGAGAGACAGTATAACAAAAAAATCCAGAAAAATGCATGTAAAAAACGTTATAAATGTATTTGCATTTTAATGAGGGAAATAAGTATTTGACTCCCTCTCAATCAGAAAGATTTCTGGCTCCCAGGTGTCTTTTATACAGGTAACGAGCTGAGATTAGGAGCACACTCTTAAAGGGAGTGCTCCTAATCTCAGTTTGTTACCTGTATAAAAGACACCTGTCCACAGAAGCAATCAATCAATCCGATTCCAAACTCTGCACCATGGCCAAGACCAAAGAGCTCTCCAAGGATGTCAGGGACAAGATTGTAGACCTACACAAGCCTGGAATGGGCTACAAGACCATCGCCAAGCAGCTTGGTGAGAAGGTGACAACTGTTGGTGTGATTATTCGCAAATGGAAGAAACACAAAAGAACTGTCAATCTCCCTCGGCCTGGGGCTCCATGCAAGATCTCACCTCGTGGAGTTGCAATGAACATGAGAACGGTGAGGAATCAGCCCAGAACTACACGGGAGGATCTTGTCAATGATCTCAAGGCAGCTGGGACCATAGTCACCAAGAAAACAATTGGTAACACACTATGCCGTGAAGGACTGAAATCCTGCAGCGCTCGCAAGGTCCCCCTGCTCAAGAAAGCACATATACATGCCCGTCTGAAGTTTGTCAATGAACATCTGAATGATTCAGGGGACAACTGGGTGAAAGTGTTGTGGTCAGATGAGACCAAAATGGAGCTCTTTGGCATCAACTCAACTCGCCGTGTTTGGAGGAGGAGGAATGCTGCCTATGACCCCAAGAACACCATCCACACCGTCAAACATGGAGGTGGAAACATTATGCTTTGGGTGTGTTTTTCTGCTAAGGGGACAGGACAACTTCACCGCATCAAAGGGACAATGGACGGGGCCATGTACCGTCAAATCTTGGGTGAGAACCTCCTTCCCTCAGCCAGGGCATTGGAAATGGGTTGTGGATGGGTATTCCAGCATGACAATGACCCAAAACACAAGGCAACAAAGGAGTGGCTCAAGAAGAAGCACATTAAGGTCCTGGAGTGGCCTAGCCAGTCTCCAGACCTTAATCCCATAGAAAATCTGTGGAAAGAGCTGAAGGTTCGAGTTGCCAAACATCAGCCTCGAAACCTTAATGACTTGGAGAAGATCTGCAAAGAGGAGTGGGACAAAATCCCTCCTGAGATGTGTGCAAACCTGGTAGCCAACTACAAGAAACGTCTGACCTCTGATTGCCAACAAGGGTTTTGCCACCAAGTACTAAGTCATGTTTTGCAGAGGGGTCAAATACTTGGTTTCCCTCATTAAAATGAAAATGAATTTATAAAATTTTTCACATGTGTTTTTCTGGATTTTTTTTTGTTGTTATTCTGTCTCTCACTGTTCAAATAAACCTACCATTAAAATTATAGACTGATCATTTCTTTGTCAGGGGATCAAATACCTTTTTCCCTCACTGTATAAGAAATCCCGCTATGCCCTCAGACGAACCATCAAATAAGCAAAGCTTCAATACAGGACTAAGATTGAATCCTACTACACCGGCTCTGACGCTCGTCGGATGTGGCAGGGCTTGAAAATGATTACGGATTACAAAGGGAAACCCAGACACAAGCTGCACAGTGATGCAAGCCTACTAGACGAGCTAAATGCCTTTTATGCTCGCTTCGAGGCAAGCAAAACTGAAGCATGCACGATAGCACCAGCTGTTCTGGATGACTGTGTGATAACGCTCTCGGTAGCCGATGTGAGCAAGACCTTTAAATAGGTCAACATTCACAAACCCGCGGGGCCAGATGGATTACCAGGACGTTTACTCAAAGCATGTGCGGACCAACTGGCAAATGTCTTCACTGACATTTTCAACCTCTTCCTGACTGAGTCTGTAATACCTACATGTTTCAAGCAGACCACCATAGTCCTTGTGCCCAAGGAAGCGAAGGTAACCTGCCTAAATGATTACCGCCCCGTAGCACTCACGTCGGTAGCCATGAAGTGCTTTGAAAGGCTGGCTATGACTCACATCAACAGCATCCTCCCGGATACCCAAGACGACCCACTCCAATTCGCATACCGCCCCCAACAGATCCACAGATGACGCAATCACACTCCACACTGCCCTTTCCCACCTGGACAAAAGGAACACCTATGTGAGAATGCTGTTCATTGACTACAGCTCAGCGTTCAACACCATAGTGCCCACGAAGCTCATCAATAAGCTAAGGACCCTGGGACTAAACACCTCCCCCTGCAACTGGATCCTGGACTTACTGACTGGCCGCCCCCAGGTGGTAAGAGTAGGAAACAACACGTCTGCCACACTGATCCTCAACACTGGGGCCCCTCAGGGGTGTGTACTTAGTCCCCTCCTGTACTCCCTGTTCACCCACGACTGCATGGCCAAACATGACTCCAACACCATCATTAAGTTTGCTGACGACACAACAGTGGTAGGCCTGATCACCGACAACGATGAGACAGCCTATAGGGAGGAGGTCAGAGAACTGGCAGTGTGGTGCCAGGACAACAAACTCTCCCTCAATGTGAGAAAGACAAAGGAGCTGATTGTGGACTACAGGAAAAGGAGGGCCGAACAGGTCCCCATTAACATCAACGGGGCTGTAGTGGAGTGGGTCGAGAGTTTCAAGTTCCTTGGTGTCCACATCACCAACGATCTATCATGGTCCAAACACACACCAAGACAGTCATGAAGAGGACACGACAAAACCTTTTCCCCCTAAGGAGACTGAAAAGATTTGGCATGAGTTCCCAGATCCTCATAAGGTTCTACAGTTGCACCATCGAGAACATCCTGACCGGTTGCATCACCGCCTGGTATGGCAACTGCTCGGCATCTGACCGTAAGGCGCTACAGAGGGTAGTGTGTACAGCCCAGTACATCACTGGGGCCAAGCTTTCTGCAATCCAGGACCTATATAATAGGTGGTGTCAGAGGAAAGCCCATAAAATTGTCAGAGACTCCAGTCACCCAAGTTATAGACTGTTATCTTTGCTACCCCACAGCAAGCGGTACCGGAACGCCAATTCTAGGACCAAAAGGCTCCTTAACAGCTTCTACCCCCAAGCCATAAAACTGCTGAACAACTAATCAAATGGCCACCTAACTATTACATTGACCCCCATTTGTTTTGTACACTGCTGCTACTTGCTGTTTATTATCTATGCATAGTCACTTCACCCCTACCTACATGTACAAATTACCTCTAACCTGTACCCCCACACACTGACTCGGTACCGGTACCCCCTGTATAAGCCTCGTTATTGTTATTACAAATGGGAGCAAACTTTGCTTTCTTTGACACTCACTCTGCCTTCCCACTATTTTAGGTGCAGTTAGGAATGGATGTTTAATCTGAAAGATTTGCTTAACCTCCCCCCACACACACCCATCCATCCATCAACCTCCCAGCCCTGAGCAGCAGTCTCTTCCCAGCCTTGGTTGGGACCTTGCTTCTGGCTATACTTAGTCTATTTGTACAGTAAGCCTGCTGAGGGCTAATTATTGAATACACAGAGGTCTCTCTGTTCGCGGCTTGTTGTCTTAAAGAGCAGCACTGTCTTATTGATTCTATGGAAATATGGCTCAAAGCAGGCATAAAAAGCTATAAAGGCTGTATTTGATAAATATTGGTGGATTAGGCATCTGAAGCTTGTTTATTCCCCCCTCAAAGTAGACCTCCATGGAAGGTTAAGTGTTGGAGGTTATATGTTTAAGTTCCTGGTCAAAGGGACTTTGTTTGTACAAATGCTTACCTCTGGATAAACACTCATTTGCCTCTTTTTGATAATGATAACCAGCGGTGGAATTTGGGGTGAAATACACTATATATACAAAGGTATGTGAACACCCTTTCAAATGAATGGATTGGGCTATTTCAGTCACACCCGTTGCTGACAGGTGTATAAAATCAAGCATACAGCCATGCAATCTCCATAGACAAACATTGGCAGTAGAATGACCTTACTGGAGAGCTCAGTGATTTTCAACATGGCACTGGCATAGGATGCCACCTTTCCAACAAGTCAGTTCGTCAAATATCTGCCCTGCTAGAGCTGCCCTGCTCAACTGTAAGTGCTGTTATTGTGAAGTGGAAACCTCTAGGAGCAACAATGGCTCAGTCGCAAAGTGGTACGCCATACAGGCTCACCGAATGGGACCGGCGAGTGCTGAAGCGTGTAGCACGTAAAAATAATTTGTCCTCGGTTGCAACACTCACTACAGAGTTCCAAACTACCTCTGGAAGCAACATCAGCAGAAGAACGGTTCGTCGGGAGCTTCATGAAATGGGTTTTGCATGGCCAAGCAGCCGCACACAAGCCTAAGATCACCATGCGCAATGCCAAGAGTCGGCTGTAGTGGTGTAAAGCTCACCGGCATTGGACTCTGGAGCAGTCGAAACGCGTTCTCTGGAGTTATGAATCACGCTTTCCCATCTGGCAGTCCGGCGGACAAATCTGGGTTTGGCGGATGCCAGGAGAATGCTACCTGCCCCAATTCATAGTGCCAACTGAAAAGTTTGGAGGAGGAATAATGGTCTGGGGCACTTAGTTCCAGTGAAGGGAAATCTTAACGCTACAGCATACAATTACATTCTAGACTATTCTGTGCTTCCAACTTTGTGGCAACAGTTTGGGAAGGCCGTTTCCTGTTTCAGCATGACAATGCCCCCATGCACAAAACGAGGTCCACACAGAATGCTTTGTCGAAATCGGTGTGGAAGAACTTGACTGGCCTGCACAGAGCCCTGACCTCAACCCCATCAAACACCTTTGGGATAAATTGGAACAGCGATTGCGAGTCAGGCCTAATCGTCAAACATCAGTGCCCGACCTCACTAATGCTATTGTGGCTGAATGGCAGCAAGTCCCCGCAGCAATGTTCCAATATCTAGTGGAATGCCTTACCAGAAGAGTGGAGGCTGTTATAGCAGCAAAGGGGGGACTAACTCCATATTAATACCCATGATTTTGGAATGAGAGCAGGTGTCCACATACTTTTGGTCATGTAGTGTATCTGTGAATTCACCACTGTAAAATAAATAGGAATTCAGATAAAAAACATTTTACATGGCAAAATGATTTTCTCTTTGCGAACTTTGCACCTACATATCACCCCCAATTTAACTGCTGATAATAATAATGGGTTGAATTTATACAATGCTTTACATTGTATGGAGGGAAAAATAACCTCATCTACTACCATTGTGTATGTAGTGTCCATATCAGGACAGCCTCAGAGTCACAAGGAGTCTTATGGATGTTGTCTGCAGGGTATGAACTACCTGGAGGAGCGTCACCTGGTGCACCGTGACCTGGCGGCCAGGAACGTTCTGGTGAAGACGCCTCACCATGTGAAGATCACAGACTTTGGACTGGCCAAGCTGCTCACCGCAGACGAGAAGGAGTACCACGCTGATGGGGGAAAGGTTGGAGCAGCCGACACCGCTGACCATTCCAATAGTCACATTTACTTTTGTACAACACATTCAATTTCCCTACTGGAACAATAAACATTGAATTCAGTTCAACTTTTACTGGATGGTCAATGGATTTAACTGTGTGAATAAAGTGAGTGAAAATACTCACTCAACCATGGCTGACCAATAATCTTTACTCTTAGGTGCCCATAAAGTGGATGGCACTGGAGTCCATCCTTCACTGGACCTATACCCATCAGAGCGATGTGTGGAGCTACGGTAAGTCCAACTGGACAAACAGTACAGCATGTATTTGAGGAAATAAACTTCTGAAAAACTGCAGCTTCTGAAAGGTTTCCTGATGATGTTCCTGTAATGACATACAAGGTGTGACAGTGTGGGAGCTGATGACGTTTGGGTCCAAGCCCTACGATGGCATCCCGGCCAGGGAGATCGCTGGAGTCCTGGAGAAAGGAGAGCGCCTACCTCAGCCCCCCATCTGTACCATAGACGTCTACATGATCATGGTCAAATGTGAGTGATGTGCGCCATAGATGTATATGTATTGTGCACACACACACAAGGGGTTTGATGCCAGTCTTATTTTCCTTCAGGCTGGATGATCGATGCAGACAGCAGACCACGGTTCAGGGAGCTCATCTCTGAGTTCTCCAAAATGGCCCGGGATCCATCTCGCTATCTGGTCATTCAGGTAATTGAAAATATTATTATTATTCTATTAGATAATTGCATCAACTCTTATTTCTTTGATGGGACATTACAGACAAGGTATTCGAGCCCATGATTGTAACGAATTCACTTTCTGATAAAAAGCAGTTGATGGCCAAAACGTTTTTACATAAGCAAAAATAAAATAAAGCTTTTAATTGAGAATGGCATCTATTTTATATCTAATTCACTCTAAATTTACATTTCAGGGAGATGATTGCATGTACCTGCCCAGTCCCACGGACTCTAAGTTCTACCGTAGCCTGATCAGTACATCAGAGGACATGGAGGATGTGGTGGATGCCGAGGAGTATCTTCTCCCCGACAAGACCACCCAGCACCACAACTCAGGGGTAAACGCACACACACACACACACACACACACACACACACACACACACACACACACACACACACACACACACACACACACACACACACACACACACACGGCTGATGTTTGAATTTTCGATCTGCTCACCACAGAATGGCCATCTGATGAGAGAGAACAGTGTGATCCTTCGCTACATCACAGACCCCACTCACGGTGGTTCTCTAGAGAAAGACATCACTGTCCCAACCCACAATGGTTCTCTAGAGAAAGATCTCTCTGCTTGTCCAGGTACAGTACAAACTGTATCCATGGCGAGTTATTGACTTAACATTCAACTTACACTCTCAATGCATTTGTATTACTGTAACAGTTCAGCAACATGCATCATCACTGCTTTCTACTGTAAGCCTGGGTATTAACTTTTTTCTTAACGTTTTCTAGAATACATGAACCAGAATGGGAACACCAAGCTCTCTGATGTCTTCAACCCCAACTATGAGGACCCCAGTGAGCCAGCCTGGGCTACTAGGACCTCCTCTGGGTACGACCCAGACAACAAGTTCTTCAACTACCTGCCGCGCGTGCCGGAGGGACCCGAGTATCTCAACATGGCCCGCAGTACCCTCCCTCGCTCTGTCTGTGAGAGCATGGACAACCCAGACTATCAGGAGGACTTCCTGCCTCAGGCCACGCCCACCAGTAGTCACTTCCTGCCCGCAGCAGAGAACCTGGAGTACCTCGGATTGAGCGCTGCTGTACACACCCCTGTACGCTAGAGGTCTCCTCCCACAGAACACAGGGGACAGTGAGGGACAATGGGACCTAAAGAAACTTGGATGGAGACAGATGTGGGACATCAGTGAGGTTTTGGAGGAATTTGTCATGTGGTTGTCCCTTTATTTCTGGAGGGAATAGGCTTCATGTATATGGAGCAGCACCATGTCAGCCATGAATTGATGCTCCTGGAAAATATGTTCTCTATTTCAAATCCATGGATCAACCATCCATTTAAATGACTGAGTGACTTTCAGATCAGAAGAATGAGCCAAAACCTTGACATAACAATTACGTCAAGCAAATCATTTTTACAGTCCGGGTCGAGCGTGAGGAACAGTTGTTTTTTTATTTGTCTTGCTATGAAATGTGAAGAGGACGGAGGAGACACGGACCACTAAGGCTGGACACTGATGGACCATGTGCTTACATTGTATTGTGGACCTCATGCTTTACAGCTCTGTTCTCTGGTTGTACACACTTGAATGCCAAGACTCAATTTGCTGTACCAAGCTACCGGTAACTAACAGGGTCAATCCAAAGGCTTTTGGAAAATGACACAGATATACAGATTGTGTAGATCAATGCATGTCTCGCACAAGACCCACAATACAGTAAATAATAACTATTTAGTCTAGGTTATTCGGGTCTCACTCTTTGTCTTGGAAAGATAAGTCTTACCTCGTACTAGTAGTAACCATAAAGACATACATTTAGGGCTAATTCATTCTGGATCGCTGAAGCGTTACTGATTGCGCAATAAAAATGTAAAGGTAATTTCCAAATCAAGCCGACATATGCAGCGTTTACTGTGAATGCAGGGGACATTGCCTTTAAAATTTCTAATCATCCAACAACACTGAACTCCAGTGATGAAAATTGAATAGAGCACAACATCTCTGTGATAGTAACTTTGTTTTCTGATGAGAATCGTCATTGCTGTGGTGACAATATAAAGTAATACAATACTGAAGTTACTTCACTGGAAGAGTACAAACATATACTATAAAGTACTATAACTACACAAATGTACAGCCAACGTTAACATATTGAATATCTTTCGGGTTAAGGTGTTGAGGCTGTATCTAGAGGTTATCTTCTGGTACCATCAGTGTTCTCTCTTTACTTTCCTTAGATACGGAGGCTGATGGGAAAAGGGGACAGAAGGTCACCAAACAGTGTATGGTATTGGATGGTTGTTGCAGAGGTTTAAGCTGAATTTAAAATTGTTGTCTATACCCGTTTATTACTATTGAAATGTTAGGGTCAGTCACAAGCTTGGGCTGACAATTCAATTTTGAGGGCCATTCTTGGATTTTGAATAATTGGGCCAGATATTTGAAAGAGCAATGTAATTAAACGTTTGCACATATTGTGACTTAGCAAAATGCCCTTTCCAGATTTTTAGATTTTTTTTAAGCACAAATCATTGTCAACGTATTCTCCACTTAAAATAACCATGAATGGGTGTTAAATAATGTATAGGTACTTTTGAAAGTGCACTAGTTTACTTCCATCGTTGTCAATAATGGATTAAACCTACTACTGTGAACTAAAGTATGCTAAGTGTTGGTTTTAGATTTACAATAGCTCATTGGTAATGAAGATAAATAATTTGAGGAAAAATATTAGTTTTGTGGGTTGTCGTTTGAAAGAAAGGGAACATTGAACCCAAAAAATGTACGAATGCTAGAAATGTTTACAATACATAAAGCATTGTAAGAGTCTAGTTGAGGATTAGAACGTCAAGTGTGTCATATAGACTCTTAACAATAGATGTAATGTCACATTGTTTGTGAAATTCCTTAATGTCTAACAAAACAAAAAATGTGATACAATGGGGGTTGTTTTAACAACCTATGATTCTGTCGATCTCTGAGTTGCACATCCACATGCAAATTCACTTTCAGTTCATATGGTATGAATGTACAATACCAATTCAAATGCATTTCACTAGAAGTTAGTCTTAAGCAATGTTAGAAGGTTAGATACTTGTACGTAAATGAGCATTTCTTGGAAATCCCTTCACCGTGACTCTTTCCATTGCCTTTTTTGAATCAATAACAGAGGCGGCTCAAGCCCTGTTTTTGTGATTGTGTATGATATAAGTGGTCAGAAGTCCGTAATGCATGCAAGTAGAAAAAAGTGCAATTCAACTCAATCAAGCAGTTGGTAATTGTGAGACTACTACACTCTCTTTGAGCCAAAAGTGTTTGACACGTTACCATGACATTCTTCCTGTGTTTGTATACTGTATCTAGTAGTATTGTGTTTAGGAGATCACTTTCAATTGTGCACTTCACACACAAAACGTACAACGTTCCACTGTAATGCTATGTCCTAGATGCTACGATGCTGTAAAATAAAGAGTTTAATCTACACTGTATGAGTTATTTATGGTTTTCAAACCATAAGTCAGGTTTGTGTTAATTAGGCAGAGGGACTACCTTGACTTGTCCAATAAGAAACACTCCTTTTCCGTTGCATGCCCTAATGAACATGACCCAGGGCTAGTCAGAAGGACATTTTGTCAATCAGAATAAAGCATGACATTTAATTCAAAATTGATTGTTAGAGTATGTACAAATGATTTTATTAGCATGATTTCAACAATTTACAATAAGTTAAATGGGCAGTGGGGTGAGATTAAATGTCACAACTCAAACTGTTGCTTGCTTCATGAGCGCTTGCTCCCCGAAAACTTGCTTGAAGTATACCACGTGTTCCTCACAGTGCTCACCTAAAGGCCAATCAAAACAGAGTATTGGGTCAAAGATCAGTCAATACACACCAGTGGCAGTTGGGTGGGAAGTGATTTATTAGCAGTTCATTCAATAATGAGCTATTTATTCCAAGTTTTACTTATTACCCACTGAACACGTTGGTTGTGTTTTTAGCATTGGTACCGATTGTGTCATTAATTTATACTTTTTTAAATATTTAGACAGGTCTAAGAGTATGTCATGGATTTCAGTTTGTGTTGATAATGTTGGCGTCTATCAAAACCTGAAACCTATAGGAAACAGGTTCACAATCACTGATACTCAACGTTTCAAAGAAACCATGCAATTAGGATAAATTTATTCATATGAATAAAAAAAGCAATAGGAGCACACAACAGCAGACGAGGCCAACTAAACTGCTCCAGCACCTTTCAGCATATGCATGTTGTTCCTGGCTTAACACAGTTATTATTTGGGTCAAGATAATCTAATATAAAATCACACAGAGGGCACTCATTCATTATTGAAAACTATGGCGTTATCAACATTTCTACAACATTCTAGAGTCAATGTGTGAATTCTTTCTACGGTCATTACAAAGGAGTTAGTCAGACCAGAGTCATGGAAATACAGGAATTTGGTGTCACCCTACGCAGAGCCATTCCTTCCACCGATCGGTGCAGACAAGTCACGCTATTGGTCAAGCCACCAGACCTAAGACAATGCGGCTCTTGAGTAAGTGGTCTCCATGGTGATAAGTAGCACACTACATAGGGAATAGGGAGCCATTTCAGCTAAAGACCTAGTGTAGAGGTGTCACCTCACCTGGGTTGAAGCAGGGGCTGCCTCTCAGGCGCAGGTTCCTCTGCTCGAAGAACCGGAAGATGGTGTAGAAGAGCATCTGGTCGGCCGTCTGGAGCGCGGCGTCCAGAAACTTGCGAGCGGAGATGTTGTCGTTGCCGCCCACGCTGCGGATGAAGCGCAGAGCACCCAGCACCTGCTGTTTGGACAGGAGCACCTCCACGATCTCATCGTTGGCCGTGGACAGTCTCTGTCACACACACAGATAGATATAGGATGTTACAGATCAGCATGTTAAACATGTCTATATGAGTACCAGGATGTATTGTTATAAGTTATCCATGAATGAAGTTCACATGAAGGTTCCTTTTTTTCTATAATTAGTTGACAGGATTCTCTAGAAAAACAAACAATTCTACAAAAGACTTTGGGGATGTCCTGTGTGATAACCGATAGTCTGCAAGTGTGTGTGACGCGTGCATGTTAGCGTGTATGTGCATCGTACCTTTAACATGTCCAGGGAGAGCTGGTGTGCAGCGGGGTAAGTGCCTTCTAGAGACAGCAGCAAACAGGCCTTAAGACAATACAGACACTACAGATGTTAATTCCATTACCAATCAAAATAAAGATCTTACAGTAGAACTGATCCAAGGTCTGCTCAACCAATGTAACAGAGTAAATAATCAACCACTGCTACAGTAACCTTGTGCCTTTTACTTCCAACAAACAGTAAGCTGGTGAGAAATGGGATCACAGGAAGGAGGTTCCCACGCATTATGTTGGATTAAATATTATATAGGAATTAACTTTCAAAGACCGGGGTAAAACATATGTCAAAAGGATTTTATATTGTTTCCATTGGAACAGGCAAATCTTATGACGTGCAGCTGAAGTTAAGTATTTGACTGAGATTTTTTCTGAAGCATTGCGTCTTTAGCAGTAACAGCCTGCTAGCCCTTTGTATTAAACTTCACCCCCAACTCCTCTGAATACCCAAAACCTACAGGATCAAACTACCATGAAATAGTTGAGCTTTGTTTATAATAATTGAGGACTCACCAGAGGTTTAGAGTCGCTGAGGACGTGGTACTGGAGGAACTGATGAAGCATGTAGAAGAGGCTGTGATGAACCAATGTCTTAATGACCAGCTCGTACAGGTAATGCTGGAGGAGAAACAGAGGACCTTATATTTCAGACAACTCACAGTTCCCAATTGAAAGGTAATTTGATGACAATATGGGACAATAAATATGCAGAATCTACAGGAACACAAAGCATACTAATGTAGCACTGACAACATGTTACAAGATGAAACAGTGTCATCCCACCATTATGCATAAAACAACACAAAACTCTGTTCTAATAGAGCCTCCCGAAAATACTTTTCTGCAATGAGTACCTACCTGCACAGTGATCTGGACCTGGTTGAGCGAGCGGATGTACTCCATCAGCACAGCAATGATGAATTTGTGAGATATGTCCTGTTGGAGGGGTGAAACAATATAATGTTCAGTCATCTTACAGGCAATTGAGACAAAAATACTTTCAATTCAAATAAGGCAGCAGCCATTGAAATATGGGCTTCACCACCGTCACCTTTTTCTCCGTGAAGGAGGACAGGACGTGTGTGTACATGTCTGACTGGTCGATAACCGCCTGCGTCCGGACAGGCCTCTCCCGAGCAGTGCTGCCTCGGCTGGGACCAGACTCCATAGCCTGAAAGAGATCAACAGGTAAATACTAGGTCTGTGGCAGTCACAAAATCTTGTCAGCCTATGATTATCAAGCAAATAACTCTGGTCTCATGGTAATTAACAACAGATTTAGCATCTCCTGGTTCCCACACATAGCCTTCAAGCCACTGATGCAGACCTTTGGAACATAAATCCATGTAATATTGCCTACACATTCACAATACATTGTATTTATTTTAGACAGGTCTAAAGAAACATATGAAGAAAATGTAGTCTATTTCAGAAGAACAGAACACCGAGTTGTCCTGATGTTAGGTCCTGATCTGGCAATGCCATATGGCTGTGGGCTACGCTAGTTCATTTAGCAGACAAGATTTGTTTATAATTCCGTGGCATTATTTTATAGTATGAAGAATACAATTCTTCATACTATATAAGTGAAGACAGACACGTTGGGGACGCAACTGTGCACGTCCTTATCCAATTCCGAAGTGCATATTGAAGATATTGGAAGAACTGTCCACATTCACTTTTCGTCAGCCAACAAGATGAGAAGGCCTAAAGAACAGCAAAAGCACTAGCCTATGTCAATCTACTATCCCCCATAGTACAAAAGTCGACCTATTCTATTCTGTGGGAGAAATAAATATTCTAACAGTTGTGGGATGCGATAGATCCCAAATTAATACAACCACTAGTATCAACAACAAAATAGATTCTACAAAATGTAGCTTTAGCTTAAAATGTGATAAACTATTAGGCTTTGTTTCTTGCCTTAAGCTGGGCATCATTCACAAGGGATAATATATCATTCACAAGTGATAGGCTAATATTGTCACCCATCAGACTATTCTTGATTTAATCTTGTTTTGATTTAGAATGGACCATTATCATGCACCTGTCTCGAAACAGGGGCAGCGAGAAAAAATACATGTCATCTATGCACTTAAATATCGAATGAAGGGCGCTTTTCCTGTGGTTCATTTTCATGCCAGCCAGGTAGGCTATACTTCTGTTGTAAAGAGAAGCAATGTGCTTAATATTAGGAAAGTTGAGAAATAAATATAGTAGGCCTAGCCTATAGAAAGCCAATGGGATCCTCCTCTTTTTAATAGAGGCCATCAGTCTGTTTGCTCACGCAATTGCATAGCCTATAGAAATGTTGCGCAACATGAGCTCTCATGAAGTGTTTGATTAGATTTTCCATTACATTTGCATTGTTGTCAGGGTGATTCGAGTGACAATAGAGTGCTGAGTACCAGGCAGTTAGCAAGTTTGGTAGGCCACTAATGACCAGCAGCGGCAGCAGAGCTTGGAGAAGCCTAATTACAGTGACTAAACAGTCACATGGAATTTGACTGCCGGTGTGGCGGTAATAGGGTCACCGTAACAGACCTAGTAACAACAAAGTCAAGTTACTGCAACAGACAGTGTATGGGCTACTGTCCTGATCATCCGTAATACGGACGACAACTCGAATCTGTTCAGTTGATTATATCCTCTTTGTTATTCAAGTTACACGATCAAAATGGTTAGACGGATCTACTAGTAAGATACCACTAATGTCCTAAATAACTTTTCACTAGTGCCACTTGATTTTGAAATTAATTAACACGCGAATACAATTAGCTTTGCATTAATCAAAAGTAATATCATTGAAGTAATTCCATTTAGCCATATGCATACAACACTGTATTCTCTCATCATGTCTTACTAGCAGTCAATATAGCTGTGCTAGAAAAAGTGTCTTCCATGGCAAACCGAAGCAAACTAAACTCTTTTGTCCTTTAAAGATCTGCTGTGAGTAACATTTGTTGTGCTATAGCTTGGAAAATAAATACATGTGACTCTGGATGACAACATAATGATGTTTGTTACCAACATTAGGGCTGTTTTCCTAAAGAAGTCAAGTGTTTATTGTTTTGTTTCCTCGATACTGGTATGGTCCTGACCCTAGTAGGCAGTACTCACCACAGTGTAGGTCTGCTCTGCCTCCAGGTACTCTTTGAAGACTTGGTTGAGTTTGTCGAACACTGTGGCCACCACTGTTAAGCTCCCCTTGTCTTCCCCGTTGAGCACTGAAACAGAGAGAGAGGCCTTGAGTGAACACTGTCTATGTTCACTATGGTTCAGGCTTCTCTTATCGTCTATTCTACAACCTTGTTCTTTTAGTGTGCTTCCTTCGGCGACAAACACAGTCTCCCCTATCTGTTTCACAAGGCAGTCTTACTTTGTGAGCACACGGACAGGATGACCATCTTGCAGTCTCGTCTGCGCAGGAGGAAGTCGATCAGCTTGCCCTTGTCCTGCAGGAGGTTGACGGTCGGCGGCAGCTTCACCTGCAGATACCACTGATACCCTGAAGCAGAGGGGGAACGCACAGAACAGGTCAGACACCTTGAAGCAGAGGGGGAACGCACAGAACAGGTCAGAAACCCTGAAGCAGAGGGGGAACGCACAGAACAGGTCAGAAACCCTGAAGCAGAGGGGGAACGCACAGAACAGGTCAGAAACCCTGAAGCAGAGGGGGAACGCACAGAACAGGTCAGAAACCCTGAAGCAGAGGGGGAACGCACAGAACAGGTCAGAAACCCTGAAGCAGAGGGGGAACGCACAGAACAGGTCAGAAACCCTGAAGCAGAGGGGGAACGCACAGAACAGGTCAGAAACCCTGAAGCAGAGGGGGAACGCACAGAGCAGGTCAGACACCCTGAAGCAGAGGGGGAACGCACAGAGCAGGTCAGACACCCTGAAGCGCTGGGGGAACAGACAGAACAGGTCAGACACCCTGAAGCGCTGGGGGAACACGCAGAACAGGTCAGACACCCTGAAGCGCTGGGGGAACACGCAGAACAGGTCAGACACCCTGAAGCGCTGGGGGAACACGCAGAACAGGTCAGACACCCTGAAGCGCTGGGGGAACAGGCAGAACAGGTCAGACACCCTGAAGCGCTGGGGGAACAGGCAGAACAGGTCAGACACCCTGAAGCAGAGGGGGAACAGGCAGAACAGGTCAGACACCCTGAAGCAGAGGGGGAACAGGCAGAACAGGTCAGACACCCTGAAGCAGAGGGGGAACAGGCAGAACAGGTCAGACACCCTGAAGCAGAGGGGGAACAGGCAGAACAGGTCAGACACCCTGAAGCAGAGGGGGAACAGGCAGAACAGGTCAGACACCCTGAAGCAGAGGGGGAACAGGCAGAACAGGTCAGACACCCTGAAGCAGAGGGGGAACAGGCAGAACAGGTCAGACACCCTGAAGCAGAGGCGGAACAGGCAGAACAGGTCAGACACCCTGAAGCAGAGGGGGAACAGGCAGAACAGGTCAGACACCCTGAAGCAGAGGGGGAACAGGCAGAACAGGTCAGACACCCTGAAGCAGAGGGGGAACAGGCAGATCAGGTCAGACACCCTGAAGCAGAGGGGGAACAGGCAGAACAGGTCAGACACCCTGAAGCAGAGGGGGAACAGGCAGAACAGGTCAGACACCCTGAAGCAGAGGGGGAACACGCAGAACAGGTCAGACACCCTGAAGCAGAGGGGGAACACGCAGAACAGGTCAGACACCCTGAAACAGAGGGGGAACACGCAGAACAGGTCAGACACCCTGACGCAGAGGGGGAACACAGAGAACAGGTCAGACACCCTGAAACAGAGGGGGAACAGACAGAACAGGTCAGACACCCTGAGGCAGAGGGGGAACACGCAGAACAGGTCAGACACCCTGAAACAGAGGGGGAACACGCAGAACAGGTCAGACACCCTGAAACAGAGGGGGAACACACAAAACAGGTCAGACACCCTGAAACAGAGGGGGAACAGACAGAACAGGTCAGACAACCACGCAAGAACATGAGCACTATCCGGAACAACAAAATGTAGATGAGAAATGTGGATAGGTGAAAGCAATATGGTAACTACACAGCCTAGAAGAGGAGGAGGTGGCTCTACTACCACGTTGGTTACTATACACACATCTGATCTACAGTGAATGGGGGTTAGTGGTTGTTTCTGGTCCAAATTATTACAGACAGTTAGCCGGGACATAGCCGTCTATGGTTAGATGTGTGGGTGTTCTCACTCACCTTCGCTTGCACTGATGATGATGTCGGGTTGAAAAACACTCCAAGATGAAGAGTCTGAAGGTCAAGGGAAGCCCCCACGATCATCAGTAATACCACCACATACCATTTCCCTGCTAGCTGTTCAAACTGTCATTGACACGGTTTCATTGACAAGTGCCCGCCGCAGCTCATCTAGCTACTGGCGTTTCATAAAGGATACAGAGCTCACAAGGCACCGGAGGCTGGCTGGGTACAGCAGAAGGACCTATGGAGAAGTGAAGTTGTCTCTTAAAGCCCTGACAGAAACTAAGGTAGGTAGGGAGGGAACGAGAGCTTTCTAAGAGTGACAGAAAGGAAGTTCTGAAAGTTCCGTCATGTCTCAGACAGACAGAATGAAACATGGGTAAAAAGAGACACCTCTGTCACACAAGAGAGTGATACAGTTACAGCTGGAGTGACTGACAGACAAGACAGGCAAAGACACACATACAGTCAGCCGTCAGTGACCAAAACAGCCAAGCAGGTGGTAAAGTCTGGCCTGTCCATACACACTCAGTGGCCAGTTTATAAGAACATCACTCAGTTCACGAAAATGATGAGTCACGTGGCCGTGGCTTGCTATATAAAGCAGGCAGAAAGGCATCCAGTTACTGTTCGATTGAACGTTACAATGGCCAAAACGAGTGACCTAAGCGACCGGTTCAGAAACGGCCGGCCTCCTAGACTTTTCACGCACGACAGTGTCTAGGTTACACCGAGAATGGTGCGACAAACAAATTGCTTCCAGTCAGTGGCAGTCCTGTGGGTGAAAACACAGCTAGTTGAGAGGTCAAAGGAGAATGAATTGTGCACGCTAACAGGCGGGCCACAAACAGGCAAATAACAGCGCAGTACAACAGTGGTGTGCAGAACGGCATCTCAGAACGCACAACTCTTCAGTCCTTGTCATGGATGGGCTATTGCAGCAGACGACCACACCGGGTTCCACTCCTATCAGCTAAAAACAAAAAGAAGCGGCTCCAGTGGGCACACAATCAACACTGTACAATTGAGGAGTGGAAAAACATTGCCTGGCCCGACGAATCCTGGATCCTGTTGCGTCATGCTGATGGCAGTCAGGAATTGGCGTAAGCAGCATATGAGTCTGTGGCCCCATCCTGCCTGGTGTCAACAGTACAGGCTGATGGTGTGGGAAATGTTTTCCTGGCACACGTTAAGTCCCTTGATACCAATTCAGCAACGTTTCCATGCCCCAAAGAATTCAGAACGCAAAAGGGTGTCAGACCAGGTACTAGATGGATGTATCTAATAAACTGGCCAATGAGTGTACATGCATAGAGTAAATCCAAGTAGCCTATACCTGTGAGGGGAATCCTGTAGGGGTGTATGGAGCGAGGAGGCAGCACAGGCTGGTGGACGTTCAGGGCACAGTCAGGCTCCCGCAGCTTGATGTCAAATATGATGGAGGTCTGAAATAAGACATTATCTACATCATGCCAGACTGAATGGGTTTGGACCCTGGATATGAAATAACACAACCGTAGTAGTTTGCCTGTCTAACCTCAAGCAGGGTTCTGCCTTGATTCTTTAACAAGGTGGTCCCCCTTTGGACTCAAGATATTTTGCGTTTATGAACACCTGTAAAATGTGTTTTCCTGGAATCTAGAAAAACTATATATTTTTTTTCTTTTAACATAGTGGCACAGCACCCCTCTTACATTCTTTGTTGAGAACCCAGCTCAAAATGCTACAATTGTCATTTCTTGCCAAAAGGACTCACCTGAGTGCTCTGATGATGCACTACCACCAGGTTATCCACAACGTTGAGGGCAAACTTCCCTGTGGTGTTGAGTTTTAACACGTTGGTCTTCTTAACGGATCCCTCCCTGGGAACAACATGCCGTTAGGCCAGACATTAATTTACATAAATGTACCCCAGGTATTCAGGTATTCCATATGTATAAATAACACCATGGATATTTCATTTCAAGATTGATCCAGTAAATGTCTATGAGTAGCTTCTTACTCTAGCTAGTCCTTGTTTCTCAAGTTACACAAGAAACTCTGAATATAAGGGTGATATGATTTCTGCATGACCATGTTAAGTTATGAGGAATCTCAGCATGTTTAGAGGAATGCCCATTAGGAATATGCTAAATAGGATGTACCTGGGTAGCTGATAGAGGACCACCTCAGCACAGGGACTGTCGGTAGTTCTGGAGTGATGCTTCAGATACATTACATACAGCTGACCGTAACTACCATCAGAAACAAAGTGAACAACTCATTCAGCGTTCATACTGCTTCATACAGCCCAAAGGGCTTTCGCTTTTTGTTTGAAAACGTTACTTGAATATCGAGCCAAAATATGAAATATCAATTCAAAACAGTTACAAACTCACATGTTGGCCACAGCAATGTCCCTCTCTGACAGATTGAGCTTGGCTGGCTTGGGAACCACCGGAAGCTCGATCTCAAACTTGGACATTTTAGACATGGTCCCACTCTGGTGGGACAAAAAAACAACAATAGGTTTGATGATTATATTTCCAGCAACTTTAGGAAGCTAATGCTTGCTCAAACATGAACATGAGCTTTTGGTGGCATATATCGTGTCTTACTGTATCAGCAGGTGGACATTTTTTAGACATCTCATGTCAGTTGTGACCACCTACTTTGAAGGCAAATGGCTGCAGCACATTGCCCTGGAAGGTGGTAGAGAGCAGAATGACTGCAGTCTCAGGACAGTACATGTACCAGTTCACATTGATGCTCTGACTCTTCAGAAGCTTCAGGCTACGCTTGTCAGGAAGCACCTAAACACAGAGAGCATCTCATTGACAACTTCAACTCAAATGAAAAACTGGCACAAGACACCTTTTTGTAGAACATTTTGAGCCTAATAGGCAACCCTGTTCACATTGCAGTCTTCCTCTATTCGTATTCCAGTATGATCGACCTAAAATCTGACAACTTTATTTCTCAGTCAGTGGTACATTAAGACCTCTAGTGGTTGTAGTTTGAATTGAGTTGAGTCACGTAAGTGTCATGTGACAATGTTTTAGTATAAGAAAGAGTAATACAGGGCAAATACAGGGCAAAATTGATAGTGCTGCAATGCAATAACCTAGGAAACAATCTAGGAGTGTGCAACATCTTTTTTTCCTGGTAGTGCATTCCTATCCTAAATCACAAAAACAACTGGCTTACTACATATCACACGAAATATGGAGTAATGTGAAACATAGTTACCTGGTAGAACTCAATTCCCTGGTCAGTGATGAAAACGATTTCATTCCAGTTAGTCCAACAGAAGCCCAAAATACTGGCATTCTTCATCTGTCAATCAAAACGGAGAATATAAAGCAAATCCCACCTATAGAAGATTGACTCATGCTTAGTTACATGTATAAATTACAGCTATTCTGAACTTCAAACATTTGACACTGGATATGCTTGCATACCTTACATTCCTGGGAGAATTCCAAATGAGGATAATCCGGTATGAAGTTTATAAAATCCTACGAGAAAAAAAGGCTTTTGGTCAGGCCATCAGCGTGGATAGAAAACACAATAATTGAATAACATGGAGTTGAGAATGATTGCTGTAATGCTTACCACAGATTTTGGTGTTCTCTGAACGGCCAAAATCTTATTTCCGATCGAAAACTTGATGCACTTCACCTCTCCTTTGTCATCCATTCTGTGAAGAAAATGTATATACTGCATGAGAGACCATCATTGAGCTTATGATCATCATCATCATCGCAATATATGCATCATCTCGTTACCTGAAGGCAACTGAGCTTTTGTCCTCTGGTCCTTTAACCACAACCCCAGTGGCACCCCCTGACCGCACTGCAAACACCTGGAGAAAACAGGGTAATTAAGAGAACAATCAATATATAAAAAGGACTTGGAGCCTGGTATACATTACATTA
This sequence comes from Brachymystax lenok tsinlingensis, assembly GCA_030435695.1. NCBI lineage: Eukaryota > Metazoa > Chordata > Actinopteri > Salmoniformes > Salmonidae > Brachymystax > Brachymystax lenok. The sequence continues at coordinate 11,464,117 of CM059782.1, read as the reverse complement.
GGAAGATAGTGTAACTTATACCTGAAGCAATAGAATGAGGGTTACTGCTCATCTAATCTGCCTTGTTTAGCTGGTGAATGTACTGCCAGAGACATGTGTTAATGTTGACTGAAGTTCACTAATTCGTCAACCAACTTAATACCTACCATATTAATTAGCCATACTGTATGGCTACACTTTAGGACCTTCACCAAGCTGCAACATGGGAATCAACAGTTTGACAGCCACCCTCATCAAAGCTAGTTATATGTACTTGCGTTCACATAAGCCAACATTCTGCAGTACCTAGCTGAATGCAAATGTAAAATCGGGTTAAAATATGATTTATTTAGCTAGCTATAATCGCCCTAACTAAGCATGTAACTAACTAGCTATATCGGTCTGTCTCTGGAGTAACCACCATAGCTGAGCATATCCTTCTAGCTAGCCTTGGCTACTAGTAACGTTACTGTAACATTACCTGTTTGTTTGCTTCGTCAAAAAACACATTGTTGACGCTTGAGGCATTTTCAAATTGCACTGGATTTTCACAAAGTTCTAGATAGTAGTGTTCCTCACTCATTGTGAACCTTTAGCTTTGCTGGCTGTTATGTCTTGCAGTTAGTTGTCAGTGTTTGCTCTGCATTTCATACATTAATTATCCAAAGCCTCTCTCTACAGCAAGTTCCTGTTTCAAAATCATGTGACAGTCACGTGAATTCCACAAGATAATAATGCCACACAGAACAATGACAGATATTTCACCGGATGTATAAATCTGAAGCATCCGCTTGGTGTGTCCACTTACTACTCACTCCCAGTGGCCGGCAGTGGGAGAATATGGATTTTGGCCGACAATCTGCACATTTTCTCATCGACAAAACATTTGGATCTCAATACATTTTTCTGTTTCTAAAACTATAATATATTATGAACAGAATAAGTTTTGTAGACTTTACCAAAACGCTTTTTATATCGCGTTATTTAGGAGTGCAAAGGCGAATTGAGTTATTGCACACGCGCACTTCACAAAGTAGGCGTTCCCTAACGGAAACATACAGACGCATCCTTACTTGCGCTGCACAAAATGTCTTATTTGATCCCGTGGGAAACGACAGACTGTGGTCTATCTTGGTTTAGTTATAAACATCTTTGGTAATGCCGTCTGTGGTAATGCTGCGTTCATGTCATGTCAGAAACTCGGGACACCCGAGTTCAAATGAAATTATTTGCGTAAAGCTAACCTAATTGTTGATTATGGTACCTCCTAGGTGAAAATCTCGGGATCCGACTCTTCCGCCTAGGTTAGCAAGTCAGACATTTCCGAGTTTCCAACATGACATGAATGCTACTTTCAAAATAAAAGTCGATTGTCAAACTGAAATTGAACGCTCAAACAAGATATAGGTGGTTTCTGCAGGCTTTTATACAAGTTGGACTGGCTGACTATAATTAATATTGACATGTTATAGTTACATATAGCGTGCTTATTATGTATTGTTTTATAACTCCTAGTTTAGGAGCAGTTTGGTGTCTCCTGTCAAGCTGCTGCTGCTTGATTTGTCCAGAGCAAAGTAAAATTAATGACAAAGCATAACTAACATTTTGGCCATTTATTTCCACCATTATATTGAAGTTAGAGATCACAGAAAACACAGCTCCCTTGTACGATCAATGAACCATCTCAGAGCCAATGACAAACAATTCATTGCGTGTCTTAATTCATGACTGCACCTTTCATTATTAAAATATTCACTGACACGTACTAAGGCTCTTCACCAAATGTTGGATTGCAATTTGTTCCATTCATATAACATAACGCAAAGCTCTTTTCCTTCGAGCTCAGTTCACCTGTGAAGATAACTTCATGTCATGAATGCTGAATACCATCAAATTTTTAAAAAGCAAGAATTGTGTATGCATGTAGATGCATCCGACATGTCCCCCCCTTAGACATCCCCATCCATTCCATCTACAAACGTAGCAATGGAATGAGATGTTGACATTTCATGGAGGTGTATGGGAGGCGTTTCAGCCCACTGCCCCCAGTGTAGCATCTTGGGATGCAGTGACCTTTTGACCTTGTGTCCCTCATTGTGATGAAAGACCTTTGGGGGGGGGTTACTCGCCCATTCTCTCAAACAGAATCAACTGAACATGTTCCATGGAGCTAATCATGGTGTCTAACATCTCATCGTTAATCATCCTCGTGGTGTAATAGGGGAGGCCCTCCGTCGCTGGTGCTGGAGGCGTAGGTTTTCTTGCCCCTTCTCTGCACGTGGTCTTCATTCATCTTCTCCAGTGCCTCGATCTATAAAAACGACAAGTGAGGACAGTGTTAATACAAAATCACACAGACAGAGAGGAAAGTAACTCAACTTAATTATGTGCATACAGGTATTCAACCACTGTATGCAAGTTAATATTGAAATCCCCGGTTTCTGATAAGCACTGACAAAAAGCGCTCTATATCTATACAATTTGATCTGTTGGATTAGGGTCAAATTGTACAAAGAACAAAAATATAAGCGCAACTTGTAAAGTGTTGGCCCCATGTTTCATGAGCTTAAATAAATGATCCCAGAAATGTTCAATGCGCACAAAAAGTTCATTTCTAACAAATTGCGCACACAGATTTGTTTACATCCCTGTTAGTGAGCATTTCTCATTTGCTAAGATAATTCATCCACCTGACAGGTGTGGCATATCAAGAAGCTGATTAAACATTATTACACAGGTGCACCTTGTGCTAGGGACAATACATGGCCACCAAAATGTGCAGTTGTGTCACAACACAATGCCACAGATGTCTCAAGTTGAGGGACCGTGCAATTGGCATGCTGACTGCAGGAATGTCCACCAGAGCTGTTGCCAGAGAAGTTAATGTTAATTTCTCTACCATAAGCCGCCTCAACGTTGTTTTAAAGAATTTGGCAGTGCGTCCAACCGGCCTCACAACCGCAGACCACCTGTAACCACACCAGCCCAGGACCTCCACATCCGGCTTCTTCTTATGCGGGACCATCCGAGACCAGCCACCCGGACAGCTGATGAAACTGTGGGTTTGCACAACTGAAGAATGTCTGCACAAACTGTTAAAAACCATTTCAGGGAAGCTAATATGATGATCGTCTTGAACTGACCTGACTGCAGTTTGGCGTCATAACCGACTTCAGTGGGCAAATGCTCACCTTTGATGGCCACTGGCACGCTGGAGGTGTACTCTTCACGGATAAATCACGATTTCAACTGTACCGGACAGATGGCAGAGATCGTGTTTGGCGTCATGTGGGTGAGTGGTTTGCCAATGGTGGCAGTGGGGGTTATAGTATGGGCAGGCATAAGCTACAGACAACAAACATAATTGCATTTTATCGATGGCAACTTTAATGCACAAAGATACCGTGATGAGATCCTGAGGCCAATTGTCGTGCCATTCATCCGTCGCCATCACCTCATGTTTCAGCATGATAATGCACGGCCTCATAATCGCAAGGATCTGTACACAATTCCTGGAAGCTGAAAATGTCCCAGTTCTTCTATGGCCTGTATACTCACCAGACATGTCACCCACTGAGCATGTTTGGGATACTCTGGATCGACGTGTACGACAGCGTGTTCCAGTTCCCTCCAATATCCAGCAACTTCACACAGCCATTGAAGAAGAGTGGGTCAACAATCCACAGGCCACAATCAACAGCCTGATCAACTCTATGCGAATAAGATGTGTCGTGCAGCATGAGGCAAATGGTGGTCACAGCAGATACTGACTGGTTTTCTGATCCTCTCCTTTTTATTAAAAAAAAGGTATCTGTGACCAACAGATGCATATCTATATTCCCAGTCATGTGAAATCCATAGATTGGGGCCTAATGAACTTATTTCAATTGACTGATTTCCTTATATGAACTGTAAGTAAAATCTTTGAAATTGTTGCATGTTGTGTTTATATTTTGTTCAGTGTAGTAGAAACATTCCCCACCCCAAAAAGGCACTTCAGTGCATGATAGATTTGGCTGTGTGTGGGACAAGAGCCCACTTTAAACTGCCTGTAAAACTTAGTTCTGTAAATTCAATGCAACTACATGAATCTCCAACAGAGAAATAATACCCTCATATGGGCCTTAATGTTTTCTGACCTGGGCAAGGAAGTCTGCCTCGCTGTCACCGCTGAGCTGCAGCCCAGACACAACGTTGAAGAGCTCGTACACGTTCATGGCTTCCGACACCCCGCCCTTCTGGAAGAACTGCAGAGACGAGATAAAAATTATATCTTGTTATTAAAAAACACCAGCATGTCACTGATACAAAACCTGATGTAAGAAAAGGGGGCATATTTTGTTTTGACTTTCGCTCAGTTTCCACCAACACTCATCGTATGTTTTGAGGTGTGGCAGCTAAATATAAATATACAGGACCTCATCCATTCAAATGTACCTGAACCCTTCTCTTAATCATTCAGAATGAGTGACTAAACATAACCCTTACCATTCAGAATGAGTGACTAAACTCAACCCTTCTCTTAATCATTCAGAATGAGTGACTAAACTTAACTTCAAAATTTGACTTTGAAGAAATGGAACGAGAGAGTAGCAAGAGCAACGAAAACACTTCGAAATTTGACGTTTGGAGAACGTGGATGCACATGAATTCTGCAGTGAGACAGAGCTTGTTGTGCAAATCAGGACTTCAGTCAGTCTTTACTGTGAGCTGTAAGTAACAGGCAATTTAAACCTACAGTACTTGCATCACTGTGAGCTAACTTACCGTAGTCACGTTCCTGCAGTCCCTGAACAGGAACTCAAGGCCGTGAGGGTGATTGGGCTCAATGGACTGACTTACATCAATCAGCCAAACCTACATAAAACAAGATGATTAAATCACTCATGCTGAATGAAGGTAAAATCTCATGCCTGAATTTCCAGTTAAAATTCACCATGAGGAATCAGGTATAAAAACAAGGTGTCGATTGACCCACCTGGATAAATAAAGTTTAGACAAACATGATAAATAGCCTACCTTCCCCTGGTGCCACAGCATGTTGTATTCGCTCAGGTCGGCGTGGACGAGGTTACACTCCTGATACAACTGCTGCATCATCTGCAAGGACAGACACACCCAGGGGTCATAATAATCCAGAATTATACTTCTCAGTCAGGGCGTGTTCTGAGGATACTCATCTCTTTTAAACTACTGCGCACAACCAGATATTGCTATGACATATGTAAATACATAACATAAGTAAGGTCTACATTAGTGCATGGTGGCACCGCAGCTGCACTCACATGAAGCACTTGGTAGTAGGCCCTGTTCATGTCCTCAGAGCCCAACATGGCCTCTTTCAGTTTGGGAGCCGGCACATGGTCCTTGCCAATGAACGACATCACCAGGATGTGCTTCTTCAGAACCACCACCTCGGGGCATGGGATGTCAGCCTTTTTCATACTGATGGAGTGGGGAAGAGAGAGTGAGCCGTAACACAGTTGGAACATTGGAACCAAAAATAAAGTAAAAAGTTATTTGAACTGAGTTTTTAGATAGATGGAGGTGAATTACTCAACGCTTGAACGCTCAAGGTCCTAAATGACATCATAACCGCCATCGACAAGAGACATTATTGTGCAGCTGTTTTCATTGATCTGGCCAAGGCTTTCGACTCTGTCAATCACCGCATCCTTATCGGCAGACTCGACAGCATTGGTTTCTCAAATGACTGCCTCGCATGGTTCACCAATTACTTCTCCGACAGAGTTCAGTGTGTCAAATCAGAGGGCCTGTTGTCCGGGCCTCTGGCAGTCTCCATGGGGGTGCCACAGGGTTCAATTCTTGGGCCGACTCTTTTCTCTGTATACATCAATGATGTCGCTCTTGCTGCAGGTGAGTCTCTGATTCACCTCTATTCAGACGACACCATTCTGTATACTTCTGGCCCCTCTTTGGACACTGTGTTAACTACCCTCCAGACGAGCTTCAATGCCATACAACTCTCCTTCCGTGGCCTACAACTGCTCTTAAACGCAAGTAAAACTAAATGCATGCTCTTCAACCGATCGCTACCGCACCTGTCCCCGTCCAGCATCACTACTCTGGACGGTTCTGTCTTAGATTACGTGGAAAACTACAAATACCTAGGTGTCTGGTTAGACTGTAAACTCTCCTTCCAGACTCACATCAAACATCTCCAATCTAAAATTAAATCTAGAATTGGCTTCCTATTTCGCAACAAAGCTTCCTTCACTCATGCTGCCAAACTTACCCTCGTAAAACTGACCATCCTACCGATCCTCGACTTCGGTGATGTAATTTACAAAATAGCCTCCAATACTCTACTCAACAAACTGGATGCAGTCTATCACAGTGCCATCCGTTTTGTTACCAAAGCCCCATATACCACCCACCACTGCGACCTGTACACTCTCGTAGGCTGGCCTTCACTTTACACTCGCCGCCATATCCACTGGCTCCTGGTCATTTACAAGTCCCTGCTAGGTAAAGTCCCACCTTATCTCAGCTCGCTGGTCACCTTAGCAGCACCAACCCGTAGCACACGCGCTCCAGCAGGTATATCTCACTGGTCACCCCCAAAGCCAATTCCTCCTTTGGCCGACTCTCCTTCCAGTTCTCTGCTGCCAATGACTGGAACGAACTTCAAAAATCTCTGAAACTGGAGACACTTATCTCCCTCAACAGCTTTAAGCACCAGCTGTCAGAGCAGTGTACAGACCACTGTACCTGTTTATAGCCCATCTGTAAATAGCCCAACCAACTACCTCATCCCCTACCGTATTTATTTATTTATCTTGTTCCTTTGCACCCCAGTTTTTCTACATTGCACATTCATCTACTGCACAGTTTTCTTTTACCATTCCAGTGTTAAATTGCTATATTGTAATTACTCTGCCACCATGGCCTATTTATTGTCTTACCTTCCTTATCCTACCTCATTTGCACTCTTTGTATATAGATTTCTTTTTTTCCTACTGTATTATTGACTGTATGTTTGTTTTATTCCATGTGTAACTCTGTGTTGTTGTGTGTCGAACTGCTTTGCTTTATCTTGGCCAGGTCGCAGTTGTAAATGAGAACTTGTTCTCAACTTGCCTACCTGGTTAAATAAAGGTGAAATAAAAAAAATAAAAAAATTGGTGTTGGTCCATTTAAGTGACATCACCACCACCCACCGAGCCAGGTTGTGCATCTCTTTCTCAGCCCAGAGGCGGATGATCTTGCGGGGATTCAGCTTGCTGAAGCGTTCCTTGAAACGGTAGTCGTCCTTGATGTACTTGTCGCGGTTCTTGAACTCATTGAGTGTGGTCTTGAATACCTTGAGTACACACTCATCTGGGACAGCCTTCTCTTCCATGCTGGGAGAGGACAAAAAACAACAGTATTGGAAAAACCTTAGAAACCAACTACAACTTAATTAACAGAGACATTTCGGGGCAGTTCTATACAAAAACTATTAAACAAATACTACAACTACGGCTAATGAAATATGGAAAATGAATCTACTGCTATAGTCTCTGTCAATGATTATGTCATGACAATGTAAATGTCATGACGTAACCTCAGGCAATGAAAGTCCCTGATCTGACTCATTAGGCCAGGTGATAAACGCCTTGGGTCGAACAACCTTTGGTCAATCAATTCAAGGTGTGGGTTCTTGCGACACAACTTGTCATGATGTCACCCTCACCTTCCCCCATCTGCATGGAACACCACAGACTCCTTTCCAGTGCTGATGCAGCCGTTGATGTTCTCCAGAACGCCCGCGTTCACCATTTTGTACATGAGCAGACGGGTCCTTGGGTCCACTGCTTGTTCCTGTGAATTAAAAAAGGGAGGAAAATGACAGAAAAGAAAGCAGAAGTGGATAATCACGATGGAATTAAAATACTATACAGATCTGAACATGGCATAAGGCCATTTTGTTGTTATTTTCAAATTATTGTATTGTCAATTCCTCCTTTTGCATAGACTCACAGCAGTGGAGTGCTCCTTTTTGTCATGCAGTCGGGCACTGCGACGCTGCTCGGAGTAGCAGTGTTGCTTCAGGGAGTTGTACACCTGGTTAGAGAGCTTCAGGTCCATGCCAAGCCCATCTCCCACATTGATCTCTGGGGCAAACTGGGAGGACAAGACAGAGATTACAAAAAGGCTGACAGTTTGGGATATGTTCACATTAGTGTGTACACAAAGCCACACATTTCAAAGCTAAATAGAGACAACTGCTAATGACGCTAATTACTACTCATACAATTCCCCCCACGTGTCTGTCTATTGAATAACGCTGAACCAAGCCAAAAGGTGAACTTGTTATCACTCTTACATTGTCCATGCGTGCAGTATTCTTCCTGCCACACACAACCTCATCGTGCTTAGTAGTGATGTTCTTGCCTTTCCCAGTAAAGCCTTTTCTTGGAGTTGTTGTGGGCTTATCTGGAACACATTTAGAAAGTTGAACTATCGCTTTAACATAAAACAACCACCAATCAACAGCAACCAATGTTATAAAGAGCAACAGCCACCAAAATTCTATGCAGCAAGATGTTGTCCTGTTACAAGTACAAAGTAGATGTATTGGGCCTAGCTTCAAAACTGACATAGGGGTAAAATGATAAATGGATGGACTTTACCGGCTTTGTAGGGGTCGTGGCGAGTGTCTTGCCAATCAACTTCATCCTCGGAGCTGTCGCTGTCCTCGTAAGGGTGCACCATGCGATAGTTCTCAAAGGAGATGGACACTGCAACAGTAAAGACCAATAATCTCTCAAATTCTTCATAATTCCTTTACTGTTCATTCTTTTTTACACATTCTAGAAACCTGGTCATGTTTCTAGGGTACAAAACACTTGAAAACGTTTTGATACAAAAAACTAAAATGAGTGGTTCAGGTGTTCTCTCCCCGTTTCAGTCTGTTTTCTTCCGTTCAGTATCTAATGAACAAGACCCTTGTATTGTTCTAATACCAGACTTGTTCATAGGCTTACGTTTGCTATCTCCGTTTAATTTTTTTTCTTCCGTGCGCAGCTGGGTGTCAAACTCCTTGTCAAACTGCATCTGCAGCATCTGAGCCAGCATCAGATCACAGTCCGTTTCTGGCTCCTCGCCGGCATCCAGAGCAGCACTGACACTAGAACACATAGGACATTGGACATGAACATGCCGTCCTACACCCCCACAATCTAATGTGAGTGTGGTGCTAGTTTCAACTGACACTGAAGTGCCTACACCGGCTAGACAATAGGCTTAACATGTCCTTTCAAGTTTTTATTTTATTTCACCTTTATTTAACCAGGTAGGCCAGTTGAGAACAAGTTCTCATTTACAACTGCGACCTGGCCAAGATAAAGCAAAGCAGTGCGACAAAAACAACAGAGTTACACATAAACAAATGTACAGTCAATAACACAATAGAAAAAAATAGAAAAATGCAGGGATGAGTAGGGAGGTAAGGCAAATAGGCCATAGAGGCGAAATAATTACAATTTAGCATTAACACTGGAGTGAGATGTGCAGATGATGATGTGCAAGTAGAGATACTGGGGTGCAAAAGAGCAAGAGGGTAAATATGGGGATGAGGTAGTTGGGTGTGCTATTTACAGATTGGTTAATGTGAAGTTAGTGAATCAACAACACAGACCGGTGGTGTAAGGGATAGGGATATTGATGGTTTTATTACGGTACTTACTCTGGGGAATCGGGGAAAGCATGGCTTTCCTCATCCAGTTGCTTGGCCAGTTGCTCGCTCATGACGTCAGCGAGGGAGCAGGGTGACACCACCTTGGTAGTGGTGGCGCCCCATGGACTCTGAAGGACCATACATTCACATTAGCTAATAACAATACAGTCCAACATGATGCTTCCCTTTGCTAGCATATCGCTGTACTCCTTATGTGCTTGAATAACTACTTGAACAAAGCAGTAGTTAACCAATTAGTTGACATTCTAAGCTAACTATAGACACGTTAGCCATCCTGTCAATCAAAAAAGCCATGCCAGGGACATGCCGCGACTTGTCTAAAATTGCTATAGCTTGCTAGCTAATACGTTAGTTACTTATTCTAAATGAGCCAACGTTTGAAGCATATCAGCCTGTTGGCTATCAAAGATGGCTGTTGATGGATACAAATGCAAATTTGAACTTAGTGTTAGCTAGCTACACTAGATCGATTAATGTATGGCTGTAACGTTATTTAAAACTAACTTAGGTCACGTTATCTGTCCTCCCCAAGACGAGCCTTTTAAGGCTCGATTTTCGCCACCACCATATTACATGTCAAGAATGTCGGACTGATTAGCTAACTTAGAAAACCAACTCACCTTCGGTCCTTCTGCAGTGATCCCTATTTGATCCATGACAGCAGCCCAGTTTCAGTATTTGACAGCAGCAGTATTCAGACAGTCAGATGTCGGGCTTGACGAGCAATAATCTTAGCTAGCAACACGTTTACGACGACAAACAGTTTCCTTTGTTCGTTTCCTGAATTAGACACAATAATGAAACCGTTTAGATGTGTTATCTGAAGCCAAATAAAGTTAATGTCACTAATGAACAGATTTCTTGCTAAATGACAAGGATTTTAAGAGAGCTGTAAGAGCAAATTCTGCTTTGGGTTCTTCCAGAGATATTAGAAAAGGACGAGAATAAACCCAGCGGGGAATGAATGGAGCCACGTATAACGCTCCGCCCAGCAGACTGTTGACCAATCGTGTTCAGGTTGTTCTACTGCGTCACGCAGTTGCTATGCTATTCGTCAAGCAAACCTTTCTACAAGTCAGGGTGAGTCGAGAAACTTGCCTATTTTCCTCAAAATAACGTAAACTTCAAAGCTACACGATATTATAGAGAACAAGTTAACTATCTCATATCTCGAAAAATATTGTAATCTTGTACTTGTTGCTCACGCAATCCATGCTAATTCATGGTTTTTTGAACCATTTACTCCGTGAAGGAGTGATATCGCCCAAAATGCACCGCGCGGCCAATTGTTTCAATTGAATTTTTCATCTCCTCAAAAGTATCTCTGGTTCTTCATCCTGAATAAGGAAATGACGTTTGAACCCTTCTTCGGGTAAAACAAGGAAACCAGCAGGTTAAACCAGGCGCGTTGTTGCCATCTACAGTTTAATGTGTTTCCCTGCTCCTACCATATACGGTATATGGCTCTTACCCTGCTCCTGAACCAACCTCGCCACCTTTTAGTATAACAAAAAATATCCGGTCTTGCAATTTTGTTTTTAAATTGTATGTTATTCTTTCACAAGCATTTGTAACAATATCAGCCTAAAATGTAAACACATTATCTCTGAAGTAAATTAGTAGGCCAGACACCTATACAGGTGAAAAAAATACTGTCTTTCACCATTAATCAAGGTATACTACACAATATTGGCATTCAATAAGTTTCATTCAGAATACATGTAATTGTTCAAAGTGTGTGCATGCAGGGGCATTCTGGGACCAGAAATCGGCGCTGGCATTTCTAACCCACCGGCCCATTTTCTTCCTTGATGACCCCATTATTAGCCAGATAATGACAGGCCCACAAGGCAAAAAATAGACCAGGCCATCTGGCATTTGTCAGAAATGTCAAATGGCCAGTCTGCCCCTGCGTAACTTGGTAACTTGTCAGTTCTCACTGATCATACACATTCAATGTCCAATCAGCCTCTTATATTATTCTCAGTTGAGCAGCTGTTCCTCTTCTTTTTTGACAAAAAAACAGCCTCCCCCTCTGGAACTCATATGCCACTGCAACATCATTTAGCACTACCTTACTACTATCACACACACACACACACACACACACACACACACACACACACACACACACACACACACACACACACACACACACACACACACACACACACACACACACACACTCAGTGTCTGTCTGTGGTTGCGATATTGAGGCTGTGATAGATGTTGTCATAAGGTGTGATGTCTTGATAGACAGACTCCTGTTGGGCATCGTCGTCATCATCATCATCATCATCATCATAAGGTTGGGAGGAGTATTGGTTCTTACAGGAAGCCAGTTTCACATTCACACACACAGCTTCTGTATTCTCATAAACATTCTAAAGAGAGGGAAAGGGGAAACAAAGTCACATGGGCATATCTACTCAAAAGACAATCTAGGGACTGTGGTTAGTGTGTCAGCCTTTGGAGCAGATAGTAATCAGATCAAGGCAGTGGACAGAGCAGCATGTATAGAGTGGGCAGAGTAGAGAAAAGGCCCTCACCTTATACACTGACTCAGACATCCCTGTTTCTCTGTGTGGTTCTGCAGACCCTGTGGAACACATAACATGTCATACACACTCAGAGAGAGTGAGAGAGAGAGAGAGAGAGAGAGAGAGAGAGAGAGCAGGGGAGAGAGAGACAGGGAGAGAAAAAAGAGAGATAAAGAGAGCAGGGGAGAGAGACAGAGAGAGCAAGAAGAGAGAGAGAGAGAAAAGAGAGAGAGAGAGACAGAGAGAGAGAAAAGAGAGAGCAGGGGAGAGAGCAGGGGAAGAGAGAGAGAGAGACAACAGAGAGAAAAGAGAGAGAGAAAGAGAGAGAGAAAGGAGAGAGAAAGAGAGAGAGAAAGGAGAGAGAGAGATAAGACAAAGAGCAGGGGAGAGAAGGACAGAGAAAAGAGAGAGAAAAGAGAGAGAGAAAAAAAGAGAACGAGAAAGAGAAATTGTTACTCACCCTGGATCCTCTTGCATCTGTATATTATGATGAGTGCCAACATCAATGCAAACAGACTCACAGAAAAAGTCATCACAGTGAACGCAATAAACACGTAGGTCTCTAGAACACAGGGAACCAACAAGCACAGCTACCATCAAATAACAGGTAACAAATCAACACAAATTATAACCACTAGTGTTCTAATGGAATAGTGTCTGAATGATGCAGTATTACTGTACTGTTGGTGAAGCCTTCTGATGACGGGGGCATTAGTGATGATGATGTTGATGCTGATGATAATGATGATGTAGAGATCACTGAGGTCACGGTGGTGACTAGGGTCATCGGAGATGGAGACAAAGACGTTGTTGTTTCTGTTGGAAAAATCAGAATGAGATCAGAAAATATCTAATATGAATTCAGTCAATATGAGTACATCAGTGGAGGCTGCTGAGGGGAGGACGGCACATTATAATATCTGGAACAGAGCTTAAAGCACATGGAAACCGTGTATTTGATATCCTTCCAATTATTCTGCTCCAGTCATTACCACGAGCCCATCCTCCCCAATTAACGTGCCACCAACCTCCTGTGGAGTACATGGAATTGCGTGAGCAACAAATACATGGCTAGTGAAACATTCTACACTGAACATTCTACACACGCAACAATTTCAAAGGTTTTACTGAATTACAGTTCATATAAGAAAATCAGTAAAATTGAAATAAATTCCTTAGGCCCTAATCTACGAATTTCACGACTGGGAATACAGATATGAATCTGTTGGTCACAGATAGCTTAAAAAAAGGTAGGGGCATGGATCAAAACAACATTCAGTAACTGGTGTGGCCCCAATTTGCCTCATGCAGTACGACATCTCCTTCACAGAGTTGATCATTGACTGTGGAAGTGTGAAGTTGCTGGAACACTGTCGTACACGTCAATCCAGAGCATTCAAACATGCTCAAGGGGGGACATGTCTGGTGAGTATGCAGGACATTTTCAGCTTCCAGGAATTGTGTACAGATCCTAACGACATTGGACCGTCTATCATCATGCAGAAACATAAGGTGATGGCGGCGGATGAATGGCACGACAATGGGCCTCAGGATCTCGTCATGGTATCTCAAATTGCCATTGATAAAATGTAATTGTGTTTGTTGTCCGTAGCTTATGCCTGCCCATACCATAACCCCAGCGCCACCATGGGGCACTCTGTTCACAACGTTAATATCAGCAAACCACTCACCCACACGACTCCATACACGCTGTCTGCCATCTGCCCGGTACAGTTGAAACCAGGATTCATCCATGAAGAGCACACTTCTCCAGCGTGCCAGTGGCCCTCGAAGGTGAGCATTTTCCCACTGAAGTCGGTTACGATGCCAAACTGCAATCAGGTCAAGACCCTGGTGAGGATGACAAACACGTTTCTGACAGTTTGTGCAGAAATTCTTCGGTTGTGCGAACCCACAGTTTTATCAGCTGTCCGGGTGGCTGGTGTCAGACAATCCAGCAGGTGAAAAAGACGGATGTGGAGGTCCTAAGCTGGCGTGGTTACACATGGTCTACGGTTGTGAGGCCTGTTGGACGCACTGACATATTCTCTAAAATGATGTTGGAGGCGGCTTATGGTAGAGAAATTAACATTACATTCTCTGGCAACAGCTAAGGTGGACATTCCTGCAGTCAGCATGGCAATTGCACACTCCCTCAAAACTTGAGACATCTGTAGCATTGTGTTGTGTGACAAAACTGTACATTTTAGAGTGGCCTTTTATTGTCCCCAGCACAAGGTGCTCCTGCGTAATGATCATGCTATTTAATCAGCTTCTTGATATGCCACATCTGTCAGGTGGATGGATTATCTTGGCAAATGAGAATTGCTCACTAACAGGGATGTGTGCAAAATTTGTGCGAAATAAGCAATTTGTGAGTATGGGAAATTTCTGGGATCGTTTATTTCAGCTCATGAAACATGGGACCCACACTTTACATGTTGTGTTTATATTTTTGTTCAGTGTAGTTAATTAAAGGGGTAGTTTCAATAATCTATCCCAGTCATTTGATATTGATACATGCAGATTTCTCTCTAATGCATACATATAGCATAAAATTCCAGATTGAGCTTGGTTTTAGAAACCTTAGATTTTTGGATAAACTATACAGTAACACCTTTAAGAGCTACAAATTCTCACGCTATAAAACAGGTAGTGGGTACAGCAGAGAGGAAGAAGCGAAGCGAGAGGGTTTACATGTAGCCTGGTGGATAGAGCGTTGGGTCAGTAACCAAAAGGTTTCTGGCTGGAATCCCGGAGCTGACAAGGTACAAATCTGTTGTTCTGCCCCTGAACAAGGCACTGTTCCCCGGTAGGCTGTCATTGTAAATAAGAATTTGTTCTTAACTGACTTGCCTGGTAAAATCCAAAAATGTACTCTGCCTAAAATACGTCCACAAAAATACACGTTTTTGGTCATGTTTTTGGTCAACGAGAGTGTCGAATTTGGTTAACATATTTTTTTATTTCACATGTAATCTTATGTGAAGTTAATGTTAAAACATGTGACAACATGTAAAGATAACATGAAACTACACATGTGAATGTTTCTTAGGTGGAACTGCACATTTCAAATGTTTTTAATATGATTTAATCCTTATTTTACCAGGTAAGTTGACTGAGAACACAATCTCATTTACAGCAACGGCCTGGGGAATAGTTACAGGGGATAGGAGGGGGGATGAATGAGCCAATTGTAAGCTGGGGATAATTAGGTGACCGTGATGGTATGAGAGCCAGATTGGTAATTTACTCCTGAATGTTACTCCTGAATCACTATGATAAATATAATAGTTTTTCTTGAGTGTATTGTGCAGAGCTGAAGTCCAAAGGCTAGGAATACAGGTAAATCAGTCATTGAAACCAAGAGGTTGTGAGTTTAAATCCCAGGTGAGGACATGTGGAATAATAATTACTGTGTAAATAAGCATACACAATGTAATCATGTATGTCAAATATGTACAATGAAAACACTGTGATTATTTTGTGATGTTCTGGGGACATCCTAACGAGTCATTTCTGTTTCCAGGGCATTATCTGTAAAATCTCATGTGAAAAATATTCACATGTGAAAGGTTATGTGATCACGTGAAAATCCACATGTGAAACTTCATGTGAAATATCATCACATGTGAAGTGTTCCAAAACCACATAAAATGATAAGTGCAAAATTTGGAAATTTCATGTGAAATCACTCTGTAAGGGATATGCTGGATGATTTTAGATACATTATATACAAATACACTTGAAACGTTAGTAAATTGTCATGAGTTTAGTCAATGCCGTCTGTATCTAACTGTCTTTAGTTTCTTTGAAATGGTTAAATGTGCCTGTGTCGTTTTTGTGTTGATGTTCGTGTAGAATTCTCAAATAAATACATGTATAAAAAAGGGAACTTACCTTTGACTACTTGCAGTCTGACTTCTGTATAGATGTCTTTCCCATATCTGCTCACCGCGCACCAGTATATCCCAGCATGCTGTAGGGTCAGTTTAGTGACATTCACAGTGAAGACTCTTCTCTTTCTGTCATCATGCAGAGAATAGCTGCCTTTCTTAGTGTGGTGAACTCCCAATTTAGTTTCGATGACAATATCAGAGTAGTCACAGCTCCTATTACAGAGGTACTTATTGTAATTCTCATACCCATGGCCATAGGAGCAACTGATCTCTGCTTCTCCTCCCTCATATCCTGATACAACGATCCCATCTGCAATAGATACACTCCACAGAGCAGCTGGAGAGAGACAAGTTCACATCAGACACAGATATGCCCTTTAGTTACTAGCTGCTTCGGCAAAGAGAACAATAAACTATAAGCAACAGCAAATCAAATGTGTTTAGCAACTGCGACAATGTCCAGTGTTTTTCAAATAAGCTTTATGTTATGTTCTGTAGATATGATGATAAACTCACCAGAGAGGGTAAAGAACACTCTTCGAAGACTTGTCATGATGAACTGCTGTCCTCAGTTTGTCTATACTGACTTTATTAAGCTGCTGTCTCCTCTCTCACCTCCAGATTACTCCTACTTCCTCCTAGTGAGGTAAGGTTAGCTTGTCTCTCTCTCTCTCTCTGTCTCTCTGTGTTTTTCTATTCTCTCCGCTTCAGTGTTTCCTGTGTGTGTTGACTTCTTTCGGATGGGGTACACCAGCACTGCAGAACACGCATCGTTGTTCACAATCATATAACGTGCATGTGTGTATTTGTGTTATTTGTATACAATGCCAATGTTCAAGAGGCTACTATTGAACAGCTAGGTATCCATTGTTTTACATTCAACAGAAACAGATATTTTGAGTCGCCAGTTCTGTACAGGGAACACATAAAAATGGACAACAATATATTTTTGGTGCTCAACAAAAAATGTCCTCTGTTTCCACTAGCAGTTCTGGGGGGGGGCTAAATGTGGAGTATGAAATAATTTTTGCTATTGTTCTTTTTTTACATCCGTTATTAGACAGTGGCAACGCGGAACACTAATTAAACCCACACATTTACTAGAGGGACATGGTATTTTGCCTGCTAATGCCTGCAATGCAGTGAAGAAAACTATATGACAACAATAGCGTCTAATATAACTGGCCCCTCTAAGAGTACAACTGGCCCCAGCTTGGCCACCCCCAGTTGAAATGGTCTAGAACCGCCATAGACTGTGTCATCATAACTTTAAGAGATATTTAAACAAAACAATTTTGTGGTAAGTTTAAATTAAAAAAAAATATTTTAAAAAATTGTTCTAGATATATTCCAATGAAGTTAGATGTATAATTGTTTTTTTAAATATACAAGTAGGAAAGCCTTAAGAAAAATAATCCACTTGTTTAGAGAGAAAGATGTAGATCATTTTTGAGTAAAGTAGTAATATGTTGGATTAGTTTGTTGGGGGCAATTCCGCCCCCCCTACTATGGGGTAACTGGCCCCTGGGGGCCCCTGGGGCCCCCCGGGGGCGAGTTACCCTTTTATGGTTATGAATGTGTTTCTATCTGTCAATTAGACAACGACTAGCCCAATTAGCGCTAGTTTATGCTAACTTGCTAGCTAGTAACTTCACTAGTTGTAAATGCTAGTCAGCTAGCTAGAAACCTTACTGCCAGATCGTCTGAGGTAAAATACTGTAATGAAACAAGCAGGGAGCAGGCCTCGAACCTTCTAGTCCGAGGTCCAGCGCGCTATCGACTGTGCCCCAAAAGCATGCTCAAGCGGAAGAGTCGATATCCGCGCTTATAAACCCAGGGTCGTTACAATACATTAAAAAGATAACGTAATTTAATTGCAGTTGTTCCACCTAGTTATCTAGCTACACCTGTCCTTGCAGAAACCTCAATGTTCACGTATTCAAGGCAGCACTGAAAACGTTGACCTTGTGCAGTAGTTATCTAGTCAATAATCTAACAGCCACACTAGCTAAATGAAATAACTGGACTGGTTAGTAAGATAGATAACAAGCAGCTCTTTCAAGTCAGCTAGGATTGCAATGTTTCTGCTAGCTATCTAAAGCTGAAGTCGAGTTTTATTTTTCTGACATTGTCGTATATTTTAATTACAACTCCTCTTCTTTAGCTAACGTTATAGGTATTCAGAAGTTCCTGAGTACTGGACAGACCATCTTTTCCAGAATACATTGACAAGGTATGTAAATCTATTCAAATGTCTGTGTTTTGGATTGTAGCTCACATTAGGGCATGTAGTAGGGCCCTATGATTTCCGCAATGCTGAAAACTCAGACGGAATCTAGAAATTTAAACAGAATACATGGTATCCCTTGGACAGGATACGCAGGATATTTTTATTACAGTAACCCACCATTTGTGTGAATAATAGGTATTACATATATACTGTATTTTTAAATCAACCAAATGGATTGAACAAGTTAGGCAACAAAAAGTTAACATGGAATTTCAGAAAATAAAACAGCAAAAGTATTTCATATGGCCCTATTAGTGTTTTACACAATGCGTTGTCGCCCAGGCAGTTACTGACAATGTGTGTCTTCCTTATTTTAGAATGAGATAGCATATGGGATGTGTTAGTAATAATGTTTTAAGCTTATATATATACACACAATTTATTTTGATTTTATCTTAATTCTGTAGGGATCAGGCGGCACATGCGATGTAAGATATGCAGTTTTGCTACATTCAAACAAACATAACTTTTGAAGCACTATAGACTGAGGCATGGACATAATCAACCACTGCACTGCCTTCACCCAGATTGCATCTGTTCCTTCAAAACATGGGGTTCCCTTAAGGTACATTTGTCGAGGCAACATGCAACTGACAAGTCCGTAAGGCCAGGAGAGGTGTCACGTCCTGGCCATAGATAGCCGTTTTGGCTGCTCATTGGTGTTTTTGGTCAGGATGTGATCAGGGGTGTTTTTGGTTCTATGGTTATATTTCTATGTTGGTTGGTTTGGGTTCCCAATTAGAGGCAGCTGTTAGTCGTTGTATCTAATTGGGAATCCTTTTTAAGTTGGTTCCCTGCCCGACTTGCCTTGTGGATTATTGTTTGCATTTGCCCGTGCGAGGTTATTGTTTGCATTTGCCCGTGCGAGGTTATTGTTTGCATTTGCCCGTGCGAGGTTATTGTTTGCATTTGCCCGTGCGAGGTTATTGTTTGCATTTGCCCGTGCGAGGTTATTGTTTGCATTTGCCCGTGCGAGATGAGGTCTTTTCTTTTAAATGGGAAATTTGCAGAGCTTGCAGTTTCTGTTCCTGCTTGCAGTTTCAATTTTTTTTTTAACACCTTGGAAACCATCTAAAGAAACTCGAAACTGTCCTCTGCATATTTGACAAGTGCGGATTTAGAACAAATGTATATGGTACCTTTGCATCTCATAGGAGTCGAAAACACAATCCGCATTCTCTGGGAGACTTTAGAACTGAAGTCGTACAAAGACATATTGACCATTCAAATGCACAAGTCCATGAAGAGGAGGAAACTTTAGAAGAACCAGAATTGCAAAATGACGATGAGCAAAGATTTTGTCACCTTTTGTTCAAATTGGAAAGTAATTTGCAACGTGTCAAACAAGTGTATCAATGAGGTAGTAGAGGAACTGCAGTTCATATCGTGGTCTGTGTCAGGCCCAGTCATAAAATACATTGTTAATTCCTGTTTAAGGAATCATGGCTGTGTTATTGACAATTACATAATCTCAGATTTGGTTCAAGATGTTTGTGAGACAAATCCCATGAGCACAGTTTTATGGCCGGATGGATCCCCCGCCACACCGTACAAGAGGAAGCAGTTTTTAATAAAAACTTTTCTGTGGTGAAGCGCTAATATATATATATATACTTGATGCAAAGAAAAGAAGAAGCTTTCAGTATGTTCCTATTATGTAGTCACTGTTACAAGTATTGAGCAACAAGGACATTCAGGAGAAAGCTTTAAAAAGTAGGCCTATGAGTTTTTCTCGATACAAGTCTTTTTATGATGGCACACATTTCAAAGAAAATTACTGTTTATCAGGAGATGAATTAACCTTATCTTTACTTCTCTATGTTGATGACTTTGAAGTGTGCAATCCCTTTGGAACATCCCGCAAAAATCACAGGTGTCTATTGGGTGTTGGCAAATGTCCCATTACAGTTTAGGTCCACACTCAAGTCTATATACTTAGCTGTTCTCTGCAAGACTTTATGTTAAAACATATGGACACGGGAAGGTGCTAGAGCCACTTTTAAAAGATCTTGCACAGTTTTAGGAGGAAGGACTTTTTATTCCTGTGCTGGAAAAGATACTGAAGGGCACTGTTTTTTGTGTGGCGGCAGATAATCTTGGAGCCCACTCTAATGGTGGATTTGTAGAAAGTTTTAGTGCAATGCACGTCTGCAGGTTCTGTTTGGCTGAGCTATCTGAGACCCAGGTAAAAGTGAGAACTGGGGCATTCCAACCCAGAACAAAGCAGCAACATTCTGAACAAATACAGACAGATTTCGAAAATCCCACCTTAATATATTGCTATGGTGTGAAAAAGCAGTGTGCTTTGACTGAAAAACGGAAACATTTTGACATGCAGTCTGGCTATCCACCAGATGTGCTGCATTACTTTTTTGAGGGAATCTTGCCTCTGGAACTGGCATTGTGCTTAAAGGTTTTAATCAAGAATAAATATTTTACTCTGTTGGAACTCAACAATCTTATCACACAGTTCCCCTATAAGTGGGGTGATAAAACTGACTGCCCACAATCAATTCCTCTTGATTTGATGAATGCAAGGAAAATGAAAACTGGTGCCTACTGCGTCTGCTTCCATTCATTATAGGAACTAAAATACCTGTAGTTGAACCATCATGGAAAATCCTTATGGATCTCAAAGATATGGTTGAACTTGTGGTTTCGCCAATTCATACAGAAGAATCAATTTGGTACCTTGACAGTAAGATATCCGAGCACAGGTATAGATTCTTAGAGGTTTTTCCTCAGGATAGTCTTATCCCGAAACATCATTTCATTGAACACTACCCACAGCTGATGAAGGCATGCGGACACCTTATAGCTCTGTGGACTATGCGCTTTGAAGCTAAACACAGCTTTTTTAAGCGGTTTGCTTCGACAGACCAACAGCTTTCGAAACATTTTGGTGTCTCTTGTAGTTAAGCATCAACTAATGCTTGCGTACCATCTGCATAGCACCAATCTTGTCAAGCCTGCCCTATCTGCCACAAAGCTGTCCATTGTTGCTTTGTAAGTGTTAAAGGATGACATAAAGGAAGCGGTACAATTTTCTTTTCCAGGTGAGACTTTTGTTCAGATAGCAAACACACTTTCCTGCAATGGTACCAACTACTCGGTTGGAATGATCCTAACCTACTGGAGGTCTACCAGACTTTGTTGAAATACTTCTAATGATCGTTGTTCATGGTGAACTTGCTTTTATTGCCAAGTGTCAGAATGCTTGGTATAATGAGCACCTTAGGGGGTTTGAGCTGGAATCCACACAGAAGCTTAAGGTCATTGTGCAAAAGGAATTGACAGACATCTACCCACTAACAGCATATGCTTTTGGCCAAAGGCGTATGGTAACCCTGAAGTACCATATTTGCCTGCAATATTAGATAACAATCTTTTAAAATGGAATAGTTTTACATGTGATGTATTTATACATGAGTTTAAAAACAATGCATTGCTCATAGAGCTCATGCCGAATGTAGTATTTGGTATAGAATAGAAATGCTTGGTTTTGCACGTTTATTATTATGAGATCTAGTAAGCAGCACTTGATATCGATTTAATACCCATTTGATAACTTTTATGCATTTTTTCTTGACCAGATCACTTTCGCTACAACAGAACATACATTTCTGCCACGCTACGGGTCCTATTGGAGGGCCCCTGATATCCGTAAGCTAACATTGCCTTCTGGAATCCCTGCTACTGTGGCTGAGCTTGGCACAATTGTGCAAAAGACATTTCAGCTTCAAAAATAATTTGTTCTACAGTACATGGACAGTGAATTTGGAGATCAGTTATTTTCTTTGCTTGATACTGAAGACCTAAAGGATAAAGACACCAAAGTGGATGACCTTGACTGCCCACCTCTTATTACTTTAAATGTACGAGCACTCAATAACAGCTCCACAGAGACATCGGATGAGAGGGGCTCCCTTGGATCACGTGATACTGTGATATTGACCTCTCCAGAAAGTACCTCTTCCCAACGCTCCAGTCCGTGGCCATCTGAGTTTGAAGTTCCTCGCTTTGCTTATGATACAGAGCTTATTCTTGAGGCAGCTAATGAAGCACACATGAAGGATGGAACACTACTCAACAATCTGTCTGCGAAATCAGACATCCTGGAAAAACTGAAAGGATCTTCCAGTTAACAGCCTATCCGTTAAGTCTACAAATCTGGCAGGTTGCAGAAGCTTTGGTAAAAAAAGTACCCATGTCTTAAAGAGCCTGGGTCCTTCTCAGGCCTGTACGGATGGCAAACCAGCCTGAAGTACAAGATGGGCAATTACAGATCGAAACTGAGAGGATTTGGTTGCCCAGAACTGGAAGTGAACTCTGTCAAGAGAAAATCACCAGCGGACAAGCCCGTTGCCAAGAACATAAAAACAAAAACAAAGAAGGCAAAGAAAACAAAGAATACACCAAAACTATTGGACTTGTTTAAGTCAAAAGGAGGTGCTGTAAAGGTGGGAATGCAGAAAATCTTTGAAGTTCTGTACGGAGTAACACCTTCACAATGGTATATAGGTTATACTGTGCATTTTTTTGCCGGTATTAAATGCAATTATTTGTATAACATCATATTACAGTGCATCACCATCCAGGAAAGAAGAGACAGTGTGATCCATGGCCTGATCATATACCTCGGCGAGAGGGTTGAAGACCTTATTACAGAATACAAGGTAAAGGTTTTTATTTTTGTATCCTTATTTATCTCTAAATTAGGTATCTTCCTTTCTTTCCATCTCCTCTCAAGTTGCACAGTTAATTTAGTAGTCTAGTCTGTTATTTCTTAATTGTTTCACTCAGGATGCTGACGACACCATGATCCGAGAGGACCTCGTTCAGCATGTGATAAAAGTGTTCACTGTGAAGGATCTGCACCAGAATATAGAGCATGAGATCTGCATCGAAGGAGCAGAGGTCCTGGTTGGTATTCCCAGTGTTACAGTCATGTACGTTGCTTATGGGCCTCATCTATGGCTTAAATCTAAGGTACACCAAAGAACTGAAATATACCTTTTGAGGTGTTATCTATGAGAACTCTCAAAGGGCCACTCACAAACAGTGGTCTAAACCCTACTCAGTAAGCTGAAAAGCTAGTTGCTAGTTGGTATAGGAGCTACAGTTTACTTTATGCTCTTTGTCAGGTGAAGTCATAACAGACATTGTCAATTCCTGTTTTAAAAAACAGCTTTGTTTTAAAACTTACTCCATTAACACTAGTGGATATCTGAGATTACTTGTCAGGTGCAACCTATCTGAATGTAACTTTACCTAAAAAGGCAAGGTGGAGTTATACCCAGAATGCTTATACCTGTCAAAATAATATGTCCATATGGGCTTCACTAGTGCATATGGAGTCAGGTTTGAGGGACAATTTGGCATATATTTTGTAACAATATGTCCAAAGTATGTTTTGAAAACCCCCTGTTTTGATTAATATAAAACAGTTTGAGGTTGTATTTGAGTTAAAGTTCCTATTGTGTTTTGTGTAAAGTCTATTAGGACAAATGGTTAATTAACGTTTTGCTTTGGTGTTAAGGGGCACACAGACCACCAGATAATTATTGACAAACGGTACAAGATGTGAGGTCAAAGTGCTAATCCCAAACTATCACCTAAACTTGATGCAGTTGTGAAAATCTGAAATGATTTGTTGTCAGGTGCAAGCTATCTGGATGCAAGGTGGAGTTATACCCAGAATGCTTACAGATTACACAATATGATTGCCTAAGGAGTAGGGGTTAAGGGGCAATTTGAGATTGAAGTTTGAAAAAATTATAACATTTTATTTTATTCAAAATGAAGGTGTGGAAGTTTGAAGTTGAACACTGTTGTTTCTTTTTGCATATTCCCTTGTATAGAAATAATATTCTTTTGTAAATGATCCAAAGTATATTGAGGTAACTATTTGCATAAGCTTTTTAAGTATAGTTGTGAGTATATATTTGAGTAGTAGGAACCCAATTTAAATATAAATTGTAGATAAACATTTGTAGATAAAACAGAATATCAATTACGATGCTGAGTAAATTCAGCAAATTAAATGTAAAATATTAGTTATGTAACTGATTACATTAAGTATATCAAACTTACAACATTAGTTCTGGGACTTGGTAGTTAAGTAGGTCAAACAAAAAAAGATGTTCTGAACCTGATCAAATTAAGTTGAATGAAAGGAATTTGAGAACCAGTTAGTTGTTTGCACTTCATATATTTGAGTTTGTAATACACTAAAAGCTAAGTATATTATACAAAAGATCCTCCTTGTTGGATTTACTTAAAAAGCTGATGCATTTTTTTTTTAAGTAAAGGGGCACAATATTTTTTACAGTGCGGGTTTATTCTGTTTTTCTCAAATCCAATTCAAGAAAGAAAATCATTTTTGAAAAAATTCACTTTTGTAGTCTAGTTGGAATTGAAATGGAATTGACCCCGTGATTACACCCAAATGGTCCCAAGTAGCCTAACCCATCCTATATACAGTACTTTAATAAATTATATATTATGCTTATTCTGGCATTGTGCGAGAGGCTATAATAAATTACATGAATCCTAGTGAAATCCTTACTTGTCAAATGGGAATACAAAAATCAACTGTACATGAACAGGACAAGGATGCGATGCGCGCGTCCTTCAGAACCCATATTCTAACCAACTAGGCACAATTGCGGCAAACGGAATTGATGGAGACTGCGTACATTTTTTATTGGAGAATTGAAAATACCGTGGGGATGAGAATAGCCTATGGTCTGTCGTGAGAATGGTGTGATACTTTGCGGCGCACGGCATTGAGCACCGCGGGGTGATTCACCTCTTCTGTGGGTCTCCATCAATATGTTCTCAGTTTGCGTCCTCTTGGTCTGCCTCCTGGCAGAGAGCGTACAACCCTCATCGAAGCAGCTACAGCCGCGCATGGTCGCCAATCTGTCTCGTTTATGGGTCACAGCATCATTTTAGGCAGTCTTCACCGGAGGATAGCCTACATTTGGACAACGCAGTCCCTAACAGGATTTCAAATAACATTTTACCGGTATTCTTTCAAGGAGTTATTCTTTTTCTTTATTTAGGAAAACGTTTCCTGGCCAACTGGATATTTTGTCATTATTGAAACCCCTATGGCCAGTCTTTATATCAATGAAATGATACGTCTGCTGTGCGGTCCTGCGCGTCATCCGACACCTTGCTGGTTTTACAGGGCGTGGTGTTTATGTAAGTATTTCATTGAACTTAATGTGGATTTATAAAATGTGTATAGACAAATTATTTATCAATATGTGGCAGGTTTTTACGGGTACATGGCAGGTCGTCCCGATTCACATTGTGGTGGGTGCAGAACGTCATGTGACGCAATTAATCCCTGAACGGCAGATGGATGGAATAGGTATTTTTATTATTGAGCACTGACATAATATTTGTCGCAGCGTTTGCCCCATTAATTGGTGAGCATCACAGTCATCGATAACCTGCTTGTGTACCAGCTAGCTATACGTCAGTCTTGCTAATGATCCTTATTAGTAACATGTACAAAAATAAAATAATACAATACGGTTTATGATAATAGCCTAATAATAATAATAATTATAATTAGTGTTATTACATAACATTCATAAACTCTGTCGTTAATCATATTTGAGTTTATCATATAAAATGCATATATGATTTTCCTACATTTTGGCACGCTTCACTTTAATGAATGCCATTGCGTGCCTGTTATAATTTAACTCTGATCTGATGACCATGCACAAGAAAATATAGCTCATGTGTTTCTCCATAAAGTCAGCAATACCCGCCACTGTATGTCATTGAAATGGTCAGCCCTTATGCATGTCCCAAACCTGGGCACTGTTGGAATATAAAAAAAGGGATGTTTCCTTCTTCCCTTTCCTTGGAATATCTACTGATCTGACATGATTTGATCTGTAATAGATACCGTGCTTGATTTGGGCAGGAGCTCAACGGAGCTGAGTACCCACACCTCAACATTTCTACTGCTTGAGCTCCTGCATGATAGAATATTAGCTCAAAAGTCTTGTGGAGCTCCTGCACCTTAATATAACCAGTGCAGGTACCCAAAATGAGTACCAGAACCTACTTCAGTCCAAGTCAAGCACTGAATAGATATGAGGTGGAAACACTACTTTCTCCTATCTATACTGAACAAAAATATAAACTCAACATGTAAAGTGTTGGTCCCATGTTTAATTAGCTGAAATAAAAGATCCCAGAAATGTTCCATATGCACAAAAAGCTTATTTCTCTAAAATGATGTACACAAATTTGTTTACATCCCTGTTAGTGAGCATTTCTCATTTGCCAAGATAATCCATCCACCTGACAGGTGTGGCATTTCAAGAAGCAGATGAAACAGCATTATAATTACACAGGTGCACCTTGTGCTGGGGTGCACTTGTGTAAGGCCACTCTAAAATGTGCAGTTTTGTCACACAACACAATGCCACAGATGTCTCAAGCCTTGAGGGAGCATACAATTGGCATGCTGACTGCATGAATGTCCAACAGAGCTGTTGCCAGAGAATTTGTATGTTATTTTCTCTACCATAAGCCTCCTCCAACATCGTTTTAGACAATTTGGCAGTATGCCCAACCGGCCTCACAATTGCAGAGAACGTGTAACCACGCCAACCCAGGACCTCCACGTCTGGCTGATGAAACAGGAGTATTTCTGTCTGTAATAAAGCCCTTTTGTGGGGAAAAACTAATTCTGATTGGCTGGGCCTGGCTTCCCAGTGGGTGGGCAGGCCCAACCATGGCTGCGCCCCTGCCAAGTCATATGAAATCCATAGATTAGGGCCTAATTTATTTATTTCAAATGACTTATTTCTTTATATGAACTGTCACTCAGTAAAATCGTTGAAATTGTTGCATGTTGCGTTTTGTTCAGTATCCATGCTTAGCCTTTAGGCATACTCTAAGGAAGAGAGGAGAAAGGATGCATGCGATTAATTTTCAAACGCACCCTGGGATTTGTGCACTGGTGGACAAGTTATGCTAAACCTCTCTGTTTTTCTAGGCTAGACACTACAGGAGACACAGATCAGGTGTTGTACTGGAGAGACACGTGTGCCGGCTAGACGCCACTAACAGCAATGTGCTGTACAGCAATCAAGACTGTTTCCTAAGCAGGTGTAAACAATAGTAGTTATCCAAAACACAGATATATAGAGAGTGTGAACTTGACAGAAGAAATGACTCACTTGCAAGCGGGCCTGAGCTCCGAGACCACAGAGAAAGCTCGGCTGGAGCTCAACGAGAACCCCGACAGTCTCCACGCGGACATCCAGCAGGTGCGCGACATGATCGTGACGCGCCCCGACATCGGCTTCCTGCGCACGGACGACGACTTCATCCTGAGGTTTCTGCGGGCGCGCAAGTTTAACCAGGCAGAGACCTTCCGGCTCCTGGCCCAGTACTTTCAATTCCGCCAGCAGAACCTGGACATGTTCCAGAGCTTCAAGGTGGACGACCCGGGGATCAAGCGGGCGCTGATGGATGGCTTCCCAGGTGTCTTAGAAACACCGGATCAGCACGGCCGGAAGATACTCATCCTTTTCGCCTCCAATTGGGATCAAGGCAGGTGAGTGTACAGATATTTTTGTAAGCCCCTTTGTCTCAATAAAATGGCTTCAGTGATGTCTCACTGAAGTGGTTTCATTAATCAAATAAGCATTTGTGCTCTAGCTACTGATTGATACTGATTTGATAGAATACTTTGGAACATTTAATTCGGAACAAAATAGCAAAACTCACTTGCCCAGAAACTTTACCCCAGCCCTTGTCTGGATAATGTCAATGGTCAGACACACTAGAACAGACCTGGAACCAAAATCATTGAATTATTGTAATAGTCTTGATACAGCACAGGGCTGCATTGTTCTGGATTGTATCCCAATCAGATGTTTCTTTCTCTCTCTGTGAAGGAACTCTTTTACAGACATCCTCCGAGCCATCCTCCTCTCCCTGGAGGTTCTCATAGAGAACCCAGAACTCCAAATCAACGGCTTCATCTTGATTATAGACTGGAGTAACTTCTCCTTCAAGCAGGCGTCCAAGCTCACGCCCAACATCCTCAAACAGGCCATCGAAGGCCTGCAGGTAGTCCTAACCAGGGTTGTGTTCAGTAGGCATGAAACGGAACAAAACAGTCTGAAACAGAGTGAAACAGGGAGGTACTACAGAATCTGATCTTGTCCAATAAGAAATGCTTATTTTCATGTTGCTACGGTGTGCCCTAATGAACATGACCCAGCACTGACTGGGTTGAATCGACCCAAAGCAGATAATGTTGTAGCTAGGTAATAAGCATTAAGTTGAATATACAGTAGTCATGGTTGTATAGTACAGTTGGATTGTACTGTACAGCTATTATGTAGACATTTTCTTCAGGTAAATTTTGCTGATTGGTTAGCTGTAAAGAGAAAAGGTGGAAAGTGATGAGTATCATCAGCGCATTCCCACTGGGCTCACACTGGTTGAACCAAGATTTTTTCCACATAATTTCAATAAAATTACATTGAACCACGTGGAATAGACGTTGAATTGACGTCTGTGCCCAGTGGGTTGTGTCCTGATTATATTGGGTGGCAGGTAGCCTAGCGGTCAGAACGTTTGGCCAGTAAATCAAAGGTTACTGATTCAAATACCAGGGCTGACAAGGTGAAAAACCTATTGATGTGCCTTTGAACAAGGCCCTAATTCGCACAGTTCACTGTACCTATCTGGTGTATGTGACAATAACAATTTTTGTTACTGTACTGAATTTTGAAATGAAGATTGTATGGTTTTAGTCTAATATACAGCCATATGTCTCTATGCTCTGGTTTGATTATTCAACCCAAGTCTATTCCACTAGATGTTTTGACCCATGCGTTACGTGGAGCCATCACACCCTATATGGCCGACTCTACAGTCAACTTTCTTATTGCATCATTTCAGGGTTCTTCTTTATCAGTTCTAAGAACAGAGATAGATAGACAGCGTATCCTGCCTTGCAGGGAAGTCTATATGACTACCACTAACTAAAGATTTCTATACAATATGATGACAATCCTCATTTTAAGCCTACAGACGTGGCCAAAAGTTTTGAGAATGACACAAATATTAATTTCCATAAAGTTTGCTGCTTCAGTGTCTTTAGATTTTTTTTGTCAGATGTTACTATGGAATACTGAAGTATAATTACAAGCATTTCATAAGTGTCAAAGGCTTTTATTGACAATTACATGAAGTTGATGCAAAGAGTCAATATTTGCAGTGTTGACCCTTCTTTTTCAAAACCTCTGCAATCCGCCCTGGCATGCTGTCAATTAACTTCTGGGCCACATCCTGACTGATGGCAGGCCATTCTTGCATAATCAATGCTTTGAGTTTGTCAGAATTTGTGGGTTTTTGTTAGTCCACCCGCCTCTTGGGGATAGACCACAAGTTCTCAATGGGATTAAGGTCTGGGGAGTTTCCTGGCCATGGACCCAAAATATCGATGTTTTGTTCCCCAAGCCACTTAGTTATCACTTTTGCCTTATGGCAAGGTGCTCCATCATGCTGGAAAAGGCATTGTTCGTCACCAAACTGTTCCTGGATGGTTGGGAGAAGTTGGTACCTTGCCATAAGTGTTGGTACCATTCTTTATTCATGGCTGTTTTCTTAGGCAAAGTTGTGAGTGAGCCCACTCCCTTGGCTGAGAAACCAACCCCACACATGAATGGTCTCAGGATGCTTTACTGTTGGCATGACACAGGACTGATGGTAGTGCTCACCTTGTCTTCTCCGGACAAGCTTTTTTCCAGATGCCCCAAGCAATCAGAAAGGTGATTCATCAGAGAAAATGACTTTACCCCAGTCCTCAGCAGTCCAATCCCTGTACCTTTTGCAGAATATCAGTCTGTCCCTGATGTTTTTCCTGGAGAGAAGTGGCTTCTTTGCTGCCCTTCTTGACACCAGGCCATCCTCCAAAAGTCTTCGCCTCACTGTGCGTGCAGATGCACTCACACCTGCCTGCTGCCATTCCTAAGCAAGCTCTGTACTGGTGGTGCTCCAATTCCGCAGCTGAACCAACTTTAGGAGACGGTCCTGGCGCTTGCTGGACTTTCTTTGGCGCCCTGAAGACTTCTTCACAACAATTGAACCGCTCTCCTTGAAGTTCTTGATGATCCGATAAATGGTTGATTTAGGTGCAATCTTACTGGCAGCAATATCCTTGCCTGTGAAGCCCTTTTTGTGCAAAGCAATGATTACGGCATGTGTTTCCTTGCAGGTAACCATGGTTGAAAGAGGAAGAACAATGATTCCAAGCACCACCATCCTTAAGGAGCTTCCAGTCTGTTATTCAAACTCAATCAGCATGACAGAGTGATCTCCAGCCTTGTCCTCATCAACACTCACACCTGTGTTAACGAGAGAATCAGTGACATGAAGTCAGCTGGTCCTTTTGTGGCAGGGCTGAAATGCGGTGGAAATGTTTTTTTAAGGGGGGGGATTCAATTTGTTTGCATGGCAAAGAGGGACTTTGCAATTAATTGCAATTCATCTGATCACTCTATGGCATTTGGGAGTACATGCAAATTGCCATCATACAAACTGAGGCAGCAGACTTTGTGAAAATTAATATTTGTGTCATTCTCAAAACCTTTGGCCACGACTGTTCATACCGATGGGATGTCCTGTTGCTAAGTAACAAGGTGAAGCACAACGATTAGTGTATGCCCTGATTTTAAATGCTATGATAATCAGACAGTGAATGATGTGGACACATTATATGGGCAGATCAACAAGCAGACAGTGGATAAATCAGGGAATATATTAATTTGAAGTAAATTACAAATAGATGGTTAGCCCAAAAGGGTTGTGAAAACACCAAATGCTTATAAGGGAATTATTTAGCAATGGCCATGATACGTCTGAGATGTACAACCAATCCGGTAGCAGTATTCCGCTATTACATAAAACTCTTATTTATTTATTTTTTAAAACACTTTCATAAAATGAAGCCAATCATTAGTTCTGATATTCTGAAGTTGCTAGCCAAACAGACTGGTTTTCCCTTCTTCCGTTCTAAGCAATGCTCTTGGCCTGCTCCCCTCGGTTCATTTTGCTGCAGGCGACTGTGCTGTTCTGTCAAAAACCTTTTCAATAAAATAAGGAATGCCATTTCATTTATCTATAATAATAGAGAAGAGGAACTGGGTTAGCCTAGCATTTAATATATTTTTTTGTTATGCCATTGAATTTCTAAAGTCTTTCTATTGAAACTAAAATAAAAGTGAGCAGAGTTTATGAAACAACGTTTAGTAAAACATATAGCTTTATTTGAGTATCTCAACCTATTTTCCCCTCCCTGCTTCACTACAGGACAGCTTCCCTGCTCGCTTTGGTGGGATCCATTTTGTAAACCAGCCCTGGTACATTCACGCCATGTACACCATCATCAAACCTTTCCTCAAGGACAAGACCAGGAAAAGGGTAATTGCCTTTTCACTGCTTAGTCACTTTCTCTAACCCCTACCCCTACCCTTTTTTCTATCCATACCTTTATAACTGCCTCAGTTGCAGTCCTATTGAGTGGTCTGGTAGAGGTAGAACATGAAGCCAGAAAGATGTCGTTAAATGCCTTTGCTAGTTGAATAAAATGAAAGGTGACACAATGGGATGTATAATTTAGTACTTCAACCTTTCCTCAGGGTAGTGCAGGTTAGATCAATGGAAACGCTAAAAGCTATTTTGTAATACAGCTTCCTTCAAAGAGTTTAATTGTTTTGGGGAGGGGTGTCTGATTACACTGGTTAAAAGTGGAAGTAAGAGAACAAGAATTGTGGATAGTTATGAAATGTATTGGCCAGGGCTCCCATAGAATGAGAATCCGTGGATAAATAAATAAAACATTCTTCCCAACAGATTTTCCTCCATGGGAACAATCTCAACAGTTTACACCAGTTAATTCTACCCGATTGTCTGCCGTCCGAGTTCGGTGGCACGCTGCCGCCGTATGACATGGGCATCTGGGCGCGGACCCTCCTAGGGCCCAACTACAACGACGAGACGGAGTACACACTCACCTACGACGCCCTCCATGTCAAAGAGAACTATGGTGGCAGAGACAAGGAATGTGCCGACAAACTTCTGAAAAGGTGAGCTACAAAAAAGGTGTCGGGAAAATATCCATGGGAATATTTGGGATTTGTGGGAATTTACCGGAATGTTTGGATTATTCCCCCCTCCTTTGCAACCCTAGCTACAGTATAGTAGTGCAGAAAGCTAACAAAAAGCTAAACAAAGTTATAGAACACAAACGATCAATCCAGAGGTGTCATTCTTCTTCGTTAGTATAGACATGCCAATTGTTTGAAGTCTGTCAGGGCAATTACGCAGTCCAAAGACTTTCAGATAATGACCGCTATGGGGCTGATCACTGACTAGTGTAAGCCCTAAGAAATACCCGTTTCAGTACGTGGTCATTACACTTGAGATTTGCCGACTGCTGTCTCCTAAACAGCTCACTCACTCAGAGACCCACTGCAGTTTGCCATTAATTCTCGCCCCCCAGCTAAAAAAAGACTCCTCTCTGAAACACAAAAGGTTACACCAGAGCTATGTGTAGAGCAGTGGAGCCTGCTGAGGGGAGGATGGCTCATAATAATGACTGGAACGGAGCCAATGGAATGGCATCAAACACATGGGAACCATGTTTGATGTATTTGATACCATGCCATTACCACGAGCCCGTTCACCCCAATTACGGTGCCACCAACCTCCTGAGGTATAGAGGAACTGTTTATGGCTCTGTATAACATTTCTTTTAGGTTCAGAGCTATTGGACACCGTGCCCTTTTACAAGCTTAAGGCTTATCTATAAGACTGAACATGAATACAGTATACAGTACTATAGATTGATGCTGTCCTAAAGCAATGGGGAAACAGAACATCTTTGAGAGAGAGAGAAGAGAGAGACATCTAAAAAGCATGCAGAGTCTCTCTCATCTGCAATCAACAGAAAGCCATGTAAGATCTGGTCTCGGGAGAGCAGGCTCCTCTGGAATTGATTTAATTAAAAAAGCACACATAAGACCCTCTACCTGACCCCGACTAGTGTCTGCTCCAATCCCAGGGATCCCCAGTCTCATACGCTTGCCATGATAACACAGGGGACGACATCTGGAGGGGACGGGGCGTAGATGGGAGGTTGGTGCAGAGAGCATGAACCAGCTCCCGTTCATCATGTTGATTGAATAGATTCGGGTTCTCACCAAATGGCCAAGCTGCAAAGTCAAAATTGACTATATTGTGAAAATGTATTAGCACGGAAATGAGCTTTTAGTTATTAATTTAATGGTTAGGGTGAGGCACATGGTTAGGGGTATGGTTGAGGTTAGGGTTTCTTTTAAAATCTGATTTGTTTGGAGAAGCTGTCATAGTGGGGCAGCCTAGTGGTTAAAGCATTGGACCAGTAACCGAAAGGTTGCAAGATTGAATCCCCGAGCTGACAAGGTAAAAATCAGTCGTTCTGCCCCTGAACAAGGCAGTTAACCTACTATTCCTAGGCCGTCATTGAAAATAAGAATTTGTTCTTAACGGACTTGCCTAGTTAAATTAAAGGTCAAATAAAAAAATACGGACGGCTTTGTAGCTTGGCCCAATAGTGACAACCGTTGATGAGGGATACTGGAAATGCTTGCCTGTTATTGGTCATCATTGTCATTAGTGCATCCTGTTATCATAGTAGTCATGAGCAATGAGATGGCATGAGCCCATGGATGCAACGATCAGATGGATAAAACTAATTATTGAAGATTGGGTTGTTTGTGGGTTGGTTGAATATGCTTAATGTTCTATGATTAGATCAAGGAGGGCTTGTTAGCCTTTGATTGCTGCTGTTTTGCTCGTGTGGACTAAGTAGGCCATGTTGCCTGTAGTCCTACAAGGCTGTGCAGCAGAATGGCCTGACAGATGTAAGATGTAAGAGAGAGTAAGGCTGCTAATGACCAGTGAAGGACACCCTCCCAGAAACAAGATGGCAGAATAAACTCACCTCTCTGACTGTACTGACTATTAGAATTTTGCTACGATTTGATTTGCAAAGCTCCAGATCTAAAGACCCTGCTATAAAATCCATTATAAACTGGGTAGTTCGAGCCCTGAATGTTGATTGGCTGAAAGCTGTGTTATATCAGACCGTATACCACGGGTATGACAAATCATTTATTTTTACTGCTCTAATTGCGTTGGTAACCAGTTTATAATGCAAATAGGGCACTCCGCATTGTGTCATGCGTAAGAACAGCCCTTAGCCGTGGTATATTAGCCATATACAACACCCCGTCTGGCCTTATTGCTTAAGTAGAATAGGTTGACCGATGCATATACACTGAGTATACAAACATTAGGAACACCTGCTCTTTCCTTGAAATATACCGACCAGGTGAATCCAGGTGAAAGCTATGATCCCTTATTGAGACAGGTGAAAGGGTTTTTAAGCCTTGAGACAATTGAGACATTTAAAAAAATATATACAGTGAGGGAAAAAAGTATTTGATCCCCTGCTGATTTTGTACGTTTGCCCACTGAGAAAGAAATGATCAGTCTATAATTTTACTGGTAGGTTTAATTAAACAGTGAGACAGAATAACAACAAACAAATCAATAAAAACGCATGTGAAAAATGTTATTAATTGATTTGCATTTTAATGAGGGAAATAAGTATTTGACCCCTCTGCAAAACATGACTTAGTACTTGGTGGCAAAACCCTTGTTGACAATCACAGAGGTCAGACGTTTCTTGTAGTTGGCCACCAGGTTTGCACACATCTCAGGAGGGATTTTGTCCCACTCCTCTTTGCAGATCTTCTCCAAGTCATTAAGGTTTCGAGGCTGACGTTTGGCAACTCGAACCTTCAGCTTCCTCCACAGATTTTCTATGGGATTAAGGTCTGGAGACTGGCTAGGCCACTCCAGGACCTTAATGTGCTTCTTCTTGAGCCACTCCTTTGTTGCCTTGGCCGTGTGTTTTGGGTCACTGTCATGCTGGAATACCCATCCACGACCCATTTTCAATGCCCTGGCTGAGGGAAGGAGGTTCTCACCCACGATTTGACGGTACATGGGCCCGTCCATCGTCCCTTTGATGCGGTGAAGTTGTCCTGTCCCCTTAGCAGAAAAACACCCCCAAAGCATAATGTTTCCACCTCCATGTTTGACAGTGGGGATGGTGTCCTTGGGGTCATAGGCAGCATTCCTCCTCCTCCAAACACGGTGAGTTGAGTTGATGCCAAAGAGCTCCATTTTCGTCTCATCTGACCACAACACTTTCACCCAGTTGTCCTCTGAATCATTCTGATGTTCATTGGCAAACTTCAGACGGGCATGTATATGTGCTTTCTCGAGCAGGGGTACCTTGCGGGCGCTGCAGGATTTCAGTCCTTCACGGCGTAGTGTGTTACCAATTGTTTTCTTAGTGACTATGGTCCCAGCTGCCTTGAGATCATTGACAAGATCCTCCCGTGTAGTTCTGGGCTGATTCCTCACC
Source organism: Brachymystax lenok tsinlingensis (assembly GCA_030435695.1). Taxonomy (NCBI): domain Eukaryota; kingdom Metazoa; phylum Chordata; class Actinopteri; order Salmoniformes; family Salmonidae; genus Brachymystax; species Brachymystax lenok. Next base: position 11,428,173 of record CM059782.1, on the reverse strand, counting down.
GTTCTCATGATCATTGCAACTCCATGAGGTGAGATCTTGCATGGAGCCCCAGGCCGAGGGAAATTGTCAGTTCTTTTGTGTTTCTTCCATTTGCGAATAATCGCACCAACTGTTGTCACCTTCTCACCAAGCTGCTTGGCGATGGTCTTGTAGCCCATTCCAGCCTTGTGTAGGTCTACAATCTTGTCCCTGACATCCTTGGAGAGCTCTTTGGTCTTGGCCATGGTGGAGAGTTTGGAATCGGATTGATTGATTGCTTCTGTGGACAGGTGTCTTTTATACAGGTAACAAACTGAGATTAGGAGCACTCCCTTTAAGAGTGTGCTCCTAATCTCATCTTTTTACCTGTATAAAAGACACCTGGGAGCCAGAAATCTTTCTGATTGAGAAGGGGTCAAATACTTATTTCCCTCATTAAAATGCAAATCAATTTATAACATTTTTCACATGCGTTTTTCAGATTTTTTTGTTGTTGTTATTCTGTCTCTCACTGTTCAAATAAACCTACCATTAAAATTATAGACTGATCATTTCTTTGTCAGTTGGCAAATGTACAAAATCAGCAGGGGATCAAATACTTTTTTCCCTCACTGTATATATTTAACCTTTATTTAATCAGGAAGGACTCATTGAGATTTGAAATCTCTTTTTCAAGAGCGTCCTGGCCAAGATAGGCAGCACCAAGTCATTACAAAATTACAGAGAGACAACATGATAAACTACAAGTAATCTAGTAAAAACCATAGAATTCACAAGAGTATAACAAAATCATAAAACAGCAAATTAAAAACATTGACAGGTCAGGGAGTCTCAAAATTCTTCCAGTTTAAAAGTATTTTGTAAGGCGTTCCAAGACGATGGCGCAGCGTACATAAAAGCCCTTTTTACCAAATTCAGTTCGGACATTTGGAACAGTTAGCAGGATAAAGTCCTGTTGAACGAAGAGAGTACCCACCACAATGGCTTTGTAAATAAAAGTATACCAGTGACTGAGCCTACGAGTGACTAGAGAAGGCCAGCGAACCCTGATATACAAAGTGCAGTGGTGCATAAGGGTTTTGCAGTTTAAAATAAATCTCAAAGTGCCATGGTAAAGGGTGTCAATTGATCTCAAACACTGAGCTGAAGCATTCATATATAAAATATCCCCATAGTCTAGTAAAGGCATAAATGTAGCTGATACTAGCCTCCTTCTGGCTTCAAAAGAAAACAGGCCTTGTTCCTAAAATAAAATCCCAACTTCACCTTAAATGTTTTTGTAAGTTGTTGAATTTGCAATTTAAAAGAGAGGCTGTCCAAGATAATTATATGAGGTTACAGTCTCAATCTCATTGCCCTGACAGGTAGTAATAGGTGAAAGGTTCAGAGATCTATTTCTTGCTTTAGAAAACACCATTAGTTTAGTCAGTATTGAGGATAAGCTTCAATTGACACAAGGTATGTTGAACAGTATAAAAAGCAGTTTGCAAGTTCTGGAAAGCTTTTGTGAGAGACGAGGCACAACAATAAACAACAGTATCATCAGCATAAAAGTGAAGTTTTGCATTTTGCACATTATATAAATAATTTAGACAAATAGTGAATAAGAGTGGACCAAGTACAGAGCCCTGGGGCACACCATTACAGACAGACAATTTAACAGACATGAGCCCATCAAATTGAGTCACTGAGTTCTATCAGACAGATATTTAGCAAACCATGCAACTGCATGCTCCGAAAGACCTACACTCGACAATCTCTGCCTCAGTATAGCATGATCAACTGTATCAAAAGCCTTAGAGAGATCAATAAAAAGTGAGACACAGGGCTGTTTTTGTCAAGGGCTTCAGTAATATCATTTAAAACCTTCATAGCTGCTGTAATTGTGCTATGCTTCTTCCTGAAGCCCGATTGGTACATTGATAAAATAGGAGTTAGTATATAAAAACTGTTTTAGCTGTTCACTCACAAGGGTTTCAAGTATATTCACCAGGGGTGACAGATTTGAGATTGGCCTATAGTTATTTAAAATAGTTGGATCTCCCCCTTTTAAAAGTAGTAGGACAAATGCTGATTTCCAGATCTTTGGAATTTCATAACATTCTAGGGTTAGATTGAACAGATATGTAAGTGGGTCAGCTATGAAATCAGCTGCCAGATTTAAAAAGCAGGGATCAAGAAGATCAGGACCTGCAGGCTTTCTCTGATCTAAGGATTCCAGGGCTTTATGTACCTCCTGCACTGAGAATGGCAAAAAGCTAAAGGTTTGACCAGCTCTTGCTGGTTCAACCACACAGGGTTGTACAGAGACAGAGGACACTGAATCAAACAAATTATTACAAAAGTGCTCGTTGAAACAATTCAGCATTTCAGTTATGATATACAGCAACAAAGTCCTTCAATACACATGATGGTAATTCATTAACATCACTGTTTCCAGACATAGACTTAACAGCCTTCTAAAACTTTCTAGGGTCATTCAGGTTATCAGTGGTAACAGACATAAAATATTCAGACTTGGCCTTCCTGAGAAAAAAAGAACACTTGTTTTGTAGCTGCCTAAAAAGAAGCCAATCAGCATCAGAACATGATTTCCTTGCTTTAACCCAGGCTAGATTACGTTGGTGAATAATACAAGAAGAAAGAAGAAAACCCTGGATTATCCCGCCCTTTAACCCTGAACGGGGCATGTTTGTTTACTATTTGGAAAAAACCATCATGAAAGAATTTCTAGGCAGTTTCCACATCAGGAATAAGCTCAATCTTGCTCAGTCAAAAGAAAACAAATCATGAAAAAAAGCCTGCTCATTAAAACTCGTAACATTTCTCTTACGAATAAAGCGTGGGTTTGTCTTAGGAACCTTAATATTTCTAACAGCAAAACAGCACAACGGTCACTTAAATCGTTACAAAAACACCAACCGCAGAATATTAATGTAAAACATTTGTCAATATCAAATCAATCAGGGTAGATTTATCTGGACATTTGAGATTTGGGCGAGTGGGTGAGTTAAGATTCATAGAACAACTGGGAAAGATTCATAGAATTACAAAACCTTTTTAAATCCTCAGACACCGACTTTAACCAACACCAGATGAGATCACCAATCAAGATCATTTCACTGTAAAGAAGTTTAGACATAAGGTGCATCAGAGAAGAAAATGCATTACCGAGAGCAGAACAGCCAGTCACAGTTATACAGAGACCCTTTGAAACCTCAATATTCAAAGCAAGAAATTCCAACTGTTTACAAATAGTTTCAAACTTTGCCACACTTACAAGGAATTTAGTCATTACATATATAGCCACACCCCCACCTTTCTTAACTTGATCAGTGAGATACACATTGTAGCCATTTATACAAATATCCTTATCAAGAACAGACTTGCTGAGCCAGGTTTCAGAAAACACAATTACATCAGCATCAGTTGATTTAGTCCAAATCCTAAACCCCATCAATTTTTGACAACAGGCTGCGTACATTTAAATGAAAAATACCAAAACCAGATCTAGATTTAAAATCAGAAGGGGTTTGGAGACATTGTATATCAGGGCCAGGGTTAGGTTGCACGTTACCTGATATCAACAAAATAAGAATAACTAGGCACCATCTCTGTTTAATAACCTTGCACAGCTTCTCTTTTTTAAGATACCTACTGCAAGTGAATTCTACAAGTGAGTTTCCAGACAATACAAAACAGTCATTTAAAGCCATTAGACTTTGGTAGTGACACAAGTTCGTATTGTTCACATCATGCCACAAATGCATCGGCAAAAGAAAGAGCGAGTTCCCACAGACAATATGTCTAATGGACGGGAGAACACATTGTCAGATGTACTCACCCAGCGACAGTAAAGTCAGTGCACAAAGCAATACCACGAAAATGGTCATTTTCTCTGAGAGATGTAAGAAATTGAGGCCAAGGAAATGTAAGGGGGAGAGAGGGACAGTGTGTATGTAGGAGTCTGTATCTGAGCGTGCGAGTAGATTGGGTGTTGGGGTCAATTGAGAGAACGGGTTGGGGATTGTTGAGCTGCCTCTGACAGCCAGGCGGAGAGCGAAGAGGAGCAGCTTGGACGAGACACTTTGCGGAGGGAAAGCTGAAGAAAGAACTCAGGCCAGCCAGAGATAGGGTGCAAATAGCGCTTTTTTTTTTTAAATCCGAGTTGAGGGAGACCCGCGATCTTTACACCAGCATAACAAAATAGTTTGCACTATACAAGGAAATTGTGGATTTACTCAACCATAAATTAATAGGTTATTAGTAGGTTAAAATCTACTAGGCACAGACAAACAACTTGACATGTTGCCATCTTGGATTTTGCAATCATGTGACAGCAAGGCTCAACTGAGGCAATTCCAATGGCACACATACACATGGATTGTGTATGTGTGCCATTCAGGGGGGTGAATGGTCAAGACAAATTATTTAAGTGCCTTTGAACAGGGTATGGTAGTAGGTGCCAGGCGCACCAGTTTGAGCGTGTCAAGAACTGTAACATTGCTGGGTTTCACACTCAACAGTTTTCCGTGTGTATCAAGAATGGTCTACCACCCAAAGGACATCCAGCCAACTTGACACATCTGTGGGAATCATTGGAGTCAACATGGGCAAGTATTCCTATGGAAGCTTGACACCTTGTAGAGTCCGTGCCCCGACGAATTCAGGGATATTCTGAAGGCAAAATTGGGTGTACATGATCCGTGAAGCTCTATGTAGGTTTTATAAAGGATTATGAAGAGGCTTTATTAAGCCTTATAAGCTATACTTCTACATTGAGATATGTGAATTTGGACCTTTCACTGTCATATATGCATTTCATTTTGAGAGTCGCATTCAACTATATATTTGAGGCAAAATTGAAAACATTCTATTAAATACTATATTCATCATCATGTTAAATCTTATAGGTATTAAACAAAGCTAATTTTGGAATTTCTAAATCTCAGTACTCTCAATGCGACAGGACAGGAGACAGAAGGACATGTTTGTGCCACTGTTTGTCTTTCTGTCTGTCTTTCCTTAGCAGAGAGAGTTCTGGGTAGGCTCCATTTCCACCGGCTGGTGATTTTAATCAGTGGCTTACAAGGGGAGATGAGAGGAGAGCTAAGCTCCCCTACTGGTGTTAAACAGCACGGAGCAGGGATTTAGTCTTAGCCCCATCGGATTGCCCTCCTCAGCTGGGTCGTTAAGGTCATCTTTAATGGACCAGTCATAACCTAGAATGTTATAAGTACTTCCTGGTAGCTAAAGGAGACAAGAACACAGAGGCTTTGTGATGATGACGCATGAAAATGAGGGTAGAGAAGAGCACAGGGAGGAGTGTTTAGGGACGAGGGGTATTACATCATGTATTTTAGCATTGGCAGTGCGCTACTTTCCTAATCTGGATTTCCCCCCAAAATGGTTGGTTTTCAGTTTATGTTCAGACATAAGGGGAGTGATCCATTCTTAGTCTTACAATGTATTATAACCAAATCATAATGCATCATACCCACAGATAATGTACATCTACAGTTCTCTCTATGATCTCGATTACCCCATTATACTGCTGATGGTCATGTCCTGTAAGACACAGGTGGGCTACGATCTCTTACTGTTGTTGTTGTTTATCTCAGGTCCCAGTCAGCCGTGGAGCCGGGTACCCTACGACAGGCAGACAGGGAGAACACGGCACAGCCGCTCCTGGCTCTGGACTGATCTCTCCTGTCAGTCCACACTGGATACAAACCCCTCTCATTAGGATTCCAACCCCACTGACTCCAAAACCTAAATCTGAACTTTGAGAAAGTCAAAAACTGTCTCAAAAAGGAGACTCTAAACCCTTGTTCACATGGAGCTGCTGTACTGAAAACCTCATCTCTTGACTCTGAGCCAGTGGCAGTTTCAGTTCAGGACCTTCAAAAGCTGTGCCATCCACTTTCACTGGCAAACTTGTCTGTCACCAGCCATTCAAATCAATGCTGATAGGAGTAGAATGATTAAACGAATGTCAGTGTTACCAGTACCACTAGGAGAGACCGACTGACAGAGTTAAATGTCATAGTCTCGAGAACAGAATGCCAAACTGTACTGTTTTAGGGGATGTCGTTTCTATGAAAGTCAATATATTTCAAGATTGTATATTTATCAGGGCAACTGCACTGTGTGACCTCCATCGAACTGCAATGTATTTAAGTAATCTTTAAAAGAATGTATAGAAAAAGCATTTTCAGTTGTGTGCTAATATCGTGTGTGAATGTTCAGGTTGTCATTGAAAATCACACAAAGGAGTAGAATTTCAAATGAGAGGAATCGGCGTTACAATATACAAATGAAGCTACCTATGTAATTCATGAAACTACACAACATTCTGATCACTTGACACCATTTTGACCAAATTGTTTAATTTACTGAAAAAAAAGCTTTACAATTATTCAATGCAACTAATTACAACACACAAAATAGAATTGAAAGAAACATGACTTTCTTGGCAGGCCAGTTACAACAGTTGGAACAGCTCAGTGATTTCATCACCATAGAAGTATTAACATCATACCTCAGATGAGTGATAGCAATTCATAACAGAGGACCATAAAAGGTGAAATCTCAAACGATGTGGCTTTGTGAAGGTGCTGGATTTGTTACCCATGTAACTAAGGAAATCATTTGAAGCACGGAGGAGATAACACAAACCCCAAGACACCAATGTCCATGACCAGGAGACAACCACAACGTTGAAAGGCAATCCAACGAGCCTAAGGTTTTGACTCCACCCCATGGTATTATGATGTGTTCACATGCTCCTCTGAAGTATGGGTAAAATTATGTTACCCAAGTTTCCCACACATATTTCCCACTTGGAAGCTCATTATGAACGGCTTGGGACCTCTGAAACTCGTAGTTGTGACGAGTCCCTGGGATTGCTAAGAATTTGTCAGTCCCGAGTTTCTGATAGCACATGATATATATGTTTTATTGTCACATACACCAGATAGCTTCACTGCAGCAATGAAATGCACCTGACTACCAATGCCCATAGAGAATGATTAAATAACATATCTAAAAGAATATGCTTTGGCACTTTTCTTTTGAATATCAACATTGGTCAGGCAAACCCCCTCTAATCAGGTCTGCTATACATGGAATGGAGCAGACCTAAGTCCGATACTTTCAAATACTCTATTATAGCCTACGCTTGATTAAGCTTGGGTTTCTCCTTTCAGGGACTATTCCATTGGTTCCATTGTACAAGGCAAACTAAATTAAGCGCAGCGGAAGTATTGGACCCAGGTATGGAAGAATGCAGTGTGACAAGTCTTGCATACATTCAACATGCTCCTGCTGAAGTTTTACACAGGGAACTTGTCATTTTATAAAACATACAAAATGTTATCTGACAAATACATGCCTTCAGTCACATGTTCATATTTGACATATTTAAGAATGTAAATACACACATTTGGCAAGATGTTAAATGACTTGAGTAGAATGGTTTGTGTGCGCTCCCAGGTCAAGGCGCAGTTGAAAATAGTGTATATTGTTAGCGTACAAAAATGTGTCAGTCAAGGTTCTTGGCAATATTAATTCTGCAATAAAAACATTCTTGGCATTGTGATTTCCCATTCATTGATCCAAAGCGACATGCGAAAATCCTACAAGTGAAATGGAATGGCCTAATAAGCAGTGTGTCTGAATTACAATTTATTTTCTCCCAAAATACAGTAAGAGGCATGTTACTTTATAAAGCTATGGAAATTACAGGACATATATTCACGAATCACGCTAGAGAAACAGATTTAGGTTCCCACTTTTCAGCTAGCAGGTTTAGCTAGCTTAGCAACATCTTAAAAATTGATAGTACTCTGTGTTTTAACCCATATCATTTACTTAACTCAAAAATAATCAAATACATTTTCTTGAGGTAAGAAATAAATTAAGATTGGGGCAAACACCTGAAAAACTATCCCTTTTAAGTATCAGTATGTGTCCAACAGTAAAGTCAATAACTGCAATAGTACAGCATCGTGCGGTTACCGTATGTATGTTAGGTATGTTTCAGACATATAGCACTTTGGTTCCCTAATGAAAAACAAGAATGCACTTGTGACAAATTTACAACAACCTACGTGATATTCAACCCACACCTTACCGTTCTTAAAAAAATTCACATTTATGCCTAAAAACCTACTTGGCGAGTACCACAGTTAGCAGTCAATGTTCCCAAGGGTCGTTGTAAGGCTTTTTCCAATCTGAGAGGGCCTTTAGTAACTCTTCAAGATGGAGCCAAAATGGCACCCTGGACTGAGCAGAGGCAAGTGTCACATTTGTCCCGTTTGACCTAAAATGGCTGGCTGTGGGGTCAATACTTGTGAGGGAATGGGTTGACAGATACCTTGGACCCTTCCGTTGTTATGGGTTAAGAATGTTAACCCCAGCACTCGAGTAGGCGACAGTCAGTCTGTCTGCCCGTCTGTCAGTCAGTCAGTCTGTCGGACAGTCTAAATGGGGGAGAGAGTCTGCCGTTGGTACTGGGTGAGCTCGGGGTGCCACACGTCCACGATGAAGATGAGCCGGTAACTGTCGGCGTCCTGCCACACCTCGTGCTCAAAGGAATCATCAAAGATGAGCACTTTCCCTTCCTCCCAAGCCCTGGAAGAGAACAAAACAAACCATAGCCTTTTTAATGAAGCCACATGGCTGAGTTATATGTTCAATGGCAGCTGCTCCAGTTAGTTTGGTATAAAGCTGAGGGATGGGGCTGGGGAAATGTAACCACTCAAATTCATAGACGGAGCTATGGATGCAAGGACTTACAGTCCACAAGATCGGCAAGATAACGTTAAAGATATTTTGCAGCAATACTTAGTCTTGAGTGATATTAAGTACTGAGCACTCATATGGTAAGTCTCACACTGTACTGATGTTATTAGATGTAAAAAGGCTTGACTTTGATGGCAGTGGAAGGTGTTACCTGGTATCGTTGGTGCACCTGATCTTGCAGCCCGTCTTGGGGATGACCAGGCCCAGGTGCATGCGCAGGCGACAGTTGGTGGGCCCCGTGTGGGGCCAGACGTGAGTACCAGGCTGCATCACAGAGAACTTGATCTGGAGCCCAGGGAGACAGCGAGAGAGAGAGCGAGAAAGAGACAGCGAGAGCGAGAGAGAGAGCGAGAGAGGCGGTCATACACCCAGAGAAAGTGAATACAGCTTAAATTAAAGTTTTTTTTTAAGCAACCTATTAGCTCAAAGGCACATTGGCCAGCCACATTCACAAAATACAAACATTTCCTATTTTTGCAACAGAAATTGAAAGAAATTGCAGTGAGTGCAGCATAGTGCCTTTGTAACTCCATCCATCTCCAGTAGGAGCCTGCAGGGCCAGACTGCCTGTCCATCTATCCTCCCCTGCTCTACAGCAGTGCTGGCTGGCTGGTGTGATGCCTAATAGTTGGCATGTCAGTCACGTCTGTGGTGGGGTGACCTACCTGTCCTCTCTTGCAGCCTGTAGCCTCCGGGTAGCGCTCCAACAGGCCACAGGTCTTTGGAACACTGCGGCAGGACTCCCCTGCCTTCTTGCCTGCATGACCAGGACAGAGAAACAAGGAAATAGAGGCCAGGTTCAGACACCACTAAGCCTTAATCCTAAAGCATTTTTTTATTTCAATTAAGTTCAGTGTATTTCTAAGACAGGAACTTGCCATGTGCTTCTTGTGAAGGGTTTGATTGGTTTACCTTGCTGCCAGAGGGTGAACTGGCCCCACTCCCCTTTTTCTCTGAGGTTCTCCTCCTCTGGAACAAAGAGGCTGGTGGTTTTATCCATCACAGACAGGGCCTCGTCCCTGATGATCCTCCAGTTCCTCTCCAGGGTCTGTTCCATAGACAGAGACAGGACACGTTATTATATTTCTACCGTCTGCCCCAGGTACAGCAAAGGGGATACATGGTCAGCTTTAAGCCCGTTCAAAACTCAAACGAAGAAAGATACTTTAAGACGCAGGCAGCGCACTATGTTCAATCAATCAAATATATTTTAGAAAGCCCTTTTTAAGCAGTTTAAGCAGTCACAGTGCTATATAGAAACCCAGCCTAAAATCCCAAAGAGCAAGCAATGCAGAAGCACACAGCGAGCAAAAACTCCCTTGAAAGGCAGGAACCTAGGAAGAAACCTAGAGAGGAACCAGGCTCAGAGGGGTGGCCAGTCCTCTTCTGTGCCAGGTGGAGATAAGATTAGGGGGAGGAAAGGGAAAGGGGATACCTAGTCAGTTGACTAACTGAATGCATTCAACTGAAATGTGTCTTCCACATTTACCCCAACCCCTCTGAATCAGAGAGGTGCGGGGGGGCTGCCATAATCGAGATCCAGGTCTTCGGCGACCGGGGAACAGTGGGTTAACTGCCTTGCTCAGGGGCGGAATGACCATTAAAGCCAGATCGTTCTTCAGATGTCCCTGCCCACGCTGTCACAGAAGTGATCAATGGAACAGAGAGGAAGTACTCTCTCTAGGCTTTATTGAACTCAGTGACATTAATCAATCAATTAGCAGAGAGAAAAGACAACCAGCTGAGACATTACGTCTACCATCATCAGTACCTTGACTAGATCCATATATCCAGTGTCCTTGGGCGTCCACCACGGTTGGGCTTTGAGACCGTCCACATTGTAGAGAGATCGCTGCCATACGGAGGCAAAGTGACCTCTCTGGTGCCCTCTCTCATACCACTTGTAGGCCTGAGAGAGAGAAGACCATAGTGCTTGTAGTATTAAAAAAACAACACATTGGAACTCACACACAGTATTTTCAAATGCTGTTTTTTTCTTATTGTCAGAAGAAAAAGACTAATCACGAGAAGTCATACTGTTACCATACTCAGTGAAGTTACACTCTAGTGAATACTGCTGGTGTTGAGTCAGTATTGGTGTAAGCTTGGTGTCTGAGTTTGATCTTAACTCACACTGTCGTCTCCCATTCTCTGTAAAGCGTCTCCGAGGTGGAAGTAAAACCTGCCGTCGTCTGTGCCAGGGTCTCCTGATTCCAAACCATCCTGCAGTGCAGAGAGAGAGGGGGTTCAGTGCAGAGAGAGAGGGGGTTCAGTGCAGAGAGAGAGGGGGTTCAGTGCAGAGAGAGAGGGGGTTCAGTGCAGAGAGAGAGGGGGTTCAGTGCAGAGAGAGAGGGGGTTCAGTGCAGAGAGAGAGGGGGTTCAGTGTAGAGAGAGGGGGTTTAGTGTAGAGAGGGGGGAGTTCAGTGTAGAGAGGGGGGAGTTCAGTGCAGAGAAGGAGGGTTCAGGATCAAAAGAGTGGTTTGAATCTGTGTGATCATGATTCATGTATTATTTCTAAAACACACAGTACTTACCCTGAGGAATGGGATGCTCTCTTCTATCTTGTTTTCTGATTTGAGGATGAAGCCGTAATGGACTTTAGCAAAGCCGTCACTTGGTGCAACGGCCAACACCTACCGGGGAAACATAATTCGAAATCATCAATTGTTAATCAAACAATGACACTCATTGAAACTTCCCTACTGAAAATGGCCACATTTCATTTACTTGTAATCTTGCAAATTACGATCACATTTCAATTGTGTTTGCTGAAGCACAGACATGGTGCAAAAGTTCAACACAATAGCAATACATTTTCTACACATTGTTTCACCAATATGGGGACGACTTTGGCTCACCTCCTCGTAGACCCTCTTGGCGCTCTTGTTGTCTCCGATGAGCAGGTGGGCCACGCCCAGATCGTTCTTCAGGGCCACGTCCTCAGGGAAGATCTGTACCAGTTTCTCCAACGTGGCCAAGGCACCCCTCATACGACCTACACCAGAGAGAGAGAGAGAGATGGAGTCACCCTACAACCAGACTCCCCAGTAATCTCAATTAGACTAAATATTCCCAAAATACTGCAGTTATAAAAAATATCTAATCAATTAAATCTACATGAGAAAGACAACCACTACAACCCCTTTTCCATTAATCAGGGTCCAAAATGGTATTCAAACTAAGTAAACAGGAGAAATGGACAGTATAATATCCTCTCGCCTTCAAACAAATGTGTGTGTGTGCGTGGTCACTCCAGCATGCTGGGACCTGTGTATTACCTAGGAACTGCTGACGCTCAGCCCGTTTCTTCAGTGTGGCCTTGATGAGGTCAGGTGTGGCGTTGGGCAGCTCTGACGCCTCCTTGTATGTGCCGATGGCCTTCTGCAGCATGTCGTTGCTGAGCATCTTCTCTGCCAGGCCATCCTCAGCCTGAACTCACATAGGACATACAATGAGCCCCCAACATTTCAGGTATTTTCTCTATTTGTAGATGGGTGCAATTTGTTTATGCTCATAGTATACAGTATTTAAGTGTTTTGTTGAAGTGTAAACACTAAGTGTTTAAAAATGTTAAAACGGTTACAAATAGTTTAACCAGTTCAAAATAAACCAGGAAAATTGAAACTGTCGTTCTCACCAGGGCTTTCCCATAGCGACATCTGGGACTCTGGGGGTACTGCAGAACTAGAGTTTCAAAAGCCCGGACAGCCTCTTCCACTTTCCCCTGGGTGGTGAAACAAGGCAACAAATCAGCATTGATTCAGCCATTTACTTTCAAGATAACAACATGTTCATTAAAAACCTCACACAGGCTTATAAAGAGGACAACATCAGACTACCTTTTTACGTAACTTCTCAGCAGCATCAATCTCTGTCTTGATCGTTTTCTCAAATTTATTCAGGAGTTTGGGCTTCTTCTTTTTGGCTGAAACGAAGAACAGAACCTCACTGAAGGATTGGTTGGACCATTCCAACCAATCACTCCAACCAGGGGCGGCAGGTAGCCTAGTGGTTAGAGCGTTGGACTAGTAGCCGAAAGGTTTCTAGATCGAATCCCCGAGCTGACAAGGTAAAAATCTGTCGTTCTGCCCCTGAACAAAGCAGTTAACCCACTGTTCCTAGGCCATCATTGTAAATAAGAATTTGTTCTTAACTGACTTGCCTAGTTATATAAAGGTTAAATAAAAATAAATCAAAGTGTGTGTGGCTGCAACCTCAGCATGTGACTATTGTATGCAGTTTCTCAGTGAAAATGGCAAAGCACACTAATCATGGTTATTTTCTACTCTGAAGTCACTTCCAGATGCATCACTCATTGGACTAATTGCAATGACCTTAGTATTCACAATTAAACGCTTGACACAGCAACATCACTGGCAGGGATAGATGGGAGGACGGTAATGTCAACTGAGGACAATAACTACAATACTACGGTGCGGGGGGTGGACAACCCTCCAGCAGAGCTTCGGCGTGTGCAGGATTTTGCTCCAGGCCTACACTTAAACACCTGATTCAGTAAATCAAGGTCCCTGGGGAGGAGAATTAGTGTGTCAGAGTAGGGCTGGAACAAAACCATAGCTCTCCAGGAGGGTCAACCACCCGTTGCTATCTTGTTTCTGTAAAGCTCATGTCCGCCATAAAAATATAGATAAAAGAAGCAATTACCTTTTTCTTTAAGCTTATCCTTGGGCTGGTCCTCAGCATTTTCTGAAAGATATACAAAGGGAAGAAAATGACAGCTAGACAAATGAATGCTATCAACATACTGTGGCACCACAAATAACAAGCATAGTTTAAAAAACATTACAAGATTTTCAATAGTTCTTATAAAGAAAGACACATTTAAGCCCCAAACAGATCTGGTTTAAAAAGCATAATGATTTTCTAGGAAGAAACAAAAGGTTTATATAAAGGATTATATTGAGAATCAACTGGTGTCCACCAATACAGTAAAGAAAACAATAACGCCAACAGCAGCAAACCAATGATTTATATATAGTATACACTAGATGACTGTGCTGAAGCCTCCGTGCCTCCTTAATGGCACTCCCCTACTATTAAATGCATTTGTTAATGTCTACATTGGTTTTTGCCATGTTTATTCTACTACAGACACTCTATACATATTAAAACATTTTCCTCAAAGTATATTTTTGGAAAGTTCTAATGTTACGGTCCCACTTCACCATAAAAAATACATGTCACTTCGTCCTTTAAACATTTAATAGAAATACTGTAGAATTCCATTCATTCTTAAGGACTGGTTCTTCTGGGGAGGGCCAATATGCTCAACATCACTGCTGAGAAATGTAAGCTCAGGTCCCAACTTAAAATTAATTCTTCAGTTTATTCCTGGTTGTGTGCCATTTTATCAGTCCTTCATCAGGCCTGTCAGTTTTATTGTAATCTGTGAGATTTGTACAATATGCAGTCCATATACATCATGAAAAAACAGACCTCTACAATGTCAAGTGTCTATTGCAGAGTGTTTGTAAACCCTGGATTGTAAATGCTATGTATTGGTCAGTGAGAGACTTTGAAGCCACCGGTCGGTGATTACGTCACAATTTACTAGGCCTATTGGATACAGGCCATAGGCCAGGGATCTGGGGGGCTTTTCAAAGTGCACCCCTCACTTCACCTTCAGACCAGTGTTTTTTTCCCTACTGCTGTGTAGGCAGGGTTCCTCACACCACAACATTGCCCTTGTAGTTAATGACCACAAGTGGGTGCTAATGGGACGGTATATCAGTCAAGGCTTTTTAAGAGGAACTGAGGGACTGATACCTAGTCATGTAGTGATACATGTCTATTGAACCTCTTACAGCCAAACTCATTAATGTCAACCAGTGACAATTATTTATTTATTTTCCTTCAGGGGGTGTTGCAGCAGCTATGGGAACCACCCCCAAAAAATTATCTGGCACAAACTCGCACAACACAACCCTCAACATGCAGGTGAAGCCCTCTATAGAAAGGACAGTAACATAAGAGGCCTTTGAGGTTGCCTTGAATGACTGGGTGCACTGGGAAATGCCAACAGTGGCTATAATTACATACATGCTGCATTGAGCCCCCGCCACGTCAAGCAAGCTTGTGTCAACTGCAGCTGTAGACGGCTGATCTGAGGTCAATAATGCGACTCTACTCTATACAATAATAGCCTGGCCTGCATTAGAGTACCATTAGAGTCATGTTATTTAACTGCCAACATTTACAGATTAAGCTTTAGCTGCTGACAAAAAAAATATGTATTTATGTGTGTTCAAATGTTTACTGTGAATAAATCGTGAACGTGTGTTGTTGGTGTGCCGATGTTCTCAATCTCCCTATGGTGTTTTGTCCTCTACCACCACTGGCTCCTCAGCTACAACCCACACGTACAGGTGAGCAGGTACAGTGTACTTACAGTAAGAAATCAACACTATTCACAGGAGCTATGTGAGAATGTTCCTTTAAAAAGCAATGGTTTGAGACTATGGTACATGACGTGTTATACTCCTAACCTTTCAGTTGTGGGACAAATTCAGCTTCCTGTTCCGGAACAGATTCCACCTCTGGTTCCACGTCAGCCTCCGGTTCTGGGACTGATTCAGCCTCTACATTGTATCGCAATTGTACTAAAGATTAGATTTCAGTGCCATATGTAGGATTGGGGACTTATCTAAGATATCACATTGGTGTGTGAGAGAGAGTGTGTGTGTGTTTGTGTGTGCATGCATGCATCAGCAACACACCTGCTTCCTTTGTCTCCAGGGAGCCTGGTTGGTCGTTGTATTGCTTTGACTCTTCTGCAAAACAAGCAAATAAACGCGTCCTAAATGCACTAAGTAGACACAGACCATTCACAACATCTAATTAACACACTATCACCAATGGTCATATTGAAACATCTAAATGTAGAATCAGTACTGTAGCTTACCTACTGTCTGCTGTGGCTGTGCCTTCTCAACCAATTCTGAAAATATACATCCACAGTTTATTTAGTGCAAAAGTGTCTGCTTAGTAGTCAGTGCAAGGTCACAGTTAAGACCAGTTAACCAAGGAGAAGGCAAGGAAGGAGAGTAGAAGAGTCTATTTGGCCAATGAATAATCAAAACATTCAGAATCTCACCTCCTTTCGTGTCAATGGCATCGTTTTCATCCTCTAAAAAATAAATGCAAAACAGACTCATAAGTATGAATGAGTTAAAGACACATTGTAAAACAAATCAAAGACATACTAACCATAAGGATGTGTTGCTTCATCTCTACTATCATCTAAGGAGAGACAGGACAGAACATTTAAAAACTTTAACTATCATGCTAAAACACAGAGCAGCTTATAAGGGTACCGGTATGATAAGTAGTAGGGATGTAACGAGACTGGATTCAAAATGTTTAAGACGCAGTCGTATCGGTCCACTGACCCCAAATCGATCCAAATGTAGCGGTCAGAAAATCGACTCAAACGTTACTAAAATGTTTTGCTCATATTACTTTATTTCTACCTTCTGAAAATGCGTCATCTTTTGTGACAACTGATGCGTCCTCTCCTTCAGTGTGGAACTAAGCATGGAACTGTGTTGAGTGTCATTGATCTACATATCATTTTGCATGCTGAACAGCCCTAGGCCAGGGTTCCACAACTGGCGGCCCGTAGTTTTCTTTGGCCACCCAAGTTCTGAGCAAAAAATTATCATAATTATATACAGTACCAGTCCAAAGTTTGGACACACCTACTCATTGCAGTGTTTTTCTTTATTTTTACTGTTTTCTACATTATAGAATAATAGTGAAGACATCAAAATGATTAAATAACACATTTGGAATCATGTAGTAACCAAAAAAAGTGATAAATATATTTTATATTTGAGATTCTTCAAAGTCGCACCCTTTGCCTCGATGACAGCTTTCCACACACTTGGCATTCTCTCAACCAACTTCATAAGGTAGTCATTTCAAATAACAGGTGTGCCTTGTTAAAAGGTAATTTTTTGAATTTCTTTCCTTCATAATGCATTTCAGCAAATCAGTTGGGTTGTGACAAGGTAGGGGTGGTATACAGAAGATGGCCCTATTTGGTAAAAGACCAAGTCCATATTATGGCAAGAACAGCTCAAATAAGCAAAGAGAAACGACAGTCCATCATTACTTTAAGACATGAAGGTCAGTCAATACGGAATCAGGCCTTCATGGTCGAATTGCTACAAAGAACCCACTACTAAAGCACAATTATAAGAAGAAGAGACTTGCTTGGGACAAGAAACACAAGCAATGGACATTAGACCGGTGGAAATCAAACCTTTGGTCTGATGAGTCCAAATTTGATATTTTTTATTCCAAATGCTGTGTCTTTGTGAGACGCAGAATAGGTGACCGGAGGATCTCCGCATGTGTGGTTCCCACCGTGAAGCATGGTGGAGGTGGTATGATGGTGCTTGCTGATGACACTGTCGCAATTTATTTTGAATTCAAGGCACACTTAACCAGCATGTCTACCACAGCATTCTGCAGCGATACACCATCCCATCTGCTTTGCGCTTAGTGGGACTATCATTTGTTTTTCAACAGGACAATGACCCAAAACACACCTCCAGGCTGTGTAAAGGCTATTTGACCAAGAAGGAGAGTGATGGAGTGCTGCATCAGATGACCTAATTTGAATCTCAAATATATTTTGATTTGTTTAATACCTTTTTGGTTACTACATGATTCCATGTGTTATTTCATTGTTTTGATGTCTTCACTATAATTCTACCCTTGAATGAGTAGGTGTCCAAACTTTTGACTGGTACTGTATCTAATAATCTTAAAACGGGAGAGATGCACATCCCTAATGAGTGAGTATGTATGTATGTATGTATGTATGTATGTATGTATGTATGTATGTATGTATGTATGTATGTGCGCGCACACACACATTTCTTTTTACATTTATTGAACCTTTATTTAACTAGGCAAGTCAGTTAATAATAAACTCTTATTTTTAAATGACGGCCTACCTCGGGCATTGTGCGCCGCCCTACGGGACTGCCAATCTCGGCCGGATGTGATACAGCCAGAATTCGAACCAGGTAGTGACGCCTCTTGCACTGAGATGCAGTGACTTAGACCGCTGCGCCACTCGGTTACAGTACGAGTATGTATAAGAGTCCATTTTGTGATTTATTATAACATGTTGTGCTAGCCATTGCTATAATATAGCATATCATTTATAATTGTTGTCACGTTTCATTAAGAGGAGATGTAAAACATACCTGGGATAAAATCATCTGATATCGGAGGGAGAGAGACAGCAGCTGAAATGACATTGACATGAAGCTTGAGGAAGAGAGAATAAGTACTGAAACTTGGAAGGCAGTCACACCATACTGTACAGCAGAAGCTTTTTAACTATGGTTAAACTGAGCTTGATGTGAATTCAAACTAAGCCGGTTTGCAGTTATGTGCTTAGCCTATTGCTGTGGCGGCCATTGACAGCTACAGTGTGCTTTCATTGGCAGGTAGTGGGTCAATTCAGTGTTTCCCCATTATTTCTTTTCCCAGGCGGGTCGTATCAGTTTGTGCAGCTGCCAGAAACGCTCCTGCTACCTTCTCGGGTGGTTCTCAAGGCCCCCAAAGCAACATCCAGGGCCTAGTTAAGAAACATTTTCTATGGGAATAGGAGAGGGAGCACTGGGCCAAGCAGGTTACTGGTCCTGCCATTGCTTTGACCTCTCCAGCCCTTTCAGAAGGATGAGCCATCACAGTAGGTTTAAAAAAGCTATGGTATTAAATGAATGGAGCCTAGCAATTCCCTCATCTTTCCAAAGATATTATCATAACATGTGTGGCAGAGCAATCTCAATACAAAACAATAAGTTGTTATGATAAGATCTCTGAATAGCAGCTTTTTATTGAATTCCAAATCAGGATGATAAGAACGAGTTACGAGAAAGAATGGATAAGAGGCCGGTGCCGACCACAAAGAGATTTAGTATCCATCCAAAACATATTGGGCCAATGGTTCTTCTATGGGTTCCTACTTTGAGGGCTTGCAGAGAAGACAGCCAAAGTTGAAATTAGTATAATTTTTTATTGATCAACGGATGTGTAATGTCTTCTTCAGGCATTTGATCAGTCTCTGTGTGGCCAGGACCCAGGATGCTACATGACTGAGGTGAGTGGAGAGAGGAGCACTACAAGCTCTTGACTACCTCTATCATTCACCATTAGTCTGAGTCACACAAACCTTGGATTTCAGATTCCACATCCGCGTTCTGAGATCCATCAACTGTTATGAGTAATGACATTAAAAAGGTCAGTGGATAGGTTAGTGAATGTTACAGTCTGATGGTTAAGACGGAAAGAGAGAAAATATACCATCTTACCATCATCATCAGGAGGGGGGACAGCATCTGGAAGGAACAGACAGGACATGTATTGCTATTGCAAATGGACAGAAACCAATTCTATTCTGTGATTCCATTATTCTGCAATGAAGCACAGCAACAGAGTGAGTGGAATGTATCTGTCTCAAGAGTCACAGTACGCATATCGCCCCACTGAAACTGTATGCCAACAGATTGACATGTTGATGGGACAATGCTTAGGTACACATGGAACAGCAGTTGATATAAGCCATGATGACAGTATGTAGCAGGTGATAATCATTGCATTCGTACCCTGGTGGGATTGGGACGGACAATGGTAATCACCTTCCTCTACCTGGACAGCAGCCTCAGAGAGAGCCTCAAATGAGCCTGCCTTAATCTCCAGTTTCCCCTCAAAAGCTTCCTCAGAGGTAGCTTCCGATTTGACTAGAGCTCCCTCTGCATCTGGACAGCTCCTGTGATGGGGTCGGTGGATGCTGCTCTTCTTCCTCAGTCCCCTCTGTTGTCTGGACTACTTCCTTAACAATGGACTTGGCTCAAAAGTTGAATTTTACAATCCAAGGACATTCGTTTAGGGCAGGGACTATATCCTTATGAAGACATGTTTGTCGAAACGCATCTGTTCTGAGAGTTTTACTAATCTTTGAGATAGAAACCACAGCTTACTTTGATTTGTGTCATTCATTTTTAGACTAGTTGACAGTACTGCATGTCCAGGCAGTGTAGCACAAACCATTCATAGTTTGTCATTGTAGCTGTATGGGGATCTGCTGGCCGGAGGTCATGCCTACGTTTTTCATTCAAATATCTTCCTATTGTGACAGTCGCTGACCAAACCAACGTCAGGCAAGAGAATGTGTACCGGTTGTGGGTCGTTCCACGGGTCCTACAATGTAAACTCTGCCCATCACATTGAATGAGGATTTCCAACACACCTATTCTAGGTGGTGTTTTAAGATGTTTATCTGGGTAATTAAACATTGTAGAATAATAGTGAAGACATCAAAACTATGAAATAATACACATGGAATCATGTAGTAACCAAAAAAAAGTGTTAAACAAATCTAAATATATTTTATATTTGAGATTCTTCAAAGTAGCCACCCTTTGCCTTGATGACAGCTTTGCACACCCTTGGCATTCTCTCAACAAGCTTTATGGAGGTAGTCACCTGCAATACATGTCAATTAACAGGTGTGCCTTGTTAAAAGTTAATTTGTGGAACTTCTTTGCTTCTTAATGCGTTTGAGCCAATCAGTTGTGTTGTGACAAAGTAGGGGTGATATACAGAAGATAGGGCTATTTGGTAAAAGACCAAGTCCATATTAAGGCAAGAACAGCTCAAATAAAATTGTATTTGTCACATCTGCTGAATACAACAGGTGTAGACCTCACAGTGAAATGTTTACTTAAGAGCCCCTAACCAACAATGCAGTTTAAAAAAATACAGATAAGAATAAGAAATAAAAGTAACAAGTAATTAAAGAGCAGCAGTAAAATAACAATAGCGAGACACGACAGTCCATCATTACTTTAAGACATGGTCAGTCAATCCAGAAACATTTCTTGAACTTTAAAAGTGCAGTCGCAAAAACCATCACGCGCTATGATGAAACTGGCTCTCATGAAGACCGCCACAGAAAAGGAAGACCCAGAGTTACCTCTGCTGCAGAGGATACGTTAATTTGAGTTACCAGCTTCAGAAAATGCATCCCAAATAAATGCTTCACTGAGTTCAAGTAACAAACACATCTCAACAACTGTTCAGAGGAGACTGCGTGAAATCAGGCATTCATGGTCGAATTGCTTCAAGGAAACCACTACTAAAGTACACCAATAAGAAGAGCCAAGAAACATGACCAATGCACATTAGGCCAGTGGAAATCTGTCATTTGGTCTGATGAGTCCAAATCTTAGATTTTTGGTTCCAACCGCCTCGTCTTTATGAGATGCCGAGTAGGTGAACGGATGACCTCCCCGTGTAGTTCCCACCATGAAGCATGGAGGAGGAGGTGTGATGGTGTGTGTGTGATTTGCTGGTGACACTGTCTGTGATTTATTTAGAATTAAAGGCACTCTTAACCAGCATGGCTACCACAGCTTTCTGCAGCGATGCGCCATCCCATCTGGTTTGTGCTTAGTGGGACTATCATTTGTTTTTCAACAGGACAATGACCCAATACACCTCCAGGCTGTGTAAGGGCTATTTGACCAAGAAGGAGAGTGATGGAATGCTGCATCAGATGACTTGGCCTCCAAAATCACCCAACCTCAACCCAATTGAGATGATTTGTGATGAGTTGGGCCGCACAGTGAAGGAAAAGTAGCCAACAAGTGCTCAGCATGTGGAAACTCCTTAAAGACTGTTGGAAAAGAATTCCAGGTGAAGCTGGTTGAGATTATGCCAAGAGTGTGCAAAGCTGTCATCAAGACAAAGGGTTGCTACTTTGAAGAATCAAAAAATGTTTTTGATTTGTTCAACACTTTTTTGGTTAGTACGTGATTCCATATGTGTTATTTCATAGTTTTGATGTCTTCATTATTATTCTACAATGAAGAAAGAAAAGAAAAACCCTTCAATGAGTAGGTGTGTCCAAACTTTTGACTGGTACTGTAGCTGTAGGACAGCACAAATACCTTTTCTGTTCAGTTGAATGAGAGTTCAATCTGGTGAAGAAAAAAAGGCGTCTTTGACATTACATAATTTTTTTCAATGTAGTATCACATCCTCATTGTCTCTTGGTAAGGCAAGATGGAAAAGATCATATTATGTATGTGTGTTTTTGGAGTAAGAAGAGTATGTTTGTGTACGTAAGATAATACCTTCCTTTATGCAATATGAATGGACACTACGTTTGGTCCTTGCACGGAATCCCTGAAAAACAATCACCCAAGAAGGTGTGGTCTTACCTGGTTCTTTCACAGCAGATTCCTCCTTGGCTTCCCTCAGCACCACCGAAACCGGCCTCTCCTTCAGTCCTGTTAGTTTGGAAATGTTCATGTGGGCATGTGAAACATTAGGTAAAAAATATGCCATTTCTCATCATCACACAACTCTAGAAAGCCAATCTCGGCTAGTCTATTTGTAACACAGACAAACTATTTCACAAGAGTATCAATTTCAACTGTCAGGAATATGATTGATTTAAATACATTCATATGTTACAAGAAGTGACAATATCCAACGAATTAGGTATTTTGTAGAGCCCGACCGATATATTGGTTCACCGATATTAAAATCGGCCTTTTACCGATATATCGCTATCAGCCGATAACCGATATTCTATAAATAGGATGACAAAAGGGAATCTCTTATCTGAACACTTGCAGTCCTTCTCATGACTTGTCATTATTCTCACAATGTAATAAATCAACATCTGAAGCATAGTTATTAGGCAATTGCTCTTTTGGATGGCAATTTATGAGAATTCAGTGTAGAAAATTCTCACCTTTTATTTTCCCGCAGTAAAAACATGTTTTTGTCCCCCTCCCCCAAAATCTGTATCGGAACCAAAAAAACATTGATCGGGCTCTAGTCTTTTGAACCATAAGGCCAATAAATGAAAGAATAGTTTCTATAAAGTTTAAGGGAAATTAAATGAAAGAAGTCCTCAACAATGCAGAACTGACTTGGGTTTACAGTTTGACGTAACAGTGCCTTATCCAGCAGGTATGGGAACACTTCCATGGGCCATTAGTCACACAGATGGATATATGACATCCTGAACTATTAACCCACTCCCATCTTGTTTGGTTATTTTAAGAGGATCCTTTGACAGTCCTGGCCATGCCCTAAGCAATGTTAACATTGACAGTTTATCAATCACATATCAGGGCTACTGGCAATCTGAGCGAATAGGGCACTATTCCTAATGTAAAGAACAACATATGTACTACATGCTTGAAAATGAAACACGTTGGGGTTGGGCTACAACATTTTATATGAAAGTTGATATAGATAAAGTAATTATTGCTATTGAAGGAGCACACACCAATTTGAGATCAGATCTTTAATAATCGCAGGCTTTACATTGAGGACACAAGCTTTCCTTATCTTGTATCATTGTATTTCTGGACCAAAAACTGTAAGTCAGTAATGATATGATTTAACAAATAACCTGAAATTAGTGTTTCAGCAGTACTACCAGCACCTGCTAAGATTTATGTTTCACCAAATAAAGAAAAGGCCTACATATAATTACGGAAATACACCTCATCTGTTTCAAAACACAGAGTCTTTTTTTCTGTCATACAATTTCTAAATAATACCTTTACAGCAACAAAACACAGTACAGGTAGAATTTACAACTGGTAAATGGCAATAACAGTGCTCCAAAGAGTTGGTAGGTTGTTCCACCCGGAGAGTTTCACCCTCTCACTAATAAGGTATAATCAAGTATCTACAAAAACATATATATGTACAGCCTGGTTTCACAAGACTTTTCACATAATATGCAAAGAGGTGCCCAGGTTTTACTGCAGATACATCTCTCTCTAAAGGAGCAATCTTATTGTCATCACAAAAAACATCACAAAAAACTACAATAGCTAGCTAACACAAATATTATTTAACTAGCGTATAAGTGGAAAGCGAGAACTGATAGCACACAGTTGATAGTTAACAATTGAGTCTATAGCACTCGTATTTAAATCTGTATTTAAGATAGGTACTTTACAGACATTTCAATTCACTGAGAAACACCTTATTACTAACAAATATCTGTTTCATTATTTAAAAATAAATAATCACTTCAAGCAAATGATCATACTTCATATCTCTAGTCAGAAATGGATCTTACTTCATATCTCTAGTCAGAAATGGATCTTACTTCATGTCTCTAGTCTGAAATGGATCTTACTTCCTGTCTCTAGTCTGAAATGGATCTTACTTCCTGTCTCTAGTCTGAAATGGATCTTATTTCATGTCTCTAGTCTGAAATGGATCTTACCTCATGTCTCTAGTCAAATGGATCTTACTTCATATCGCTAGTCTGAAATGGATCTTACTTCATATCTCTAGTCAGAAATGGATCTTACTTCATGTCTAGTCAGAAATGGATCTTACTTCATGTCTCTAGTCTGAAATGGATCTTACTTCCTGTCTCTAGTCTGAAATGGATCTTATTTCATGTCTCTAGTCTGAAATGGATCTTACTTCATGTCTCTAGTCTGAAATGGATCTTACTTCATATCTCTAGTCAGAAATGGATCTTACTTCATGTCTAGTCAGAAATGGATCTTATGTCATGTCTCTAGTCAGAAATGGGTTTTTGTCATTATCTTTCGACATTATGACATTACCACTTATGTTCGAAAATGGTAGGATGATGTAATGTTTTTAGCAAAGTTGCTCTTATATTGAATTGTAACCATTTTTTAAGTAGTGTCCGCACAGTCAGTGACTTGCAGGTGCAGGGTACAAAAAGTACACAAATGAAAGACAGATACCCACACACTAATTCATGTTTCCGCAGTTGTAATGAATGCTCCCAGAGTTTCTGTGGCAGCACTTATCAGTGCGCAGGTACCAATTTTTCATGAATGATTATATTGTATTGTGGGATAAAAAGTGGACCAAAATGGGGAGCCCAACCCTCTGATTTGTATTTTTTTTTTTTCACCTTTATTTAACCAGGTAGGCAAGTTGAGAACAAGTTCTCATTTACAACTGCGACCTGGCCAAGATAAAAGCAAAGCAGTTCAACACATACAACAACACATAGTTACACATTGGAGTAAACAAAGACTCAGTCAATAATACAGTAGGGAAAAAAACTAATCTATATACAATGTGTGTGACCCAAAGACCAAAACAAAAAGGTCACAGATCACCACAGACCAGCCATAACATATTTAGCACTGGCCTGAATGTGATTGAGTTCAGCACCATCAATTATATTTGCTCTATTCCAAATTAATTCCTAGCCCCTCCTTAGACACACGTGTAGATCTGAAGGGGTGGGATAGGTGTAAGCAATATGGCGGAACACCCATCCAGCCAATCAGAAGAAAATATGAAGCAAGCACTGCATTGCGTATACCTTTCTGATCCCTTCAGATACACAGGAGTGTCTTAGGGAGGATTTATAACCTTTTTATTTATCAGCCTGATCTGCGCAGTTTCACTTCTTGTTCACCTTGGTGGCTTTAGGCTTCAGAAGGTTTTTTGCATCCAACCTTTCCTCATTCATGATTTTTTACTTCTTGTACTGCAGTTGTTTGCATTCTTCTCGGGCATCTCTTCTTTTGTCCGTTTGGCCTTTTTCTCCTCTTTCACAACTCTCTCAGTTTCTGCCTTTTCTTTGAGTACCCGCTCTTTTTCAGCTCTCGCCTTCCCTGCCTTCACCGGGGTTAACTGTTCCATCTTGACCTTGGTTAACTGTTCCGTCTTGACCTTGGTTAACTGTTCCGTCTTGACCTTTGCGGTCTTTTCTTTCACCAGGCGCTCATTCGCTAACCACTCTTTATCAGTTATCTCTTTGGCTTGTTGCTCTTTCTCCACTCTCTCCTTCTCTTTGGCTACCATCTCCTTTTCAGATTTTTCTTTGGCTACCCGTTCTCTCTCCATCCTCTCCTTTTCCTTGGTGGCCCGTTCCATCTCAATCCTCTCCTTTTCTGCTCCCTCTTTCTCTAGTCTTTCCTTTTCTCCCTTCTCTTTGGTTGATCGCTCCTTTTCCAGTCTTACTTTCTCCATTCTTTCCAGCTCTGCCTTCTCCTTTGCTATCCTATGTTTCTCTGCCTTTTCCTTCTCCAATTGCTCCTTTTGTGTCTTCTCCTCAGCTTCCCCCAGTTCCTCCAGACTCTTCTTCTACTTTCTCCTTCTCAGCTTCCCTCTCTTTCTCTGCTTGCTCATGTGCTCTCCTTTCAGCCTCTCTTTTCTCTTCTTGTTTCCTTTCCTCCTCCTCTTTTTCCTTCCTAAATTGAGCCTCTAGCATTTCCTGGGCTTTTTGTGCCGCCTCTTGCCTCTTAAGCTCCAGATCATTGACAAATTGTCTCTCGTCCTCCTCTTAGGCCAAGATACTCCTCACTTCAGCCAGAGCCATCGAGGCTATTTTTTGGGGGCTTCAATCTTCTCATGGATCATCCTCAACTGTTCCTTTAATGCTGCCTTTAATTTCCTCCCAAGTTCTCTAGTTGGGTGCTCTGGGGGTTGGAAACATGCTTTAAAAGGGCAGTATGTCAACACCCCTTCCATTTTCCACTACCAATGGCACATGCTAGGAGGTTTAATATTGTGCTTTGTTTAGGGCTGTCAAACAACAAAACAAAAAAAAATAAGTTAATTGCAGGATTTGCTGTGATTAATCACAAATTAGGAATTTGCTCAAATTAAGCTAACGTAAGTTAGTTTTTTATAAAAAGCATTACAAGAATATTGCCAAATACCAAATTTAACGCCACATACATTTTCAAAACCTCATATTTGTTAAAAATAAATATAACTGCAGTAAACCACTTACGGTTTTCCCTTACATGGAGGAAAATGTTTGAGGGGCTAAATGCAATGTCCTTAAACAATGCCCTAAGGCAGTGGTCCCCAAAATTGGTCGCTCTGTCGTTCTGCCCCTGAACAAGGCAGTTAACCCACTGTTCCTAGGCCGTCTTTGTAAATAAGAATTTGTTCTTAACTGACTTGCCTAGTTAAATAAAAACAAATACAAGTTAAAAGGTAGATCCTTAAGGGAAACTCTTATGTGTTATGCAACCAGGCACACCACTGTAGCAAAGTCTTCAATCATATAACCAACTCAAAAAGGGTTGCCTGTACTGCGTGTATCCCTCTGCGTGTATCCCTCTGCGTGTATCCCTCTGCGTGTATCCCTCTGCGTGTATCCCTCTGCGTGTATCCCTTTTGCATCTTCACATTGGAAGAAATGTGAAGATGCAAAAGAAAACATTTTGGTTTCTTTCTTTTTTAATCACATCCATTGAACTAAGTGTTTGTTAGGTATTCCTGCACTGTTGGAGCTAGGAACATAAGCATTTCGCTACACCCACAATAACATCTGCTAAATATGTGTATGTGACCAATAACATCTGCTAAATATGTATAATGTGACCAATAACGATTTATTTAAGTGTTAAAAGCAGCCACAGCCTGCTCCAAATAAACACACCGACCGGAAGAGATGTGAATCAATGCAACGTGCTGATCTAATGGCGGATGATTCCACAACACTTTACAGTTAATTCGTCCAAAACAACTCACGCCAGTCATTTCAACACCACTAAATCCAAACGAATAAAATCACGGCACACATTAGGTATTAGGACAATCAATCAATCTTAAATACCATTCTCAATACAGCGTTTTTGTCACGTTTTAAAACCAAGAAAGAAGCAAGCAAACACAAACCAGTTGTCAGTTTTAACAAAGCCTGTGCACGTCAGGTAAAAACAACCACAAACCAAAGAAGTTCACTTTAGTCTTCCAACCAAATGCAACATGCTGATACCGTTTGTTCGGTTCTTTTTAGAAGCCACCTCTCCAGGACTCTCATCTGATTTGGGAGAATAAGAACAGTAATAAAATAGTGAGGCCATTAGTGCTACTTGACAATAAATTACAGCCATGGTTGATAGGTAGCCTGTTAGACTTGTAAAATTCAGGAACCTTTAAAAACTTACAGCAATACCTAGTGTAGCCCACAGTCCCCATTCTTTATGAAGGGATTAAAGATGTAGCATAGTAGTTAGCAATACAATGCGTGTGAAAACAGTGGCACAAACAACTATGCAATGATGTTACCACATATCTTCTAAACTACTCACAAGGTAAGACAATGGTAAGCTCTACCATTAACCAACTACTCACAAGGTAAGAATGGTAAGCTCTACCGTTAACCAACTACTTACAAGGTAAGACGATGGTAAGCTCTACCGTTAATCACAAGGTAAGACGATGGTAAGCTCTACCGTTAATCACAAGGTAAGACAATGGTAAGCTCTACCGTTAACCAACTACTCAAACAAGTAGCTTTACAATAGCCACCCTCTTCGTCCGCTAACCCAAAATCTTTAAATTATTATTCAGGAATTACACCTAAGAATGCGAAGTTGTCCTGAATGCAAACAATTTAGGTTTGTCATCTGCATTGGTGTCAACATGAATGGTTTTTGGGGATCATTAAAAATACTGTATTTCCTCAATGTTCAATCGACGTACCTCTGATCCTTGTCGATGCCCCACAGAAAATGTGGTCTGATGCAGAATCAAAACTCAACGTCTCCAAAAGTATGGCTGATGATTGTATTCATGAATGAATGATAACTTCACACATACGCAAACACAAGCTTTTTCATCCTGAGAGTAAAACTTCATGAAAATGGATTAAAATGGAAAGGTACCTTGAGGTTTTACTTTATCTAGCATCCATAGGCTTGTCTTGATTTTTTTAACGAAAGTTGGAGCTTTTAGCTTCCTCAATGTAGCCTACTCATACAGACTCACAACAACACTCAC
Organism: Brachymystax lenok tsinlingensis; assembly: GCA_030435695.1. Lineage (NCBI taxonomy): Eukaryota > Metazoa > Chordata > Actinopteri > Salmoniformes > Salmonidae > Brachymystax > Brachymystax lenok. The sequence goes on along the minus strand of CM059782.1, from coordinate 11,399,571 downwards.
AATTAGTGATGCACCGATATTACATTTTTGGCAGATACTGATATCCGATACTTTCCTTGCCAAAACAAACGATACTGATAACCGATATACATGTTTCTAGTGGCCTTTTAAGCATTCTAGTACAGTTAAATAATTAACACACACACACACACTCGGACGCAGCGGTCTAAGGCACTGCATCTCAGTGCAAGAGGCATCACTACAGTCCCTGGTTCGAATCCAGGCTGTATCACATCCATCCGTGATTGGGAGTCCCATAGGGTGGCACACAATTGGCCCAGTGTTGTCCGGGGTAGGCCCGTTATTGTAAATAAGAATTTGTTCTTAACGGACTTGCCTAGTTAAATAGGTTACAGACACACAAACGTTATTTTGTTGGCATTTACGTATGTCCCAATTACCAGTAAAACATAATCAAAACATATTTTTTCACTTACTTGCTGAGCTGTTTCGTTGTACCTTTATTCAGTCATTTCATTCTCAACCAGGAATTCTCATACTATGGAACGCCATTTGGGTCTTTGCATGTCAAATAACATTATTTGACATGTCAAATAAGCTTGTTGACCAATCAGGACCTGAATATGACTGCATGTCAAATAATAATTTAACACATTCATACATTTTTTACGTAGTTATTACACAATCACTCGTACAATCACTGTACAGCCTTACCTACGGATTATGGATCAATGACATGGGGTATCAGTCTACTCAGTGACACCCAGAGAATATTAGCGTCATATTGTGGGACTTTGAAACGACTGTGGATTCAGCCACATTTATTGTCAATCTAAGTGATTTGAACCCCCCCAAGAAAACAATTTAAGGGGTGGATCAGCTTTAATATTGCGGATTGTTGCTTCCAATGTAATTGTCTGCATCATTTCCAATCCCCCATATATTTTGGGGGTAAAAATACATACCCATATATACAGTTGAAGTCGGAAGTTTACATAAACTTAGCTTGGAGTCATTAAAATTCGTTTTTCAGCCACTCCACAAATTTCTTGTTAACAAACTATAATTTTGGCAAGTCGGTTAGGACATCTACTTTGTGCATAACGCAAGTAATTTTTCCAACAATTGTTCACAGACAGATTATTTCACTTAATCATAATTCCAGTGGGTCAGAAGTTTACATACACTAAAGTGACTGTGCCTTTAAACAGCTTGGAAAATTCCAGAAAATGATGTCATGGCTTTAGAAGCTTCTGACATAATTTGAGTCAATTGGAGGTGTACCTGTGGATGTATGTCAAGGCCTACCTTCAAACTCAGTTCCTCTTTGCTTGACATAATGGGAAAATCAAAATAAATCAGCCAAAAATTGTAAACCTCGACAAGTCTGGTTTATCCTTGGGAGCAATTTCCAAATGCCTGAAGGTACCACGTTCATCTGTACAAACAATAGTACGCAAGTATAAACACCATGGGACCACGCAGTCGTCATACCGCTCAGAAAGGAGACACGTTCTGTCTCCTAGAGATGAACGTACTTTGGTGCGAAAAGTGTAAATCAATCCCAGAACAACAGCAAAGGACCGTGTGAAGATGCTGGAGGAAACAGGTACAAAAGTATCTATATCCACAGTAAAACGAGTCCTATATCGACATAACCTGAAAGGCAGCTCAGAAAGGAAGAGGCCACTGCTCCAAAACCACCATAAAAAAGCCAGACTACGGTTTACAACAGCATTGGGACAAAGATCACACTTTTTGGAGAACTGTTCTCTGGTCTGATGAAACAAAAATAGAACTGTTTGGCCATAACGACCATCGTTATGCAGGAGGAAAAAGGGGGAAGCTTGCAAGCCAAAGAACACCATCCCAACCGTGATGCATCATGTTGTGGGGGTGGCAGCATCATGTTGTGGGGGTGCTTTGCTGCAGGAGGGACTGGTGCACTTAACAAAATAGATGGCATCATGAGAAAGGAAAATTATGTGGAAATATTGAAGCAACATCTCAAGACATCAGTAAGAAAGTTAAAGCTTGGTTGCACATGGGGGTCTTCCAAATGGACAATTACCCCAAGCATACTTCCAAAGTTGTGGCAAAATGGCTTAAGGACAACGAAGTCAAGGTATTCGAGTGGCCATCACAAAGCCCTGACCTCAATCCTATAGAACATTTGTGGGCAGAACTGAAAAAGTGTGTGTGAGCAAGGAGGCCTACAAACCTGACTCCGTTACACCAGCTCTATCAGGAGGAATGGGCCAAGATTCACCCAACTTATTATGGGAAGCTTGTGGAAGGCTACCCAAAACATTTAACCCATTTTTACTAGGATTAAAAATGTCAGGAATTGTGAAAAACTGAGTATAAATGTATTTGGCTAAGGTGTTTGTTTTTAAGCCACAGATTTCAAATTCCTTAATATTATTGTTGGATCTGATTTTAATAGCTAACATTTTGATGGCAATAATAAATAGATATGCCGATAATGGACAACCTTGTCTTACTCCTCTTGACAGTTTAAAACTTTGAGATGTAGCCATTATTTTCTATTTTACACCTAGGGTTACTATACATAAAATGGGTTAAAGTTATAAGAGATTCTCCAAAATTGAAATATTCTAGGCATTTATATAATAAACTCCAGTCGTACTTTATCAAAAGCCTTTTCAAAATCAGCTTTGAAAACCAGAACTGGTTTCCCCAATATTTCATAGTATTCAATTGTTTCCAGTACTTGTCTTATATTATCTCCAATGTATCGTCCATGTAAAAAAAATGTCTGATTAGGATGAATATTATCTGACAATACCTTTTTAATTCTATGCGACAAGCATTTAGATAGAATTATTGCATCACAACACTGAAGTGTAAGAGGGCTCCAATTTTTTAAATGGACTGGATCTTTATATATACACACACCACTTGGATCCTGTTTTAGTAATAATGAAATCAGACTTCTTGTTGCGTGTCCGATAATCTACCGTTTATATTGGAGTGGTTAAAACATGCTAATAATGAGCCTCTGAGTATATCAACAAAAGTTTGGTATACTTCCACTGGTATGCCATCCATCCCTGGAGTTTTCCCAGCCTTTAAGGGAAAACATAAAGGCTTTAATTGCATCAAGAATGTCCTCCTCTGTAATTTGGCCTTCACATGAGTCTTTCTGTACAGATGTTAATTTTACATTATTTATAGGAAACAAATCCATACAATTAGCTTTGGGTAGTGGAGATGGAGGAGACTGAAATGAAAACATTAAAATACTTTACTTCCTCTTTCAAAATATAATTTGGTGAATCATGAGTGACTCCATTTGTAAAATGTTTTTGTAAAAAAATGTTGGTAGCATTTCTATGTTGAAGATTGAAAAATAATTTGGTGCATTTTTCCCCATATTCCATCCAGTTCGCTTTATTTGTATAATATATTACACTGGATCTTTCTTGAATAATAAGTTTTGTTGTTTTTCCTCTAACTTATTCTGAGCCTCTATGGTAGTTTTTTATTGCTATCCATCTGTTCTGTTAGACCTTCAATTTCCTTTGTTGATATGGACTCTTGATCTAAATTGCTTTTGTTTTATAGATGAGTACTGAATTGCATGGCCTCTAAAGGCACATTTAAAAGTGTCTCATACATTAAGGGGATCTGCTGTACCTATGTTATATGTCTGAAAAAGTCAGTTATAAATTCTTCTGTCCTAGCTATAAACAAGTTATCATCCAGTAGGCTTTGATTAAATTTCCAATATCCTCGCCCACATGGAAAGAGTAATATATATATGCCAATTATGTGATGATCCGACCACATTCTGTCCCCTATCAACACTTTTTAAACTTTTGGTGCCAGAGAGAATGACATAAGTAAGTAGTCAAGACGACTAGCTTGATTAAGCCTCCGCCATGTATATCTCACTAGGTCAGGGTATTTAAGCCTCCATATATCCACTAATTCCAATATATCCATGACATTCATCCTTTCTTTAAGTGCCCAAAGATGATAGTTTGTAGTGTGATTTCCTTAACGGTCCTTAGAGGTATTTAAAACCGTATTAAAATCCCCCACCATAATAATAATAGTCTAGTGTTACTTGTAGAGTTGATAAATTCTTATATATACTTTCAAAGAAGCTTGGATCATCATTATTTAGACCGTATAAGTTAATAAGCCATATCTGTTTGTCCAATAACATATTTTAAATAATTAATCTACCTTGTTTGGACAATTTGCACATTTGGATCTAAATTACTGTTAATTAATATCATCACCCCTTTTGAATTTCTTTGCCCATGGGAGAAATATATTTCGCCCCCCCACCCCAGTCCTTTTTACACAAAACTTCAGCTAAAAATTTGTGAATGAATTTCCTGTAAACAATAGATATTATACAAATTATCTTTTAGCCAGGTGAATACTGATCGTCTTTTCTTATTATCTGATAAGCCATTACAATTATAACTTTCTATACTTATTTCACCACTTACCATGAGACAGGTTTCAATTCTATTTATCAAAATATATATGTTTGTAAACGTACCATTAAAAAGTAACATGATGATTGAGTGTCTTTATAGCTTTACATGATATTTGTATTGCTACTAAGTAAACCTCCAAATTGGTCCCCCCTATTCCACCCACTAAAAGCCCTCCTCATCCCGAGTTGGGTTGTCATCCCAATGGCCGGCAGACCACCCCCAACCCCATATCCACAATAATATGATATGCCCCCCTCTCTGAATGTCGAGTGTGAACCCCTCCCCATGGGTTATTGCAGCTAGTGTTGCCAGCACTGCCATTGCCTGGGTGGGGGCACCCCACCGGAATCCCCACCGGCAAGGTACAAGGTCGTTAAGGTTTTCAATAACAGCTTTGAGAATTTCCTTATGCTCTCCCATCAGGGGGCTTTGGCTTTGCAGGACCAACCCTGCCAAGCAGGCTCAGAATCCTGAGGGGGCGGTGCTGCTCTAGAAGGTCTCTGACCGCATTTTGGCTGCATACAGGCCGCTAACAGCAGGCCCATAAAACAGCAAGGGACTTCTCATTTGTATCTGGGTCTTTCAGTTGGGTGTCTAGGGTATAGGGTTGTGGACTGTTCCATCAATATAGGTTCATAAATAAATACATTTGATGTATAATTATTATTTATTTAAATGCTGTTCCACCATGATAGGACAAATAAATAAGATGTATAATTCATTATAAAATGTATATCCCTCATCTGCACAACATTGAAAGCTCTCTCGCAGAAATACATTGGTTCTGGGATATGCAACCATTTCCATTCTCACTCAACGCCACAATTTCCCAAACAACAAAAAACACCCACCACACCATCCATCCACACATACTGTGCCTTCTGTTTACTGTGTTTATCTCCACCATGTTGAATTAGTGCTTTTTTGTTCCAATTAGTTATATTTGAAGATGGATAGAAAAGCTATATTTTCTTGTATTATTACAATCCATAACTGGGCTAGAATTGTGTGTTTTATTATTTCCCTCCACTATGAGAACTTTGTCATTTTTAAAATAGTCATGGGTCTTTGTGTCTCTGAACAACTGATTATCAATATACAGTTTATCGACCACGTGAGCTACGCATTTCCATTTCAATCCATTTTCCTTGAAAACTGGATACAGAACTTTGCGCCGTTCTGCAATTTCCTTCGAGAACTGGTCATTCATGCCTATTTTCGTGCCAGCAAGTTTTTTACCCAGGCTTCTAACCATTATTTTATCTTTAAAGAAAGCAAATTTGGCAACGATTGGGCGTTCAAACCTCTCTGTCCGAAGCGGAGTACACGTTCGAGTTTGATTTTGTCAATAGCTTCGCTTGGGATCTGAAGCGCTGTAAGAAGGAACTCTCTAACTACAGATTCAGGAACTTCTCCTTCTTTCTCTTGGACACCTATAGGTACCAGATTCTCTCAGGAATCTAGTCTGTATGGCAAGTAAGGCTTCTCTCAGAACGATGTTCTCCTTTTTAAGTTCATTAACCTCGGTTTCAATCTTATCGACTGTCCCTTTTAGCTTGTTTGTGTCTTTCTCCAATGTCGCAGTTTTCCGTCACTCATTTCGAGGCTTGCCTTCAACTCTTATATCCCTACTGACTAGTTCAAGTATACACAGTTTGTAATTTATTGATTTTAACAGATCGGTGACGACCTTTACCCTTCCCACTGGTGAAAATATTAAATTGTCTGTAGAAGAGTCACGTTTTCGTTTTGAAATAGGTTCCCGTATTACTCTCCGTCATGTTTGGGTGTTGCTTGTTTTCGTAATATTTGTCGATACATTTCTCTCGTCTTATGATTTGTTTTGTCTCATTACCCAGATTGAAGGTTATTATCCACCAGATTGTGTAGTGCTAATATTTAGTCTAATTTACCGACATTGAATATTACGTTTTTATCTTGAGGTGGTCAACACAGCTGTGTTCAGTCCACCATCTTGGAGACTAAGAGAGTTAGTTGGTCAATTCAATGGAACACTATTCCAGAGGAAAAACAATACTGCGTGGATGTTTGAGTCTGATAACTCTGAGGAGGACATTGGGAAAAAATCTCTTGGGTATTGAGTAGACTGATACCCCATTTCATTGATCCCCGATCCTTAGGTAAAGCTGTACAGTGCAATATGAATGTCAATACACACAATAGGATGACTGGGGAGGTGATTTCACACAGTCAGTCCCGCGATAAGAGCTACAATGCTAATATTTGCGTAAACTCTTCACAGTTGTGTTCTGTGGGTTCACAGAGTAGACTGATACCCCATTTCATTGCTTCGCATTCCAACCTTGTTTAACATGATCTAGTCTAAATTTGGCATGATTCCACCAATTGTAACCTCCTGCATCACTTTAAAAAGAGGTACTTTATTTTGAAGGCAAACTGCAAATTCCACTATTGTGCCTAATCCTTGTTTTGGCTAGCTTCACAACACATAACCCAGTCCAGTCGAGCCTCACTAGCCAGATGAAGCTAGCTGGCTGTTTATAACGTTAGCTTTGGTCAACAGGGTTAAGTAGCTGGCTAGCTATTTATTTTCATGAACTGAAGTTCAATTTCAAAAGGCGAACAACAAGTGGCTACCTAGCTAATACTTACAAGGATTCATAAATCATTACTAAGAATAATGAAAATGACTGCAGTTTCTACTGGTTATTGTTTTCAGGCTGGTTGTATTGGTGCTAGCTAGGTACCAAGCTAAAGCTAGCTACCCCAGAAGTTTCAGTCAAACAAATAATGATTTATTACCAAGGCTGTATTGTAAACACATCGTTTGTGGCCGGTGAATTTGTTAGATTACTTGTTAGATACTACTGCATTGTCGGAACTAGAAGCACAAGCATTTCGCTACACTCACATTAACATCTGCTAACCATGTGTATGTGACAAATAAGATTTGATTTGTGTTTGCAGACTTTTTTGTACAGTTTTGACAGTGCGCGTGATAGTAGTGGTAGCGCTTGGCTTGCACGTGCAAATTCAGAACACACAAAAAAGTTATTTGACGTTTATCTTTTTTGACACGCTAAGACCCAAACGGCGTGCCATAGTATGTTGTGAAGCTAATAGCAGTGACGCCATTACTGGGTAACTCCGGTAGGGCAACATTTGTACCGGTGCTCGACCAGTCGGCAAAAGCCAACATCACCCACAACAGAGAACGGTTGATTGGCAAGGGCAATGAATTCCATTAACTTGGCATTAATGGATTTTTCCTTTGAGTTGCCTCGCTGAAATTTTATTACTCTTCCAAATGACTGCTCGATCCACACAGCATTCATTGTGGGCTAGGTTAGGAATGCTGTGTTGCACGTGTAGAGCAACATTTTACGTGGCGTCATTACGTCATGTACCTACGTTATATAGGTATGCACGTCAGCTTTGACACGTTGGCATTTTTAGCTAATATCGGCCGATTCCGATATGTTCACCGATATATCGTGCATCCCTACTCACAACCATTAAAAGAAGTAGGCTACCTTTTGGCTTTTCTGTTTTTGGAACAGGAACCTCAAATCTTCTCAGCTGACATTTTTTCAGAGGACAAATAGAAAGAAATGTTAATAAGCGTGTGTTATATCAAGAAGAATTGATCATACTATTCCAGAGTGCATCATCACTCCAAAGTCAACCTCAGTCTCTGAAAACAACTAAGTTAATCAAACGCGCTGCCTAGTTTGTCTTTCATAACACATGCAATGAGACCCAATTGTAACCAAACTCACATACACACACACATACACAGTGCCTTTGTAAAGTATTCAGACCCCTTGACTTATTCCACATTTTGTTACTTTACAGGTCTTATTAAAATGTTATTGAATACAAAAAAAATCCTCAGCAATCTACACACAATACCCCATAATGGGCGAAAAACAGGTTTTTAGAAATATATAAAAAGGACAGAAATACCTTATTTACATATTTATTCAGACCCTTTGCTATGAGACTTGCAATTGAGCTCAGGTGCAGCCTGTTTCCATTGATCATCCTTGACATGTTTCTACAACTTGATTGGAGTCCACTAGTGGTAAATTCAATTGATTGGACATCATTTGGAAAGGCACACACCTGTCTATATAAAAGGTCCCACAGTTGACAGTGCATGTCAGAGCAAAAACCAAGCCATAAGGTCGAAGGAATAGTCCGTAGAGCTCCGAGACAGGATCCCCATCCAACCTGACAGAGCTTGAGAGGATCTGGAGAGAAGAATGGGATAAATTCCCCAAATACAGGTGTGCCAAGCTTGTAGCGTCATACCCAAGAAGACTCGAGGATGTAATCGCTGCTAAAGGTGCTTTAACAAAGTACTGAGTAAAAGGTCTGAATTCTTATGTAAATGTAATACTTCCATTTGTAAAAAAAAATATATAAATTAGCATACATTTCTAAAAACCTGTTTTTGCTTTGTCATTATGGGTTATCGTGTGTAGATTGATGAGGGGGAAAAAAATATTTAAATCAATTTTAGGATAAGGCTGTAACGTAACAAAATATGGAAAAATTCAAGGGGTCGGAATACTTTCAGAATGCACTACTGAGATGCCATTGTGCCTTACAAAAGCCTGTAGGTGCTGCAGTTTGTCTTACATCATACAAATTCAGTCTAACCACAAAACAGAGAGGATTTAGGCTCAAAGATTTTATTGGGTAGGATTCTAGAGGAGTAAATTGGCTACCTCTGGATGGAGAAACCAGATTAACAGTCTAATTTAAAATTGAACAGTTAAAAATTATCCAGCCGCTCTACTTGCACACACACACACACACACGAGACAAAACTCCTATATTTTCTCTCTCGCTCTTCAAAATGATAGGCAACAGTGTAACAAGCTAATTAAACCACAGTTTTGACTGTGGTTTGGTCTACTATGATTTGCTTCCAGGTCAAAACCACGTGATTGACACAATACAAGTCTTCTACCTCTGATCCCTGACTGCTGAACAGTCTGTCAAAAGGCGTTTTCAAAATCCCTGGCAGACACGCAAACAGAGCCAAGGGTCACAGTCCAGAGAAGGTTGATTCTCACACAAAGTGTGTCCATGCCCACCAGAAATCAATTGTCGTACTTAAACACACGCACAAACAAAACAGGACAATTTTATTCCCCAAAGGAGAATAAATTCATTCTGGAAAAGAAATAACACTGGGAAAGATACCTTTGGTTTGGACTTTTTTTCTTGTCCTCTATGTCAAAGGAAAGAAGAACCATAAGCTACAATGACACATATTTCGACATAGTATGTTTTTTTTAAAGGACTTGTCTCTTTGCTAGGCAATAACGCAGGGTCATGAGAGAGTTGAGCAACAAACAAAAAATGTTGGCCAATGACAACACGCACAGGGAGTGACCAACCAGCCTTTCCATTTTGGGAGCAGGAACTTTGACCTTATTTTCATCCAACATACAAACAAAACCAAAAAAGAAATTAGAGACAGCATGGACCATGTCGGAGGGGACTGTACGTGCCAATTTCAAAGAGTGCACTGTGCATCATAGCGCCAATTTTACACCATCGCTCAGTTACTATCAAAACAGAAACCAGTCACTTATTCCTATCTTGTACAAAATTCATAAAATACTTAATCGATGCCCATAACCGTTGACAGTGCCCATGCATGTAGATATATTTAGTCTAAGAGTTCAATAAACATATTTATTCCATAGACAGACGTTCAATCTACCTCACAACATAAAATATCTGAACACTGCATTATGTTTTTGTCAAGATATTAATAGGCTAGGTCTACATCTAGCAATATGCCTACTTAAAATGGCCTAAACTGTTGTCCCTCCAGTCTGAAACAGAAATACACCCCTCTTAGTCACCATGACCTTTGGTAAATAAAAACTGAAAACAGTCCGAAACACCTCAGTAAATACTTAGCCTCCATGGCCACAAGTCAACGTGGACGACATTCCTAAACTCTGGGGTTCAGGCTGACCTTTATGGGTCTGTTTAGCAAAAGATGGGTGAACTTCGGGAACTTCTATTCAGTCCAATAATAGCATGGTGGCATATTAGCAGTTAAAAGTTTAACAAACATAAGTACCAATACATTAGTTGCACATTCAGAGAATAGGCCCCGCTCAAGAGGTCATTCACATTGCATCATTCCAACAACACACTCAGTGTTAGCACTTCCCATATGTAAGCCTAATAACATCAAGTCATAGGAATTTAGGAAAATCAGTCTTCCTAGACCTACTGCTGGGTAAAGAGAGGCAACTTCTAGACTTAGTCTTAGGAGAGACAATGAAAATAGATACAGCACATTTTGAATTAAGTTTACATTACTACATTATTACAGTACAACAAGCTAACTAAACAAAGGTGATCATTGCTGACGTCATCTGTTATTGAGTATAAAAACTGCATGAACTGCAGTATCTAACGTTGCTTTGCTTAAAAAGCTACATGACATCATATTTTTTTCCCAATTAAACTAGGAGTCACCTGAACTGCAACATCCAACGTTATCAGAAGCCTGAACAGAGTTATGTAGATGGTGAGTGGATGGTTATATATATATGGAAATGACAGTAAAAGGAATTACTTTAAGGCTTAAGAGTAAAGACTAAGTGATAAATTTACATAAAAAATCAATTACAGCTAAATGTGAAATACAGTTTAACTGGAAAAATGAAAAGATTAGAATAGCACAAATGATTAATTCAGGCCAGAAAACAGATGAGCAAAGAATTAGTGCATCACAATGACGGTGAGAAGTACAGATTGCAGAATCTTAGAAAAAGTACAAAGCATAGTCCCAAAAGTCCAGGTCAATATTCCCAATGGCAATGGCAAGCACCATTGCAGCAAGGCCAAAGTCGACGAGGACAAAAATATAATATAATATCCTTATTTCAGGGGGTGACCTTAGACCTCACTCAGTAGACTAGTCTCCTTCTGCTCCTCATGGACGGCAGGCTAGGAGTCGAACGCTCAGGAGCTCTTGGCTATTGATCCTGTAGGTCTAATATAACGCCCTGAACCCCAGCGTCATTCTGGGACGTACCAGCATCACCCTCCTCCTCTGCTGTCTGACTCTCTGGAATCTCTGGATCCTTCTCTACGGGAGGAGTGATCACATCATAGAGAAACGTGAAGAAGCCGTAAAACCAATCAGAGCCCTCCTCGGCTAAAATACCGAAGATTTCCTCTAGGGAATCTGCGTTTTCATTAGTAATTTCACCGCCATCTTTGGTCAAGCCTGACGAGAGAGAGAGAGGAGAAAAACAAGGGGGAGAGAAGAGGAGCGAGAGGATAGAGAGGGAAGAGAAATGAATAAAGTGGATGGTAATGCAGGAAAGAGAGAGGCGTATAAGTCGAACAGAAGAGCGGCAAGAAAATACCCCTTTTAATAGTTGAGTGTAGCTCTCTCGAAAGTGTCAAATTATGAAATGTCGTTGCCAGCTATGTTCAGGGATTGTGGTCAGTAAGGTACAGTCATTTGTTCTGGTCTTTGATTGGTTTAGTCTTTATTAGTCCCTTTATTTATTAGGATACACAGGACAAGAGCTAATGGGCTAGGCATTGTAGGAAATGAGAAGTGTCAGTAATAAGGCAGTATTTTAGATACTGTACATGTGGCAGGTGACCAATGTTACAACAACCATAATCAATATTGTCGCTTTCAGCACAATTGCACTACAGAAATGTAGACTGTCATTGGAGTTAAATAACGCTGTGTAGATGCTGCCAGAGGACTTCAAGCTCTTTTTGAGCCGCATACTAAATTAAATAGCTACTGCTGAACAACTGTGCAGGAGTACTAACATGGAACTATTTGTTTATGTGAAGTTTTAGTACCAATTCATAGGGAAGTTTTTTAAAGCCACCCACTTGAGTTTTCCCCAATGAAGTAAGCTCTAAGTAAGCTGTTAAGTTCATGGCACTGGTACTCAAACACAAGAAAACCAAGTCAGTCATGCATGAGTAACATTTTAGAGGTCACAAAAAGGTAATTATTAGAAAATGCACTTGCCGAGTAGTACTTTGGCGTCCTCCACATCGAAGTCGCCGTCGCCATCTGCGTCATACGCTGAAAGTTTACCTGCAAATAGAGAATAGTCTTAAAGTCATATCATAAACAATGTTCAGAGTACAGTCCTTTCCACAAATGAGCCTGTTCTTGGCCTTTCCATCAAAATCATTGCGGGGTCAGGGTCTAGGGGACATACACTTCCTCTGTAATTAGACAGTTATTAGGTCATTGGGATTCTTTAATATGACCCTCCTGGTTGCCAATGAAGTCATACTATGGTGTTCAGAGTGGAACCGTATCATATCTACAGCTCAGCTCTGAATTCCTTCTGTATTTCTGAGAGAGAAGTTGTGGTCATGGTGATACTGCTGAACTGCAGCAGTATATATGAAGCGGCAACCACTCGACTAGCCCTAGCACAGTCGAACACAGGCAGCTTGATGTAGCCAACAAGTACACCCCCTGGATAGGACGCTAGTCTGTCGTAGGGCCTTGATGAAATGAAGCTATACCTTCAATCCAAAGAATTTGCTTCTTCAAAATCAGATATGAGAAATAACAAAACATTTAGTATGAGTCAAAGCCTAATAAATAAAAGGGACTAGTAAAAACAAACAGGTCAAAAGACCAGGAAAAGCAACATCAACAAGCCATGCAGCATGCATACATACATACATACATGCAATTTAGCAGACACTTTTATCTAAAGTGACTTACAGTCATGCGTGCATACATTTTCGTATGGGTAGTCCCAGAGGGAACATCAGTAAGACAAGTATGCTGTACTGCATATTGTTAAATAATTATTTAGAGGCATACTATAATGTAACCTATTCAAAACTAATAACAGATAGAATTGAAGATTGGTGATACATGCAAGTAAAGACCATACCTTGTAAAACCTCTGAAAAGTTAAAACGGAATTCCTTTGCTCTCTCTGCTTGCAAGATTAAAGACACACACAGGAGCAGTTTGTTTATAGGGACATCATCAAGATCAAAAGTTAATGAAACAGTAACAGTGTCATTATTACTTCATGTTACACATTAAATTGGGTAAATTCTTTCTTTTGGAATTCCTCTTTCCCCTTAATTTTCTTCTTCATAAGGTCATGGCCTTCTGTCAGAAACGGGTTTCTGTCTAAACCACATAATGCCTTCTCCGAATCATACAGGAAGTGCCGTTCTCATGCACCTACAGAAAGATTTGTGGTCAGAACATCATCATCTAGAGGGGATTACTCAATTTAGGCAAAACACTGCAGGTTGAAATGTAGCATACAAACTAAGGATGCACGATATATCGGTAAGCATATCGGAATAGTCGCTAAAAATGCCAACATCGGCATCGGCCCAATGTCTATTTTAACGCCGATGTGCAAAATCTATGTCAAAGCTGACGTGCATACCTATATAACGTAGGTAGATGACGAAATGACACCACGTAAAATGTTGCGCTACACATGCAACACAGCAGTCCTAACCTAGCCCACAATGTCTGCTGTGTGGATTGAGCAGTCAATAAGTCGAGCTGTCATTTGAAAGCGTAGGAAACAGGGTTTACGTGAAACGACAGACATAGCTGGACAAGATGGAAATGGACACAGTGACAGTGCGCACCGAGAAAGAGAGGCCACGGACAGACAGAGTTGAAACTTCACTGCTTGACATGTATGATGAAATCCTGGTTGAGAATGAAACGACAACAAATGAACAATGAAACAGCAAGTAAGTGAAAGAACTCGGTTTTGATCATGTTTTACTGGTAATGGGGACATACGTAAATGCCAACAAAATAACTTTTTGGTCAGTGTGGTGTGTATGTTTCAAAAGGCTGTGGTTATTGGTATCGGGTTTTTTGGCAAGGAAAATTTCATATTGGTTCATTCCTAATACAAACACAGCCCAATGCCCTAAATTGTAATTATACATTACAATACATACATTTTGTAAAGTTGTGCATTTTTATATTTAATCATATATAACTGAATTATTATCTTATTGTATCACAATAAAAAGGCAATAGTTTATCAGATAATGCTTTATTTACAGCCTGTTGATAGTTACTTAGAAATGACTTGTTAAAACAGTAGCCTGATTAAATAATAATTCCATGGTAATTACACTTTGGTTTCTTTGAAATTCATTGACATACCATTTTTGGTAGTTAGTAGTTACCAATAGTGTGTAATTCTTTGAGGTGAGTATTGTAAACACAAAGGTTCCTTTGTTAATAACATGTCAATACCAGATACCAGATTAAACCGGGCTGTAAAATAAAGCATTACTGTTTATCATAGGGATGTGGGGAGGTCAGGCGACTCACCGATGACGTTGTCGTAGTCCACCAGGTCAAACCACACCACGGCCACGGAGCTCCAAACCCCCAGCAGAGCCAGCACCATGAACCAGGTGAAAATCTTTGTGCCGCTCAAACCACCACCACCACCACTAGCAGCAACAGTAGCCTCCGCTTTAACACCATTCTTATTCACCACTGCTGCAGGCTTCACCTCTGGAAAAGAAAGGACACAATGAGTAGGTTAATAATTCTGACTGGAGCATAGGCTAGCAGAACATCTCAGTCATTCTGACTGGAGCATACTGTAGGCTACGCTACTGGGACATACAGTGCCTTGCAAAAGCATTCAGACCCCTTGGATTTCTTCACATTTTGTTGTGTTACAAAGTGTGATTAAAATAGATTGCAATTTTTTGTCAACAATCTACACAAAATATTATGCCATGTCAAAGCGGAAGATTTTTTTAAATATATATTTCTTAAGACCATTTTAAATGAAAGTCGTTGCGTAAGTATTCAGCTCCCTGAGTCAATACATGTTAGAAACACCATTGGCATCGATTACAGCTGTGAGTCTTCTTGGGTAAGTCTATAAAAGCTTTGCACACCTGGATTGTGGAATATTTGCCCATTACTCTTTAAAACATGTGAAACTCTGTCAAGATGCTGGGGATCATGGCTAAACAGCAAATGTCAGGTCTTGCCATAGATTTTCAAGCAGATTTAAAAATGTAACTTGGCCACAAAGGAACATGCTGAAAGGTGAATTTGTCTCTCAGTCTCTGGTGTAAAGCAGACTGAAGCAAGTTTTTCCTCTAGGATTTTGCCTGTGCTTAGCTCCAGCCAGTTGATTTTTATCCTGAAAAACTCCCCAGTATTTGCCGATGTCAAGCATACCCATACCATGATGCAGCCACCATTAAGCTTGAAAATATGGAGGCAGACACTCACTTAGTGATGTGTTGGATTTGCCCCAAACACAAGGCTTTGCATTCAGGCCAAAAAGTGTGTTCTTGCACTGGCTCAATGCACACTCACTAGAGAGTCCAACACACACACACACACACACACACACACCTACTCTGTTTATTATCTATCCTGATTGCCTAGTCACTTTTACCCCAACCCACATGTGCATAATGTATTACCTCAACTACCTCGTACCCCTGCACATTGACTCACTACCGGCGCTCCTTGTATATAGTCTCACTTTATGTGACTATTTGCAAATTTGTCTTACTTTTTAACTCTGCATTGTTGGGAATGGGCTCGTAAGTAAGCATTCCACAGTAAAGTCTACACCTGTTGTATTTCGTGCATGTGACAAATACAAATTGATTTGATTCCTTTGCTGTATTTTTTTGCAGTATTACTTTAGTGCCTGCCTTGTTGCATACATGTTGTGGAATACTTTATTCTGTATATTTGTATTATTCTATTCACTCTGTCACTTAGGTCATTACTGTGGAGTAACTACAATGTTGTTGATCCATCCTCAGTTTCCTCCCAATGAACTCTGTAGCAGCTTTAAAATCCCCAATGGGATCCTGGTAACATCCCTGAGCAGTTTCATTCCTGTCCTTCAGCTCAGTTCAGAAGGACGATTCATGTCAATCCCTATTATTTCACAGAGTCAGTCCATGTAACTTAACTGATTTGTTAAGCCAAACGTTATTTCTGAACTAATTTAGGCTATATGAGTTTATTTTTATTTGTTTATGCTAATGTTTCTTCCACTTTGACAGAGTATTTTGTATAGATTGTTAATCCCACTTTGTAACACAATAAAATGTGAAGAAATCCAAAGGGTCTGAATACTTTTACAAGGCACTGTATCTCATAGGGCATAGACTACACTAACCGGACATACCGCAGTCATTTTGACTGGGCATATTTCAGTCATTGTGATTGAAAATTCTGAAAGAAAGTCAGTCTTTCCCCAGATGCTAGGGGTTAGTGAGAGCTGATCTGACTAGGAGGAGGAGTGAAGGGGATGCTGCAGTCCAGGTAGAAAATAACCCTGCCTGGATCAAAGGATGAATGACAGATGAAGGCAGTAGGCCTAAAGGCCCCAGACCCTGACTGGTTCCACAGGCTGAACTCAAGGTCGGCCATAGTAGGGCCAGGCAAGACACGTTTTACTATGACAGATAAAAGTTGTTGTTGTGCATATGTGAAATACAAGATGTCCCTGTATGCAGTCAAGGGGTGTGAATACCTTCCAAATCATTCAGAAAGTCTTCAGACCCTTTGACTTTTTCCACATTGTGTTATGTTACAGTATTATTCAAAAATGTATGAACATATTTCCCTCCCTCATCAATCAACACACAATACCCCACAATAACAAAGCAAAAACAGGTTAATACATTTTTGCAAATGTATAATTTTTTTTTTTTAAATATTGAAATACCTCATGTACAAGTATTCAGACCCTTTGCTATGAGACACGAAATTGAGCTCAGGTGCATCCTGTTCCCATTGATCATCCTTGATATGTTTCTACAACTTGGAGTCCACCTGTAGTAAATTCATTTGATTGGACATGATTGGAAAGGTGCACACACTTGTCTATATAAAAAGGTCCCACAGTTGACAGGGAATGTCAGAGCAAAAACCAAGCCATGAGGTTGAAGGAATTGTTCGTAGAGCTCCGAGAGAGGATTGTGTTGAGGCACAGATCTGGGGAAGGGTATTAAAACATTTCCGCAGCATTTTGGTCCCCAAGAACACAGTGGCCTCCATCATTCTTAAAATGGAAGAAATGTGGAACCCCCAATACTCTTCCTAGAGCTCGGGGGAGAAGGGCCTTGGTCAGGGAGGTAATCAAGAACCCGATGGTCACTCTGACAGAGCTCCAGAGTTCCTCTGTGGAGATGGTTGTCCTTCTGGAAGGTTCTCCCATCTCTGCAGCACTCCACCAATCAGGCCTTTATGGTAGATTGGCCAGACTGAAGCCACTCCTCAGAAAAAGACAACAGCCCGCTTGCCGTTTTCCAAAAGGCACCTAAAGACCCTCCGACCATGAGAAACAACATTCTCTGGTCTGATGAAACCAAGATTGAACTCTTTGGCCTGAATGCCAAGCGTCACGTCTGGAGGAAACCTGGCACCATCCCTACGGTGAAGCATGGTGGTGGCAGCATCATGCTGTGGGGATGTTTTTCAGCGGCAGAAACTGAGAGACCAGTCAGGATCGAGGGAAAGATGAACGGTTGAAAGTACAGAGAGATCCTTGATAACCTGCTCCAGAGCGCTCAGGACCTCAGACTAGGGCCACGGTTCACCTTCCAACACAACAACGACCCTAAGTACACAGCCAAGACAACGCAGGAGTGACTTCAGGACAAGTCTCTGAATGTCCTTGAGTAGCCCAGCCAGAGCCCAGACTTGAACCTGTTCTAACATCTCTGGATAGACCTGAAAATAACTATGCAGCGACACTCCCCATCCAACCTGACAGGGCTTGATGGATCTGCAGAGAATGAGAGAAACTCAACAAATACAGGTGTGCTTGTAGCGTCAGTTAATCTGTCCAACAAATATGAGTTGTTCCCCAATGCTTGGAAGTCTGCTGCAGTGATACCCGTTTTAAAATCTGGTGACCCAACTAGAGGTCAACCAATTATGATTTTTCAACGCCGATACCGGTTAAAATCGGCTGATTTTTATATATTTGTAATAATGACAATTACAACTATACTGAATGAACACTTATTTTAATACATAAATAAAATCTATTTAGTCACAAATAAATAATGAAACATGTTCAATTTGGTTTAAATAATGAAAAAACAGTGTTGGAAAAGAAAGTAAAAGTGCAATATGTGCCATGTAAAAAAGCTAACATTTAAGTTCCTTGCTCAGAACATGAACACATGAAAGCTGGTGGTTCCTTTTAACATGAGTCTTCAATATTCCCAGTTAAGAAGTTTTAGATTGTAGTTATTATAGGAATATCTCTCTCTATACCATTTGTATTTCATATACCTTTGACTAGTGGATGTGTATAGTATTCCCAGCCTAATCTTAGGAGTTGATAGGCTTGAAGTCATAAACAGCGCTGTGCTTCAAGCATTGCAACGAGCTGCTGGCAAACGCAGGAAAGTGCTGTTTGAATGAATGCTTACGAGCCTGCTGCTGCCTACAACCGCTCAGTCAGACTGCTCTATCAAATATCAAATCATAGACAAATTATAATATAATAAAACACACAGAAATACGAGCATTAGGTCATTAATATGGTCAAATCCGGGAAACAATCATTTAGAAAACAAAACATTTATTATTTTTATCGAACGGGTGGAAACCCTAAGTCTAAATATTGCTGTTACATTGCACAACCTTCAATGTTATGTCATAATTATGTAAAATTCTGGCAAATGAATTACGGTCTTTGTTAGGAAGAAATGGTCTTCACACAGTTCGCAACGAGCCAGGCGGCCCAAACTGCTGCATATACCCTGACTCTGCTTGCACTGAATGCAAGAGAAGTGACATAATATCTCTAGTTAATATCGCCTGCTAACATGAATTTCTTTTAACTAAATATGCAGCTTTCAAAAAATATACTTGTGTATTGATTTTAAGAAAGGCATTGATGTTTATGGTTAGGTACATTGGTGCAACAATTCTGCTTTTTTCGCGCGAATGCACTTTTGTTAAATCATCACCCGTTTGGCGAAGATGAAGTAGGCTGTGATTCGATGATAAATTAACAGGCACCACATTGATTATATGCAACGCAGGACAAGCTAGTTTAAACTAGTAATATCATCAACCATGTGTAGTTAACTAGTGATTATGTTTAGATTGTTTTTTTATAAGATACGTGTAATGCTAGCTAGCAACTTACCTTGGCTCCTTGCTGCACTCGCGTAACAGGTGGTCAGCCTGCCACACAGTTTCCTAACTATTCTACCGTAACAGCCAATAGCTATTTTCTGGAGTGCATTAAATCTAAACTGGACATAGATGGTGATGTCGGCACAATGTTTTTGAATCTTAATGAAGCCTTTGATACCATGCCATGAGGTCCTCCTATCCAAACTATCCTCCCTTAATGTGTCCACTGAGGTCATTAGTTGGATGTATTCCTATCTGACAAACAGAAGTCAAAGGGTTTGTTTGGGGGACACTCTTTACTATAACATTGGGGTCCCACTAGGCCCCCTTCTGTTTACAATCTATATAAATGATCTCCCACTTGCTTGCCCACAAGTTAACATGTAGATGTATGCAGACGATACAGTTCTGTATGTACACTCAAAAAATAGACAATTGGTAGTTAACTGAAGCTATGGTACATGTTTCTAAATGGATTACTAATTCTTGCCAGCATTTAAATGTCGACAAGACTGTATGTACTTCTCTAAGAAATCCATTGATTCTTCCCAACGAGCTGTTCTTGTTAAGGGGGAGATTCTGAAAGTTGTGTCAAACTTCAGGTATCTTGGTGTAATTTTGGACTCCAACTTGACATTTAAGAAACACGTGAAGAAGGTGGTTAACACGGTTAAGTTAGGATTATCCAACTTTAGGTTTATAATACCTTTCCTTCCTCTGCAGGCCGCCAAACTATATATGCATGCTATGATCTTCTCACATGCAGATCACAAGCAGGAGCTACTATTTTGAAACCAATTAAAATCACTAATCACCCTAATCACTTAAGATTTTTGATAACAAACCAAAACAGTTACCACCATTGTCATATCATTTACAAACATAATTTATTTAGTCTGGATAGCTTTAAGCAGTATGTAGATGCAAGCCTTGACTTTAAGATCCTGCATGGTCTTGCCGGCATATGATGCTCAAGGAAAGCACCTCCAGGATAACAAGAGCAGTAACTAGAGGGGATTGCATTGTGCCTTTTCGAAAGTAAAATAAATAAAAAAAATGTACAAATCGGCCTTCTCTGTTAGAGCTACAATATACTGGAATGCAATGCCTATGGACTTGAGAAGCGGCACTGATTATTGTACTTTTAAATTTGAATTGAAAACATGGCTAAAATCTATCCAAACCTATACACGAGTTACATATGAGGAACCACAGTTAAGACGACAGTTGATGATAGTGTTGTTAGAATATATTATTGGATGTAATGTATTTGGTATTGTTTTAGTGAGTATGTGTATTGTGGCTGTGTAATTGTCCTGGGACTACGGGTGCAAATTAGCTTTTGGCTAACCCCGGCAAATTTACATGGATGTTGCATTATTGATGTTGATTAATGTGCATTGTCCCCTACAAATAAATAAAACAAACTGCCTGATATGGTAGTGCCTGATGGCATGGATCTCGGCCCCAGTGATTTACTGGGCTGTCCGCACCATCCTCTGGAACTCTTTTGGAGTCAACGACAGTACATCTGCAAATACCAAATCGGTGATGCAGCCAGTTAAGATTTTTTTGAGGATCCGAGTGCCCATGTCAAACATTTTCAGCCTCCTGAGGGGTAAGAGGTGCTGCTGTGCCCTCTTCATGACAGTGTTGGTGTGTGTTGACCATGTTAAGTCTTTAGTGATGTGATAATAATAGTGTCACGATCCTCTGAAGGGACAGACCAAGACGCAGCGATGCTTCCAGTATACATTTTATTTATGACGAACGTAACTGGGAAAATAACAAAATTAACGTGACGAAGATCGTGATGTTGGACATAACTAAACATAAAACAAGCTATGCTCAAACAACTCACAAACCCCTAGTGAAAACTACAAACATATATATGGTTCCCAATTAGAGGTAACGACACACAGCTGCCTCTAATTGGGAACCATTACCCCAACATAGAAATATAACACCTAGAACATAAAAAACCCTACACCAAAACTAAACACACCAGCCTGTCTTCTCAGGCCTGGACGTGACAAATAGTGATAATAATAAGTGTGCCACGCATCTTTCAATTAGTCATGTGCGAGGTTCTACATGGTCTAAATAAGTCAACTGGCTAGTTTGCCTGTCTGTAAAGAGAAGGGGCGGGCTATACGTTGTTCAAATCAAATTTTATTGGTAACAAACGTGTTTAGCTTCTAGTTCCGATAGTTATTACTTGTCAGATATTTCTACACTAACAATTTCACAACAAATACCTAATAGACACAAATCTAAGTAAAGGAATGTAATTAAGAATATATAAATATATGGACAAGAACCTGCTGCTCTGATTGGATAGAGTGAATCTGCATTTCTCCGTCCAATAACTTCATAATTTCGCGCTCCTCCTAATCTGCAGTGAGAATGTGCAGGGAGGTATTTTGCTAATCTATTTAGGCATATTAAAAACATTTTCCAATCGCGAGTATTAGCTGATCTGATAATCAACTATCAATTTACAGATACGATTACTAGTAGGGATGCACGATATATTGGTGAACATATCGTAAATCGGACGATATTAGCTAAAAATGCAAACATCGGTATCAGCCAATGTCTAGTTTAACGCCCGATGTGCAAAAACGATGTCAAAGCTGACATGCATATCTATATAACGAAGGTACATGACACACGCTTTACGTTCAACACAGCATTCCTAAACTAGCCCACAATGTCTGCTATGTGGATCGAGCAGTCAACAAGTCAACACTTCAGTGAGACAACTCAAAGGCGAAATCCATTAAAGCCAAGATAATGGAATTCATTGCCCTTGACAATCAACCGTTCTCTGTCGTGGGTTGTTGACTTTCGCCGACTGATCGAGCACCGGTTAACACCACCAAGTGCGCTATTTTTCCGATGTTGCCCTACCGGAGTTACACAGTACTAGCGTCACTGCTATTAGCTTCACAACATACATACTATGGGACGTTGTTTGAGCCTTTGCATGTCAAAAAAAAGATACAGCGGCACTGTCAAAGCTGTACAAAAAAAAGTCTGCAAACAAGCAAACACCGGCCACGAACGATGTGTTTACAATACGGCGTTGGTAATAACGCATTATTTGTTCGACCGCAACTTCTGGTGTAGCTAGCTTTAGCTTGGTACCTAGCTAGCACCAATACAACCAGCCTGAAAACAATGACCAGTAAAAACTGCAGTAATTTTCATTATTCTTAGCAATGATTTAGGAACCCTTGTGAGTAAGTATTAGCTAGGTAGCCACTTGTTGTTCACCTATAGAAATTCAGTTAATGAAAAAAAATAGCTAGCCAGCTACTTAACCCTGTTGCCCAAAGCTAATGTTATAAGCAGCCAGCTAGCTTCATCTGGCTAGCGAGGCTCGACCGGACCGGTCGGTGTTGTGAAGCTAGCTACAAAATAAAATATGTAACTGACAGTGTTGCAAATGAATACAAATATTAGAATTATGCCATACTTTTATTTTGAAGGCTGACCTCAAAGTAATCTATTGTGGCTAATCCTTATTGTGGCTAGATTCACATAGATGGGTCCGACCACCATTATTCAAATAAGAACAGTCGTATAAATTAGGGTTATTTTAGATGACACCTAGCTATATACATTTGAAGTCGGAAGTTTGCATACACCTTACCCAAATACATTTAAAAACTTAGTTTTTCACAATTCCTGGCATTTAATAAAAGTACAAATTCCCTGTCTTTGGTCAGTTAGGATCACCACTTTATTTTAAGAATGTGAAATTTCAGAATAATATTAGAGAGAATGATTTATTTCAGCTATTATTTCTTTCATCACATTCCCAGTGGGTCAGAAGTTTACATATACTCAATTAGTATTCGGTAGCATTGCCTTTAAATTGTTTAACTAAACGTTTTGGGTAGCCTTCCACAAGCTTCCCACAATAAGTTGGGTGAATTTTGGCCCATTGAATTTTGGCACTCTGTGTTGGGCTGTATCCAGGCATTCCACGTTGCATCGCGCGTAAGAACAGCCCTTAGCCGTGGTATATTGGCCATATACCACAGCCCCTCGGACCTTATTGCTTAAATGGCACCACACTGTCGGTTACCATTCAACACTTCTGAATTAAGCAGTTAAGGAGAACCATTAGCCTACCATTTGTAAATCCACTTGACCCTACCTAGGATTTCTTCAGCCAATATGGCTTCTTCACAGATCGGCTCCTCCATCAGGGCAGATGAAGTGGGATCCACGATGAGAACTCCTCGATTTTTCCCAGTTTCGAACAAATCCCCCCTGCCTGAATGAGGCGTAGAGTGGCCACTTGGACAGCTGGAACTCGATACCGGCCAAACTGGCCCAGGGGACGATTTTTAGAGCCGTCAAACAAATATGGGGAGGACATGCCGTGTGTGTGCGACACTACTCTGCCATAGCCAGATAGGACACAAGGGGGACTGTGCAGAACAAGGTGCGCACAAAGACATTGCAGCAGAGTTGGCACTTGTCCAAACACAGACAACGTAACAACATGACAGTTGCCTCTTGAAATGTCTTCAACGGTCTTTAGAGAGAATCTGCTGCAGAGGTTGAAATTCTCTTGAATGAGCACATTGCACTACAGCATTTAGAAATCTAGTTTTACAGTAAAAAAGGTGTGTAAAGGAGCAGCTCATGAATAGGCAGACACACCCATTCTGGTGCTATACAGGCACTACCATCTTCTCACTAGATGGGTGGACTAGTGTTTTATTGGCTTACAAACTTCCAACCATTTAACCTAGTCTAAATATGTTGATACCATACCTTAAGGGAAGACACTGTGCAATACATGGCACTCTCTCGACTGCTTCCAACAATGGGGCACGCAATATACTAGTTGCCATGATACAGAAGCCATCAATGCAATTTGAAACGTCACAGTCATCATTACACACAGTGTACAAAACCTTGAGTTGCACCACGTTTTGCCCTCAGAACAGCCTCAATTTGTCAGGGCATGGACTCTACAAGGTGTCGAAAGCGTTCCAACGGAATTTGGTATTTTATTAGGATCCCCATTAGCTGTTGCAAAAGCAGCAACTACTCTTCCTGGGGTCCAGACAAAACATGACATAATACAGAACATTAATAAACAAAAACAGCTCAAGGACAAAACTACATCCATTTAAAAAAGGCTCACGTAGCCTATATATTAATACACAAACTATCTAGGTCAAATAGGGGAGAGGTGTTGTGCCATGAGGCATTGCTTTATCTGTTTTTTTAAACCAGGTTTGCGGTTTATTTGAGCAATATGATATGAAACAGAGTTTGTTCTGGATTTGGGGACTGTGAAAAGAACCCTGGTGGCATGTCTGGTCGGGTAAGCGTGTGTAAGTTGACTATGTGAAGAATTTGGGATTTTCAACACATTAATGGTTCTTATAAAAAATAAGTGATGCAGTCAGTCTCTCCTCAAACTCTTAGCCAAGAGACTGGCATAGTATTTATATTATCCCTCTGATTACAATGAAGAGCAAGACATGCCGCTCTGTTCTGGGCCAGCTGCAGCTTAACTAGGTCTTTCTTTGCAGCACTTGACCACATGGCTGGACAATAATCAAGATAAGACAAAACTAGAGCCTGCAGGACTTGATTTTTGGAGTGTGGTGTCAAAAAAGCAGAGCATCTCTTTATTACAGACAGACCTCTCCCCAGCTTTACAACCACTGAATCTATACATTTTGACCATGACAGTTTACAATCTAAGGTAACGCCAAGTCATTTAGTCCCCTCAACTTGTTCAACAGCCACACCATTCATTACCAGATTCAGCTGAGGTCTAGAACTTAGGGAATGATTTGTACCACAATGCTCTTAGTCTTAGAGATGTTCTGGATCAGTTTATTACTGGCCACCCATTCCAAAACAGACTGCAACTCTTTGTTAAGGGTTTCAGTGACATCATTAGCTGTAGTTGGAGGCGTATATGCGATTCTGGCCCATGTTAACTCCAATGATGTTGGCTGGATGTCCTTTGGGTGGTGGACCATTCTTGAAAGACGCGGGAAACTGTTGAGCATAGAAAAACCCAGCAGCATTGCAGCTCTTGACACACGCGCCTGGCACCTACTACCATACCCCGTTCAAAGGCACTTCAATCTTTTGTCTTGCCCATTCACCTTCTGAATGGCACACATACACAACGCATGTCTCAAAGCTTTAAAAAAATCCTACTTTAACCTGTCTCCTCCCCTTCCTCTACATTGATTGAAGTAGATTTAAGTGACATCAATGAGGGATCATGGCTTTCACCTGGTCAGTCTGTGTCATGGAAAGAGTTCCTAACATTTTTGTAAACTCAATGTATTTCAGTCATCATGACTGAAGACTATAATGACTTCCTCTAAGGCCATTGGCTAATCTACATGTGTTTATAATAATATAATGGTTATCGGCTGATCATAATTTGTGTTAACCTAATAATCAGCATCCTTTTCAATAGGCGAGTGCATCAGAGTAGTAGGTCCATAAATGGCAGCCAAAGATTTGAGCAACAATGTGTCTAACAAAGGATGTTACAGGGCATGGACCATGAAGATGAACAACTGTCAGGCATATGCACGCCTGCAACATTTTTCTGTAGGTGGTTGATGTTGCCTTGGCAGTTGTGACACCGCTGACACGCTAGTGTAGATTCAGTGTCTTTTGCAATACCAGCACAAACAACCCATTGAGTTCACAGCACTGCAAACAGGGCCAAGCATTAGTAGGCTATGCCTTCCAATCAGATATTACTTTCACAGTGCATGTTGACTTTTTATGATAGCATCATATGCACTGCAGCGCGACAGACAACTTCCCATGTCTTTGCACTTCTGAATGAAACCCACTTATAGTGGGAAATACCAGCTAAAAACTAAGCCAGCTCGTGCAATGAAAACACCATTAAAATCCATGCATTGCCTTATAACAAGAAACTGTAACTATTATCCACCAGTCACAACACAGGACACTTTTCACTAGTTTAGACTCAGTCCTCAATTAAGACACTCTTATTCTAAGATAATTGAAGAGGAGTAGGCTGTGTGAAAAATGTTAGGCAACCCTTTAATGACAGACACAAAATCCATTAAAAAAGTTAGACTTTTATTTTTTTACCAGATATGCGTGTCCAGGGATGGTCTGGATGAATGACATGGTGTGCACTGGGAATATGGAATAATTGATGACCATTCCCCACAGGCCAACATAGCATCATTCACATTCATCATAATTTTAGAATAGAGAAACACGAAGCCTAAACCAACCACAGATGACAAATAGCTCAACATAGAAACTCCCTTCTAAATGTAGTGAAGACATTAACTAACCCGCTGACACAGTGGACAACAGTGAACGTTAGCAGCGGGGCTACATTGTAACAGTACCTAGTTGCTACATTGTAGAGTTCCAAAATAGATTCTGCACAATTGGCTCGAGGAAAGAGCATTATCAAATACATTATTATTTGCCCGGTGATCGTGCAGTTGCATAACTGGCAAATAGATATTTAACTAGCTAGACTTGCACAATCATTTAGCGTACGAGCTATGCTGTTAGCTAGTTAGCATATGGAAGAGTACCGACCTTTTTTGGCTTGGTTTCTGAAATTCTTCCTTGGAGCCATTATAAGCGCACGGATGCTGACTGTTCAGAGGGTTCAAATAATTCGCCTGTAAACTCCCTTCTTGTTCCCTAAATGAATTTCTATTACCTACTATTCCAACAAAATAATAATGTCCTCATGGATACTGACTGACAAGCTAACGTCCATGGTAACCAGTTTACTATTGAGTGATCTTAAATTCCGCCAGTCCACGACAGGGAATGAAAGATGGGCGGAGTTTTCAGCGGATTCTTTTTGGTTGTAATTCAACCGCTTGGACCACTACTTGTTGGGAGTGCCCAGAGATTTCCGCCCTGCAGTTTTGATAACAGCAAAATCGTGGCAAAGTGTCCCCTGTCTATCGCGAAATCTTCACATAATATAAACATCAAAGGAGTTTAGGTGGCTGCTGAGTGGACCTGGAAGGGACGGAGAGGGCTGTATAGTATCCAACCTGAGACAGGCGAGAATGTCTCTGCCTGGGTCCCTGATGGGGATGCCTGCAGTATTTTCTGGGGGGTCAAATCCAGTGATGTATTTAAACCCTGGATTGTAATGAATTGGCCAGTGAGAGGCTTTGAAGCCACCGATCGGCCATATTGCCACTCCCCAGATGGAGCAGTCCTCCATGGGAATAAATGGAATTCTACATTATTTCAATTAAATGTTTCAAGGACAAAATTACATGTATTTTTGTATTTTTTGTTGTAGTGGGGACAGTAAAACTAGAACTTTCAAAAAGAGTTTACTCAAATCTTTGTGTTTATCTCACATAATATAATTTAAAAGTATGCATTAAGGTGTAGGCTTAGGCGGTATCCAGATGTTCATATTGTCATACCGGGATTTACGGTATTACCAGCAAAGCACATAAGGGGCGCTAAACATGCAAGAAAAGGCCATTGGGCCTCTATTACCAGAATGCTAACAAAATCATCACTAACTAAAAGCGAAGTCACAGATGCTGTTAGCTAAAGGCTAACGAGCGAGAATGAACATAAACTAATTGCAAAGAAAAGCAAGCTCATAAAGTTATACAAGCATAGCTAGTAGCTACCAAATGTCATTTTCGGTGAGTGTTGACATTTATAAGCAACAGTGAATGAGAGAAATTTTGCAAATGAACAAAGTTGTGATGCATGCTTTTCTGAAGAAAGAGCAGCATGTGTACACGGAGCAGGTGGGAAAAGAACATAGACAAAAAAACGCTAGTAGGAAGCACAAAAACAAATGACAGCTGTACAGATGCCTCATCCAGAGCTCTTTGACTTCTGGAAGAAAGCCATTATAAGATATCTGATGGCAAACATTTAGTAGTGAAATACAAGTGTAACTTCATCAA
This sequence comes from Brachymystax lenok tsinlingensis, assembly GCA_030435695.1. NCBI lineage: Eukaryota > Metazoa > Chordata > Actinopteri > Salmoniformes > Salmonidae > Brachymystax > Brachymystax lenok. The sequence goes on along the minus strand of CM059782.1, from coordinate 11,371,000 downwards.
CTCGTGCACCACACAACAGACTCGCCGATAGATATGGAACGCTATGGCCTCACCAGCTTGTTTTCTCTTACTGTGCTGTTGACAAACACGTGACTGGCTCAACTGTTCTGAGGAACTAAGGTAAACGTAATAATTTAAAATAATTTGAGAGACGAAATGAAGAACGCAATCTTCTTAATCTCCGAAAGTATCACAGAAAGGCCAAAAAGATCATCAAGGACAGCAACCACCCGAGCCACTGCCTGTTCACCCCGCTATCATCCAGAAGGCGAGGTCAGTACAGGTGGATCAAAGCTGGGACAGAGAGACTGAAAAACAGCTTCTACCTCAAGGCCATCAGACTGTTAAACAGCCATCACTAACATTGAGTGGCTGCTGCCAACATACTGACTCAAATCGCTAGCCACTTTAATAATAAAAAATTGGATGTAATAAATGTATCACTAGCCACTTTATATAATGTTTACATATCCTACATTACTCATCTCATATGTATATACTGTACTCTATACATCTACTGCATCTTGCCTATGCCGTTCGGCCATCACTCATCCATATATTTATATGTACATATTCTTATTAATTCCTTTACACTTGTGTGTATAAGGTAGTTGTTGTGAAATTGTTAGATTACTTGTTAGATATTACTGCATGGTCAGAACTAGAAGCACAAGCCTTTCGCTACACTCGCATTAACATCTGGTAACCATGTGTATTTGACAAATAAAATTTGATTTGATTTAAAAGGTATCGCACAAGTTGATTGCAGGTAATAACTAAAAATGTCACATAAAATATTCACAATTATTGAAAAACTTCAAAATAAATAGTTTTGATGGTATTTATAGTATAGAAAAACCCTCCTGTGGATTTTTCCAAATACCCCTGGTATACGGTATACCGCCCACGCCTATTAAGGTGTCTGTAATAGAATAAACATGGCAAAAACAAATGTAGACATTAAAAAACGCATTTCTATAACTTCCAAAATATTTTCTACATTGATGGGGGAGTGCAAAGATGGAGCCATGTTGGCTTCAAAACAGCTCCCTGTTTGTCATCTAGTGTATATATAAATAATTGGTCAGATCTAACCATGCCTGGGTTCCCCAACTGGCGACCGTGGCCCCAATTTCAAATATAATCTGTTAGGGCTTCTTGCTGTCAATTTGCAGTCTACAAATTATTTGTAATTATGTTCAGGTCCCCTGACCATCCGTTCAAGAAAAAAATTGTCCCGCGGATGATTCTAGTTGATGATCCCTGATGGGCTCCCTGGAAACAATCTGGAGATATAGATCGAGAGAGCTTCAGGGATGACTATACAATTGCAATAAATGTATTTTTATATATATATATATATATATACACATACATACATACATACACACACACACACACTGTATAGCTGAGCATTTACACAATGCAGATGTACAGACCCACAGATGACAGAGCTCAGACCATGACAACTGCACTCATGCTTCCAGCAGCATTTGTATTCCATGTCAAATATCACATTCCACATTGTAAGTGGTAGCCTCTTGTGTCCTGGAATTCGGCAATGTGATTTCTGACCTTAAGTCTCTAATCAATGCAATTCATCTTCCTCTGAAATTCAAAAGCATGTTATTCTCATTGTCATGTTGGCTAATTTATTAAGCGCTTTTGCATCCACAATATATATTTAATTACAATCAGCACTTGGGAGCATAAGCGGTTGTGGATACAGAGGCATATAATTCTTTAGTAGCTTTTTTTAATGTAGAGATTATTCAACAACCAAAGTTTCTTTAGGATTAAAACCAAATAAATTCTTTATTATAATACATTTGCTATAACACTGTGCAATTCACATTGTTGGAGTTTGAGAGCACAGTCTTCATTTCTTTAGCATAAAAAAAAAAAGGTTTTGTGATTCCCTCCACTTTCCTCAAGAATATCCCCCCATAAACGTTGTCAGTATATATTGGATATAGGCCAATTTAGCAGCAGACTGTCATGGGTAATGCCAATAACAACAATTTAGCTTTGCTCTCAAATACAGTACAGTAGCCTTTAAACATCCTGATTCAGTGGGTCCTTTAAATTGTACATACCTGTTGCTTCTTGACATTTGTGATTTTAATTATATTTTTTTAACATGAGAAAGCACCCTTTTGAAAATAACAGGTTTTGCTAAAAAAATGAAATATAATGTTCCTGATGATCAGAAGTACAACTTGTGCCAAGTTGCCTATAAAATATGACAGTCTATTTACAAAAAGAAAGATAGCTTCAGTAATTTAATAACAGTGTTAGCTAAAGAGATAGTATGGGGAATGTGTACTTGTATGTGTCCATTTGGTGAGAGAAGCTTCACCCAGCAGCCTTCAATACATCAGTCAGTTGCCAAACTCCAGTAACTGAGGAATATCACACAAGCCATACAAAAAAACATTGTGATGTCTTTACATTCTGTCAAGTCTTTGATTGGTTCGAATGGTCGCCTAACTATCCAGAAAATGTTCCTCAATAAACCCTTTCCTAACCATGGACGAGGATGAAGGGTGGTGATAGGTGGTCGGAAACAAGCACGTTCTAGGAATGTATGGGGGGGAACCCCAACAAAAACTAAAACATACTCATGTCACAAAGTGAACCCCCAAGCATAGTGACTTTCTCAAGCTGGTCATCACGCCTTCTCTCTCGGAAGATGGGCATGTCAATAAAAATCTTACTTACAAAAAGGAAAAAAAAATGAACAAAAAGGAGGCGCGGAAACGTCATAAAATAAAACCTAAATGACAAAGAACCTTAAAATGCCCTGGAAATGTCTTCAGTCCATTCACTGTACACAGTAACAATAGTTACCCTCCTCTCCTTGTGTGTTCTGGCTGATTGGAGAACAGTGATTATTGTGTGACACTCTGGCTACAGACCAAACAAATGCTTTGAGGGGATATAAGGCTCTAACAAGGAGTCGTTGAGCACAGGTTTGTGTTACTAACACATGGATCTGGTTGGATGAGTTTGAACAGTCCATGTTTGGTGCCAGAGGAAGGAGGAGGAGGTGGTCAGTATAGCACAAGATGACACGGTGACCTCACGTGGACTTCTGCCGATAGTGAAGTGTTAGGTCTCCGCCGCTCTTCCAGATAAAATGCTTGACCGTCCGCAGGTCCATGTTGGGATCCAATACCTACAGACAACAAAAGGTGGGAACATATATTAATACATTTTAGTCATTTAGCAGACGCTCTTATCCAGAGTGTACTTACAGTTTGTGTATTCATCTGAAAATAGCTAGGTGGGACAACGACATATCACAGGCATAGTAAGTACACTTTCCTCAATAAAGTAGCCATCAGCAAAGTCAGAGCTAGAAAAGGGGGGGATTATTTAAGATACTCTTTGAAGAGGTAGGGTTTTTGTACAGTACCTGGTCCTGACAGAGCAGCTCAATCTTCTCCTCGGCCAGCACGGCCACGTCCTCCTCCTCTTTCTGCTCGCTGGGCTTGTCGTTGTTCCCAGGCAGAATGTCTCTGCCTGGGTCCCTGATGGGGATGCCTGCAGTATTTTCTGGGGGGTCAAATCCAGTGATGTATTTAAACCCTGGATTGTAATGAATTGGCCAGTGAGAGGCTTTGAAGCCACCGATCGGCCATATTGCCACTCCCCAGATGGAGCAGTCCTCCATGGGAATAAATGGAATTCTACATTATTTCAATTAAATGTTTCAAGGACAAAATTACATGTATTTTTGTATTTTTTGTTGTAGTGGGGACAGTAAAACTAGAACTTTCAAAAAGAGTTTACTCAAATCTTTGTGTTTATCTCACATAATATAATTTAAAAGTATGCATTAAGGTGTAGGCTTAGGCGGTATCCAGATGTTCATATTGTCATACCGGGATTTACGGTATTACCAGCAAAGCACATAAGGGGCGCTAAACATGCAAGAAAAGGCCATTGGGCCTCTATTACCAGAATGCTAACAAAATCATCACTAACTAAAAGCGAAGTCACAGATGCTGTTAGCTAAAGGCTAACGAGCGAGAATGAACATAAACTAATTGCAAAGAAAAGCAAGCTCATAAAGTTATACAAGCATAGCTAGTAGCTACCAAATGTCATTTTCGGTGAGTGTTGACATTTATAAGCAACAGTGAATGAGAGAAATTTTGCAAATGAACAAAGTTGTGATGCATGCTTTTCTGAAGAAAGAGCAGCATGTGTACACGGAGCAGGTGGGAAAAGAACATAGACAAAAAAAAAACGCTAGTAGGAAGCACAAAAACAAATGACAGCTGTACAGATGCCTCATCCAGAGCTCTTTGACTTCTGGAAGAAAGCCATTATAAGATATCTGATGGCAAACATTTAGTAGTGAAATACAAGTGTAACTTCATCAACTCGTGCACCACACAACAGACTCGCCGATAGATATGGAACGCTATGGCCTCACCAGCTTGTTTTCTCTTACTGTGCTGTTGACAAACACGTGACTGGCTCAACTGTTCTGAGGAACTAAGGTAAACGTAATAATTTAAAATAATTTGAGAGACGAAATGAAGAACGCAATCTTCTTAATCTCCGAAAGTATCACAGAAAGGCCAAAAAGATCATCAAGGACAGCAACCACCCGAGCCACTGCCTGTTCACCCCGCTATCATCCAGAAGGCGAGGTCAGTACAGGTGGATCAAAGCTGGGACAGAGAGACTGAAAAACAGCTTCTACCTCAAGGCCATCAGACTGTTAAACAGCCATCACTAACATTGAGTGGCTGCTGCCAACATACTGACTCAAATCGCTAGCCACTTTAATAATAAAAAATTGGATGTAATAAATGTATCACTAGCCACTTTATATAATGTTTACATATCCTACATTACTCATCTCATATGTATATACTGTACTCTATACATCTACTGCATCTTGCCTATGCCGTTCGGCCATCACTCATCCATATATTTATATGTACATATTCTTATTAATTCCTTTACACTTGTGTGTATAAGGTAGTTGTTGTGAAATTGTTAGATTACTTGTTAGATATTACTGCATGGTCAGAACTAGAAGCACAAGCCTTTCGCTACACTCGCATTAACATCTGGTAACCATGTGTATTTGACAAATAAAATTTGATTTGATTTAAAAGGTATCGCACAAGTTGATTGCAGGTAATAACTAAAAATGTCACATAAAATATTCACAATTATTGAAAAACTTCAAAATAAATAGTTTTGATGGTATTTATAGTATAGAAAAACCCTCCTGTGGATTTTTCCAAATACCCCTGGTATACGGTATACCGCCCACGCCTATTAAGGTGTCTGTAATAGAATAAACATGGCAAAAACAAATGTAGACATTAAAAAACGCATTTCTATAACTTCCAAAATATTTTCTACATTGATGGGGAGTGCAAAGATGGAGCCATGTTGGCTTCAAAACAGCTCCCTGTTTGTCATCTAGTGTATATATAAATAATTGGTCAGATCTAACCATGCCTGGGTTCCCCAACTGGCGACCGTGGCCCCAATTTCAAATATAATCTGTTAGGGCTTCTTGCTGTCAATTTGCAGTCTACAAATTATTTGTAATTATGTTCAGGTCCCCTGACCATCCGTTCAAGAAAAAAATTGTCCCATGGATGATTCTAGTTGATGATCCCTGATGGGCTCCTGGAAACAATCTGGAGATATAGATCGAGAGAGCTTCAGGGATGACTATACAATTGCAATAAATGTATTTTTATATATATATATATATATATACACATACATACATACATACACACACACACACACTGTATAGCTGAGCATTTACACAATGCAGATGTACAGACCCACAGATGACAGAGCTCAGACCATGACAACTGCACTCATGCTTCCAGCAGCATTTGTATTCCATGTCAAATATCACATTCCACATTGTAAGTGGTAGCCTCTTGTGTCCTGGAATTCGGCAATGTGATTTCTGACCTTAAGTCTCTAATCAATGCAATTCATCTTCCTCTGAAATTCAAAAGCATGTTATTCTCATTGTCATGTTGGCTAATTTATTAAGCGCTTTTGCATCCACAATATATATTTAATTACAATCAGCACTTGGGAGCATAAGCGGTTGTGGATACAGAGGCATATAATTCTTTAGTAGCTTTTTAATGTAGAGATTATTCAACAACCAAAGTTTCTTTAGGATTAAAACCAAATAAATTCTTTATTATAATACATTTGCTATAACACTGTGCAATTCACATTGTTGGAGTTTGAGAGCACAGTCTTCATTTCTTTAGCATAAAAAAAAGGTTTTGTGATTCCTCCACTTTCCTCAAGAATATCCCCCATAAACGTTGTCAGTATATATTGGATATAGGCCAATTTAGCAGCAGACTGTCATGGGTAATGCCAATAACAACAATTTAGCTTTGCTCTCAAATACAGTACAGTAGCCTTTAAACATCCTGATTCAGTGGGTCCTTTAAATTGTACATACCTGTTGCTTCTTGACATTTGTGATTTTAATTATATTTTTTAACATGAGAAAGCACCCTTTTGAAAATAACAGGTTTTGCTAAAAATGAAATATAATGTTCCTGATGATCAGAAGTACAACTTGTGCCAAGTTGCCTATAAAATATGACAGTCTATTTACAAAAAGAAAGATAGCTTCAGTAATTTAATAACAGTGTTAGCTAAAGAGATAGTATGGGGAATGTGTACTTGTATGTGTCCATTTGGTGAGAGAAGCTTCACCCAGCAGCCTTCAATACATCAGTCAGTTGCCAAACTCCAGTAACTGAGGAATATCACACAAGCCATACAAAAAACATTGTGATGTCTTTACATTCTGTCAAGTCTTTGATTGGTTCGAATGGTCGCTAACTATCCAGAAAATGTTCCTCAATAAACCCTTTCCTAACCATGGACGAGGATGAAGGGTGGTGATAGGTGGTCGGAAACAAGCACGTTCTAGGAATGTATGGGGGAACCCCAACAAAAACTAAAACATACTCATGTCACAAAGTGAACCCCAAGCATAGTGACTTTCTCAAGCTGGTCATCACGCCTTCTCTCTCGGAAGATGGGCATGTCAATAAAAATCTTACTTACAAAAAGGAAAAAAAAATGAACAAAAAGGAGGCGCGGAAACGTCATAAAATAAAACCTAAATGACAAAGAACCTTAAAATGCCCTGGAAATGTCTTCAGTCCATTCACTGTACACAGTAACAATAGTTACCCTCCTCTCCTTGTGTGTTCTGGCTGATTGGAGAACAGTGATTATTGTGTGACACTCTGGCTACAGACCAAACAAATGCTTTGAGGGGATATAAGGCTCTAACAAGGAGTCGTTGAGCACAGGTTTGTGTTACTAACACATGGATCTGGTTGGATGAGTTTGAACAGTCCATGTTTGGTGCCAGAGGAAGGAGGAGGAGGTGGTCAGTATAGCACAAGATGACACCGGTGACCTCACGTGGACTTCTGCCGATAGTGAAGTGTTAGGTCTCCGCCGCTCTTCCAGATAAAATGCTTGACCGTCCGCAGGTCCATGTTGGGATCCAATACCTACAGACAACAAAAGGTGGGAACATATATTAATACATTTTAGTCATTTAGCAGACGCTCTTATCCAGAGTGTACTTACAGTTTGTGTATTCATCTGAAAATAGCTAGGTGGGACAACGACATATCACAGGCATAGTAAGTACACTTTCCTCAATAAAGTAGCCATCAGCAAAGTCAGAGCTAGAAAAGGGGGGGATTATTTAAGATACTCTTTGAAGAGGTAGGGTTTTTGTACAGTACCTGGTCCTGACAGAGCAGCTCAATCTTCTCCTCGGCCAGCACGGCCACGTCCTCCTCCTCTTTCTGCTCGCTGGGCTTGTCGTTGTTCCCCGAGGCCCCCGTCTGAGACTCGTTGTCCAGGTTGATGATCTTCTCGTATACGTGTTCCATCACCTTCCTCACCTGGAGCATGTCGCTGGCCGACAGACGGTCCCTGCGGAAGAACAACAACGTTGGAATATAACCGCAAGCTTAGAACATTGAGATACATAGTTCAAGTGAATGATACCATTAGGAAAATGTGTTTTGCAGGGAAGGATGAACATAGAACAATAATAGGAACAGAGAAACTGATCCAGTTGGTTTAAAATGTTGTACTTACTTCTTTAAGGTTTTTGCACCAGAGGAAGAATGAGGCTGGAGGTAGAATGGGATTTTGTTGAATTTGGGCATGTTTTTCTAAAACACAGGGAAGAATCATACATGAGAATCATATTGTATCAACACTACACAATTAGCTATAATACTGTAATGTTAGAAGATATATATACAGTACCAGTCATGGAGGAGGGGGCAAAGCTGTCATCAAGGCAATGGGTGGCTACTTTTAAGAATTTCAAATATAAAATATATTTTGATTTGTTTAACACTTTTTTTGGTTACTACATAATTCCGTATGTGTTATTTCATAGTTTTGATGTCTTCACTATTATTCTATAATGTAGTAAATAGTAAAAAATAAAGAAAAACCTTTGAATGAGTACGAGTGTCCAAACTTTTGACTGGGACTGTATATGTATTATATTTATCATTAATAAAAAGTTGAGAGCTCACATCCACGGTGATGTCGATGACCCACTGTGGCACGGTCTCGTTGAGCAACATGGACTCAGTCTCACCACCCGAGTCTCGACACAACAACCTGGAGAAAGAGGGGGCCAGGTGGGTGGGGTTTGCACTTCTGGTACTATTCCATTGGTTCCATTACACCGGCAAAAGCTTGATTGAGTGCCGCTTAGGTACAGTATTTCAATGAAAACCAATACTATTTCCAACCATGTCTGACTATGACAGGGCGGTTTAGCACAGACTTCAACAGCAGCATGGATGGAAAATGTTCATATTTCATGTACTGTAAGTAATGCTGTGAATTTTACCTGAACAAGGTCCTTCCCCCTGCCTCTCCAAAGATGACTGGCGTGTGAGGGGGAACATGGAAGTAGCCGTTACCTTTCTGTATCCTGCCCTCATGCTCCCCGTTCACTGAAGACACACACACACACACACACACCATCAGAACATAGACTATCACTGATAGACTTTATTCAACTCAATAAAGTCAGAAAGGCTGCCTGCATTATACTTCATATTATTTACATTACATTATTACAGTAGTATATGTAAGTGTGTTTTTCAAGTTTTAATGTCACGTGCACAAGTACAGTGAAATGCCTTTCTTGCAAGTCTGTGTGTGTGTATGTGTAACAGCGCACCGTGGTTCATCTCAGTTTCTTCATCCATAGGGTTGATGTGTGTCCGGGGCCAATACTCCAGTAAGGCCTGCAGCAGCAGTCCACCCAGGTTCACTAGAAGAGAAGACAGCTCTATACGGACGGTACTGCACATACGCCACCATATTCAGTCTGTGTCATTAAAAAGTCCACTTGATCTTGCAAGGCAGTACATTATTATTATAATTTTTTTTAAAGCGCTCACATTTGGGATCAGCCCCATCAGGACTGGAGAAGCCGGCATCCTTGGCCGACACCCACGCAGCAAAGCAGTCACTCTCATCCAACGTGATGGTCAACATCTACCCAATGGAATATGTGCATTAGAATGAAGGCAAATCACTGTCCTACCTATTGCTATTACTGTCCTATTACTTTACAATGTAAAGAAAAGAAGGCAGGATGATCTTACCCCAGTTTTAAGATCCACAGAGAACCAGTTTGGCACATACACCATTTTAAACCTCTTTTTAATCTCTTCATCAAACTCCATCTTTCCCAGGTCTTCCCCTTTACACGCCTGAATGAGGACAAAAGATATTCAATCAAAAGATATGGCAAACGATGGGGAGATTGGAGAGAGATGGAAGATGGTAGAGAGATGGAAGATGGCAGAGAGGTGGAAGACGGCAGAGAGGTGGAAGATGGCAGAGAGAGGAAAGATGGCAGAGAGAGGAAAGATGGCAGAGAGAGGAAAGATGGCAGAGAGAGGAAAGATGGCAGAGAGATGGAAGATGGCAGAGAGATGGAAGACGGCAGAGAGAGGGAAGACGGCAGAGAGAGGGAAGACGGCAGAGAGAGGGAAGACGGCAGAGAGAGGGAAGACGGCAGAGAGAGGGAAGACGGCAGAGAGAGGGAAGACGGCAGAGAGAGGGAAGACGGCAGAGAGAGGGAAGACGGCAGAGAGATGGAAGATGGTAGAGAGATGGAAGATGGCAGAGAGATGGAAGATGGTAGAGAGATGGAAGATGGCAGAGAGATGGAAGATGGTAGAGAGAGGAAAGATGGTAGAGATGGAAGATGGCAGAAAACACAAATGTAAAACACAAAAGGCAATGGGCACGCACCTTTAAAATATCCCAGTATGCAACGTTGTTGTTGGTATCTTTGGTTAGTATATGTCTCTTGTCGTTCAGAATGTGGCACTGAATAATACTGGCTCCGCCTAGTGGACAGAAATACACACAACACCCATTTAGGCCTAGAACGTACAGTGTACAAAACATTAAGAACACCTTCCTAATATTGGAGTTGCACCCCCACCTGTTTGCCCTCATAATAGCCTCAATTTGTCGGGGCATGGACTCTTCAAGGTGTCAAATGCATTCCACAGGGATGCTGGCCCATGTTGACCCCAATGCTTCCCACAGTTGTGTCAAGTTGGATGGATGTCCTTTGGGTTGTGGACCATTCTTGACATACACGAGAAACGGTTGAGCGTGAAAAACCCAGCAGCATTGCAGTTCTTGCCAAAAAACCACTGCGCCTGGCACCTACTATTATACCCCATTCAAAGGCACTGAAATCTTTTGTCTTTCCCATTCACCCTCTGAATAGCACACAGACAATCCATGTCTCAATTGCTTCTTTACCCTGTCTCCTCCCCTACACTGACTGAAGTGGATTTAACAAGTCAATAAGGAATCACAGCTTTCACCTGGATTCACCGGGTCAGTCTGTCATGGAAAGAGCATGTGTTCATAATGTTTTGTACACTCAGTGTACAGTATCTATTCGAAATACCCATTCTAAATACCAGAATTTGCAATGCAAAGATTGGGAGACTTATGAAGTTAAAATGTTTACCTTTAACAACCTGCTCGGGCTGTGTGCAGAGAGGCGTCAGGGGAGCAGTGCAGTCGTTGTCGTAATCTCCAGATGCTCGGAAATTGTGAATGCCCTTCAGAGACTGCAATGAATCATGACAGGGAACATAAACAGGGAGTGAACATTGCATTAAAAGTATACAGACAAGGTTTTCTTAGAAGAGACCCACAGGCTTTACTGAATTCTGAAGTTTCTACTGTGTTATATCCAGTATAATTCTACTTCCATGTAATATTAACATATCAACTACTCATATAAAACCCCTGTTGTTCCACTCCAGTCATGCTGCTTACCCATTTGTTGACGGTGGACTTGGTGGTGGAGACCCAGAGGGCCGTGGGGGGGTCAGCTGAGCGGTCCAGCTCCATCTGAACCAGGGAGACACAGAGCATCCTTCACTTAGAGGTCCAATGCAGCCGGTTTTATCTCAATATCAAATCATTTCTGAGTAACAATTTACTACCTTACTATGTTTGTTTTAAATTCAAATTGTAAAAAAAAAAAATAGCTTCTTAGCAAGGAGCAATTTCTCAAGCAAGAATTTTGGTGATGTCACCAGGCAGGCCAAAACTCCATCCTACCAAAACAGGCTGAAATTTCAGGTGGTCTTTCAAACATCTCTTACACTAAAAGGGCATTATCATTATTTTCACAATTTCACAGTATTATTCCAACCTCATAGTGTGTAAATATATATAAAACACAGGAAAATAAGGCTGAGATAAGAAAAAACATTGTAACATTATGACTGGACTGTATATGGCTCAAAATACTTAAGTCCAATAAACATCCAGGCCTAATATCTACAAGTTAGACTTTTCAACTACATTTCCCAGCATGCCCTATGCTCAGAGTATCCCAGTAACCACACCCCTCTCACCTTGAGGACGGGGGCCTTCTCCTCACAGATGAGCATGCGGAGCTCTGGGTTCCTCAGGTCGGTGCAGTAGATTTTGCGGTCGCGGCCACCAGAGTAGACGTGCGTGAAGGCCTCGTTGACCTGCAGGGCCCACACGCCCTCATCGTGCACCCGGTAGGTGGCGATGCACCGCTGCTGCCCCAGCGACCACAACCGTATGGTCCCGTCTGAGCTGCCCGAGAGACACTGGGTGGGAAAAGAGAGCTGTAACATTAGGAATGCGAAATCCCAGTTGAAAATTTCAGGTTGGAGGCTTCTTTCGCAGTTAATTCCCTGCTGATTCCAGAAATCATCCAAATGGTATTTAAAAAAATAAAAGTCCTCTTCGTCCCTATATGAAAAATAAGGCTTCCACAAAAGAGTACCAGTACCTATTGTTCACCTAATACCTTTTTTTGCACTATTGGTTAAAGCCTGTAAGTAAACATTTCACTGTAAGGTCTACACCTGTTGTATTTGGCGCACGTGACAAATAAACTTTGATTTGATTTGACTGACATTTTTAAAGGTGAGTGACAAGATTAGATTTTTAAGGGCCATCCTTACCTGAGTGCCATCCCTGTTTAGCAGTAATGATTTGACGTTGTCTGTGTGGCCTTTCAACTTCATCAGTTTGGCACAGGTTCGAGGATCCCAAACTCTCAGTACCTTTAAAAGGACACATTCACTCTTTATGAGGTATATGGAAAAAAAACATAGTTAATTTCAAACTACCAAACCAAAAAATCAAAAAACATAGGTTAAGGTTTTTGTTGGTGGCACTCTTACACGCAGAGGTTTACATTTTTGTTGGTGGCACACTCGTTCATGGTGTGTGCCACCAACAAAAACTGTTTGAAAAGACCACCTGAAATTTCAGCTGGATAGAGTTTTGGACTGCCTGGTGATATCACCAGGCGGTAATTTAGTTAATAGACCAATGAGAAAAGGTTCCAAACCTCTCGGCCAATAACAGCTAGTTTTCAGTTTTCCCTTCCCCACTCAGACCACTCCCAGAAATTGCTCTTTGCTAAGAACCTATTTTTGACCACTTTAATTGAACAATCACAGTGAGGTACTTAATTGTTACCCATAAATTATTTGATATTGAGATAAAATGTCTGCTTTGGACCTTTAAACACATCTCACTTTAGAAAATGTCAGTAAAATAAATCAGCTTCAGTTAGCTGGAAGAATTATACCAATGTCATCACACCACTGGAAACATTAAGAATATATCAATACAAATGTGATTTAAGAAGAACCCACCTTTTCAGTGGACCCTGACACAATGACGGTGCCCATCTGATTCATAGCCAGACTGTAGATGGAGTCTTTGTTCCCACTCAGTGAGGAGGCTGGGAGAAGACAACAGCATAGTTACAACACTCAGGTCTGTCTCAACAGACTTCTGGTCAGTCAGTGGCACTTAAAGACCGGTAAAGATACCCATGGCCATCATTCAAATTGATGTGTACTTGAGGACATTAGCTTTGTTCGAATACCCAAACTAACATACTGTATACTACATACTTATTGCATATATACTAGCTAGACATCTTACAACTTCATTAACAATATCCACTTAGAACGCACAACGACTATACCACTTAGCTAAGCTAAGAATGACGTGAATAACCAAGTCAATAAATGTTGGGTAGTTAGATAGTTTATATACAGGCAAGTTTGATGTATTAGTAGCCCACTACTGTTAGGTAGCTAGCTAACATAACAGTACATAAACGCAACTGCAGTAACGATATGCTGTTTGTAAGGCTAGCGTGGCTAACAAATTTGAAAAGGCATTACTTTATTATATTGCTCAACATTTTCTTAACATTTGTCATTATTAGTTAAAGCAATTAATTTGTATCAGCTCTCGTCGGGCTGCATCTTCAAATCTGAAAATGTTGTGAAGCCACACCCATTTTTGAAGAACTGCATTATGCATGGTAATAGTGTCTACTGCTTGTATACTTTGTATTTTGGTGACTGTAGTACGACATCCGGGAACTTTTGGCATACTAACTATATCCATACCAATAAGCCTACTATATACTCAATTTACGTCACACATAGTAGGTTAGTGAGGTTAGTATGAGTATTCGAAAACATATCTTCTTCAATGACCGATTCCTCCAGATATACAGTACATCTACCTATACAGTACATTCCAAGTAGTCCAGTGAACAATTAAAATACTCAGTCCAGTGTGCCTATGACATGGTAGCTGAGTCATGTTCATTAGGGCATGCAACAGAAAACATTTGAAAACATTTTGCTAGAGGAAAATAAAATTAGCATTTCTTATTGGAGTCCTTTTTTTCAGTTTGGTGCTGAATGAACATGATCCAGATGAGAGAGCATACTCACTGGTGACGGTGTTATTGGAGGCAGTCAGTGCTGTTAGTGTGTTGACGTCCCATAGGAAGATCTGTCTGTCCAGCCCAGCGGAGGCCACCAACTCCTTGTCCTTGGCATAGGCTAAGGCTTTGACATAGTCCTGTGCAGACAAAACCATAGGGTTTTGATGCCAAGTCTCAGTGGTTTTAAAATTAGATTTGGGTTGTGATTAGGCTAAAGCACATATCTTGAAATGTGCATGCTAAATCTAATGCAGCTGTAGAGAAATAAGGTTGTATCGTAACTTTCGCTTTAAATATGCATTGATCTCAAATGAAGATGTGTGAACACTGAAGTGATGGGTACTTATCTCAAGATAGCAAATGGGATAAGAGGTGTGGTATTTGAGCTATCAGTATACAGTATGGTATTGCTTACCTTGTGTGTTCGCAATGTGGACATGCAGAATCCTTTATGCGCATTCCAGACTTTCACTGTGGTGTCTGAGGAAGCAGATATCACTGGAATACAGAGTGAGATTATTCAGACACAGGATCAATAGGAAAAGGTAATATGGCTTTAAAAAGCGACAAGATTACAAATTATTTATAAAAATGTCTTGCAGGCTTAACTGTACCAGACTACAAAACATAAAAAATATATACAGTGCCTTCAGAAAATATTCACACCAGATGACTTTCACATTTTGTGTTACAACCGGAATTTGAAATTGATTACATTTAGATTTTGTGTCACTGATCTACACACAATACCCCATAATCTCAAATTATGTTCTTAGAAATTAATTAAAAATAAAAGCTGGAATGTCTTGAGTCAATAAGTATTCAACCTCTTTGTTATGGCAAGCCTAAATAACTTTACGATTTTTGAATGACTACCCCATCACTGTACCCCACACATAATTATGTGGGACCCTCAGTCAAGCAGTGAATTTCAAACACAGACTCAACTACATACACCAGTGAGGTTTTCCAATGCCTCGCAAAGGGCACCTATTGGTAGATTGGTATAAAAAAAAAAGCAGACATTGAATATCCCTTTGATCGTGGTGAAGTTATAAATTACACTTTGGATGGTGCAAGGCCAACCACTGGGGAGCCAGGCCGAGCCAATCAGAATGAGTTTATCCCCACAAAAAGGGAATTATTACAGACAGAAATACTCCTCAGTTTCATCAGCTGCCCGGGTGGCTGGTCTCAGACAATCCACAGGTGAAGAAGTCAGATGTGGAGGTCCTGGGCTGGCGTGGTTACACATGGT
The DNA here is from genome assembly GCA_030435695.1 of Brachymystax lenok tsinlingensis. NCBI lineage: Eukaryota > Metazoa > Chordata > Actinopteri > Salmoniformes > Salmonidae > Brachymystax > Brachymystax lenok. The sequence continues at coordinate 11,355,368 of CM059782.1, read as the reverse complement.
CTGCGGTTGTGAGGCTGGTTGGACGTAATGCCAAATTCTCTAAAATGATATTGGAGGTGGCTTATGGTAGATGAACATTAAATTCTCTGGCAACAGCTCTGGTGGACATTTCTGCAGTCAGCATGCCAATTGCAAGCCCCCTTAAAACTTGACATCTGTGGCATTGTGTTGTGTGACAAGAAATGTTTTGTTACCTTTTATTGTCCCCAGCACAAGGTGCACCTGTGTAATGATCATGACGTTTAATCAGCTTCTTGATATGCCACACCTGGATGGATTACCTTGGCAAAAGAGAAATGCTCACTAACAGGGATGTTAACAAATTTGTGCACAACATTTTAGAGAAATAAGCTTTTTGAGCTTATTTCAGGTTGGAGGCTATAAGCTATAAGTTATTTTTGCAGTATTACTTTAGTGCCTAATTGCAAACAGGATGCATGTTTTGGAATATTTTTATTCTGTACAGGCTTCCTTTTATTTCCCCTCATGAAACATGGGACCAACACTTACATGTTGCATTTATATTTGTGTTCAGTATAAATGACAGAGTGAATAAAAGGAAGCCTGTACAGAATAAAAGTATTCCAAAACATGCATCCTGTTTGCAATTAGGCACTAAAGTAATACTGCAAAAAGAACTGAGCTTTTAGTTTGGGGAAAACCCATCGCTGAGTACCATTCTTCATATTTTCAAGCATGGTGGTGGCTGCATCATGTTATGGGTATACTTGTTACCGGCAAGGACTAGGGAGTTTCTTAGGATAAGGACCTGGTTCAGTCTGCTTTCCAACAGACACTAGGAGACAAATCCACCGTTTAGCAGGACAATAACCTAAAACTCTAGGCTAAATATACACTAGAGCTGCTTACCAAGACAACATTCAATGTTCCTGAGTGGCCTAGTTACAATTGACTTAAATTGGCTTGAAAATCTATAGCAAAACTTGAAAATGGCTGACTAGCAATGATCAACAACCAACTTGATAGAGCTTGCAGAGTTAAAAAAAAAAAAAAAAAAAAAAAAAAAGGCAAAATATTGTACAATACTGGTTTGCAACGCTCTTAAGAGACTCACAGCTGTAATCGCTGCCAAAGGTGAATCTAACATGTATTAACTCAGGGGGTTGAATCCTTTTAATCAAAAATATATTAGTGATTTTTCTTCTTCTACTTTGACAGAGTATTTTGTGTAGATCGTTGATAAAAAAAATGACAATAAGATCCATTTTAATCCCACCTTGTAACAAAGGAAACGTGGAAAGTCAAGGGGTGTGAATCCATTCTATAGGCACTGTACAAGCAAATATCCATAAAACAGTTTTGCCAATTTGCATGTGAAGGATATGTCCTAAAATGTAGTTGTGTTTCAGTGATCCTCCTTTAATAATAAAAAATATAAGCTATCCATTATGAGGGGCAGGGCTCTGTTTGACACTGTTCTCAGAGAATTTCTCAGAGAACTTAAAAACTCTGGCTTAACACATCACACTGACTCACATGTCTTCCCATTGCAACATAGGACGATGTCATTGACCCAGTCTGTGTGGTGCTCCATCGATGCAATGTACGGGTCCTGCTGCAATAAATAAGACTTACGCTGCAATATCAGTGGGTTAATGCAAGTATTCTATGACAATCAATTACAATAACAGCACAACAAAAAGCTTGGTGCTTTTCATTCGAACATTGACCATGGATATTGGTCTGTACATCTACACATCAGCTCTTTATCAATTTTTCTTTACTCGACACCTCACATCTCCCCCGTATTGGAGAAGAAAGTCAGAGGGGCGGGACCTTGTAAACCTCTCCTCCAATACAGTTGAAAAGAAAAAAAGTGATATGATGCAAGCGATCATCAGATTTTGACTTTACAGCTGTGGAATCTGACTTTGTGGCTGTGTTATTTAGTGGAAACTATCAGTGTGACCTAGAGTGAAAGGGTTCAAAGGGTCAAGATAGGATGGCATCCTGCCAGGTTAAGTGTGTAGGTGACGGACAGGTTACCTTGTGCTGGTTGACGCTCCATATCCTAATGATGGAGTCTCGGCCAGCTGTGAAGAGGCGGTTCAAGGCCGGGTCGAGCTGCAGGGCGTTCACCCCATTGCGGTTATACTTCTCCACCTCATCCCTAATCACATAGGATACCTGTACAGAGAATTGGATATGAGTGAAATTTGAACCACATCACAAAATTAAGATGGATTGGGATTGTTTCTGGTGAATCCTTGACATTGATTTTACTGAGTTATAGCTCATATAAGGAAATCAGTCAATTGAAATAAATTCATTAGGCCCTAATCTATGGATTTCACATGAATGAGAAAACATGCATCGGTTGGTCAGAGATACCTTAAAAAAGGTAGGGGCGTGGATCAGAAAACCAGTCTGTATCTGGTGTGACCTCCATTAGCCTCATGCAGCGCGACACACCTCCTTCGCATTGAGTTGATCAGGCTGTTGATTGTGGCCTGTGGAATGTTGTCCCACTCCTCTTCAACGGCTGTGCGAAGTTTATGGATATCAGCGGGAATTGGAACACGCTGTCGTACACGTTGATCCAGACATAATTATGACATAACATTGAAGGTTGTGCAATGTAATAGCAATATTTAGACTTAGGGTTGCCACCCATTCGATAAAATACGGAACGGTTCCGTATTTCACTGAAAGAATAAACGTTTTGTTTTCGAAATAATAGTTTCCAGATTTGACCATATTAATTACCAAAGGCTCATATTTCTGTGTTTATTATAATTAAGTCTATGATTTGATATTTGATAGAGCAGTCTGACTGAGCAGTGGTAGGCAGCAGCAGGCTCGTAAGCATTCAAACTTTACTGCGTTTGCCAGCAGCTATTCGCAATGCTTGAAGCACAGCGCTGTTTATGACTTCAAACCTGTCAACTCCCGAGATTAGGCTGGCAATACTATAGTGCCTATAAGAACATCCAATAGTCAAAGGTATATGAAATACAAATTGTATAGAGAAATAGTCGACACGTCATAATTCCTATAATAACTACAACCTAAAACTTCTTAACTGGGAATATTGAAGAACTGGGAATATTGAACCACCAGCTTTCAGACCAAATAGATGTTATTTATGTATTATGTTAAGTTAAAATAAGTGTTCATTCAGTATTGTTGTAATTGTCATTATTACAAATATATATATAAAAATTGGCCGATTTTAATCGGTAACAGCTTTTTTTGGTCCTCTAATAAATCGGTATCGGCGTTGAAAAATCATATTCGGTCGACCTCTAGTACACATCCTTGCGACATGGGGCTGTGCATTATCATGCTGAAACATGAAGTGATGGTGGTGGATGAATGGCACGACAATGGGCCTCAGGATCTCGTCACGGTATCGCTGTGCATTCAAATTGCCATCGATAAAATGCAATTGTGTTCATTGTCCGTAGCTTATGCCTGCCCATACCATAACCCCACCGCCACCATGGGGCACTCTGTTCACATCAGCAAACCGCTCACTCACACGATGCCATATACGCTGTTTGCAATCTTCCCGGTACAGTTGAAATCGGGATTCATCTGTGAAGAGCACACTTCTCCAGCGTGACAGTGGCCATCGAAGGTTACGACGCTGAACTGCAGTTAGGTCAAGACCCCGGTGAGGACGACAAACACCCAGATAAGCTTCCCCGAGACAGTTTCAGAAATTCTTCAGTTGTGCATACCCAGTTTCATCAGCTGTCCGGGTGGCTGGTCTCAGACGATCGAGGAGGTGAAGAAGCTGGATGTGGAGCACCCCCCTATCCACATCGAAGGGACAGCAGTGGAGAAGGTGGAAAGTTTTAAGTTCCTGGGTGTACACATCACAGACAAACTGAAATGGTCCACCCACACAGACAGTGTGGTGAAGAATGCGCAACAGCGCCTCTTCAACCTCAGGAGGCTGAAGAAATTTGGCCTGTCACCCAAAACTCTAATTTTACAGATCACAGCCTGGTACAGCAACTGCACCGCCCTCAACCGCAAGGCTCTTCAGAGGGTGGTGCGGTCTGCACAACGCATCACCGGGGGAAAACTACCTGCCCTCCATGACACCACCTACAGCACCTGATGTCACAGGAAGGCCAAAAAGATCATCAAGGACAACAACCACCCGAGCCACTGCTTGTTCACACCGCTATCATCCAGAAGGCGAGGTCAGTACAGATGCATCAAAGCTAGGACTGAGAGATTTAAAAACAGCTTCTAACTCAGGGCCAACAGACTGTTAAATAGCCATCACTAACTCAGAGGCTGCTGTCTACACTGAGACCCAATCACTGAAATAGATCACTATTCACTTTAAACAATGCCACTTTAAATAATGCTACTTTAATAATGTTTACATATCTTACATTACTCATATCACATGTATATACTGTATTTTATACCATCTACTGCACCTTGCCTATGCCGCTCGACCATCGCTCATCCATATACTTTTATGTACATATTCTCATTCACCCCTTTAGATTTGTGTGTATTAGGTAGTTGTTGGGGAATTGTTAGATTACTTGTTAGATATTACTGCACTGTTGGAACTAGAAGCACAAGCATTTCGCTATACTCACATTAACATCTGCTAACCATGTGTATGTGACCAATACAATTATTTGATTTGATGTGGAGGTCCTGGGCTGGCGTGGTTACACATGGTCTGCGGTTGTGAGGCCGGTTGGACCTACTGCAAATTCTCTAAAACAATGTTGGAGGCGGTTTACGGTAGATAAATGAACATTCAATTATCTGGCAACTGCTCTGGTGGACATTCCTGCAGTCAGCATGCCAATTGCACACTCCCTCAGAACTTGAGACATTTGTGGAATTGTGTTGTGACAAAACTGCACATTTTAGAGTGGCCTTTTATTGTTCCCAGCACAAGGTGCACCTGAGTAATGGTCATGCTGTTTAATCAGCTTCTTGATATGCCACACCTGTCAGGTGATGGATTATCTTGGCAAAGGAGAAATGCTCACTAACAGGGATGTTAACAAATTTGTACACAACATTTTAGAGAAATAAGCTTTTTGTGGTGATGGGAAATTTTGGGGATCTTTTATTTCCTCTCATGAAACATGGGGCCAACACTTACATGTTGCGTTTATATTTTTGTTCAGTTTAAAATAACATGTAGGGAACATGTAGGATGATGAAACCTCTTAAGTGTCATAAATGGCTTGTAAACACTGGTAATGTATTGGACTGGTGAGTTTTTCAGGATAGAAAATGAATGGAATAGAGCTAAGCACAGGCACAGTCCAAGAGGAAAACCTGGTTCAGTCTGGTTTTCAACAGACACTGGGAGACAAATTCACCTCTTAGCTGGAAAATAACCTAAAACAAAGCCAAATATACACTCAAGCTGCTTACCAAGACAACATTGAATGTTCCCGAGTTACAGTTTTGACTTAAATCGACTTGAACATCTATGGCAAGACTTGAAAATGGCTGACTAGCAATGATCAACAACCAACTTGACAGAGCTTGAAGAGTAAACAAAAATTATGGGCAAATATTGTACAACCCAGGTGTGTAAAACTCTTAAAAAGACTTACCTAGAAAGACTCACAGCTGTAATCGCTGCCAAAGGTGATTCTAACATGTATTGACAGGGGTGTGAATACTTATATAATCAATATATAAGTGCTTTATATCTTTCATTAATTTTTTTAATACCATTTTTCTTCCACTTTAATATTGTGTAGATCCTTCAAAAATAAAGACAACTATATCAATTTTTATCCCAATTTGTAACAAAATGAGTTAAACGTCAATGGGTGTGAATACTTTGAAGGCAATGTACATACAAACGAACATTATTGAATGGATACAGAGTAAATCGTATTGCATCAGAGGACAAGGACACTAACTTGTTGACCATCACTGAACATACTGCATGACATCATTCGTAAAGCATGTGTGTGACAGCAGTTTGCTGACGTCGAGCAATTGCATAGGATCAAGCCTATGCAATTGTAATCGGACAAAGATAATTGCACCATCCGACTGGTTGCATACCACATAGCTAACTAGCTAAAGGGGATGTGCTTTTATAGCGAACCAGCTAACTCGTGATGTGAGGGTGGGCGCGGGGGAAATCTTCAATGTCTCTAGTTAATGTTAGCTGAAATAACAACCCCATACAATCGCACGTTCACATGCAAATCCCTTGACAACCCATTAAACACGAGACATGGTCTCGGTCAACCGAATTGAGTAATTTGCAGCGGGCCGCAAGCTAAACTAGCTAGCTCTCCGCTAGTAATGCCAGAGCCGAGGGAGGAGTGACCGGCGGCACTTGCCCGCCACACGTTGAGGGTTCAAAGACATCCATGGATGAGCAGGCAAAATATGCATTTCCGCGGGTAAGTATCGTGTATGAATGCAAATTGAAAAATCTATACTCTGCATGCAACTGCATGACAAGATAGATACATTAGTGATTTACCTGGACTTTTCTCCGCCCAGCAGCATTCTGCCTGTGATGAGTCGCCATCTTACATGATGACAGCTTGACGTCACTTCCATAAGGCGGTTGTCCCTAGTTACCACAGCCACAAAGTCATAAACCCCGCCAATTTCTAAAATTCAAACTGAAATGTGGAATTAGTCATACGTACAAAACACGCACAGTCAGTGTTGGGGAGTAACGGATTACAATCCGCGACATGTAAGGGATTACAATAACCGGTTACTGTAATCCGTTACGTTACCAGCAAAACTATTGTAATCAGATTACAATTACATTTGAAAAACTAGATGATTACTTCGAGGATAATTTTTTCATTCAGAAAGGATGTTTGCGAGAAAAAAATATTTGACACTTCTCTGTTTTCTCAATGACATTCAAATCAGCATTGAAAAAAAGTGCAAATTTAAATTTGTTCCACCTGAGCGTGTCTGACCACAAATCAGAGACCTCTATGATTAAACACCAAATGTATTTGATGGATCGCGGGAAAAGAGCAGGAATACGTTTTTGTAGGCTACAGTCCAAGCTATGTCTTCCAATGGTGTGACTGCTGTCGGCATCCAAAGAGTATCAATTTGAATAAAGCTTCGAGGTAAGGATGACAGCAGTGGTGTAGTCTACGGCGACATGGATATCACTTATTATTGATATCTACAGTCATGGCCAAAAGTTTTGAGAATGACACAAATATTAATTTCCACAAAGTTTGCTGGTTCAGTGCCTTTAGATATTTTTGTCAGATGTTACTATGGAATACTGAAGTATAATTACAAGCATTTCATAAGTGTCAAAGGTTTTTATTGACAATTACATGAAGTTGATGCAAAGAGTCAATATTTTCAGTGTTGACCCTTCTTTTTCAAGACCTCTGCAATCCGCCCTGGCATGCTGTCAATAAACTTCTGGGCCACATCCTGACTGATGGCAGCCCATTCTTGCATAATCAATGCTTGGAGTATGTCAGAATTTGTGGGGTTTTGTTTGTCCACCCGCCTCTTGAGGATCGACCACAAGTTCTCAATGGGATTAAGGTCTGGGGAGTTTCCTGGCCATGGACCCAAAATATCGATGTTTTGTTTTCCCCGAGCCACTTAGTTATCACTTTTGCCTTATGGCAAGGTGCTCCATCATGCTGGAAAAGGCATTGTTCGTCACCATACTGTTCCTGGATAGTTTGGAGAAGTTGCTCTCTGAGGATGTGTTGGTACCATGCTTTATTCATGGCTGTGTTCTTAGGCAAAATTGTGAGTGAGCCCACTCCCTTGGCTGAGAAACCAACCCCACACATGAATGGTCTCAGGATGCTTTACTGTTGGCATGACACAGGACTGATGGTAGTGCTCACCTTGTCTTCTCCGGACAAGCTTTTTTCCAGATGCCCCAAACAATCGGAAAGGGGATTCATCAGAGAAAATGACTTCACCCCAGTCCTCAGCAGTCCAATCCCTGTACCTTTTGCAGAATATCAGTCTGTCCCTGATGTTTTTCCTGGAGAGAAGTGGCTTCTTTGCTGCCATTCTTGACACCAGGCCATCCTCCAAAAGTCTTTGCCTCACTGTGCGTGCAGATGCACTCACACCTGCCTGCTGCCATTCCTGAGCAAGCTCTGTACTGGTGGTGCCCCGATCCCGCAGCTGAATCAACTTTAGGAGACGGTCCTGGCGCTTGCTGGACTTTCTTGGGCACCCTGAAATCTCCTTCACAACAATTGAACCACTCTCCTGGAAGTTCTTGATGATCCGATAAATGGTTGATTTAGGTGCAATCTTACTGGCAGCAATATCCTTGCCTGTGAAGCCCTTTTTGTGCAAAGCAATGATGACGGCATGTGTTTCCTTGCAGGTAACCATGTTTGACAGAGGAAGAACAATGATTCCAAGCACCACCCTCCTTTTGAAGCTTCCAGTGTTATTCAAATTCAATCAGCATGACAGAGTGATCTCCAGCCTTGTCCTCGTCAACACTCACACCTGTGTTAACGAGAGAATCACTGACATGATGTCAGCTGGTCCTTTTGTGGCAGGGCTGAAATGCAGTGGAAATGTTCAGTTCATTTGCATGGCAAAGAGGGACTTTGCAATTAATTGCAATTCATCTGATCACTCTAAATGATATTCTGGAGTATATGCAAATTGCCATCATACAAACTGAGGCAGCAGACTTAGTGAAAATTAATATTTGTGTCATTCTCAAAACTTTTGTGAATCACACTGCTGCTCTCTCATTCAGCTACATGCTCAAACTTGCACAGTTTTGATAGACTTAAAGGGTTCAATCTGTAGTAGCTACATCAATTTTTGGACTTATAAAGTATATATATTCATGTAAAGATTTAAATAATTTAATCATATTATTATATGTGGTAGAAAGCGATGGGTTAGAAGAGGCCTACATAACCAACCCATAAAGTAAAATGTAACATCTATATATGGCCAGATATGTAAACTTTAACATTGATTTATCCTGCAATAGATGTAGTTCAATTGGTAACATACATTTGAAGTTGGAAGTTTACATACACTTATGTACAGGGCAGGGTTCAGACCCATGGCCTCGAGCATAATGATGAGCTTGGAGGGTACTATGGTGTTGAATGCTGAGCTATAGTCAATAAACAGCATTCTTATATAGGTATTCCTATTGTCCAGATGGGATAGGGCAGTGTGCAGAGTGATGGCGATTGCATCGTCTGTGGATCTATTGGGGCGGTAAGCAAATTGAGTCTAGGGTGGCAGGTAAGGTAGAGGTGATATGATCATTGTCTAGTCTCTCAAAGGACTTCATGATGACAGAGGTGAGTGCTACGAGGCGATAGTCATTAAGTTCAGTTACATTTGCCTTCTTGGGTACAGGAACAATGGTGGCCATCTTGAAGCATGTGGGGACAGCAGACTGGGATAGGGGGAGATTGAATATGCCCCTAAACACACCAGCCAGCTGGCTAGGGATGTGTTTTGGGGAAGGGGGGTTTGGGGGGCAAGTGTTTATTTAGCAGTATAATAAGAGTCTGGTAGCAGCAGTTGTGATATGTGTGTGTGTGTAGCATGAATGTATATCAGAGGAGGCTGGTGGGATGAGCTATAAGATGATGGGCTCATTGTAACATAAAAATCTAAACACTGAGATTAACAAGGAATTATTTGGGGCTTGAATCTATCCTGCAATCTGTTGTACTGGAACTATTTTATTACAAGCAAGTACTGTATATTCATGACGTCATGCAAAAGATGATTGCACCCGCCGTAAACAAGTCCAGTGAAGACAGTCTCCTGTGTTATGTTACTTAATGTTTCACCATCTGCAGCTCTGCATACTGTTGTGTCTCCTTCTTGACGACATCAAGCTTGATGGATGAACTGCATCCTCATGGGCCTCGGTTTCATCGGTCAGCTCTGTGATCTCCCTTGTAACAGCTGCCTGGGAGTGTTTGGAAAGGGTATTTGCTATAACAAGCTGTTTCCCCGGCACATACTCGACTGTAGGGTTAAAATGCATCATGCGCATCAACAGTCTCTGACACCTCAAAGGCACTAAGTCAAGGTCATTACAGTTTATCAGTGGAATAAGATGTTTGTCATCACTCTGCAGTGTGAATGAATCTAGGCCATATAGATATCTGGTAAACTTCTCACATGCCCAGACTGCTGCGAGACACTCCTTTTCTATCTGTGCATAGCGCTTCTCTGCATCTGTGAGAGTCCCGGGGCAATACTATTCTGGCTTTAACTGTATCTGTAGTAGGACCCAGCTTAAGCCGTAACTACTGGCATCTGCACTGACAATGGTAGGCTTTGTCATATCATAGAATGCCAGTACAGGTGACTCTGTGATGAGTTGCTTTACCTTCCTAAAGGCCTCCTCCTGCAATGCACTCCATGTCCATGTAGCATCACTCTCGAGCAGGTTGTTGAGTGGTTTGTTGACATCGGCTAGACCCGGTAGGTACCTGCCTATGTAGTGAATCATACCCAGGATCCTTCTCAGATCAGACACATTACTTGGCGGCTACAGCTGAGTGATGGCCTGGATCTTGGCCTCATCAGGTAAAATGCAATTCTCATCAATGCAGTGTCCTAGGTAGTTAACCCGTTTCTGACGCAGTAGACATTTGTCTGGGTTGAGCTTCGAACCTCCTATCACCAGTGTGTATAGGGTTTTCTGGAGTCTCACCTCTTGATCCTCTGGCGTGTCTGAGTAAATGAGTATATCATCCATGTAAATGGCCACACCTTCTTGGTCCTTCAGGCGCTCTGTCATCTTGCGCTAGAAGATTTCTGGGGCACTAGTGATTCCAAATGGAAGTCTGTTGAAATAGTACCTTCCAAAAGGGGTTATGAACGTGGTAAGCTTGGCACTCTCTCTGTCTAGCGGAATCTGCCAGAAGCCCCTTGCTGCATCTGAAAGAGAAAACACCTTGGCAACAGCAAGCTATGGCAGGATATCGTCTTTGATGGGTAGAATGTATTTTTCCCTTTTCAATGATTTGTTTAACCTTTTCAGGTACAGCGCATAAGCCTCAGCTGGTCTCTGTTCTTCTTGGTTACCAGGACCATAGGAGCACACCGTTCTGTAGCCTCCCTTATCGCTGTGATCACACCACTCGCTACCATGCGTTCAAGCTCCTTTTTCACTTTGGGGAGGATGGGCACTGACACACGTCTGGCTGTGTTAACACTGTAGGGCACCGCATCATCTTTCAGGCTTATTTTGATTGGTCATATCTTCAGCATATGGCGTCCCTTTGACCCCTTTATCACATACACTTTGAACCTAAACTGACATCCTTTCCAAATAGTAGTAGCTGTAAAGTGACCCATACAGTTCAGTTTACCCCCTGGGCCGTCTAGTTTAGTTACTGTGCTCTTCAGCGGTGGCATGTTTTTCAGTGTGCTAGAAGTATTTTCTGATATGACACTTGTATCTGCCCCTGTGTCAATCTTAAAGTCTATTGCAGTACCTTTAATTAGCAGTTCCACTGTCCATGCATTGTTTGAGTCATCAACATCTGTGACTTCTCTCAGGAAATGGAACTCATCCCCTTCTCCTCTTGTTGGGTGCAGTAACCTTGTTGACCACACAGGAGTGACAAACGACCACGAATTGCCCCAGCTTCCTACAGTTGCGGCATTCAGTATTCTTAGCAGCACACCTGTCCTCTTTAGCATGTGCCTTACCACATCTGAAACATTTGCGTCCTGTCATGTTCACATTTTGTCCTTTTACTTTGGCCCCTTTGTTTTGTCCATGCCCTTTTCTGTGTCTCTGTTTTTCATTGTGCTACGTGTATGCTACTACATACTCTTCACTGAGCTGTGCACCGTTAGCATTAGCCACTTGTTCGCTAATATCCTCCTTTACTTGCTCTTAATGCCTCACAAGCTCTACTGCTTTGTCGAGCGTCAAGTCAGGCATTAATTGAAGCTCCTCTGACAACTCCTTATCTAATATCCCTATGACCAACCTGTCACGGACATTTTCGTTCTTGGCAGTGTCTAAAGCACAGGTATCAGCTAGCTCGTGTATGCTTCTGATGTATTCCTCGGTGGGTTTTGTGGGATTTCGGGTGCACCGATGAGAACGGGCTCTTTCATGAATAGTGTTCACTTTGGGCACAAAATAATTGTCCAGTTTACCCATAACAATCTCAGAATCGTTCTGATCCTCAGAATACGTGAATGTCTTGTTCAGCTTCTTCCCCCAGCGAATAAAGCAGAGTGCAAACCTGTTACTCTCCATCCTCTTTGTTTAGCTTAGTTGCTATCCTGTAACAATGAAATCATTGGCGCCATTCTGGCAAGTGTTCTGGGCGACCGAAGTCAAAGTTTTCTGGAGGTGGAAACTTAGCCATCGTTGCTGATCTTCTGACAACATGTAGTGTTATGCGTTATATGAAGAATCCGGATGTGAATATCACTTTGGTTGACTTTAATGAAACAATAAGTAACAACACAGGAGACTGAGCATCTTCACAAGGTCCTTTGGTGTTGTTCTGGGATTGATTTACACTTTTCGCACCAAAGTACGTTCATCTCTAGGAGACAGAACGTGTCTCCTTCCTGAGTGGTATGATGGCTGCTTGGTCCCATGGTGTTTATACTTGCGTACTATTGTTTGTACAGATTAACGTGGTACCTTCAGGCGTTTGGAAATTGCTCCCAAGGATGAACCAGACTTGTGGAGGTCTACAATTTATTTCTGAGGTCTTGGCTGATTTCTTTTGATTTTCCCATGATGTCAAGCAAAGAGGCACTGAGTTTGAAGGTAGGCCTTGAAATACATCCACAGGTAGAACTCCAATTTACTCAAATTATGTCAATTAGCCTATCAGAAGCTTCTAGAGCCATGACATAATTTTCTGGAATTTTCCAAGCTGTTTAAAGGCACAGTCAATTTAGTGTATGTAAACTTCTGACCCACTAGAATTGTGATACAGTGAATTATAAGTGAAATAATCTGTTTGTAAACAATTGTTGGAAAAAAGACTTGTGTCATGCACAAAGTAGATGTCCTAACCGACTTGCCAAAACTATAGTTTGTTAACAAGACATTTGTGGAGTGGTTGAAAAACAGGTTTTAATGACTCCAAACTTAGTGTATGTAAACTTCCGACTTCAACTGTATATAGAAATAACTTACCTCAAAGACATGTCAGGAGAAACGACAAGAGCTAAATTGAAGAACATCTTCGCCAGGTAGGGATGCCCAAATATTCTAATTACAGACAATGGTCCCCAGTTCTCAGGTAGAGCTTTCACGTAATTCTCAAAGGACTATGATTTCCGACACATTACCACCAGCCCCCACTACTCCCAAGCAAATGGTGAAGCAGAGAGAGCAGTGCAGACAGCCAAAGGGATCCTGAAACAGGCTGACCCATTCCTAGCTCTCATGACCTACAGAGCAACGACACTGCCAGCCACAGGTGTGAGCCCAGCACAGTTCATGCTTGGCAGACAGCTCTGCACCACAGTCCCCACCCTGGAGGTTAACCTACAGCAGGTGAGATGTGTCAACCAGAGAGCAAAGCAGAGCTACGTGCGTGTCTACAACAACAGGTATAACGTCAGCACCCTTCCAGAACTCCAGCCCAGAATGTCAACGTCGCCATGAGGCTGGACAACAAACGAGGCTGAACAAAGTGATGAACAAAGTGACTAATTACAGAGTGATGAACTATAAACAGTGTAAACATTTTAGAAACACATCTTAAAAGACTAAAAGAAAGGGTGATGTGTTGTACTGGAGCAATTTTATTAAAGCGCATGGCGCAAGTATATTCATGATGTCATCTAAAAGGTGATTGGGCAAGTCGGGCCAGGTACAGCCGTCGTAACAAGTCCAGTGAAGACAGTCTCATGTGTTATGTTACTTATTGTTTCATTAAAGTCAACCTAAGTGATATTCACCTCCGGATTCTTCATATAATGTATAACAGTACACAATCATGCCTGGCTTGCAATTTCAACAAAAGGCCTACATTTGTCTGTGTTCTGTCTGGATTTTATCACAGATATGTCCATAAATTTCTGTCTAGGACTATTTATTGAGGGACTAGGAATTTAGTGACCATAAATGTAGCTGCACACCCTGAGGTGCTAGCCTCTCTATCCAGACGGGTTGGCTCCCACTATGTACCATTGATCCTAGGTCTGGGTTTCTGAGACTATAGAAGTGCCTATATTACTGTAAGTGAATTGAAAAGGTGAACTTATTGGTCCGTTTGAATTCATTGTTTGTGTGCTCTGATTGGTTGCAGGTGTGACTTGGCGAATGCACCTCCACCTGTTTCCAACAAAAAGGTGGTGCAGTTTGTTCTCTGTAATGAAACTATCTAGTGGTGTTTTATTTACTTGGTATTTGAAGCCACCACGCAACATTCTTTGGAATTATTGGGTTGTTTTTCATGTTTTCCGCTCTAGGTAAACCAACATTTTTTGGAGGGGTAACTGTAGGCTACTTTTACTTTTACTCCCTTACATTCCAATGGAAAATATGTAGTTTTTACTCCCATACATTTTCCCTGAAATCCAAATGTACCAACCTGGACTAGTTAGATATAGTAAAATAGTTCATGTAAATCCGGGAGACTGTAAGGACAGACGCTGGGAGACGAGAAGCAAGTACAGGGAGTGAATATTTAATAAATAACCGGCATGGGGAACAAAACGACATTAATGCTGACACGGGGATGAAACTGAGGAATAGACAGATATAGGGGAGACAATCAGTTAGTGAACCAGGCGAGGCAGTCATTAGTGAAACCAAGTCTGCCGAAGAATACGGTGATTGACAGAGTCTAAAGCCTTGGCCAGGTCAATGAAGACGGCTGCACAGTACTGTCTTTTATCGATGGCGGTTATGATATCGTTTAGGTCCTTGAGCGTGGCTGAGGTGCACCCGTGACCAGCTGGGAAACCGGATTGCATAGCGGAGAAGGTACGGTGGGATTCGAAATGGTCGGTGATCTGTTTGTTCACTTGGCTTCGAAGACTTTTGAAAGGCAGGGCAGGATGGATATAGGTCTGTAACAGTTTGGGTCTAGAGTGTCTCCCCCTTTGAAGAGGGGGATGACCACGGCCGCTTTCCAATCTTTAGGAATCTCGGACGATACAAAAGAGAGGTTGAACAGACTAGTAATAGGGGTTGCAACAATGGCGGCGGATAATTTTAGGAAGAGAGGGTCCAGATTGTCTAGCCCAGCTGATTTGTAGGTATCCAGATTTTGCAGCTCTTTCAGAACATCAGCTGTCTGGATTTGGGTGAAGGAGAAGCGGGGGGCTTGCGCCAGTTGATGCGGGGGTGCAGAGCTGTTGGCCAGGGTTGGGGTAGCCAGGTGGAAAGCATGGCCAGCCGTAGAGAAATGCTTATTGAAATTCTCGATTATCGTGGATTTATCGGTGGTGACAGTGTTTCCTAGTCTCAATGTAGTGGGCAGCTGGGAGGAGGTGCTCTTATTCTCCATGGACTTTACAGTTAAGGTTAGGGTTAGGGGAAGGGTTAGCTAACATGCTAAGTAGCTGCTAAAGTAGCTACAAAAGTGATAAGCAGTCTAGTTACAAATTTGCTAATTAGCTAAAATGCTAAAGTTGTCCGTGATGAAATTCGAACATGAAACCATTGGGTTGCAAGACATTCAGCTTATACGCCCACCCATCCAAAGTAACCTTCTGTCTTATGTAACCATACCAAACATAACATATCATACTAAATTGAGTGTCCCTTATTTATATTTACTATGTTATGTCTAGCGTATGAGACCAGGCTGCAAGTACTTGTTACATTTGGAATGCTTAGCAGGACAGGAAAATGGTCCAATTCACCCACTTATTAAGAGAACACATGGTCATCCCTGCTGCCTCTGACGTAGTGGACTCACTAAACACTAATGCTTGTTTGTGAATAATGTCTGCGTGTTAGTGTGCACCAGGCTATCAGTAAATAAAAAAACAAGAAAATTGTGAAAAATTATTGATAGCATTTAGGAATCCTGAGTGCCGCAGCAGTCTAAAGCACTGCATCACAGTGCTAGAGGCGTCACTACAGACCCGGGTTCGATCCCGGGTTGTATCACAACCGGCTGTGATCGGGAGTCCCATAGAGCAGCGCACAATTGGCCCAGCGTCGTCCGGGTTTGGCTGGGGTAGGCCGTCATTGTAAATAAGTATTTGTTCTTAACTGACTTGCCTAGTTAAATTTAAAAAAAATACTTTTACTTTTGATACTTAAGTATATTTCAGCAATTACATTTACTTCGATGCTTAATATTTAAAACCAAATACGTTTAGACTTTTACTCAAGTAGTATTTTACTGCGTTACTTTTACTTGAGTCATTTTCTATTAAGGTATCTTTACTTTTATTCATGTATGACAATTGGGTACTTTTTTAACCACTGGCTGAGACAAACGATGGATGCATGTGTAAACACAGCCAATTACTATTTATCAAGTTGATTAATTATGCCTTCTATGTGATATAGGCTAAGTATCTCCGTTTTGCAGGTGACTGGCCAGCCTCTTAGGACCAGGGTGGCGATGATGCTGACTCAGGAGGGTAGTAGGCCTACTCTAATGTATACTTGTCAGTGCAATTTGCATCAGGCTGTTCTTACTGTTTACCAGCAGAGGGGGTAATGAACCCAGGTTTGGAATACATTTCAATGGCGTTGAGACACTAGGGCTGCGTTTAGATAGTCAGCCCAATTCTGATCTTTTTTCCTCACTAATGGTATTTTAACCAATCACATTAGATCTTTTCATATCAGATATTTTTCTAAATTGATCTGATTGGTCAAAAGACCAATTAGTGAAGCAAAAGATCAGAATTGCGTTGCCTGTATAAACGCAGGCCACAAGGCATCTACACACATAGCAGGGCTCTCCAACCTTGTTCTTGGGGAGCTACCCTCCTCTAGGTTTTATCTCCAAACCCAGTTGTAACTAACCTGATTAATCTTACCAACTAGCTAATTACTAGAATCAGGTGCGCTAGATTAGGGTTGGAGCGAAAACCTATAGGATGGTATCTCAGCCAGGAACAGGGTTGGAGAGCCCTGCATTATAGGCTACCCACAGGGGTGGTCGAACTTTATAGAATATTGTGTTATTGCCTCATGTTGTTCTAACCATTAAGGATCAACCATAGCGCTACGTTAAATCAACCCAGGATTAAAACAAACGTTTTGTTCCCATGAAAACATCATAATCCTAATTGGCCTCATAATCCGCGAGTCCAGTTTTTCCAAACAACATTGTTCTTAATGTTAACTTTCTGAAGAAAAGTTAAACTAGCTAATTAAAGCGGGAAACAGATTCCACAAGTCACTATACAGTCTCCATCAAGATGAGGCATACACTCACTAATAGTTGAGTTAATAATAATATTCAAGATCAATCAAATGGCCTAACCCTTTAATCCTATAGGGCTAGGCCTATATTTCAACTGTCGGCTATTTAAAAGCGCAGTGTGCTGTTGTGACACGTCTAAAGCTAGCAGGATTACAGACTCATCATAAGGAGTTTTTAATAATACTGTTTCATTATCCAGACTTCTTTGCTCATCCTCATTCCGTCTCTACATTATTTAAACTTAGTAACCTATTATTGTATGCTCCACTATCACTTTATTAGCCTTATGCCCTCCTGTAGAGCACAGCCGATGATGTGATGTACTGTCCGAACAGCACAGACAAATGGGAGTAGGCGTTACCTCTGAACGCCTGACTTCCTCACTTCGCGGCTCAAGGGCAATCAAATGGTCCGGACTCGTTTTCCGAGACAGGTTACTGAATCTCTCACCGACGCTTCTTGCCGTAAACCGTCGCGCGTAAAGTTGTTATAGACTACTTGGACTAAATCAACAGCTGTGTGGACAACGACTTTTTGCACGGAGCATATTAAATAATTTATTTGGAGTCTATTTATTGGAAAGTGCAATAAAATATAAATCGGTCAACTCAGAACCGTTAAAAATATGCCAAATAATGAGTTGGGTTAACAACTGGTAGAATACGCGCGTTCTTTCTAATCATTGGGTGCACCTTGCATTAACCAGAAAATGTATATCTTCGAATTAATTATAATACTTTTCAAATAAGGTATTTCGGATGGTCTGGAATTGTGTAAAGAGTGTTCGACATGGCCTTATTTTGGGTATCTCTACCAGTGGATGGAAATGCCCAAATTTATTGAACTAGACTGGGGGACGCAATGCTGTAAATAAAGGAGTTTCACATGTAAGTAGCCTATTTTCATCTACCTTTGCTGTCCAGTGCCGGTTCCTAACCTCAACAAAATATGTCATTAGATTCCTATGCTTTTTCTTTAACTAAACATAGCCCATTTAACCTGTACAATTCAGGTAAAGTGTAGGCTATGGTTAACAAAATAGGCGTCTATTGATTTACGTTGACTGTTAGCCTAATTTTAACCTTTTGGAGGGGCCAATAGGGTATTTTATATGTTCAAATAGGCTAATGAATATCATATATGGGATATAATTAATGGAAATTATACTTAGGCTACGATATTTGAGCTTTTTCTTTACAGTTTAAGACTTAAATTCATATGTTGGGTTGTTTAAATTTTTTTTTTTTTACACTTTTGACTTGGCAAGTGAAACAACTTGTGCTTTCATTTACAGTTTAAAGATTATAGGCTTGGCTACTAGTTGTTAAAGTTGAAAAATTTTTAATTTGGGAAAGGGTTTTCGAAAATGCGCAACCCTTAATGCTTAGAATATGTTGTTAGGAAATCACCGTGGAGAGAGCACGGGGGATTAGTTCCCCCACTTGGTAATCATGTTTAGAAGCACTCTTTGGTTGATTACATGGGTTGAAATGATTAGGGCACGGGAGTAGAACAAAAGGTTCAAGTCTTCAAAGCGATGACGTTGTCGTGGTTTTTCTATTCACATTTGGCACCAGAAAATAGGTTAGGATTTGTGTGTGTTAGGTTTGTGTTACACTTTGCCCCTTCAGCATTTTTTTTGGGGGGGGGCAGCCCTAAACACTTGTCCTTTGTCTTTATGTGATCCAAAGAGTGATTCCAATTTATATATAGGTTACAGTATTAAAATACGTTTTAACATCAGAGAACATCAAATAAGAGCAGCATTGGATACACCGCCAAGACAACTTTAATTAAGGACAACAGGTGTCTGCAGGCTATGCCTCGCATGCAATAGCCAGGGTAGCCTAGATCTGAGAGTGCTGTCGCAGTTCAAAAGCCGTGACACTGAGATGTTTGTTCAGTGTACCAGCGAGTTGTTCTCCCGAATAACTGACCTTTCGAGGTGTATGTAGTTGGCTAAGTAGACGCGGAGGCTGTCGCGCGGTGGTTTTCCAGGCGACGCAAACCGCTGTGCTCTTGTCCAAGGTCCTGAAAGTCAAGACAATAAACGGGGGATTCGGTTAAAGTCGAATTTCGTACTAGGTTAAAACCCTTTCAAGTTTAAATATATAACAGAACTGGGCCGAATGTTGTTTTATCTACTGCACTTGCCAAAAGCATTTGCTTAAACAGCAGCAAAATAACAGAGTTTAATGAGGACAAAAATAAAGGAAAAATGTATGTTAAAAACATAATTATATATAGATATTAATATATATTTTAAAACATGTATAAGATATAGGCTAATATATATATATATATATATATATATATATATATATATATATATATATATATACACACACAAAAGCATGTGGACACCCCTTCAAATGAGTGGAATCCTCATAGACAAATATTGGCAGTAGAATGGCCTTACTGAAGAGCTCAGTGACTTTCAACGTGGCACCCTCATAGGATGCCAGTTTTCCAACAATTCGGTTTGTCAAATTTCTGCCCTGCTAGAGCTGCCCCTGTCAACTGTAAGTGCTGTTATTGTGAAGTGGAAACGTCTAGAAGCAACAACTGCTCAGCTGCGAAGTGCTAGGCCACACAAGCTCACAGAACGGGACCGCTGAAGTGCGTAGCGCATAAAAATCGCGTGTCCCAGGTTGCAACATTCACTACCGAGTTCCAAACTGCCTCTGGAAGCAACATCAGCACAAGAACTGTTCGTCAGGAGCTTCATGAAATGGGTTTCCATGGACGAGCAGCCGCACACAAGCCTAAGATCACCATGCACAATGCCAAGCATCGGCTGGAGTGGTGTAAAACTCACCACCATTGGACTCTGGAGCAGTGGAAACGCATTCTCCGGAGAGATGAGTCACACTTCACCATCTGGCAGTCCGAAGGATGAATCTGGGTTTGGCAGATACCAGGAGAACATTACTTGCCCCAATGCATAGTGCCAACTGTGGAATAATGGTCTGTGGCTATTTTTCATGATTCGGGCTAGGCCCTTTAGTTCCAGTGAAGGGAAATCTTAACGCTACAGCATACAATGACATTCTAGACAATTCTGTGCTTCCAACTTTGTGGCAACAGTTTGGGGAAGGCCGTTTCCTGTTTCAGCATGACAATGCCCCCGTGCACAAAGCGAGGTCCATACAGAAATTGTTTGTCGAGATCAGTGTGGAAGAACTTGTTTGGCTTGCACAGAGCCCTGACCTCAACCCCATCGAACATCTTTGGGGTGAATTGGAACAATGACTGCAAGCCAGGCCAAATCGCCCAACATCAGTGCCTGACCTCACTAATGCTATTGTGGCTGAATGGAAGCAAGTCCCCGCAGCAATGTTCTAACATCTAGTGGAAAGCCTTCCCAGAAGAGTGGAGATTGTTATAGCAGCAAAGGGGCGACCAACTTCATATTAATGTCCATGATTTATATTTATTTGGTGAAAATAGCACATAATGACACACACTTATGTAAGACATTTAAAAATTAAAACAGAAATGTGCAACATGTTTGGATGTGCTATGTCTAGAGCATTCTCCACTAAGGTGACATCATACCACACATCAGATCGATGTTATAGCTGAAGCTTCTGCTTGTATTCCTCCAAACCCACACCACAGTCCCCTAAGTCAGGTATCCAGAAGTGGAGCCTCTGACTGTGCTATGAGGGGGTTTGTTGGTTATATAAAATACCAGGCTCATGCATGCTTGCTATGGGGTTGCGCATGATTACCAGCCTTTGTATTTGCATAAAACTGTCAAAACATCATCAACGCCTTTGGCAAGACATCCACAACTCACGCTGCCTCACTTGATTGTTTGTGTGTGTATATATAGAGAGATAGTTATGAATTCATAGTTATGAGTCTAAGCAAAAGCTTTTCTCAGTTGAAGTCTTGCTATTATCAGCAATAGGCGCATCTGGAATGTTCTCTCAAAACTTGTCTTCTTATCGACCCCCAGCATTGTGAGAGGGAAAGAAATGAGGGCAAATGCATTCTCGTTCTCCAATTTCATTGTTATTGAACCCTACAAATGTATTTCACGTATCATTTTTGCCTCTTGTTTGTCTAAAGCCTACACAAGGGCTATAACCTATGGGGAGGATTCATCCAAGATTTCATCAGGGTCCCTATTGTTGTTTTTCCAAAGGCTTCTGTGTGCCATGCTATAAATGTGGTGACGCAAAGGAGTCCAGTCAATCACAGAACGGGCATGCACACATTACATCTCCCAGTCATAGAATCTCTGAAAATGTATATAATATAACCTGCTCAAAGGTCTGTTACCAAGCTTGATACCTTGAGGTAACCACAATTTCCCTTTTTGGGGTAATGTCATTTTTAAAGAGAGTGTCATTACAATTATAATCCAATCTTGTATAATTACAGAAAATGAAAAGGACTGTGTTGGTACAGTAGGCCTACATTCCAAGATTTGTGTCTGTATCAATCCAACCACATGTCAAGCTCAGATTAACTGATTTCTGGATAAAATGTCAAGACTTCTGGATAGACTACATGGCAGCAGACCAGGCCTGGTTGTTGTGAAACATTGTATCCCACATGTATTTGT
Source organism: Brachymystax lenok tsinlingensis (assembly GCA_030435695.1). Classification (NCBI taxonomy): domain Eukaryota; kingdom Metazoa; phylum Chordata; class Actinopteri; order Salmoniformes; family Salmonidae; genus Brachymystax; species Brachymystax lenok. Next base: position 11,333,456 of record CM059782.1, on the reverse strand, counting down.
TTGTTTGTTTTAATGGTATAAACATAATCCTCATAATTTTGATATGACCAGCGTCTGTTTTGCTAAAGCAAAGCAAGCCATGACTCTCTACTAGCAGATAGCACCGTGACTACTAGCAGATACCACTGATGACCATGGGTTCATTATTTGTTTTGCAGCTCATGGTATTCTCTGTGTGAATACAGACATTATTTCTGTGATTTATCAGACTGCTTGGTTTTTCTTGTTATCCCTTTCTTGTATTTCCTCTAACAGGAAGAAAGGAATCTTTCCTCTTGTTAGGACTATTTTTATTCTGGTGAAGTGCATAAATGTTTTTTATCTTGGTAGTTCACAGATGCCCAGATGTATGCCTCAAACAAACTATAGGTCTGACTTTACTTTTGGTACACTGTGAGCCCTTCGTTGGCTGCTATCGACATACAGATGTAGGATCTTAATTTGAGCCAGTCTCCTACAACAGAAAAAATAAATCCTGCAGCAACAGGAAATGTGAATTATAATTAATGGACATTTTTGTAACGGTTGATACTTTTTCATAAGGGAAAATAAAGTCTGAAATTTCAAAGTGGAAATTACAAACTTTAGAAAAGCCATTTCAAACCTCAAATACACTTCAGGTTTTACATTTACTGCATTGCGGGAAAATTCTCCTGCAACAGGGTTATCAAATTAAGATCCTACATCTGTATGATGTACTGACTTCAGCTGCTCTGGGTCATGTCGGTTATACAAGCTGTCAGCAGATGTTTCTTCACAACTCTCATTGCTAGAATTACCAGTGTGCCATACCAAAAACTGCATTTGCATTTATAGATGGATTTGAGCATTTTCCCCTCTGTTGCAACTTTGCCTTCATGCTACACAATCGCATTTATATGTTTTACTGGGTTGGTGTGTGGTGTAACCCACGCCAATCGTGGTGGTGCCGTTGCGCTGTTGACCTGTCACTAATCACCAGGGAAACGATTGTAAAAAACACCTTGTCTTTCAACCACCTCTGTCTTTGTTGCTCTGCTGTAATAACCCCTTTGGGCGGCCAATAAACAAGCGCTTAAAGAGACCCATTTCAAGCCCAAAGAGTGTGTCAGTGTTTTGACATGTGCCTTCTGGAGGAGCCTCAGGGGGTTGATATGAGGAATGGTTTAAAGGAGGACTTTGATACCCATCTCGTTTGTCTGAGATGACCCCTATGTCAAGAGATTTGTCTGTGGCCTAAGATTTGTTATGGGTCCCGTTTGATCCAAGTTCTCTCAGTTGCTAAGAACACTGATTAGCCAATGGCCACGCAGTCATCTCTACTTTTAATGGTTCCCCTGGGAACATGGCAGACCGCTCTATTTGGATGTATATGTAATGATGACGCTGGGAGTCAGATGCAGGTGGTGAGTTTAATAATAATGAACACAGAGCGATACAAAACAAGAGAAGGGTCTGGAAATGAACACAGAACCAATACTGCCTGAAGGATGATGCTAGATAAATGGGAGTAATCAGGGTAGTGCTAGAGTCCAGGTATGCTTCACGATGTGGAGCAGGTGTGCATAATGTGGATTGCCAGGTGTGTGTGTGTAATGATGGGTTGCCAGGACCGGTGGTTAGTAAACCGGCAATATTGAGCACCCCCAGTGGGGGACGGATTCAGCCAGGGAATCAGGGACCACTGAAAAGAGGGTGAGATTCGGTAATTAGTGGGGAGCTGTAATCTATACATTACCTCATTGACCCTCCGGAGGACCTTGAACGGCCTTACAAACTGGGGGCTCAGCTTCTTACAGGACAGGTGGAGTGGGAAGTTCCTGGTGGAGAGCCAGACGCAATCACCAGGATGGAACACGGGAGCCGCACTACAGTGGCGATCTGCCTGCTCTTTCTGGCGGCAGAGCTTCACGTGGGCATTGTTCCAAACCTCTTCTGCGAGCCTGAACCACTCGTCCACCGCAGAGGCTTCGGTCTGGCTCGGGGTTCACAGAGCCAGGGCTGGCTGATAACCCAGAACCCACTGGAAGGGAGTCAGCCCGGTGGAGGAGCGTACTCCGCCCAGGGAAGGAATCAGGCCCACTCCCCCTGCCGGTCCTGGCAGTGACTCCGTTAAAACCTTCCCAGCTCTTGTTTTTTATTTTTATTTATTTTTTATTTCCCCTTTATTTAACCAGGTAGGCAAGTTGAGAACAAGTTCTCATTTACAACTGCGACCTGGCCAAGATAAAGCAAAGCAGTTCGACACATACACCAACACAGAGTTACACATGGAGTAAACAAACATACAGTCAATAATACAATAGAAAAACAAATCTATATACAATGTGTGCAACTGAGGTAAGATAAGGAACGTAAGGCAATAAATAGGCCATGGTGGCGAAGTAATTACAATATAGCAATTAAACACTGGAATGGTAGATGTGCAGTAGATGAATGTGCAAAGTAGAAATACTGGGGTGCAAAGGATCAAGATAAATAAATAAATACGGTAGGGGATGAGGTAGTTGGTTGGGCTATTTACAGATGGGCTATGTACAGGTGCAGTGATCTGCTCTGACAGCTGGTGCTTAAAGATAGTGAGGGAGATAAGTGTCTCCAGTTTCAGTCCAGTCATTGGCAGCAGAGAACTGGAAGGAAAGGCGGCCAAAGGAGGAATTGGTTTTGGGGGTGACCAGTGAGATATACCTGCTGGAGCGCGTGCTACGAGTGGGTGTTGCTATGGTTACCAGCGAGCTGAGATAAGGCGAGGCTTTACCTAGCTGACCAGAAGCCAGTGGTTCTGGCGACGAGTATGTAGCGAGGGCCAGCCGACTAGAGAATACAGGTCACAGTTATGATATCGTGTAGTACCTTGAGCGTGGCTGAGGTGCACCCGTGACCAGCTCGGAAACCGGATTGCACAGCGGTGAAGGTACGGTGGGATTCGAAGTGGTCGGTGATCTGTCTATTAACTAGGCTTTCGAAGACTTTAGAGAGGCAGGGCAGAATATAGGTATATAGGATATAGGTCTATAGCAATTTGGATGTAGAGTGTCACCCTCTTTGAAGAGGGTGCTGACCGCGGCAGCTTTCCAATCTTTAGGGATCTTAGACGACACGAAAGAGAGGTTGAGCAGACTGGTAATAGGAGTTGCAACAATGGCGGTGGATAGTTTTAGAAAGAGAGGGTCCAGATTGTCTAGCCCAGCTGTTTTGTACAGGTCCAGGTTTTCCAGTTCTTTCAGAACATCTGCTATCTGGATTTGGGTGAAGGAGAAGCTGGGGAGGCTCGGACAAGTAGCTGCGGGAGGTGCGGAGCTGTTGGCCGGGTTTGGGTAGCCAGGAGGAAAGCATGGCCAACCGTAGAGAAATGCTTGTTGAAATTTTCGATTATCATGGATTTATCGGTGGTGACCGTGTTATCTAGCCTGGTGCTATTGTTCTCCATGGACTTAACAGTATCCCAAAACATTTTGGAGTTAGAGCTACAGGATGCAAATGTCTGTTTGAAAAAGCTAGCCTTTGCTTTCCTGACTGACTGCGTGTATTGGTTCCTGACTTCCCTGAACAGTTGAATATCCCTGGGACTATTCGATGCTATAGCAGTCCACCACAGGATGTTTTTGTGCTGGTCAAAGGCAGTCAGGTCTGGAGTGAACCAAGGGCTGTATCTGTTCTTAGTTCTACATTTTTTGAAAGGGGCTTGCTTATTTAAGATGGTGAGGAAGTTGCTTTTAAAGAACGACCAGGCATCCTTGACTGACAGGATGAGGTCAATATCCTGCCAGGTTCATCCGCTCCACCTGCTCGTTAGACTGAGGCTGGTACCCAGAAGTGAGGCTGACCTTGACCCCCAGCTTCTCCATGAAGGCCTTCCATACCCGTGACGTGAATTGGGGGCCACGGTCGGAGACGATGTCCTCTGGAAGGCCATAGTGCCGGAGGACCTGATGGAACAGTCTGGAGAGCGGTAGGGAGACCAGAGAGAGGGATAAAACAGCAGGATTTCGAGAATCTGTCCACAACCACCAAAAAAACAGAGGGAAGATCAGTGACAAATCAATGGACAGATGAGACCAGGGACGCTAGGCATGGGAAGGGGAAGGAGTTTCCCTGCTGGAATGTGCCAGGGAGATTTAGTTTGGGCACATACGGAACAGGAGTTGACGTAGCGAGTGGCGTCCTGCACAAAGGTTGGCCACCAGTACATTTTGGAGAAAGATTGAATAGTGCGGGTGATACCTGGATGTCCAGCGACGACAGCTGTGTGTGCCCATGTCAGCAGCCAATCCCTTATCCCCGTGGGAACGTAGATGCGCTCAGGAGGACAGTTAGTGGGTGCAGGTTCCCACTCCAAGGTCTGGCGACTATGACTTGAGAGGGTGGGATTATGGGTGGGATTATGGGTGCACTCAGGGAAGGAACCTCTCCCGAATCATCGAGACGGGACAGGTCATTGGCTTTGGTGTTCTTTGAACCTGGGCGATATGTCAGATTGAAGTCAAATCTAGTGAAAAAAAGTGCCCACCTTGCTTGGAGTGGGTTCAGCCGCCTCGCTGTCCGTATGTACTCCAGGTTCCGATGGTCGGTAGGATGAGAAATGGGTCCTTGGCACCCTCCAGCCAGTGTCTCCACTCCTCTAATGCCAACTTCACCGCCAGGAGCTCCCGATCGCCGACGTCACAGTTCCTCTCTGCAGGAGACAGTTTCTCTGTCATATGCACATGGATAAAATTTTTGTGGATTACCTTGTTGTTGGACACCGTACTGAAAGAGGTCTTCCATTCTTCCCGGATAAGATTGTAGGCACTACACACGTACAATTGGGTTAAACAAACGGGCCCCGTGGAGCTGTTCGATCGCTGCCAGGACCAACAGGAGAAGGTAACGGTATTTAGTGGTGATGGCATTCAGACATCTATAATTAATGCATAGGTGTAACCCTCCATCCTTCTTTGCCATGAAGAAGAAGCCTGCCAATGCAGGGAGGTGGACGTGCGGATGAAACCTTGTTGGAGTGCCTCATGGATGTACTCCTCCGTAGCCTTCGTTTCAGCCACGTGGTATATTGGGTATATTGGCCATATACCACAAACCCCAGAGGTGCCTTATTGCTATTATAAACTGGTTACCAACATAATTAGAGCAGTAAAATAAATGTTTTGTCATACCCGTCTGATATACCACGGCTGTCAGCCAGTCAGCATTCAGGGCTCGAACCACCCAGTCTATAAAAGAATGTTGATGACACATCAACATAAGACGCAGCAATACATGCAATTCCACAGAGGAAGTCCATTGTCTGAATCCTGTGTGGTTTACCTTACAGAATGGCAACAAAATAAAAAGAAGAAAAGTGGAGGTTTTTATTCGCCACTGACAAATATCTTGTTGGAGTGAATCAAAAAGCTGTCCTTGAGGTTTCAACAGTTTCTCTTGTCAGTAGATCATGCCTCGGTACCCATCTTGATGTTTAAACCATGTTAAAACGCGGAGTAGAGGTGGCACTTAGCTTTGAGGCTATACATCAGTGGTTTACAGACAGAATGCCCTTGTGACTTTAGTGTTCTGCTATCTGCTATCCTCAGCTCCATTACTAGTTCTGGTTCACTTGAGCTAGTTTTGCAGAGTTTCCCTTCAGATAGGTCCTTTTCAAAAGGATATTTATTTTGTAATGGAGTATTTAATTCATTGGATATTTCACTACACATATCTCTATCAGTTTATCTTTTCAGAAATTAAAGGATATTTGAGGGTTAAGAAGACAAAGGAGGGATGTTTTGTCAGTGTAAGCCATCAAACACACATGTACATATTAGTCACTACCCCTACCTACCTTGGCTAACCTGTACCCATGCACATTGACTCGGTACTGGTACCCCCTGTATATAGCTGTCACGTCCTGGCCTGGGATAGCAGGCTGCAATACTTTTATTTACGTATGTGTACTGGAACCCTCGCTGCATCTTGGTCCGTTCCATTTAAAGATCGTGACAGAATGACCCACCACAAAAGGACCAAGCAGCGGGATCACCGGGAATTCTGGACATGGGAGGAGATCCTGGCTGGAAAGCGACCCTGGAGGCAGGCTGGGGAGTATCGCCGTCCCAGGGAGGAGTTGGAGGTAGCTATGGCAGAGCGGCAGCAGTACGAGGGAACACGGCTGGCGAGGAAGCCCGAGAGGCAGCCCAACATTTTTTTGGGGGGGGGCACACGGGGAGGTTGGCTGAGCCAGGTTGGAGACCTGAGCCAACTCCCCGTGCTTACCGGAGTGAGCATCGCACTGGTCAGGCACCGTGTTATGCAGTGAAGCGCACGGTGTCTCCAGTGCGCGTTCAGAGACCGGCACGGCCTGTTCCTGCTCCACGCATCATGTCCCCTGTGCGCATCGAAGCCCGGCACGGCCTGTCTCTGCTCCACGTACTAGGCCTCTAGGGTGTCGTCCCAGCCTGGCACGTCCTGTTCCTGCTCCGCGCACCAGGCTCCCTGTGCGCATCGCGAGCCCAGCACGTCCTGTTCCTGCTCTGCGCACCAGGCTCCCTGTGCGCCTTCCAAGCCCAGCACATCCTGTTCCTGCTCCGCGCACCAGGCCCCCTGTGCGCATCGCGAGCCCAGCACGTCCTGTCCCTGCTCCGCGCACCAGGCCCCCTGTGCGCATCGCGAGCCCAGCACGTCCTGTCCCTGCTCCGCGCACCAGGCCCCCTGTGCGCATCGAGAGCCCAGCACGTCCTGTCCCTGCTCCACGCATCAGGCCCCCTGTGCGCATCACGAGCCTAGCACGTCCTGTTCCTGCTCCGCGCACCAGGTTCCCTGTGTGCCTTCTGAGCCCAGCACGTCCTGTTCCTGCATTGAGAGCCCAGCACGCCCTGTCCCTGCTCCACGCACCAGGCCTCTAGGAGGTCGTCCCAGCCTGGTACGTACTGTTCCTGCTCCACGCATCAGGTTTCCTGTGCGCCGTCAGAGCCCGGCACGACCTGTTCCTGCTTCACGCATCAGGTCCAGTGTGCGTCTCCAGAGTCCGATGACCTCTGTTCCGGCTCCATGCACCGGAGCCGCCACCAAAGAAACAAAGACCCACCCGAGGACCCTCCCCATTGACTTTGGGTCGCGGTCGGAGATCCGCGCCTTTGAGAGGGTACTGTCACATCCTGGCCTGGGATAGCAGGCTGGCGTTTCATTTGTGTTTTGGTTAGGAGGGGTTTTTAGTTCTAGGTGGTGTATTTCTATGTTGGGTTGATGGTTCCCAATTAGAGGCAGCTGATTGTCGTTACCTCTAATTGGGAACCATATATATGTTTGTTTTCTTCACTGGGGTTGTGGGTCATTAATTATATTTGAATATTTGTATTTGTGTGTGCCTGTGTTGAGCCACACCTGAGTTACGATCTTTATTTGTTTATTGTTTTGCCAGTTGCAATACGTAAATAAAAGTATGTGTACTGGAACCCTCGCTGCATCTTGGTCCGCTCCATTTAAAGATCGTGACAATAGCCTCATTATTTATATATATTTTTTAAATTTACTTTAGTTTATCTAGTAAATATTTTATTTTCTTAAAACTGCATTGTTGGTTACGAGCTTCACTGTAAGGTCTACACCTGTTGTATTCGACGCATGTGACAAATACAATTTGATCATTCAGTACATACTTTGAACAAAGTCAAATGTGGCAGACACAGAAGGGGGGAAACACTGTACATATCTCTCCATAGATTGTGACATTGCCTCCATTGTACAGGAGAGGAGACACAGATATTATTGGAAGCCAGTTTGGATACATTATGAATTATACACACACTGATTCTGGCATCCACCCTGGTCTATGTCGGCAGTAGCCGCAGGGGAAATATGGCCATCACACTTGTAGTAGCTAGATGCGCTGCGCTCCAACAGTGTTTTGTCAAGCTCTTTCCCATGTCTGACAAGCACAGACCGTGCTGAGGTTGGCAGACTTCAATACTAGAAAAGCCAAATCCTGTAGAAAAGCGCAAGAGTTATTATTATTTTTTACCTATATTTAACTAGGCAAGTCAGTTAAGAACAAATTCTTATTTATAGTTTTTGCCCAGTTGGGTATGATGTCCTGTGTGTATGAGAGATTTAGTGGGTGTGTGTTTGTTTGTTCGTGTGTGTGTATGTGTTCACATGCGCGTGTGTGTGTAACAACAAAGTGTATGTTTGACCATAAAGTATTTTTAACACATGGCTGATCCGTTACAAATGTATTGAAAGTACAGATGAAAACGACAAGTCAAGACATACATAAAACCAGATTGGAGTAGATTGAACCACCCAAAAAAGACAGTAGTACGGAGAAAAACTGAAAAAAGCATGAGACCGAGCCTCATGACAGTGCATGAGCTTTATCAAGCCCCTGAGTTCTATTAAAGAGGCTACGCTGTTCTTTTAGCAGGAAACTACTGTGACAAGGTGGGGAGGAGAGGATTCAAACAAGATGAATCTAAGTGGGTCGCGAGAGCGTGAGGCAATTCTGCATCCATAAAACAGACGGAAAGGGAGCGAATCAATGTAAAGGCTATTAGGATGATCAAGATCATGTCATTTTAGGACCAGAACATGGCCAAAACAGAGTTTGTTGAATTTAGGCAAAGGCAAGGCTTTCTGCGCTGTTGCTTTGTCTCAAATATGCAGTTATTAGGTCAAATTTAGGGTTGGGGTTTGAAATTCCTATATTTTTCGGCTACTACCAACTCTAAATATGTCAGTAGCAGTAGTTTTTGTATTTTATCTCTATGTAGTGGCTATGTGTAACGATGTTATGCATAGGAAATGAACAGAACTAACTAGCAGTGAGCTTTGTTTTGATTCGACATTGACTCAGCAGGCCTCATTTGAGCCTTAGGGGAATCCGGTAAAACATTATTACTAAAATGGACAATTTAATAATTTTTAATGAAGGGGATTATGAATTGCCTTAAAAGTGTAAGTGGGTGGTTTGTTATGACATACACATTATATGAAGAGAATGCCTTAAGGATATCAAAGGGGACAAAATCAAAGGGGGGGAAATGCTGTGCCGCTTCAGTTACAATACATAGTGCTCTGTCAAAGTGTATGGGGTCGAGAGTTTCAAGTTCCTTGGTGTCCACATCACCAACAAACTATCATGGTCCAAACACACCAAGACAGTTGTGAAGAGGGCACGACAACACCTTTTCCCCCTCAGGAGACTGAAAAGATTTGGCATGGGTCCCTGGATTCTCAAAAAGTTCTACAGCTGCACCATCGAGAGCATCCTGACCGGTTGCATCACTACCTGGTATGGCAACTGCTCGGCATCTGACCGTAAGGCGCTACAGAGGGTAGTGCTGTCACGGTTTTCTGGTGGAGCAGACCAAGACGCAGTGAGGTTTCCAGTATACATACTTTCATAAATGCAAACTGGCAAAAAACAATAAACAACGAACGAACCGTCACGCAGGTGTGGCACACACAGGTACGCACACACAAATACAAACAATAACCCACCAGGCAAGTGGGGCAGGGAACCAACTTAAATAGGATTCCCAATTAGAGACAACGACTAACAGCTGCCTCTAATTGGGAACCCAAACCAACCAACATAGAAATATATACATAGAACCAAAAACACCCCTGATCACGTCCTGACCAAAAACACCAATGAGCAGCCAAAAGGGCTATCTATGGCCAGGATGTGACAGTACCCCCCCCCCCTCAAAGGCGTGGACTCCGACCGCGCCCAAAAGTCACTGGGAGGGTCTATCGGGTGGGTCTTCGCCTTTGGCCCCGTACGTGGAGCAGGAACAGTACGTGCCAGGCTGGGGCGACACCCAAGAGGCCTGGTGCGTGAAGCAGGCACAGTACGTACCAGGCTGGGACGACATCTTAGAGACCTGGTGCGTGAAGTGAGAACAGTACGTACCAGGCTGGACGTGCCGGGCACTCGATGCGCTCAGGGGACCTGATGCGTGGAGCAGGGACAGGACGTGCCGGGCTCTCAATGCGCTTAGGGGACCTGATGCGTGGAGCAGGGACAGGACGTGCCGGGCTCTCGATGTGCACAGGGGACCTGATGCGTGGAGCAGGGACAGGACGTGCCGGGCTCTCGATGCGCACAGGAGACCTGATGCGTGGAGCAGGGACAGGACGTGCCGGGCTCTCGGCGCGCACAGGGACCTGATGCGTGGAGCAGGGACAGGACGTGCCGGGCTCTCGATGCGCACAGGGGACCTGATGCGTGGAGCAGGGACAGGACGTGCCGGGCTCTCGATGCGCACAGGGGACCTGATGCGTGGAGCAGGGACAGGACGCGTGCCGGGCTCGATGCGCGCACAGGGACCTGATGCGTGGAGAGGGAACAGGCCGTGCCGGACTCTGAAGACGCACAGGGAGCCTGGTACGTGGAGCGGGAACAGGCCGTGCCGGGCTCTGAAGACGCACAGGGAGCCTGGTACGTGGAGCAGGAACAGGTCGTGCCGGGCTCTGAAGACGCACAGGGAGCCTGGTACGTGGAGCAGGAACAGGCCGGGCCGGGCTCTGAAGGCGCACAGGGGACCTGGTGTGTGGAGCAGGGACAGGATGTGCCGGGCTCTGAAGGCGCACAGGGGACCTGGTGCGTGGAGCAGGGACAGGACGTGCCGGGCTCTGAAGACGCACAAGGAGCCTGGTGCGTGCAGCAGGAACAGGCCGTACTGGGCTGTGGAGATGCACCGGAGATACAATGCGCAGAGCCGGCGCAGGATATCCTGGTCCAAGGAGGCGCACCGGAGACCATGTTTCCCCCGTAGCTCAGTAAACACTGTGATGGCGGGTGGAGACTCACCCTGAACTAGAGCAGAGGGGTGACAGGGTTTCTGCCCATTACACTATCACTCTGCTGCCTAGTTGACGTTCAAGGCTGCACAAGTAATTGGCAAAGACAGGGAACGCTGAACAATGATTCATATAGCTCTCATGGTATCCATATCTGTGGAATTAGAACTGATTGACTGTAGAGTGTGGACGCCACACACTGACAATTAAGACAAAATATCAAAAACGACCAATCCTTTCTGACCTCTTTTCAAGCTAAATTAAAATGAACCTGAACATTGATGTCTATTTAAGCAATAAGGCCTAAGGGAGTGTGGTATATGGCCAATATACCATGGCTAAAGGCTGTTCTTAAGCACGACACAACACGGAGTGCCTGGACACAGTCCTTAGCCGTGGTATATTGGCCATATATCACAAACCCCCGAGGTGTCGTATTGCTATTATAAACTGGTTACCAACATAATTAGAGCAGTATAATTAAATGTTTTGTCATACCTGTGGTATACGGTCTGATATACCATGGCTGTCAGCCAATCAGCATTCAAGGCTCAAATCAGCCAGTTTTTAATGAAAACACATACTGTGCAGTGAAGGCTTAAAGCGTGGCACTCTGCAAAATGACTGAGCTACAGGTAGTTTATGCGTGGGAGTCTGAGAGCCATTTCTCCTCATTAATTAGTACAGCATTCTGCGATGCAGGGAAGGCCTCATAAAAGCACTATATGTGACTAATTGTCTTAAAAAGGGCTCAATATCTGATTTGTTGATTTTCTGTTACTTTTTTGCAGTTAATTTAAGTACACTTAGAGCTTCAGAATTGTGTATCATACACTATATTGTCACAAACGTAAAGCTGTTTTTGGGATGTTTTAGTCCAGGTATTGCAAACTGCAACCTAGGCCTAAGTCTGAAGCAGCACCATAGACATAGATTTTTTCTAACCAAACATGGCATGCCAAGGGAAAAAATATAAACTGCCATCTGTGGACAGTAAGGAGATTATGGATTTGACATAATTCTATCAGCGTTTCCAAACTGACAGTCTGATTAGATGTATCACTGTAGCTGCAAGAGAGAGAGAGAGAGAGAGAGAGAGAGAGAGAGAGAGAGAGAGAGAGAGAGAGAGAGAGAGAGAGAGAACCAAAAGTATGTGGACATCTGCTCGTCGAACATCTCATTCTACAATCATGGGCATTAATATGGAGTTGGTCCCCCCTTTGCTGCTATAATAGCCTCCACTCTTCTGGGAAGGATTTCAACTAGATTTTGGAACATTGCTGCGAGGACTTGCTTTCATTCAGCCACAAGGGCATTTGTGAAGTCGGTTACAGATGTTGGGTGATTAGGCCTGGCTCGCAGTCAGCGTTCTATTTTCATCCAAAAGGTGTTCGATTGGGTTGAGGTCAGGGCTCTGTGCAGTCCAGTCCAGTTTTTCTACACCAATCTCGACAAACCATTTCTGTATAGACCTCGCTTTGTGCACGGGGGCATTGTCATGTTGGAAGCACAGAATCGTCTAGAATGTCATTGTATGTTGTAGTGTTAATATTTCCCTTCACTGGAACTAAGGGGCCTATGCCAAACCATTAAACACAGCCCCAGACCATATTCCTCCTCCACCAAGCTTTACAGTTGGCACTATGCATTGGAGCAGGTAGCGTTCGCCTGGCATCCGCCAAACCCCGATTCATCCTTCGGACTGCCAGATGGTGAAGCGTGATTCATCACTCCAGAGAACGCGTTTCCACTGCTCCAGAGTCCAATGGCTGCAAGCTTTACACCACTCCAGCCAACGCTTGTAATTGTGCATGGTGATCTTAAGCTTGTGTGCGGCTGCTCGGCCATGGAAACCCATTTCATGAAGCTTCCGACGAACAGTTCTTGTGCTGACGTTGCTTCCAGAGGCAGTTTGGAATTCGGTAGTGAGTGTTGCAACAGAGGCAGGTGATTTTTACGCTCTACATGCTTCAGCGGTCCCGTTCTTTGAGCTTGTGTGGCCTAGCACTTTGTGGCTGAGCCGTTGTTACATCTAGACGTTTCCACTTCACAATAAAAGCACTTACAGTTGACCGGGGCAGCTCTAGCAGGGAAGAAATTTGAGGAACTGAATTGTTGGAAAGGTGGCATTCCTATGACGGTGCCACGTTGAAAGTCACTGAGCTCTTCAGTACGGGACATTCTACTTACCATGTTTGTGTATGGAGATTGCATGGATGCGTGCTCGATTTTATACACCTGTCAGCAACGGGTGTGGCTGAAATAGTCGAATCCACTAATTTGACTTTTGTATACATTTGAAGTTGGAAGTTTAAATGTATTTGTAAACTTAAATATATTTGTAAACTCAGTTTTTCACAATTCCTGATATTTAATACTAGTAAAAATTCCCTGTCTTAGGTCAGTTAGGATCACCACTTTATTTTAAGAATGTGAAATGTCCGAACAATAGTAGAGAGAATTATTTATTTGTCACGTTCAGGCCTGAGAAGACAGGCTGGTGTGTTTAGTTTTGTTTTTGGTGTAGGGTTTTTATGTTCTAGGTGATATATTTCTATGTTGGGGTAATGGTTCCCAATTAGAGGCAGCTGTGTGTCGTTGTCTCTAATTGGGAACCATATATATGTTTGGGGTTTTTCTATAGTATTTTGTGGGTTATTGTTTGGTCATAGCTTTGTTTTGTTTGACATGTTATGTGCAACATTACGATCTTCGTTTGTTTTTGTTGTTTTTGTCCCAGTTACGTTGAGAATTAAAAGATGTATACTGGATGCCTCGCTGTGCCTTGGTCTGTCCTTCAAGGAGATCGTGACATTATTTCAGCTTTTATTTCTTTAATCACATTCCCAGTGGGTCAGAAGTTTACATACACTCAATTAGTATTTGGTAGCATTGCCTTTAAATAGTTTAACTTGGGTCAAACATTTTGGGTCGCCTTCCACAAGCTTCCCACAAAAAGTTGGGTGAATTTTGGCCGAATCCTCCTGACAGAGCTTGTGTAACTGAGTCAGGTTTGTAGGCCTCCTTGCTCGCACACACTTTTTCAGTTCTACCCAAAAATCTTCTATAGGATTGAGGTCAGGGCTTTGTGACGGCCACTCCGATACCTTGATTTTGTTGTCCTTAAGCCATTTTGCCACAACTTTGGAAGTATGCTTGGGGTCATTGTCCATTTGGAAGACCCATTTGCGACCAAGCTTTAACTTCCTGACTGATGTCTTGAGATGTTGCTTCAATATATCCACATCATTTTCCTTCCTGATGATGTCATCTATTTTGTGAAGTGCACCAGTCCCTCCTGCAGCTAAGCACCCCCACAACATGATGCTGCCACCCCCGGGCTTCACGGTTGGGATGGTGTTCTTCGGCTTGCAAGCCTCCCCCTTTTTCCTCCAAACATAACGATGGTCATTATGGCCAAACAGTTCTATTTTTGTTTCATCAGACCAGAGGACATTTCTCCAAAAAGCACAAACTTTGTCCCCATGTGCAGTTGCAAACTGTAGTCTGGCTTTTTTATGGCGGTTTTGGAACAGTGGCTTTTTCCTTGCTGAGCGGCCTTTCAGGTTATGTTGATATATGGACGTTTTACTGTGGATATAGATACATTTGTACCTGTTTCCTCCAGCATCTTCACAAGGTCCTTTGCTGTTGTTCTGGGATTGATTTGCACTTTTCTCATCAAAGTACATTAATCTCTAGGAGACATAACGCGTCTCCCTCCCGAGCCGTGTGACGGCTGCGTGGTCCCATGGTATTTATACTTGCGTACTATTGTTTGTTGATGAACGTGGTACCTTCAGACGTTTGGAAATTGCTCCCAAGGATAAACCAGACTTGTGGAGGTCTACAATTTTTTTTTACTGTGGTCTTGGCTGATTTCTTTTGATTTTCCCATGATGTCAAGCAAAGAGGCACAAGGTAGGCCTTGAAATACATCCACAGGTACACCTCCAATTGACTCAAATGATGTAAATAAGTCTATCAGAAGCTTCTAAAGCCATGACATTATTTTCTGGAATTTTCTTAGTGTATGTAAACTTCTGACCCACTGGAATTGTGATACAGTGAATTATAAGTGAAATAATCTGTCTGTAAACAGTTGTTAGAATAAGGACTTGTGTCATGCACAAAGTAGATGTCCTAACCGACTTGCCAAAACTATAGTTGGTTAACAAGAATTTTGTGGAGTTGTTGAATAACAAGTTTTAATGACTCCAACCTAAGTGTATGTAAACTTCCGACTTCAACTGTATATAGTGTATATAGCAATACTGAAACCCTTCTTAACTGGACATTTCTGTTGGAGCCCATCTTTTTATCATGGCTTTTTCCTCACTGCCAAATAGTTTAGAATTTAAAAGAGACACCTAAGGCATGTGTATAAGAATCAGTGAGACAATGGCCATTGTCCATACTAACATGCCATGTACACTTGTAGTAAGCAATGTATTGAGCATGCTTTCTAATTTATATGCTAGTGCTGTTATTGAAACAGACCACGTTGTGTTCCATTGCGAAAGGTCCGCTGTTGTATTGGAAAAGAGCCTATGACACTGGACAATGAGAGTATGCACGATGCATGACTCCTCCAACCTGAATGACACCTGTCACCGTACTCTGTCACCGTACTCCTGTCACCGTACACCTGTCACCGTACTCAACTGACACCAGCAACTGTGTGTGTGTGTTTCTGTGTATGTATGTGTGTGTGTTATTTAGCTAGCAGGGGAGTCTAACAGGGCGTCTAATAATATCAGAGTTTACTTGTCCACCACGGGGGTCCTGGGATAACTCATGGTTGGCTTTGGCCCGGCATGGTGAGAGAGTGGCTGAAACAACACCCCCCTGAAAGGCACAGGATACAGGTGGCAGCGAGCTGCTGGTTGATAATCTTTAGATGGGGGAACAAAGAAAAGTGATAGCTGAGCAGCGAAGCACTTCCACAGGCGAGATGGAAGTCCAGGTTTCTAAGGCTGAGGATATAAGGCTGGAGCTAGGGCCAAACCCAGGAAAGACTGGCCCAATGCCTTTCAACAACAGACAGGCAGGCAGGCAGGCAACAAGGTACACACACACACTACATGTTAATGTTTTTTTTTTATGTATTTAAATTAAAAAGTATTTTGTCTGTAATGTCTTTTTCGTTATGTGTCGGACCCCAGTAAGACTAGCTGTTGCCATTGGTGTTGGCTAGTGGGGATCTTAATTAATCACATCAAAATCAAGGCAGGCAGGAAGCCAAGCAGGCAGCCAAGCAGGCAGGCAGGCATTTAGACAGGAAAACAGGCAGGCAGGCAGGAAGGCATCTAGATAGACAGGCAGGCAGGCAGGCATTCAGACAGGCAAACAGACAGGCAGGCAAACAGGCAGGCAAACAGGCATCTAGATAGGCAGGCAGACAGAACTTTCAAATCATGCACCACCACTACAGACAGAACATCCATATGGACAGGCCCACCTGCTGACACCTCACAACCTGCTGACACGCCCCCCTCTCTCTCTCTATTTGTCTCTGTCTCTCCACCTCCACACACTGGCTGGGGATTGACTGAGACACTGTGTTTTCTAATGTTGCGATTCACCTCATTTTTCATTCTAGTGTTTTCACCTCTTAGCATAGTCACCTTCTCGAAATTAGTCAATAACTGTCAAATTAACCAGAGCACAATTATGTGGCAGCCTTCACATCACCATACAATGGTGTGAAACTAAATGTTATTATTTTCCAAGGACCTCCAGAGTGGAATTTTATCTGAACAACACCACACATGGGACTGGTTTCCCAGACATAGAATAAGCTTAGTCCCGCACTAAAAGCTATTTCAATGGATTTTCCATTGGGTATGATTTTTTTTGTCAAGGACTAGGCTTAATCTAGTCAGCCCTCAGTGTAATTTTAATTATTCTCTCTTGGTTGTCAAGTCCTCCCATTCTATTGGTTCCAGTCCTGACATGTGGAGTCATCCTTGATGAGTGTTGCTTTAATGTCCTTTTAAATGTTGCCTAAATGTTTCCACCTGAGTGGATCTGGTCATACAGAGTATAGATTTCAGAAGGAAATCAACCGCAACCCAACCATCTGCTCAGGTGTTCTTCATTATTTACTGTACTTGTTTCCCACTCTGACAGCAGTCATTACTTTAGAGCGAGATGGATGTCTCACATGTTTAACCAAACTAAGCTGCGGCAAAGCCCAAGCCGCCCCCCTGAGCTGTGAAAGTCCCTGTCAGTCAGTCAGAAGGCAGGCGACCTTAATGACTCAGTTAACACACACGGACACACACACACATTGGCATGAACGAACACACACACACGGCTAATACACCACCTATTAATCCTCCCATTCCATGGTCACTGGCCAACACCCAGGCCTGCCACTGCCTCTTGATGAGATATTAATAACAAGATTGCTGGAGTATTCCACTGCTTGCTCATCCCAACGTCATTTGGCATTTGGTCATTTTTGGGTTGTTTAAATGGTTTGTTTGTCTGGTTGTATAGATGTCGGATAACAACCATATTACAACCAGTGTTTTTTTCTTTCATGACGGCAATCAAGTCAGAGATGTTTTGGTGTGATTTTTAATTTTTTTTAACAATGAAATATTTTAGAGGGTGCCGTCATCAGATAGATGTGCAGAATATAATATTAATATTAAAAAGGGAAATTTGATTTCCAATTCGATTAATTTGCAACAAAATACAACAAAATACAAACATACATGACAAGACATGAAGGCAAGACTGTAAGTAGGTGGCAGTACCTACAGTATACAGTCCTTGTTTGCGTATCAGATGACACCCTCCCCAATGTGCTGTCAGACAATAAGTTGACCTACTCCTGTGTGTGAAACGGTGAAACAGAGGCTTTACTTCCCAGGGGGCAGTTTTTAGGTGATGGGCTACACACCAGTTCTCACTGCTTCCATCAGTCCTTGTTGTGACACTCGACTGTACACAGGGGTACTCAAATCCTAGCCGTCCAGAGTACGACAGCCCTCCCTCCTCCCCCCGGTAGTTAATTGATTGATTGGTGTCATTGATTGGTCAGAGAGTCCACTAAAATGTCTGATTAGGAGGGAATAATTACAACTCAGCATTTCTTCTGACCTTGAGGTTTGAGAACTTCTGAACCTACCTGCGAGGTGGGTCTTTCACCTCTGCTTGTCAACTAGTGCTAGTACTTCAGTATCCCCTGTTTTTTTCAGATGCATCTGTAAGTGGCTGTATTGTCAAGTGGCACTGCCGAGTTTCTCTGCAGAGTTATTGGAGGAAGGAAAGAGGAAGGCTCCACTCTCTCACTTGAGTATCTTACCTAATTACTTTCAGATGATCTCATTTTGCTCTTTTGTAGCTTGGCTAGTATGTGTGTGTTTTCTATCCTAGTTCGCTCCTCTCCCTGAAGGTTTAACAGACGCTCTCCACCTCGTGGCTGGAACTCTTCTAATTTAGTGTACCCTGCGTGCGCAACCCATGTGGAATTCCTAGTCTCCGGCAACATTTGGAACTGACGAATTGCGGTCATTAAGACTGAGTTAATCTCAGCCTACAGTATATTGTCCTTCAGTCTCTACACTTTTTAGCCCTGACAGAGATATGGATTTCCCAAGAGAACACTGCTACTCCAGCTGCTCTCTCATCATCTGACTGTGTATTCTTTCATAGTCCAAGAGCATCTGGTCGTTGCAGTGGTGGCACAGGTCTAATTTCTGGAGATTTTCTCTTTTCCCCCTCTCTCATCTCGTAATTTGAATTCCATGCAGCCACTGTCACTTGTCCACTCAAGCTTAACATTGTTGTAATTTATCGTCCACTATGTGCTCTTGAAGAATTCCCCAATGAACTTGACACCTCGATAAGCTCATTTCCCGACACTGGCTCACCACACATCGTACTGGGCGACTTTGACCTCCCGACACCAGACTTCAATTCATTTCTTTCCACCTCTTTCTACTCCTTTTCCTCTTTTGACCTCACCCTTTTCGTATCACCTCCTACACACAAGGCAGGCAATACGCTTGACTTCATCTTCACTAGAGGCTGTTCACTTACTAATCTCACTGCAACCCATCTCCATGTCTCTAATCAGTATGTTGTTTCCTTTTTTCTCCATCTCTCCTCCAACCCTACCCACTCAGCTCCTACCCAGATGGTCATGCGCCACCGCAATATTCACTCTCCCTCTCCCTCTCCCACGACTCTCTTCTATCCTATCCTATTTCCTTTCTGCTAAATCCTTCTTTCTCTTTTTTTTGTCTTTTGACTCTACCTCTTCGACCCTACTCTCCTCCGTTTCCGCATCAATTGACTCCCACTGTCCCCTTTCCTCCTAGCTGGCTCAACCTTCCCCTCCCACTCTGTGTCTGTCTGTGTGCTAACAGAGTAGGGCTGTGGGCAGCTGAATGGAAACGGAGGAAAACTGAACTTCCGGAGGACCTATCATCCTTCCACTCCCTCCTCTCTGCCTTCTCTTCCTCTGTATCTGCTGCTAAAACCGCTTTCTCATCACTCTAAATGTCAAGCTTCTCCCTCCAAACACTTTTCCACTTTCTCCTCCATCCTTAATCCTCCACCTCTTCCCCTTCCCTCCTCCCTCTCTGCGGATTACTTTGTCAACCACTTTCAAAAAAAAGGTTGACGACATCTGCTCCTCATTCACTCAGTCTACTGAGCCCACTGATCCCACTCACACAGAATTACCCCATGCCTTGACGTCTTTTTCCCCTCTCCCTTCCTCAAGACAACAACACTCGACTCCTCTGACGTCAAAATCTGCAGTCCGATATCCCCTCTTTCTTTTCTTTCTAAAACATTTGAGCATGCTGTCCCTGACCAACTTTCTCATTATCTCTCTCAGAATCATCTTCTTGACCCTAACACCAGGGGTATGCACAATGCTGTCGGGGGTACGCCAAATAAAAACGTGATTCACATTAAAAAAATATATAAAATAAATTAACACATTTATTTTCCAATGGGGCTATACATTTGAGTTTTTTTTCTCGCCTGGGTAGCCTCGTTTCACAGCCAAAAATAAAATGAAACCATCTACTGTTCAGCAAAAATAAAAACACTGGCAGCCTAGTCAAAAAAATTACATCCAATCACATTAACCGTTACTCTCTCGCGTGAATTCCACTAACAGTCCGTATGTAGCCAAACATAGCTGCTGCTCATGTTGGTATCTGTACTGATGGCACAAAAGCCATGACAGGGAGACATAGTGGAAAGGTAACGCGCGTGCAAGCAGTTGCTCCCGATGCAACTTGGGTACACTGCAGCATCCACCGCTCTTGCTGCATACAGAAGTGCGCTGCTTTCAAGGGGCAAAGTATTGACATGTTTTTTTGAATTGAGAGACGAGCTTAAAGTTTACTTTACTATAATTTTCACGTCTGACCGCTTGCATGATGACAAGACTGGCCTATCTGGGTGATGTTTTTTCTCACCTGAATGATCTGAGTTTAGGATTACAGGGACTCTCCGCAACTATATTCAATGTGCGGGACAAAATTGAGGCTATGATTAAGAAGTTGGAGCTCTTCTCTGTCTGCATTAACAAGGACAACACACAGGTCTTTCCATCATTGAATGATTTTTTTTTGCAAATGAACTCGAGCTTACGGACAATGTCAAATGATATAGCGAAGCACCTGAGTGAGTTGGGTGCCCAATTACACAGGACTTTCCCGAACAAGATGACACAAACAACTGGATTCGTTATCCCTTTCATGCCCTGCCTCCAGTTCACTTACCGATATCTGAACAAGAGAGCCCAATCGAAGTTGTAACAAGCGGTTCTGTGAAAATTGAATTTAATCAGAAGCCACTGCCAGATTTCCACTGCCAGAGAATCCTGCCTTGGCAAATCGTGCTGTTAAGACACTGATGCCCTTTGCAACCACGTATCTATGTGTGAGTGGATTCTCGGCCCGCACTAGCATGAAAACTAAATACAGGCACAGACTGTGTGTGGAAAATGATTTAAGACAGACTCTTTCCAATACAACCCAACATTACAGAGCCCTCCTGGTGTTCAACCTTCCTAATGTCACCCCACTTCTCCTTACACTCCACTGGCTTCCAGTCGAAGCTCGCATCATCTTCAAGACCCTGGTGCTTGCCTACAGAGCAGCAAGGGGAACGGCCCCTCCTTACCTCCAGGCTATTATCAAACCTCTGGTCTCTTGGCTCTCACACTCCTACGGGAGGGCAGGTCCTGCTCAGCCCAGTCAAAGCTCTTCTCTGTCCTGGCACCCCAATGGTGGAACCGGATTCCCCCTAAAGTCAGGACAGCGGAGTCCATGCCCATCTTCCGAAAACATCTTAAACCCTACCTCTTTCAAGAGTATCTTAAAGGTGTACTGTACTATGCAGAAATCGCTCCACCATTTCCTGGTTGCTCAAATTCGAATAGTTTGCCTAATTGCAGTATATGTGACAAAACAAGCAAGTATAGTGTAGACCAGGGGTACTCAACTCTTACCCCACGAGGTCCGGAACCTGATGGTTTTCTAATTAATTGAACACCTGGTGTTCCAGGTCCAGAGTTGAGTTTGAGGGGTGTAGAGAATCATTGTACTATCATCGTATTGTGAAAAATATTTTTCATAAAAATAATTCTGTATTTTCAGCTGTTTTAACCCGGTGTACACAACCGAAAGTAAAAGACAAAACAAAATCTATTTAAGAACGGTAAGCATAGAAATGGGGCACATGGAACATATCTACCGCTTCTTAGACTTGCTTTCAATGAGAATAACAGATCTATAACTCATATTTCTATGTGAATTTGGTCGGGTCGCAGTTGTCTTTTCCTACTAGCACTGCAGATAAATATTTTGTTGAGGGAAAATATACTTAATACAATTGTGATGTGTTGTCGTCTCACCCAGCTATCTTAAGATGAATGCACTAATTGTAAGTCTTTGTGGATAAGAGTGTCTGATAAATGACTCAAATGTAAAATTTACTTATTTTAGACAAACACACAGTGTAAAGGGACAGTTCACCCAAATTACAATCCATGGACAAGGTGTGACAGCAATCCATGCTTTGTTTGTTTTTTCACGGTTCATGTCCAAATCAGCCTAAAGTATCTCAAATTGATTGTGAAGTTACTTATAGATGATTTGGACTTGAAACATGAAAAATGCTAATATCAGTACTATTCACTTGTATTGGATTTGTGCCACAAATTAGCATTTGTAATCGGTGGCCAGGTGAACAAAACCAAAGTATGGATTTTTGTCATACCTTGTCAATAGACTGCTTATAGGGTGAGGAAACAATAATTGTGTTATTTGGGTGAACTATCCATTTAAGTATTCTGGTGCAAGCTCATTTTGTAAAAAACAAAAAAACAAATCAACAATCAACAATGAAGCAACATGTTGGCAAGAACACCAAGGACACATTTGAATAATCAAACAGTGCCACTGATTATAAATGCACACACAAGCTGAGTCTGAGGCCAATTCCGAGAGATTCTGACTTCTCAAAGCAATGACCCCTACGTGACCCCTTCGCCCCCCTCCTTTCAAGCCTCTTTATTTCTTAATTTACTCTCATTTCTCATCTTTTTCTCTCTTCCACTCTTGTCTTCTCTTCCTCTCTTGTCTTCTCTTCCACTCTTGTCTTCTCTTTCTCTCGTCTTCTCTTCCACTCTTGTCTTCTCTTCCTCTCTTGTCTTCTCTTCCACTCTTGTCTTCTCTTCCTCTCTTGTCTTCTCTTCCACTCTTGTCTTCTCTTCCACTCTTGTCTTCTCTTCCTCTCTTGTCTTCTCTTCCTCTCTTGTCTTCTCTTCCTCTCTTGTCTTCTCTTCCCCTCTTGTCTTCTCTTCCCCTGTGGTCGGAGCGAGGGAGTTGATTACACAGAGGGTTCAGTTTGGGTACAGTTGTCTTGCCCAGATGAATAATCTGTCACGAGGTGGAACTAAGGGGGTCACCAGTCATTGATGACAGCGTTTTGTCTTCACCCCCTTGTTAATAAGCATGTAACGGTTTTGGCGAGGCTCGGGGTGTGTGTGAACGCGTCTGTGTGTATGCTTTTGTGTGTATGTGTGCGTGCGTGCGTGCGTGCGTACGTACGTGCGTTTTAAGTGAAGGGAGCTAGATTAAAGACAAACTGTAATCCTATAAAATCAAATCAAATTTGATCTGTCATATGCTTCATAAACAACAGGTGTAGACTAACAGTGAAATGCTTACGGGCCCTTCCCAACAACGCAGAGAGAGAAAAAAACTGAAATAATAGAAAAATAATAACACAAGGATTAAATACACAATGAGTAACGAGTTACTTGGCTATATACACGGGGAACCATTGCAGGGGTATGAGGCAATTGAGGTAGATATGTACATAGGGGTAAAGTGACTAGGCAATAGGATAGATAATAAACAGTAACTGCAGCGTATGTGATGAGTCAAAATAATTAGTGCAAAAAGGGTCAATGCTGATAGTCCTGGTAGCTATTGGTTAACTGAACAAAAATATAAACGCAACATGTGTTGGTCCCATGTTTCATGAGCTGAAATAAAAGATCCCAAAAATGTTCCATACTTACAAAAATATTATTTCTCTTAAATTCTGTCCACAAATTGGTTTACATCCTTGTTAGTAAGCATTTCTTCTTTGCCAATATCATTACACAGGTGCACCTTGTACTGAGGACAATAAAAGGGCACTCTAAAATGTGCAGTTCTGTCATAAAACACAATGCCACAGATTTTTGAGGGAACGTGCAATTGGCATGCTGACTGCAGGAATGTCCACCCGAAGTGTTCCCAGAGAATTTAGTGTTAATTTCTCTACCATAAGCAGCCTCCAGAGAATTTAGCAGTACGTCCAACCGGCCTCCCAACCACAGACCACGTGTAACCACGCCAGCCCAGGACACGCCAGCCCCACATCAGGCTTCTTCACGTGTGGGATCGTCTGAGATCAGCCACCCGGACAACTGATGAAAATGAGGAATATTTATGTTCGTAATAAAGCCCTTTTGTGGGGAAAAACTAATTCTAATTAGCTTGGCCTGGCTCCTCAGTGGGTGGGCCTATACCCTTCTAGCCCCACCCATGTCTGCGCCCCTGCTCACTCATGAAATCCATAGATTAGGACCTAATGAATTTATTTCAATTGACTGATTTCCTTATATGAACTGTAGTTGATTTTTTTGTTCGGTATATTTAACTAACTATTTAGCATTCTTATGGATTGGGGGTAGAAGCTGTTCAGGGTCCTACCGTAAATACTGTAGCAAAGAGAACAGTGTATGACTTGGGTGGCTGTAGTTTTTGACCATTTTTAGGGCCTTCCTCTGACCCCCGCCTTGTATAGAGGTCCTGGATGGCAGGCAGCTCAGCCACAGTGATGTACTGGACCATACGCACTACCCTCTGTAGTTCGTTGCGGTCGGATGTCAAGCAGTTGCCATATCAAGCGGTCATGCAGCCAGTCAAGATGCTCTCAATGATGCAGCTGTATAACATTTTGAGGATCTGGGGGCCCATGCTGAATCTTTTCAGCCTCCTGAGGGGGAAGAGGCGTTGTCGTGTCTTTTTCACGACTGTGTTGATGTGTGTGGACCGTGATAATTCCTTAGTGATGTGGACAGTGAGGAACCTGGAGCTTTTGATAGGGAGTTAAAGGGATACTGTGAGATTCTGGAATTTGATTCTGTTAGATTCTGGAATTCAGAGATTCTGTTAGATTCTGTGAGATTTTATGTGACTGCGTGCAGTATGAAGGAAGTTAGCTGTAGTTTTGCGAGCCAATACTATCTAGCGTTAGCACAATGACTGGAAGTCTACAGGTACGGTAGCATTGCGGTAGCATTGACCTTTACAGTCTCAATAATAACTAACTGATGATAAAGAAGCCGTTAGCTAAGACGCCGGCACCATTGATGAAGTATGATCCCCTTTCCCCCTGATCACGGTGACTATGGAATCAATTGAACAAAGCCTGTATTTTGTAGGATGACTTCTAGCCATGAAAGGCTCAGTGTTTCTTCCAGTGACTGGCTCCTTTGCAAACTGAGCATCAAGGTTAGAGGTGCATGACACACAATCATGAAGAAGAATAACTCCGCTGTCAGCTTCTGTTGACCGTGGTACGTGAGTGTGAGAATGTCATGCTGACACGCACATGCACCCGAAGTCTCTGTCCATTTATGTGAGCTGGAGTGGTTTACTCTGTTTAAATCATAGAATGAATCATCAATTGCGCAGTAACACTACAGAAAAACAAGTAATGTTTCTTATCTACCAAAATCTCCCAATGAACAGTTTATATGTATTTATACAACGAGTGTGTCTAATCCTGAATTCTGATTGGTTAAAACCGCATTCCAGCCAGTGTCTATTCCACAAGTTACCACCGGCTAAATCTATGACGTTAAAATGCCCCCCCAAGGCTACCATACGATGGTGAGACGTGAACGTGTTGGTCTGAAGACGAGTCATGCCACAGCATCCAGTCAGTCCCTTCAGGGTTATGGCTTTTCTTACATCCTAGTACATGTTGTGATTTTTTTTAATAGGAAACATAAACAAATAATGCTGACAGCCTGTAAAGTGAGAGATTCTTCTCTCTGCTTCAGTTGAATAGGCTGGATAGAGGCTCTGACTGAGCCCTTAGCCTCTGGCACCGCTGGTACACTGCTCCTCCATGTGTTGCTCTTCATTGCTGATTTCCCAAAGCAATACCAGGTCAATCCCCAGTCCCAGGATATACGGGTTTAGGATGGAATTGGGGGGCAGAGGGTGGTGGGCTTGACCCCAGCGCTGAAGTAAGGTGCCAGGTCTCCCTTGAAAAAGCGATATTTTGGCCTCAATGGGATAGGTAAAATAATGATTAGGTTAAATTATGATTTATTTGGATTTTCCTGGGTTATGGCACAATAGCTGCGGTGTGTTCAATAAGGTGAAATGCTCATAACATTTCAGACAGAAATATCGCTGACATGATTCCTAATTCTACTCAGCAGACAATTGCATTTGTTCTTTACAATATATTTCTATCTGCATGTTGTGCCTTACTGAAGAACCTACTGTTTTCATCCCATTAGTTTCAATGCCAAGGAACCTGACCAGGACTTAAGTCTTTAGCTCACTTTTGTCAATCATACCAGAAAAAGAAAACATCAGTGACTGTGACGTCATTTTGATTATGAGCGAAGAAATAGGCACTGGGGATCTCTACTTGAAATTATTTCTTGATAGGCTCTCTGCTTTCACTATTTAT